>OZ038529.1:24392564-25127069 GCA_964036665.1 Gordius sp. MW1 | reverse complement strand
GGTGAATATAAGTAATATGCTTTTCAGCACAACTACAAACTCAATTTAACTGTTAATAAATTTAAAGTCTATATCTCACTTCTTTTTCGGGCTATTTGGCTCAGAGTTGACTGTTTTACCCAAATGGTATCTGGTGGAATGCGTAGCATGCTTCCAAGAAATAACTAAATATTTACATTTGGCCGTCAACAGCAGATTGGTAAGAGTTGACACTTTTTTAGTTCGAGATGGATTTTTTAAATGAAAAGTTCAAAAGCAACTTTAAACATTATTCACATATCCATGGATGAGTAAATGCTTCCTTATTTCGGGCACCACAATGCAAAACAATTCATAAAAGGCGAGCCTTTTCGTTTCGGCTATAATATGTGGTGTGCTGCAAAAAAAATGGCTACCTTGTCTCATTTCAACCTTACCAGGGGGCTAAATTTTCGGTAAATTGACAAAACTATATAAGTTTAGGAGGAGCGGTCATATTAAACTTAGTAAATCAACTACCACTAGAATTTGGTTCATACAATATTTATTTCGATTAATGATATGTCTTTTAAACATGAATATTGGGGGCACAGGAACGGTGCGGGTCAAACGTTTAAAATGCCCGATCATCGATGTAAAAGATCGAGGGGTTATAATAAAAAACACTTATTTGATGGCTGTCCGATGGAATGACAATAATGTTGGCACAATGTTGTCAAATTGTTGGGGTCAAGCCTATCACCTCTGTTGAAAGAATCACTAAAGCGAAAAAAATGTCTAATTGTTTTATGGGCGGTGTCGACCGCTTTGACCATATGGATGCAATAACATTTCGCGATAGAAAAGTGGTGTTTTCTTTGGGCAAAATGCTGCATGCCAAAATGCATGGCATCTATATATTGCTTCAATAGGGGAAAAATTACATTATGTAATTTCAAAAGTGAGATAGTGCAAAATTATTTTAAAAAATACGGACAACCGCGTAAGCGGACTTTAAACCCTAAATTAACTAATTATAAGAATATAAAAGGTATCGTGTACTCAGAGGCGTTGTGTCGTCTCATAGAGCTAGTAGAATTTTATATGCATATTGTAAAGTAGGCCTTCTCATCTTGTTGGTCAATATTTCTTAATAATTAACATATTTTATACTCATAGATGTTATTTAATACATTTTTGTGTATTTTATAAAAAAAATCATCATTATTGTAAATATAATTGCAAAATTTAATAAATTCTCTATACGTGAGTATATTTGTGCTGCCCAGTGTAACCTGTAGGTGACACCCCTTTTTTTCTCAAAGTAAATAATTTTTCAACTTTTTAGCTTAAAGCCCAGAAAAAAATTTCATAAAAATTTTTTCGGTCGAACTGGTTCTGGTACCTGTCTGGTTAAATAAAATCTGGACAGTTATTAGGGTTTGTATAGAAATGTAATTTTTTCAGTTGACGAGGGTTCTATATCGGACAGCAAGTCTATGTCAGAAAAAAAGCTTGTGGTATTTTAAGTTTTTGTCAAGTTTTTTATCTTAAATTGCCTTTTAAATCATGATGTTTTTGAGCTTTTCACCTAAAACTTTCTTAGATTTAAGTTTACGGCCACAATTCCAATATATAATTTTGCGAAAAAAATAACCAATAAAGAAGATACTTGAATTTTCTTTACAGGTCCTGAAGAAGTTGGAATACATCGACGATAATTTGGTTAGCCTGATGAAGGGGAGAGTTGCTTGTTGCATTACCAACGCGGAAATAGTGATTACGGAGCTCCTATTTTGGAATTATTTTGAAACCTTAAGTCCTGAAGAAATTGTGGGCGTGTTATCATGCTTGGTGTGCCAGGAAAAGAATATTGAAACTCAGTCCCTCACCCCCGAACTGCAAAAAGTTTATTACTTTACTTTAATGTCATTTTAATTGCTAAATTTATGTTTTACTCAAATATTTATAGGCTTTATTTGACAAATTATTCATAAGAAGATTTTATATACGTTTTTTTTGTACTTTATTCAGTTATTTATCAAAATGTATTGAGGATAATTGAATAAGTATTGACCTATTTGTTTGTTAGTATAAGTCAGATTTCATGAAGATCGTGTCTAAGATAGCGCAAGTTGAAATGGAATGCGGTTTACCTAGTCAAAATTATTTGGAAACTTTTAATTTTGGCCTAATGGAAGTGGTTTATCAATGGGCTAAAGGAAAAGTAAGCAACTTGGACACAATTTATCGTTTTGAGACTTATGCAATATGGACATTTTATTTAAAGGTGCAATTCGTGAATTCGCTGTTTTTAAATAACTTTGGTGATTTCTTGGTTTAAAAGCATTAAAAATAGCATTAAATACCTTTTTCAATTCAATTGGCGATTATAATATTGATGCCAAGCAAGCCTTATTTGTCAAAAGATATTTTTTTGAAATACATACTAGGTCAGCAGCACCCACGCTTAAAAAACGATATCGAAATAAACGAAACACAACAATAAAACTATCTTTTCTATCAAATTAATTTTTTTTATAAATTTAAACAAGTGCTATTAAATTAAAAAAAAATTTAAAACCCCAATCACTGCTCGTATTTGGCAAACCTATTTTTTTAGAAATATTTATTATTAACTCTCAAATAAATTCGAAAATTTGGAAAATATTTAGCCTTTCAAAGATTTGACTTCGCTGACCAACGCACAAGAAGGTGCGATAGTGCGTTGTATTCAGAGGCTAGAAGAGATTTGCCACAACGTTAGAAGTGCGGCTAGAATTATAGGAGAAACTAATCTTTATAAGAAGATGGAAGAAGCCAGTTTCAAGATAAAACGGGACATTGTGTTCGCTGCCAGCTTGTATACCACCGATTAGGGCGCCATCTTTAAATGTACTTACTGTTTTTACTCTCTAGCATTTCGATATATCAGTAAACCCGAGTATTATACTCCCATTACGTTTTTTAATTTAATTTTTGCCATTAAACCTTTTAGAAGTTGTAAACGCGAATGGAAATTAGCGCGTTAAACATTTGTTTTAAGTAACTCTGAATTCAAGCTCATATTTGTATAAATGTATATCTCTTGTTTATAATAAAGCTCATAATTAATATTATTGGCATCGATTTTTTATCATATTTGGAACGTAAAACTATATTTTAAAATATTACTACGCGATCTAACTAATAAAGCTGTCGTTTTTTGAATAACTTATAATTTGCCCAATTTATATGACACTTCAGGTATGTGGTTAGTCCTAAAAAAATCGTCCTACAGAGCGACGAGATATTAATATATTTAGTATTTTTCCACTATCCCCATCTTAAAATCTAATTTGACCAATTATTTTCAACATTGAACTCGAGACGCCTCAATATGGAAGAGGATACAAAAATAATTTTAGTATTAAAATAATTTTATTTAAGTAATTTTGCAAGGTAATGTTTCAATATTGGTTAAAAAATACAGCAAGGAACAAAATGTTAAATTTGCAATCAGTTTTCTTTCCCTGAAATTTTATAATTGCTCAATAGTGGTGATGCTCTCTACACCATTAAAGACAAAAAGCAATAATTTGACTTTTAGCATACATATAAAATATATTATCGTTTTATATTATAATGCATCTATATAGAGATGTAGATTTATTTCAAAGTTAGTTTAACTTTACTATATCATGCAGCTTAAAAAAAATATCGTAACATTACACGGGACAACAAATAATGGTCTAATCAACAGGAAAACGGTTATACTTAGGTGAAGACGAATAGGTTACCTTCTTTACAAAGTTTTTGCCCCTTTTTAAAGTTGTATACCGATGAAACAAATAAACAAGAATTTGAAAAAAAACTAAGCGATTAAACAAATTTAGAATACATAGATTTTTTTAGTTTAGCTAGATTAGTTCTCAATACTTCATAAAAGTTAACTTACTCCATATATTTTACAATAAAATTTTCCCAGACTTTTGGTCTCCATCCCTTACCTTTCCATAGTCTTATATGCATATGTAGTGGATAGAAGCTACTTATTACTGCTTGCACTTTTGCTCTCTATCAATCTATAACACCCCCCCCCCCTCCCTCTAAACTTCTATTTTTTATGAAACTTTTTTTAATTGCAATTTATGGTATATAAGTTTAGTAATAAAAATAAGACACGAATTTCTAAATTACTTTAAATTCACTCTTTTTAGAAGTAGTATCAAATCTTAATTAAATACTAATTTTAAAATTGAAGAAATATGCGTATGAAATGTTATTAAGTTTTGCTCAAAATATACAATTTATTCACTTGGCGGGGGGGGGGGTCAATAAATAGATACTGATAAGAGGTGAGCACATTGTATCTTTACAAAATTGTGTTTAACCTTATGCTAATAATTTATTGTCGTTTTTAATCCAAAATATAGTTAGCATAAGCGTAGAGAAAGAGTGAAAAAAGGGGATTAAAATAAGCTTTTATTTGAGAATCGGAAAGAAATAAAGGAAAGAGGGGCTAATAAATTTACTTTTTACGAAACAAGGTTACATAAATAAGCGAAGTATATAAATAAAGAAAGACATTTGGTTAAATACAAAGATCTATATCATTATCTTCTAAAACGGGCCATGAGTCGGCGAAGGATTTAAAGTTGTATCATACAACAAGAATCCCTAGTTGTTGCCTGAGTAAAAAGGATGCAGATACAACTCTTTTGATCTTACACGTGGTACACTCATAGCGTAGACAACTATTCTTTTACATTTAATTTCCAGTACGCGTAAATTATTCCCCCCCCACGCGGATATACGTGTATGTGATTTTGATAACGCGTTTCGATTTTATTATTTAATTCTTGTGTGATTAATTCATTATTTTAATTCTCGCATTTGATTATCAATAAAATATATATAAAGGATCTAAAGAAAGAATTAAATGTGAGTCCCCCTTTGGGGTAGGGGACAAGGTTTATCCCTTAACGGCCCAATATAGTTTATCCTTTTAAGGCCCAATATATCCCCCTATCTTTCCTTTCAATTCGCCCAAATATTTATTCCTATTCTTCATATCTTAAATCGCATCCTGAACAAATTTTCATTTTGTGTTTTTTAAAAATTAGAAAAATAATAATGATTTTATTATCAATAGTGTGGACTCTATTATAAACTAGATGAATTTTAGAAAACAATTTTGTAAAATGTAACCAGTTGACACCATCTGCATTTAAAATTTTACCCATGATGTCCTTAAAGGATAATATGTCTTATTGCGAAGAGGATGGTAGATTTATATTAGTGTTATTAATTTTAATATAAAGGTAAGGATAATATTATATTTTTATCAAAAGAAGATTACAATCAGTTACCTGTCTTGGATAAAGATTTGGAAAAAGCTATATTTGAAGATGATGAAGATGAACCAAGAGGTATGATGGAAATCTTATGTATTATTTAAACAAAAGAATTATAGTTTACCATAAATTGCAAGACAATTAATATGAATATTGATCTTATTGAAAAAGCATCTGTTTTAATATAGTATATTGCTAATGCGTTCAAAATTTACAAACACTCAGTTTGCACTTATTTATTCCAAATTGATAACTGTTTTTATTGAAAAGAACAAAATTACTAAACATTTAATTTATTATTGTTTACGTATTAATATGTTACAATTTTGTTAGACAGTCTTTGTTTAATATTAGTTTTGTGTAATATTATATTCTTATATAATATTGCTGTTATTTAATTTTCCACTCTAGCTATATTTAAATGATTGCAATTTTTTTTTATTAATTTGATTATTGGAATTTCTATTGTTTTTAAATATACCCTTAAAATAAATCTTGTTTCATTGTATTATAATTCTCACAATAACTTTGAATATATAAACTGCTCAAATATTTTTGATCTTACATCAAACCTTGCCCCACATAAAGATTTTTACCATAGAAAAGTGAATTTGTTTTAAATTTGTTCACCGTCTTATTAAACCTATTTTACCAACTTAAGTTTCAAAAAAGATACAAACTTCAATTCTCACCCACATTTCATAGGTCTAATCCTACCCAACGGTGACATAAATTGGAATTGTCCCTGCCTAGGCAATATGGCAAGTGGCCCATGTGCCCCAGAATTTAAACAAGCCTTCACTTGCTTTCATGAGAGCACGGCCGAACCTAAGGGCAGTGATTGTTTCGAAAGATTCAAAGAGATGCAAACCTGTTTCGAAAAATATCCCAAAGTCTACGACGATCAAATAAGTGATGACATAGCCGATACAACCACCATTGAGACAGGCTTACAAAATAACGAAGAAATTAAACCATCCCCAACAAACTCCCTTGAGGCTGGCAAAAGTTGATGATGTTTATTAAAAATAAAAGTTTCGTTCTGTCGTAGTATAAATGGCAAAAAGTAGTAACACGTACGCAATCAAGTGTAGTAATAAAACGTTTTATAACTTACGAGTGGAGAGAGGTAACAGATTGTAAACAAAGGTTGTAAATGAAAAAGGGTTCGCGCGTCAAGCAAAAAATCAAAGATTTTAAAACAAAAATTGACAAGGAAATTTGATTAAAGCGATAAATTTCGATCGACAACGATTTTAAAGTATTATTAAACAATTTGAGTTTCAAAAAGAGTATATTTGGCGCATTATGTATGTATTTAATTTCAGATTGTGACGTTTTAATTTTTAGCCTTTGCACACCGGTATCAAAACGAAGGGCCTAAATTTCACGGTATCGGGTGAGGGCTAGGACGGCATCGTGAATTGTAAGGTATATTTGCCTCCTTTCGAAGACTTCGAAAAAATTGGCCTTCTCCATGCAATTCAGAGCGTTGGCATTGCATCTAGCCAAGGCTACGAAGATCGGTCGACTTTCCATGTCCTTAACGATCTAAATAGTGAAATTAATTAAATAAGACTGGACATTTTGCAGGCTTAAAAAGCAACTACAACTCCTATCTAAAATTACGACGATCGAACACGATCAGTCGCGATTTCAATTGCCAAATTTAAGTTTAAATCTCTTTTTCGGATTCCCTTGGCCTCTTTAAAAAGAGAAAATTATACTCAGAACTAACGCTCTTTCTATCTTAGTACATCATAATTCAAGTCGACAAAGTTATAAAAATATAAGAGATTAGTCAAGACATGGCACTTAGCCGGTAAAGATGCAAGAAACTCATTATAACTAACCCCACGACAGTGGGACCAAATAACTGATAATGAAGAAAAAGATTGTAATTGTAGTATTTAAATCTAAGGAAAGATTAGGCCGAAGTACCTGTTCCAAGATATCCATCGCGACCGTGTCTATGTAAGTGACGTAATTAAAGTCCAAAATAATGGCTTCCGTCCTATCGAATGGTATGGACTTGTCAACTTTGTCATTACGTAGCTCTCCTCCCCCATCGCCGACCCAGCCCTCTTTAGGTGTCGGGGGAGTGTTGATAACTAAGCTAGAATTTGAAACATTCTTAGGGGGCTTACCACAGCCACCACTAGTTTCTAGCTTCTCCACGGAACCTAGGCCGGCTGGGACGTTACAAAGTGTAATGGAAGAAGTGTGAAAGTTTTGCGACAATTTCGTCTGGTTCATTTCGCCGATTCGCGACGCCAAGCTCGTAACTAGTCGTTTTTGATCGTCATCGTCGTGATGATTAGGCTGCTCATCTTCTTTATCGGTATCCACGAAACTGGTATTTAGGTAGGGCCTCTCGTCGGGCAACATGGATAACAGGGTTGGACCTGGTCCGTTGCTAATGGCGCCTCTGTTCAAGCTCGTGAAAGACTAAATAAGACGATTGAAAAGGTTTAAAAATGCGGCGTGCAGTAACTAGATAGTTTATAGGAATACAATTACTAATATTTTCATGGTTATTAGTAGCCTCAAGCTCAATCGCCTTAACGCATATAAGTTCTCACATGTGCGTAGTTAAGATTAGAACTAGAGGGGGGGGAATAATAATTTAGGGAGGGGCAAATTTTAGCCATAATTATATCAAATTTTAACGAATATTTGGATTTAGAGGGGGTCTGCCGCTTTTCCCTGCCTCCCCCTGGCTAAGCCCATGAGTTATCATTATAGTAAGACTTTAAGAAAAACTCACTAATTGGTTTGTAGCAAATTGTGGGCTAGATTTTAAAATCCGTTAAAAAGAGTCTATCTTATCTAAGAGGATGCTTAATGTCATCATTCTTCTTCTAACGAACTCACCCTTTAAAAATAGGATCTGTTCCCTGTTTTGGGAAAAGCTTATTCGCTAATTGCGCATAAAAATGTTTTCAAACTTACGGAATGACTACCGTCCAGAACCCTCATATCGTGATTCTTGAGATCGTAACGATTTTTGGTGCGTCCGACGTTGCCCCATTTCGTCGAAGATTTGGTGTAAAAATTGTTGCGGCTAGTAGAGTCAACTCGCAAGGCATGAATATTGCTAGAATCTGGAGATACTTCGGCGGGTGTGTGGGGGTTAGTGGTGTGCCCATCATTCCCACGCTGAGGAATGTGACATATAGCGTATAAGTTGTCGCGAAATTTGCCCGCGTTCGCGTAGTAGATGAAACATTGAAAGGAGTATATTTTGATTCCCGGCAACGGTCGAGCCTAAACAAGGTGTTTTTAAGGCAACCATACTTATAACCAGCTCTATTTACCCACACATACGATGTATCATGTTAGCATAAATTTGAGCGTTTAAAGATGATTTTAGATACTGTGGGAGGGTCATTATATTTTTATACAAAAAAAGGATAGATTATAGTGACTTTTCTTTCCGTTCTCTCAAAGACAATGGTGGTAAACTTCGTTTAGTTCAACCAAAATACAAAGTTAGAGCTTGGCTTAAAACAAGCGGCATATTCATGTGGGGGGGGGGCTAATATACCATACCCTTCATGCAATGTATCGACTAATATTATAAGCCTGGGGCTTAATAAGATTTCTTAACACGCTTCAGCTAAAACAAAAAATGCTTTAAAATTTATGTTAAAATGAACACAGTTCTGACATCGTATCTTACCCAAAAAAATTAGTATGTTTATGTAGGCTCAAATTTTTTGTCCAAAGGAGAAATAAGACATTATTAAACTAGCCTCCATTGCAAGGGAACAGGCTTTTGATTAAAACTATTTGCATAAAAATAAAATTAATAAAATTACGTGTTTATATTTGTCTAGATCTACGTATATATCGGTATCCGCTAGACGGCCCAAAAGGCAAATCGTTGGCCTATTATATAACATTTTTTAAAATTAATGATAATAAAAAGGAGAAATTATAATGAGGAAGCAATGAATGCAAAATAAGATACTTTTAACTTTAAAATCAAACTCAGAATTTTGAGAATCTTAAATAATCCCTTTCATAAAAAGAACTCACCTTTGGGTGCGAACTATTAAAGTCATGAGGGCAAATACGATACCCACAGCTAGTCCTATATCCACATCTAGCAGGGCTGTCGACAAAAGTGTCACCAAGAAGATGCTCTGTATCAAACATGCCGAAAGTACTCATTTAAACGGTTTTTCAATATAATAAAGAAAAACTTAGAAATTTGGAAAATTCTATTTTAAAAGAGGTAAATATGTGTCTACCTACCAAATCGGTTTTATTTTGACGATATAGCGTTTTTACATCTGCCAGCTGATAAAACATCCCGCGTAAGGCTACCACTATGATGGCCGAAAGGACGCACTAGAACGCGGATAAAACAACGCGTAAGACATATATATAAATTGGGGGAAGGGGAATAAACTGACGAACAACTGATTTCTGCTTAGGGTGGCGCCATCTTGAGTGAAAATTTAAGAATTCCCAAAAGATGGCGACCTACACTTTTTCTCAATACGTATCAGCTGTTCACCAGTCTATCGTAGTGTTATAAAAAGGGCTGGGGTTTGTTTGGTCGCCCTTCGATTTTAGTCGACTAAACGTAAACAGACCAGAGATTTTTGGTTTGTTTTCTTAGTCTACTACCTCCAGGCTCAGTCGACATTAGTCTTAGTTGAACCAATAGTCGACCAAACAAAACCCAGCCCCGTTTTCATACACTAGTCCATCGCATAATTAGTGTACGGGGTATAGAAGTATATAAAGTACCGAGGGCAGAGGTTTAAACAAGGAACCAATCTTGAGTATAACTCCCAGGAGTAGGAAGCAAGAAACCAGCCCCGCTAGCTAAAAGTGCATAAATAAGTTCGAAAATCAATTTTCATTCAAAAGATATTACTTTAATTTAAAATTGAAATTAGTGTTGTAAAAACGGGTGGGTTAAGCAGACCATAGGGTTTCAAATCTTTGGCCTGTTTATGCTAATTCTACTAAAACCAAAGATCGACCATACAAAACCCAGCCCTTTTTACGACACTAATTGGATTATATAAATGTTTCCAAAGCTACTTGAGTTTGTCCCCCGACCCCTTCTTGTACCAAACTGCGGGATAGTGAAGCCGAAGACACGACTGCCCCAAAAAATGAGCCGATAGTTGTGGATAGGCCGTATGCTATTAATTCCTATTAAATAACATTTCGTTTTTAATCTGTTGAATTTATTAAATTATTATTCTCAAGAATATTCGGAAATTATATCAAAATTTGTTAAATTCAAGATGGAGGGTGGCCCAAAGAAATAATTATATAAAAAAGGAACAAGAGAAAAGGATGACTCAATTTTAGTTTGAAATCGGAAAATTGAAATTTTTTGTATTTTAGATTGTAAATTAGTCATTACCTTTTAATTTATGGCCTAAATGGCCCTTTTATATAAAAAAACCTACAAAATTGGCAAATTCTCATAAAAACACTGCAAATAAAATTTTCAAAAAAAAAATTAAAATTATTTTACTTTAAATTAATATAAAATATATTTGATTAATTCTAAAATCCAATAGCTAAGCTATAAAAAAACTTTGCATTACCTTATTAGGGTTAACATCGTCTTCATGCTTTTCCCCCAATATTTTAGCCATGGAAAAGGAGGTGAAAAAAGCAACTATGGCTATTGCGAAGGCTTGACCCACGTTACTAAGCCAATATTTGGTTGCGGGCAAACGAATTGGTGGCATGCTAAAAAATAAATATAGGAAAAAAATAAACCTTTTTTACGTGATGCTAGAAATTTGAAATGATCAAGAAGAGTCAATTAATGATTAAACACGGTTCAGATGAAGGTTTTGATTTCGAAAAAAAACAAAAATTTTGCAAGAATTTAAGTAGCGTATAAACGGCAAAAAAGGCTCCGCAAAATGTTTTTATTCTACACGAGTTCAGGCCAATTTTTTTATTTTTTATTCGACGAGCCCGACCTGAGCCTGAATTTATTTTTTAGTCCGCCCCTAAGCCCGGTGCGAAATAATTTCTAGAAGATAAATTTTAAGCAAATTTTAATTTTGATCGTTAATGACGATAGGCGATTTAAAAGGAGAATAGGTGAGATAATATAGAATTTAAACCTTGATTTATCATGTTATGATTTTAACAACAAAATATTTTAAACGTAATAACGTAAATTTTTATTTATGAGGTTTTAAATAGCTGCTGATTAGTTATTACCAATATTTTGTAAATTTCTTACGACTATTATTTATAATATTTATGAATTTCTAAAAATATTGGGAACAATATAAAAAAAGCTTATTTTAGACAGGGTGCAGAAGGTGTTCTATAGAAACAACTATACATTACAGTAGGCAAAAAATTTTTTTGGCAAATGGATAATTGGCTAAGGTTTGCTTTGAACCGAACTCAAACCTCGGGTCGGGCTAACACATTAGACCAGGCCCGAGTTCGGTCCAAAATCCTTCGGGTCGGCTTTGAGAAAAAACACATAAGTTCAGAACTTTCGCCCCAATTACAGAAACACAAATATATATGCATTAATTTACCCTTCTGGGATGTTTCCCACTATACCAATACCATATTTGTTGAGATCTAGGAGGTAAGATGTACCGGCACCTACGATAATCTAAGAATCAAGATACAATTGCAAAATTAAGCTAGCTGTTTAATATTTCTAAATAGAGGTTTGTTTAACCTTATGACCAAATACACTATGAATTAAGATGTGACAGGCCTTAAAGCTATTGCTCCACATATAACTTCTTGATACCATAGACTAAATAATACGATACACTAACTCATGGGCATAGGCGTAGCCAGAGGGGGGGGCTACGAAAATGAAAATTTTTCAATGCAAAAACGTTAAAAAATTAAAAAAAATTTGTTTTGCCCCCCTCTAATTGAACTTTAAACGCCCCACCCCCCTAATCCAAAACCTGGCTACGCCCATGCTCATGGGTTGAGCCATAATTTTTAGAGGGGGGGGGGGGCAATAGAGAACTGCAAAGTCACTTCTTTTCAACCCGAACTCGACCCAAAGACATTTTAAAATTTTCAAACATCGGGCCGCGGGTCACCCGTGCAGTTCCCTTGGGGGTAATAATGATTTCGAGAGGGGGCAAATTACATTAAATTTCAAAGGAATTTTAGATTTAAAGGGGGCAGCCGCCCCTCCCTGTCCCCCCCCCCTTGGCTACGACTAGTGGTGATCAAAACTTAGGTTTTTATAACCCCAACCTAAGGTTTGGGTTAAGGTTGGAAAAAGACCTTTAAGGTCTTTCAGATTCCCCAACCCAAACCTGGGGTGGAACCGCAAAAAGACTTTAAAGGTCTTTTATACACCCAAACCTTAACCCGGGGTTGGGGTTAGGTTGACCTGGGGATAATGTTTTGAAGTATAGGGGTGAAATAAGAGTATATTATTTTTTAGATATGAATATATTTCTTTTTTAAGAAAGAATTTAATTATTTCTTAATATATTAATTTTACATGTAGAGAAATTGTTTTATAATATTATAGATTTAATTTTTTTATTTAATCAATGTGTAGATTACTTAAAAAATTATTGGGATTATTATTTTAGCGCCATCTAGGTGGTTATAAAATTATATTATATATTGCATTGCAATGCAAATGCAATGCTATTCCTAATGCATATACTAGCCTTACGCAACCTAATACCCCCACCATATTATAAAACAATTTCTCTACATGTAAAATTAATATATTAAGAAATAATTAAATTATTCCTTAAAAAAGAAATATATTCATATCATAATATACTCTTATTTCACCCCTATACTTCAAAACATTATCCCCAGGTCAACCTAACCCCAACCCCGGGTTAAGGTTTGGGTGTATAAAAGACCTTTAAGGTCTTTTTGCGGTTCCACCCCAGGTTTGGGTTGGGGAATCTGAAAGACCTTAAAGGTCTTTCAGATTCCCCAACCCAAAACCCACATCGGGTTTGACCTCGGGAAAACCCAACCTAGGTTTTGATCACCACTAGCTACGACCACGGTTAAGGTATTAAAAGCCAAACGTATTCATGGAAAGATAAACTTTTAATGTTTTCATCATCTCTCTTACATAACTTTTGCACCTTCTACCTGCACATGTGTGGGCCTATCTAAAAAATCTAACCCAAAATGGCTCCTAAACTACTTAATAAATTTCAATGCAAAATTGAATTGTTTGTCAATCTAGGGTATTATTTCTCTATGATAATACCTATGATCTATATGCAATGTAAATCAAATCGACGCTGACTTCAGAATTCACATATCGTGCAGAAGCAAAATAAGAGAAAATCAAAATTAAGAAGAGAAATAGAGTTGGTTTATACTAGTATGAATTCGATGGGGACGGGAAATTTGATGTATTGTTTGAAACGTGATGTTAAAGCCTTTACAGACACCAATATCGCTATACACACGAGTGAGAGGGACAGCGTGGGTACATTAGAAATACGACACATCCGAAAGAAATCCACGTAAATCTATTATGAAATATCATTTGTTATACATCCATGGTATGACAATGAGTAGGCGAGGGCGTAAAAATTAACTTAACTCTTCCTTCCTTACTTTGAAGCAAAAAATTATCTTAAAGGGTTTTGATCGAGTTACTACTAATATAAGAGTTTTAATAAACTTATGTTTTCCAACATGGACTAGACAGAGAATCTTACAATTTAAAAAAATTTTGGTATTCTTTTCCACGTCACTCAATAAAATTAGGAAGAGTAACTATAGTATTATGGCTAAAGACTAAAAAACCAATAAATACGTATACTATATTGTTTAAAACACTCGACGTAAATTGGTGAAGTCAAGCTCATTAAAATTCTTTTGTTAATTGATTTAATCAACTTCGCCGGTTCGAATACTAATTTTCCACATACACCGTCATGCCAATTATAAGATGGCCCCCAAAACCACTTTCAGACATCTCTACTCAAACTCGATCGTGATAGGGGCCTCGGGGGGTATGTAATAAAGATTTATGACACTAACCCTAATGACTTTTCCAATTCCATCTCTGCGGGGAAGGGGCAAACCAAACAAGGAATTCAACTGAGAAGTGAAAACGTGGATAGATGCTCCAGTAGTAAAACCTCGGACTACAGGGGTAGACATGTACGTGGTAACGAAACCGACATGCATCAGCCCGAGCCCTAACTTTTATTTTGGGGATAAAAGTTATAGTTTATTTATTTATATCTAATCATAAGAATATTAGTTTAAAATACTACAATCATATAATATAATTGATATAAAAGTAAACGTCATATGATTATTTTTAGGAGCATTAAACTGTGAATAAATCTCTTAAAAATATTCGTTAAAAGGGAAAAAACCTTTAAGGTTATATGAATAATATGTCTTAATCTCCCTCATTTAGAAAAGGCCAGGAATCCATATAAAAAGATTTGAAATTAAATTCTGCGATTAAAATTGCTATTGATTGTTTCAGTAAAAATGCGGTGGAATATTTGGAGGGAGGGGATCGCCTGCCTATTTCTTTGAATAAAGCCAACGCCATTTTCCCATAAGATCCTAAACGGGATAAAATTATTGAGATAAAAATACTAGACTCCAAGAGGGCCTCGTAGGGGGGGGCGAACTAGTTGACAAAAGGGCTATAATATTTTTAAAAATTCCCCCTGCCTCCACCCAAAAAAATACGAATAAGAATACAAAAACATGCATTTTAAACTGAGAAATTGATGAAGGGGTCGAGTTAGGTTTTTGCTGTTGAACTCCTAAAAGTAAAAATCTAAGCTACAAAATGCAAAAATGCGGTTCGACCTTATTTTAACATGTTAAAGGATCATTTTTGTCCTGATTCCTGATATAAGCCTAAATTATAACCATTGACCCCGTAGCAAAATGCGAATTAAGATATTTAGATATATAAGCAAAAAAATGTGGAATTTTCCAAATAAATTAGAAATTAAATATGATGATAAGAAGATGAAGTTAACCTCTATGAGTCCGACCAAAGCTGTAATGGAAAGGGCAATGTCCAAGTGTTCTTGATTAACGGTGTCAGTATCGGGGCTAGGCCCTAACGCGTTTGGATTCTCTTGGTCGTAGCGAGATATAGCGCTGCCCAGCATTATTGAAACGACGGCATATGTACCTAGTTGCCATTTCACATTGGTTAAGTCATACATTTCATTGGCGTAGCCGAAGGGGGGGACAGGGAGGGGCGGCTGCCCCCACTAAATCCAAAAATTTGTTAAAATTTAGTAAAATTAGGGCTAAAATTTCAAGAAATATCATTTTGGCCTTCCCTAAATCCAATGCTGGCTACGCCCATGATACATTACAATAAGTAAAAAAGACTTGGGGTCATCTACCTTTTTATAATATCAATGTTATAATCTTCCCATATTTTATGATTTTAAATTTTTTCAAATTTGAAAATTTTTAATGTGATAATAACACAATTAGTTTAAAATTTGTGAAAAACCTCATATTGTGGGTTTTTGAAAATGAACTCATGTTATGGCTGATTAATAAAACAATTATCAGCCGTTTTAAAATGCCCCAACCTGACCAAATAAATTTTATAATGATGTGGCAAAAAAAGCAATTATTGATTCAGTCAGAATTGCTAATAGAAGGTTCCATTCTTATATTTATGATGTTTGATTATGACACGGTGGTTATAAACAAAGAATCAATGAAGACTCAAGTTTAAAAGAAGTCAAATTTATATTAAAACTTAATTTTATTTATTATTTATTTTTTACAATTTCACAGAAAGTATTTTTAAATAATTATAGATTTAAATTTAATTAACTATTTGAAAAACAATTCAAAATGTATAAACTAATCATAATTGAGCTTTTTAATATATTTTGTCAGACATCTCTTCTGAGAAATATGATTAAGTAAAAGAAGTTGCATAAATTAAAGAGCGTTTGGAAAAATACAATTTTGTGTTAATGGTAACTGATAAGAAGAGACAGACTTGGAACACAAAATCATTATCATTAATAGAAAACATTAAAGAGATTTTACTTAAGTGTTTCCATTAGAAATAGAGATAAGGTCATTAATGCATTAAGGAATGTGTATTTAACTTTGATAAAATTATCTTTGGCAACACTTGAAAAAAATTAATATTATCTCCAATCAAATATGGCATAGCCATTTGCCAAAAAATAATTCTCAAATGTTATTAAATCAAATATTTAGGTGATGATGGAGAGGCCAAATAATTGATACAATGCAATTTAATTAATAAATTTTAATTTTTTTTATGTCCCATTAAATATTAATTTGAAATTTTATATAAAATTTAATGTAAGTTCAATAATAAAGTATAAAATGTGTGAAACATTTAAACTTGAATAAAAATTGACAAAATAGTAACTGCAAAAGAAACATGAACAAATTTTTGTATCCATATAGCGAAATGTTTACCTAATGAAATGTATCTAGATGTCCCAAAAAAGGTATAAATAAGAACAGGAAAGAATGATGTGTATAAACCATAAACTGGTGGCAGAGGAACCAATGCTACATAAGCCATACCTAAATTGATACAAAATATTAAAAAGTAAAATAAATTATAAACAATTCTTTCAAACCCATTTAAAAAAAGAAATAAACCTATCATTTAATTTACCTTGAGGGATATGCATAAATGCGACCGTAAATCCGGCAATTATATCTTTTAGAAGATATTGCCGACAATTATATACTGATAGCCAAGCAATACAAGGGAATAAATGGGATATAAGGTTTAAACTTCGTTTTTTACAATTAGATGTTCGGACCAACTCACGTCTAAAGGTAGAGAATTTTTGCCTAAGAACATCTGAATAATTTAATTTTGGAACCGTAGGGTATAATATATTGAAATTTTCTTCTTGGAATAAAAGTCTATTGACTTCATACCGTACACTATTCATAATTATCTCTTAATTTAAATTAAAGCATTAGGGCTCAATAATACTTTACATTTTAGGTACTTAAAAAGTTGTTTTTTTAAGCTGAAGGTGTACTAATAAGATTCAGAACACTGGGATGATATTCAATGTTGTCTAGTTAAACAAGGCATATGTCTTAAAACGCTTCTGTTCACAATGCCAATCGTCCATAATGCCAATGCTTTAGACCGCCAATGGCTTAACCAATCAAAATTAAGGGGTAGGGTTAGGGTTAGGGTTAGGGGATAGTGTTAGGGCTAGGGTTAGGGAATATTATAAGTACAATAATGACACATGGATATAATATAATCATTATAATAGAATTAACTGTATAATGAGCTATTACTTAAAAATAATACAGTCATTGGCATTGTGGATGATTGGCATTATGAATGGGATTCTCTTAAAATCCAGACCCGTATATAAGAGGCCTAGGCTATGTATTCTCGATTTTGAGTGATAAATAACAAAACGTAAAACGCATTTCTTAAACGTTCCATTGCATCTAATCCTAACCCTAACCTAAAACGCTGACCTAAAACCCTAACCCCGAACCTTAACCCTGTCCCTTAAAGATAATTTTGACTTGAAAGGATTATTTTTAAACAATAACACACAAATTCGAACGCGATGATTGCGCTCGGGAATGGAACGTTTAAGAAATGCGTTTTACGTTTTGTTATTTATCACTCAAAATCGAGAATACATAGCCTGGTTCTATATAAGATCTAATTTTAGTTCCAAATTCTACGTAGATTATTACATAGACTAATAAACCATAGACTGTTGAACAGCTGAATATTTTAGCAAGTATAGAAACCGCCATTTTGTGGGAAATTGCAACCAAACAATAGAAGGCAACATAATTTATCTTTTTATTTTCCTTATTTTTTTTAAATTTATAAATTAAGTTAATAGTCTTTGTCCAATTCGTAATTGACAAGACGAATTGATTTATACTCAACTCGTCTAACGCACAATTCATCTACTGCACAAAAATTGTAATTTAAACATTATTATATAAGTATATCTATTATATATAACAATATAAACTATTTTAAATGCATATTAACTTATTATAAAGCATTTAATCTAAGGCAGCAATAAAAAATTTGAACTTCATATATTATATGCTTAATATGAAAGGAAATATATATGCAGCAATAAAAAAGTTAATCTTCATATATTATATGCTTAATATATGTTTTTGCAACCTTTTAAAGCGTTTTTAACATGATTAAATATAAAATTAATTAGTTGTAAGCATGCTTTGCAAATTTTAGATTCCGTGAGCTTTAGATCAGTTGAGCAAATACGGACAAATTCGACGTAGAATTATATTGCAAATTGTACCCCATAAAATAATTTATTTTGCCGACAACGTCCGAATATTTAAGATTTATTTAAGATAAAAAGAATGGTCCGCGTCCGCGCGTCTTCGCAATAATATATATTTTATTGACCGGTTACATTTTTCTGGTAATTAAATTCACTACACAAAAAATAATTATCTCTGAGTGAAAGCGAGGTAATATATAATAATCGCTAAATAATGGTAATAAAAATCAATCTATTTATATCATGGAGATATTAACAAACATGACTCGTCATAAACGAGAGTAGAGTAAAATTCACGCGTATATATAAGTATATGTGTGTGTGGGGGGGGGGGGTGAATGAATATATAAATTTTTGGATAGCGACGTAAGGGGGTGAAACGTAAGGGGGTAGAGGACACCACAGACTTATTTATTTTCTTAAATAATATAGGAGAAGTATAAATATACCTGTGGTTGAGTTTTTCCTTCAAGATGGCGGCTATAATAGTGTCTGAATTATTTTAATAGTAAAAATCAGGTGTTCGGTAGTCTATGGTTTTATTAGTCTATGGATTATTAAATATAAAATTTGATAAATTAAATGAATTTTTTGATATTAAATTGCATTAGTTTAAAAAATGCAAAATAAAATGATAGTTCGGATTTATATTTTTAACACTTACAGGTGTCATACTAATCTGAGGGGAGGGAAATAAAAATAATAAAGAAGTTGTAAAAATATAATGAGTTTAGCCACTTGTGGTTACAACAACTAGAAATATTTGAGTTTTTGTCCCTTAAAAACATCTTATGATACCCGCTTTGTAACCCACATTGTTAAATTAATCGGCTAAATAAGGCTTCAAAATTATTGTACAAATTTTAATTTTCAATGAGTTAATGCATTAATTTATAGATAATTTTTTATGTTTCACTTAAATATTATGGAATACATAAAACGGGTGTTAACACTACTTATTTTACTACTTAAAACATTGCCTTTTTTTAATGAATACATTCAAATTAGATTTTAAAATAGTAGGCCATAATTTAATTTTAAAATCTTGAATAGAATTTCAATTAGAGTATTTTATTATTACGATATAGCACTTCCCACTTACTTCAAAATACTAAGAATCTAAGAGTACATTCATTTTTTTAAATCTCATAAATTTAAATGTATATTATTTTTCAGAATAATTGTCTACTGATAAAAATATTAAAGCGAAGAGATACAAATATGATAACCGGGTATAGGCAAATATTATCATTATGTTACTCGTATACATAATTGGAGTCGATAGCAAAAAGCGGCCAGCTCGGCAGGGGAATTAAAATTTCTTTGTTATAACAGCTTCTGGCATATTTGCAAACCGGGCAGCCCTCGCTAATTTTTTTAATGTGCCGAATGTGTTGCAGGGTGCCAAAATGTCTATAAGCTATTTGCACCCTGCCCCCCCCCCTAAAAAAAAATAAATTTTTTTGTTAATTATACAGTATATACCAATATTTACAATTTTAGCAAATGGATCAGAGAATAGAGTGAGAAATGTCTAGATTTTGCATTTTAAATCAAGCACTAAGTAGGGTAGAGCACAAATTTTTCTATACGTTTTTTAAGTTATTTTTACGACTTAAATGCTTTTTACTTTATTTCAATAGATTTGTTTACGCAGTATACATCGCCGAAGAGAGGCAAACCTTATTGTTGTGACTTTGAATCCAATCATTTTATAAACTCGATGTAAGGGGAGAAACAAAAACATATTCGAGCTCACCACAAAGTCATTAACTATTCCGGTTTATTTCACATGGCCAAAATTATTTGTAACTAATGTTATTACCCACAAACGTAGACTATAAAATTAAACCTTAAGTTCCAACAACTATAATTTTAATTTATTGTATTAAACATAATTAATTTATAATATAATATAGAAGTTAGTAGTATAAAAAATGCTTCATTAGTAGAGTAAAAGGACATATCAATACTTAGTAATGATGTTTTTGATATTTTCTATAATCGTGATGTTTATAATAGGGTTTATGGTAGCGGTAATGCTTAAATTTATATTCATGATCACCGTAAGCCTTCAGCAGTGCCGATAAATATGAGTGAGAATCATGTGGATTACCAAATTTATGATTTTTATTGTTATAATTGGAGAATCCATCTTTACCACTATAACTGTAACCAATATCATCAGATTGTCCATATATATTTTCTTTATCTATATGACATAATAAATATTGACGTAATTTTATTTTAAACTTATTATTGTAATTTTTATATAATTACAATTAAAAAGGTCATAGTATTAGTTAAAATTGGTAGTATTGCTGTAAAAAGCCCAGCGTTTTGTTGAACTTTGGATTTAGTCAACTAGGCAAAAATGTACCAAAGGTTTCTGATTCTTTTTCTCAATCGGCTGTAGATAAATGTGAAAACCACACTTGAGTCTTAGCCAAAGGTCGACTGAACAAATCCCAGGTCTTTTTACAACACCAACTAATACCATAAAAGTTTCTAAGAAATTCTAAGTTTATGCATTTAAATTTTAACTAAACCTTCACCCAAACCCTTAAAAATATTAAATTTTTAGAGCTTTAACTCCTTCATTTTAAAATATTTTTATATTTTTCTATATTAATCTAATATGTTCAAGTTAAATCCGACAGTATTTTAAGTCACTCTTGCGAGCGTGTCTCTTAAAAAAATATTTAACCCAGGCTTCAACTAATTTGAAGACAACGTGGAGCAATGCCATAAGGAGGTATTGTATTTGTAAAAACGGCTAGGTTTTGTTTGATCGGCCTTTGGTTTTAGTTGACTAAACATAACAAGGCTAAAGATTTGACCAAAAATATTTGGTTTGTTTATGTTTAGTCGATTAAAAGCAAAGGTCGACCAAACAAAACCCAGTTAGAATACTAGGTAGCAGAAGGTGGGCTTTTGCCCCTAATCCTTTTAAATATTAATCCTATTATAAAAACTCGGGCCTTCGGCCCTCGTGGGAAGGGGGAGAAGGGAAGGGGAGTAGGGGAAGGGAAGAGGGGAAGGGAAGAGGGGAAGGGGGAACTCTTCTATACTCCGTATAAACGTAGCATATTTGCTATGCAATTTATGGGCGAGAAAGGTGGGAAGGGCCGAGAATACCTATAGGGGGTATTAGATGCAAAATAATTAGTTAATTAGTTATAGGCCCTTGTAGGGGAGGACATAGGGTAATTATCAATGTTAACCAATTCAAAAACGAAAAAAAATTTCGATTTATTTGGCCAATGGTCATTTTTTTATTGGTCAGTAGCCAGCGGACGGTCAAAAATTCATATTATCATTGGTATTAACATGAACAAATATTAATTTAATTTAAAAAAATTAAAAAAAAAATTTGTCCCCTCACTGACTTGAACCCCACACCTCCAGTTCACAAGCCGGCGCTATAACCACTATACCATGCTGGCTTTAAAATAGTAGAAGTTATTATGTTATTTATATAGATGATGAAATAATAAAGTTGTGTTTTATGTTTAGAAAATCAATATATTTCGTCGGTCAGTAGCCAGCGGACGGTCAAAAAGTCATATTATCAATGGTATTAACAAAAACAAAATATTAATTTAATGTAAAAAAAAAATTAAAAAAAAGTTTTTTTTTAGTTTTAAAAAAGGGCTAAATTCTTAAACTACCAGCCCGATTGCTCGAAACTTTACCCGTAGGTGCCCAGGGCGGCCGGGGGTAAAATAACCTTTTCAGATTCCTAAAATACCTTTTCACTTTAAAAATATCGGACATTTCCCTGCCACACGTGCGGTGTAATATCTATGACACGTAGAAAAATTTTACTAATTATATAAACTTACGCGCGCCATCTAATAAAGTACAATTCGTGTCTGAGTTTAATAGTAGATTCACTTTAATTAGAAATAACGGGCTATGCTTATACCTTTGAAGGAGGTTTCGAATTTTGTGTTAGTTTCTATCGATATATTTTATCGTAAATTAGAATCTAATACCTATATTATTTTTTTAAATATTACTTTTTAGGTTTTCTATGAAATCACAATCTAATTAAATGAAATATATTAACCCAATAAAAAAATATATATGCATTTATAAGGTTAAAAATATATATTACATAGTTGGCTGTCTGTTAGACCATCTATAATAAATTTTTAGGTTATATATAAAATTTGGCCAATGGTCATTTTTTTCATTGGTAAGCAGCCAGGACACGGTAAAAGTGGATATAAATTCATAAGTCAAAAAAAACGAAAAAAAAAAATTTCGAATCACATTTTGGCCAATGGTCATTTTTTCCATCGGTCAGGAGCCAGCGGACGGCCAAAAAGTCATAATAGCAATGGTAGTAACAGGAACAATCATAATAGTCAAAAAAAACGAAAAAATAAACTCGGATTCACATTTTGGCCAATGGTCATTTTTTTCCATTGGTCAGCAGCCAGCACACGGTAAAAGTGGATATAAATTCACAAGAGTAAAAAAAACGAAAAAAAAATTTTCGAATCACATTTTGGCCAATGGTCATTTTTTTCCATTGGTCAGCAGCCAGGACACAATAAAAGTGGATATAAATTCATAATAGTCAAAAAAAACGAAATAAAAGTTTTCGAATCACATTTTGGCCAATGGTCATTTTATTCCATTGGTCAGCAGCCAGCGGACGGCCAAAAAGTCATAATAGCAATGGTAGGAACAGGAACAATCATAATAGTCAAAAAAAACGAAAAAAATAATTTCGATTCACATTTTGGCCAATGGTCATTTTTTCCATCGGTCAGGAGCCAGCGGACGGCCAAAAAGTCATAATAGCAATGGTAGTAACAGGAACAATCATAATAGTCAAAAAAAACGAAAAAATAAACTCGGATGCACATTTTGGCCAATGGTCATTTTTTTCATTGGTCAGCAGCCAACGGACGGCCAAAAAGTCTTATTATCAATGATAGTAACAAGAACAATCATAAAAGTCAAAAAAAACTCCGGGATTCTAACCCAAAAACTAGTTAAATTGCATAGCAATTAAAAGTAAACAACTTTTATTTATGTTTATTATATAACATTGGTCAGCAGCCAGCGGACGGCCAAAAAGTCATAATAGCAATGGTAGAAACAGGAACAATTATAGTAGTCAAAAAAAACGAAAAAAATGATTTCGATTCACATTTTGGCCAATGGTCATTTTTTTCATTGGTCAGCAGCCAGCGGACGGCCAAAAATTCTTATTATCAATGATAGTAACAAGAACAATCATAAGAGTCAAAAAAAACTCCGGGATTCCAACCCCAAAACTAGTTAAATTGCATAGCAATTAAAAAGTAAACAACTTTTATTTATGTTTATTTATAACTAGTTAAATTGCATAGCATTAAAAGTAAACAACTTTTATATTTATTATATAACCAAAACTAGTTAAATTGCATAGCAATTAAAAGTAAACAACTTTTATTTATGTTAATTATATAACTAGTTAAATTGCATAGCACAACTTTTATCTATGTTTTAATTGCTATGCAATTTATGGGATCGTTTTTTGGTGTCCGTCCGTCGTCCGTCGTCCGTTACCCTATCTATTTGCATTGGGTATATTAGGTTATCGCTTTTTTAAATTAATGGATGAGAAAGAGGTGCCCCACCCCTCATCTCTATCTCCCTCGCTGTGTTATTTTTAATTGCTATGCATAAGAGGTGCCCCACCCCTCATCTCTATCTCCCTCGGTGTGTTATATATAAGATTTGTTAAATTATCTATTATATAATAAACATAGATAAAAGTTGTGCTATGCAATTTAACTAGTTATATAATTAACATAAATAAAAGTTGTTTACTTTTAATTGCTATGCAATTTAACTAGTTTTGGTTATATAATAAATATAAAAGTTGTTTACTTTTAATGCTATGCAATTTAACTAGTTATAAATAAACATAAATAAAAGTTGTTTACTTTTTAATTGCTATGCAATTTAACTAGTTTTGGGGTTGGAATCCCGGAGTTTTTTTTGACTCTTATGATTGTTCTTGTTACTATCATTGATAATAAGAATTTTTGGCCGTCCGCTGGCTGCTGACCAATGAAAAAAATGACCATTGGCCAAAATGTGAATCGAAATCATTTTTTTCGTTTTTTTTGACTACTATAATTGTTCCTGTTTCTACCATTGCTATTATGACTTTTTGGCCGTCCGCTGGCTGCTGACCAATGTTATATAATAAACATAAATAAAAGTTGTTTACTTTTAATTGCTATGCAATTTAACTAGTTTTTGGGTTAGAATCCCGGAGTTTTTTTTGACTTTTATGATTGTTCTTGTTACTATCATTGATAATAAGACTTTTTGGCCGTCCGTTGGCTGCTGACCAATGAAAAAAATGACCATTGGCCAAAATGTGCATCCGAGTTTATTTTTTCGTTTTTTTTGACTATTATGATTGTTCCTGTTACTACCATTGCTATTATGACTTTTTGGCCGTCCGCTGGCTCCTGACCGATGGAAAAAATGACCATTGGCCAAAATGTGAATCGAAATTATTTTTTTCGTTTTTTTTGACTATTATGATTGTTCCTGTTCCTACCATTGCTATTATGACTTTTTGGCCGTCCGCTGGCTGCTG
This sequence comes from Gordius sp. MW1, assembly GCA_964036665.1. Classification (NCBI taxonomy): domain Eukaryota; kingdom Metazoa; phylum Nematomorpha; class Gordioida; order Gordea; family Gordiidae; genus Gordius; species Gordius sp. MW1. The sequence goes on along the minus strand of OZ038529.1, from coordinate 25,101,876 downwards.
ACCAATGGAATAAAATGACCATTGGCCAAAATGTGATTCGAAAACTTTTATTTCGTTTTTTTTGACTATTATGAATTTATATCCACTTTTATTGTGTCCTGGCTGCTGACCAATGGAAAAAAATGACCATTGGCCAAAATGTGATTCGAAAATTTTTTTTTCGTTTTTTTTACTCTTGTGAATTTATATCCACTTTTACCGTGTGCTGGCTGCTGACCAATGGAAAAAAATGACCATTGGCCAAAATGTGAATCCGAGTTTATTTTTTCGTTTTTTTTGACTATTATGATTGTTCCTGTTACTACCATTGCTATTATGACTTTTTGGCCGTCCGCTGGCTCCTGACCGATGGAAAAAATGACCATTGGCCAAAATGTGATTCGAAATTTTTTTTTTTCGTTTTTTTTGACTTATGAATTTATATCCACTTTTACCGTGTCCTGGCTGCTTACCAATGAAAAAAATGACCATTGGCCAAATTTTATATATAACCTAAAAATTTATTATAGATGGTCTAACAGACAGCCAACTATGTAATATATATTTTTAACCTTATAAATGCATATATATTTTTTTATTGGGTTAATATATTTCATTTAATTAGATTGTGATTTCATAGAAAACCTAAAAAGTAATATTTAAAAAAATAATATAGGTATTAGATTCTAATTTACGATAAAATATATCGATAGAAACTAACACAAAATTCGAAACCTCCTTCAAAGGTATAAGCATAGCCCGTTATTTCTAATTAAAGTGAATCTACTATTAAACTCAGACACGAATTGTACTTTATTAGATGGCGCGCGTAAGTTTATATAATTAGTAAAATTTTTCTACGTGTCATAGATATTACACCGCACGTGTGGCAGGGAAATGTCCGATATTTTTAAAGTGAAAAGGTATTTTAGGAATCTGAAAAGGTTATTTTACCCCCGGCCGCCCTGGGCACCTACGGGTAAAGTTTCGAGCAATCGGGCTGGTAGTTTAAGAATTTAGCCCTTTTTTAAAACTAAAAAAAAACTTTTTTTTAATTTTTTTTTTACATTAAATTAATATTTTGTTTTTGTTAATACCATTGATAATATGACTTTTTGACCGTCCGCTGGCTACTGACCGACGAAATATATTGATTTTCTAAACATAAAACACAACTTTATTATTTCATCATCTATATAAATAACATAATAACTTCTACTATTTTAAAGCCAGCATGGTATAGTGGTTATAGCGCCGGCTTGTGAACTGGAGGTGTGGGGTTCAAGTCAGTGAGGGGACAAATTTTTTTTTTAATTTTTTTAAATTAAATTAATATTTGTTCATGTTAATACCAATGATAATATGAATTTTTGACCGTCCGCTGGCTACTGACCAATAAAAAAATGACCATTGGCCAAATAAATCGAAATTTTTTTTCGTTTTTGAATTGGTTAACATTGATAATTACCCTATGTCCTCCCCTACAAGGGCCTATAACTAATTAACTAATTATTTTGCATCTAATACCCCCTATAGGTATTCTCGCCCCTTCCCACCTTTCTCGCCCATAAATTGCATAGCAAATATGCTACGTTTATACGGAGTATAGAAGAGTTCCCCCTTCCCCTCTTCCCTTCCCCTCTTCCCTTCCCCTACTCCCCTTCCCTTCTCCCCCTTCCCACGAGGGCCGAAGGCCCGAGTTTATTATATAATAGATAATTTAACAAATCTTATATATAACACACCGAGGGAGATAGAGATGAGGGTGGGGCACCTCTTATGCATAGCAATTAAAAATAACACAGCGAGGGAGATAGAGATGAGGGGTGGGGCACCTCTTTCTCATCCATTAATTTAAAAAAGCGATAACCTAATATACCCAATGCAAATAGATAGGGTAACGGACGACGGACGACGGACGACGGACGACGGACGGACACCAAAAAACGATCCCATAAATTGCATAGCAATTAATATAAGCTTGACTACTTACCGTATAAGCCTTTGTAGAATCCAATTTTCCTGAGAAATTTCGTGAATCTTTCATCTTTATGTTCTGGTTTCTTAAAATATTCATGATCGTCTTGACGGGCTTTATGCTTTTTGTAAGATTTTAAAGTTTTTCCTATCAAATAAACGTCATTGCCATAATCATGTTCATCATCATCATCATAGCCTCCCCCATGATCTCCATGCTGTTCGTGATAATCGTCATACCCGTGAATATATAGAGCCGCAGTGGTTGCCATAATCAAGATGGCCGACGAACACCACCATCCCCTAGGCGCAAAATGCATTCCTAAATAAACCGTTCCGATTTTCTACTAGTTTTAATATCGTTTTTAAAATATTTATTATTTTGTATGTATAATAACTAAATTTTTATATGAGATACAAATATCTTAAGCACATTAAATAAATTTAAATAACTTTAAATTTTGCAAATATCAAATAAGTGATAAAAATTTATTTATCATTGACTATAAAATAAGAAAACTCGTTAATAAAACTATAATTTATAACAGATTTAAAAAAGTGAAAATTCATTATATTATTATTAGTCAATACCAATATTGGAAATCAGAATATAGATGCTTTGAATAGCTAATCTTTCACGAACATAGAATTACAACTTCAATACTATTTAAAACAAAGAAATTTATATTTAAAAAAACTTCTTAAAACAAACTTGATTAAATTAATATAATTCATATATATGTATATTAAAAAACTTGAACAATGGGTAGCTTTCATTTTCAATATGACCTTCCGTTATTCATACACTCTCAGTACTATATGACCTAGTTTAAACTTATAAAAGACAGGAACTGGATTAGGGTTAATAATTAAAATAATGGGGCAGAATGAAAAATTTTTGGATAATTATATCATCTTTAATGTTTATTTTTTATAAAAGTTTTAAATTTAACATTGTTCCCTGTTATTCCTTAGCTTTTACAAAATTTAAACGCATGACAGTAAAGATAAAAAAACTCTGTATAACAATTTATATCATAGGATTCAAACTATATTATTGAGATTCGATATTTTGTGTAAAATAATTTTTTAAATAAATATACAATATGTAATTTACATAGGATGAAATAAAAAAAAATCCAGCTAATAAACAATTTAAAAGTTATAATAATAAAATTAGAATGATTTAAAATAGATTAAAAAAATGCTTTTGTTATTTAATATAGTGTGGGGATCTAACTTTAAGATTCTCTATTTTTTTATTGCATTTATTTGTCAATATTTATTCACTTATTAGAACAAAATTTTACAAATATTATTTTTATGCTAAAATTTGTTGCACATTTTAAAAACTCTAATTTATAATAACTACATATAATCATAGGATTCTATTGAGAATTCTATTGGATTTTAAGTTCTTTGAAGAATAATAATAAAAGAGCTTTAAATATTTTACAGTTAAAATTCTACACAATTTAGATGATTAGAAATAGAATATTATAAATATGATAAGACTAAAAGTGAATGACAATTACTACAGTTTAAATTAAAGGATCACAACCAGACAAGGAACTTGATATTAATTTAGCTCCCAACCCTCAGAATTAACCATGCCCCGGTCTGACCTTAAAATTAAGTTCTTGTTTCCATAGCTGCCCCCACTTGAAATAGAAAAATTGTTTAAAATTTTATGAAAATTAATCAAGAACACACCTTATTATTATAACCAAAATAACAGTCTTAAATCAAGAGTGATTATACACGAGTGGTAACCGCGAGTCATACAGCCTAGAACCTAGTTTTGGGGTATACTGCAAAACTCGTCCATACTCCATAACGTAGCACATTTGCTATGCAATTTATGGGAGGAAGGAGAGGCAGAGCCGACTTCAAGTGTGCCGAAAAACAGGTGTTGACGGCGAAACTGGCAAAAACAATTTTTTGAAAGGAAATTGATTGAATAGGCGCGAGCTTTAAGGAGGTGGTAGTCGGGGTTGAGTACTAAAAATTGCATAACAATTAATAAAATCCAAGTTGAATATATTGATTTATAGCCACCGCGTTGGGATGCTTTTTTACATAAACTTAGTCGCGTCTGACAGAGGTCAGACAAATTTAATGTGGGGTGCGCTTCAAAAAGTATGATTTACATATGCAGTAGCATTGGTTTTGGGCCAGGGTCAGATAAATAAGGAGTAAGCAACGATTATCATTCCTTTGTAGGGAATTATTTAGGCAGTTTCGCAATCATCGGTTAAAAAGCAAACAACCTAGATAAATTTATATATAATGTTAAATAGTCGAGGCGCAAAAATAATAATGGATTTTGGGGGCGAGGTCGAAAAAATTAAAGCTAACCAGTGGTCATTAGCTGGTTTTATGGGCGTAACCAGCATTGTAGAAGGGGGCATTAATGATTTAGGGAGGGTCAAAATGATAATATTCTAAAAGTTTAGCCATAATTTAAATAAATTTTTGGATTTAGAGGGAGGTAGCTGCCCCTCTGCTCCCCCTGGCTACACCCATGGCTAGTTTTTATGCGATGGCAAAAAGTCTTTTACATAGGCATAAATAAGTTTCCATAGCTATTAAAAAATTAGAAGGTAGACAGGACGGGACAGGACAGGACGGGCAGGACAACAAAATGCAAGGCCATTGCATAGCGAATAAATAGTAGAAACAAACGCCTACATCACTTACAGATTTCAAAATTAAAAACGTATAAATTCGGAGAGATTTGAGGAATTGAAATATTCATGCATTTGCTTTGCTTTGAATAATAATTTTAGTGAGTCGGCAATCATTGGATTGTCCTTGCAAGTCGTATAACGTGCCAAATGTTTGGATGAAAAGTTTACATGGGCTTAGCCAAGGGGAGGCAGAGAGGGGCAGCTTTTCACCCCCTCTGAATCCAAAAATCCGTTGAAATTTATTTAAATTATGGTTAAAATTTCAGAAAATTATCATTTTGCCCCTCTTTAAATTATAATCGCCCCCCCCCCATCTAATTCCAATGCTGGCTACGCCCACGAAAATAGACATTATGAAAACAGTATCATATTTATAAATAGGTCATCCGATTTGGTTTGTCTTTCAAAGAATAATTATAATCCTGCCTCAGCCTGTTTGGAATAAATTAAGTGTCTTACACGGCAGGCGCCCAAATTACTTTTCATACTTCTTTTTACAGATTTGTGACTGATACAGTGAAGTTAAATAAAACTTTAATTAAATTGCTATGCAATTTATGGGCTTGATTTCGGTTGTCCCTCCTGTCCGTCCGACCTGTCCAACTTGTAATTTTGCAATTATTGCCGTGACAAACTGATCGGGTTTCTAATGGCAGGACTTATATGTATTTTTTATACAAGGCTATTGATATATTAATTTAATTTTATTTAAACCTCAATCATTTGAAGACACACATATTTAACTTTCTGGATAATTGAATATAATGATCTTGTTAAACGTCTCATCATTCTAAACATTTCAATCACAACCTTTTTGCGATAGCAGGCTTAAAGCTGTAATCATTTAGACTTTTTGGCATCCAATTATTATTAAAGCTCTGCTGTTGCTTAATGCTTCGACAATAAATTGGAGGATGTTCTCCGGACATAAAGATAAACTTCTACCATTTTTTTACACGGACAACAACTTTGAACTTTAAATTATCGTTAGTTCGATTATAACTTCAAAGGTTTTGCCGTTGCCTAATTTTACTTTAAAACATTTTAAATCTTTATTTTTAGTCAACATGTCTGAATTCAAGTAAATTTTGAGAAAGAAATTACACAAAAAATAATTGATTATTTATTTTTTTTTTATTATAATCATTTTTTTATTAAATGAAACTATAGAAAACTATAAAAATTATATGCGAGGTAAACATTCGAAAATTGAGCAAGCGTTGAAATGACAAATAATGATTCCGATTTTCTGTTTAATGAAAGAAGTTTCCCTATTGTCAAGGGTATTGGCAACTATACGGCGTCCCATTCTTTCAGAAGGGCTTGGGTTTTAGGACCTATTGTTGTAAGAGTGGTGGTCACTATGGGGGAGAAAAGTAGTGAGGAATTAAGTTCTGCGTATTTAGCGGACTTTAATCTTTCAGAATCAACGAGGGGGTCTTTGTTTTGGTTTGAGGGAGCAAAGGCATCCGGACAGGTGTAGTCCCAAGCTAAGCATAGCCCTTTTGCCCATGGGATGAGGGTCTGTCCATCAGGTCTCTTCTTGTCGCCAAGGCAAAGACCATTTGGCTCTAATTGGGAGGGAAAGCCCGCCTTTTTGAATATCTTCTGTAGAAGAGCATTAATAGATGTGTGCCGTAGAAATCTGGCCTTGTTAAATTTGCAATGCAGGCCGTGGTGGCCTTTTGTACCAACAGATGAGCCACATAAGTTGCATTGATGAGAGGCAACTATATCACATCCTAGGATGAGCCCTGTTGCAATCCTGACCTCGTTGTTGGAGAATTAAAGGTCATGAGTCCGACTTGGGATGGCCTCAAACCACTCGTGGCCGGACCTTGATGCAAAACTTCTTAAAGCTGGTAACTCCTCAAACGATGCGCCCGAAATAAGAGTTTTAAGGGCATGGTCGTAGAGAGGAGTGTTCCAACTTTTTTGAGAGTTTATGGTAGGGAATGGAGTGTTAGCGGACAAAGAGCTCCACATGTCGAGAGCGATTTGGGTGGAGGGATTTGGTTGATCGATTATTTTGTCGATGATTGGTTGGGCTGAAAGTCGACTCGAGATGAAGGCCGACAAAGCTACTAGAGGGGGTGATCTCAGGCCCAAACCACTATTTGTGGGGAGACACGCTTGTTTCCATTGGGACCCTGTAAAAGAAAGGTTTGTGATTTCCTCGACTACATCTTTGAGTTTTTGGTCGAATATAGATAGAGCACTGGGATTTAAAAATGAGGTGGATGACCTGAAGATATGATTTATCTAAAGAATAACAGTTTTTAATTAAAAAAAAGCCTGGTGGGCTGGCATATAAGAAAGGAGGGGTTTGATTTCTACTAGTTTTTGTATTGTCTCTGTTAATAACCTGTTACAAAGGTGTGAGCCACCTATGGGAGATCCTAAGTGCGTTAATTCGTTAGGGTGAATATGTTTGAAAGCGTCAAAGTATGGGTCTAGGCTTAAAGGGTCAGTATTGTTTTTGCAAACCTCGGTCTTGCTATGATTTAGATGGAGACCAATTTTTGAAGCTTCTACTTCTAGATATGAGAGGGCTTCTTTGACGTCTTCGGCATTTCCTTTGATGGTACCATCGTCTAGGTACCACAAGTTGAGTGATAGGTTAGATTTAGAGGCTTGGTCTTCAGTCAGGGATTTGATACCTAGGCAGAATAGTAGGGGGCCTAGCGGGTCTCCTTGTTGTATGCCGTCACTCGATGCAATTATTTTGGAATTAAAGTTGAGCATGGAAGTAGGAGCGTAGCATGCGTTAAGGAAAATGGAGTACTCGGGAAGGGATTTGTAAGCCTCTGTTAAGAAGTGTGACCTGTAGATCGTGTTAAATGCGTTTTTGAAGTCAATCTTAGCTAGGATCGAATTGTCGGTATGGGCTGGGGCTATGCGGACAGCGTGAGAGGCGATTTAACAACCACCCTTGGTTCCGAAACCTAGTTGGATGGGAGCTAATTGATCTGCAATGTCGGATTTTACGCGTGCAATAATTAGTTTGCAGCATAGGCGTCTAAAAATTGAACCCATGGCAATTGGACGAAGGCCACCATCAGTGGTAAGAGATATTAAGGTGGCCCCAAAAAAATAGGGAGAGATCGCGTCAGGTACTAAGCCTTTAATAACCTGGTTAAGGAAGGTTGCTAGGGTGGATGTGAAGTGGCCAGACCTGTCAATGTGAGGTCTTGTTAATTCTATCAAATGTGAAGCCCGGAAGCCGTCTAAACCAGAACCTACTGAGGATTTTTTAAAAGAACCGATAGCCTCGAGAATTTCGGGCGATGTGAAGTCCTTGAAGAGGGAGTTTATTGTAGGGGGAAATTGGGAGCAATTTCTTTCAGGGTGTTTAATTTGTAAAGATTCGAAGGTTTCTTGAGTGTCTGGGGAAATTTTGCAGTCTGAATTGGCCAGGCGAAGAGCACCCTGGATGTCGAAGTGGTTAAGTTTTGCGGAAACCCGTTTGGCTCTTTGTTGAACTGATGTAATCTTATGGATGTGTGGCTCGTAGATAATGGGGGGTGATGAAACGTCCCTTTTTGCTGAGTTTTGTTTAACCCAATTCGAGAGGGTACCTTTGTAATTTGATGGTGGTACTGAAAGGACACGGGAAGTAAATTAAAAAAGTTGGCCCAATGTAGGGTGCTGCTTGGGTCCTTGGAGAGGTTTGAGATGGCATCAGTAAGGGCAATTAGAACTTGATGTCTGGCTCCTTTAGGAATGTTTTTTAGAATCCTGTTAACAGGAGAATGAGGAATGTCTGAATATGTATTGTTGGTGGTGGTTTCGAGCGGGGAGTAGGTATTATGCGATAAATGGTTGTGAGTTGAGGTAGACCCCCCCCTAATTTTTCAATACAAAAACCCTAACAAATTAAAAAAAATTATGTTTTGCCCCCCCCCTAATTTGCCAGGGGGCAGGGGTCTGGCTGCCCACACTGCCTAATTTAGGACAGTTGCTTTTTCTTTGCTCTCAGGAAAATTTATGGATGTCGAGAACTTTTTTTTTTTGCTCTCAGGAAAATTTTTGGATTTTTTTTTGCTCTCAAGAAAAAAAATTCTGCCCCCCCCCCCCCCTTAATTCAAAACCTGGGTACGCCCATGCATATTGACACTTTCTTGTCGCACATTACACCGGATATACTTCGCCATTTAAGCTATCCTTTTTGGATCCGGGCATTGACTTCCATTGCGCAACCTCCCTCTTGATGTAGCATCGAGCCGAGGTATGTAAACCTGTCTACTTTTAAGCACTTTGGATGGTCATCCAGCGATGGGGTGCTTGTACCGTTCATTTCCATGCATACCGTTTTTCGATCGTTGATCTTTAAACCATATCCAGCTAAGCGCTTTGACCACTTTTCGGCTTCTTCGAATACTTTCTCCCTTGTTTCCTCGCATAGTACTATATCATCAGAATATTGCATGCACCATGGCGATGGCTTTTGAATGTCCCTCGTTATCGTGTCTATTATTATATTAAATAAAAAGAGACTTAAAGCAGATCCTTGATGTAATTCAATTTTAACCCGAAAAGGTTTAGAGTCTCCAACTGCCGTCCTAACGCAATAGTTTGAGGCTTCATAAATATTTTTCATAAGCGTATATATGTGTCAGGGATAATTTGTTTTCTCAGACACCACCATATTAATCGCGGGGGACCGTGTCGTAAGCTTTCTCCAAGTCGATAAAGACCAAATGTAGGTCTATCCTCTTTTCACCATACTAATCCATCATTTGTCTTAGTGCGATGATAGGATCGATTGTGGATTTGCCGGCCACAAATCCGAATTAATTTCCCGATATTTTCACCTCGTTTTTCAGCCTTGTTACTAGGATCCTTTCCATAAGCTTCAAGGAGTGGCAAGTTAGCTTGATACCTCTGTAATTGCCACAGACTTGAGGGTCTACATTGCCTTTAAATAAGGGTATAATCGTGCTTGCTCCTCATTGATTAGGAATTCGCTCTTTTACCAATATCTTGTTAAGAAGGTTCATCATGGTGGTGACTCCTTCTTTACGACATCCGAGCAAATAGGTATTCCATCTGGGCCATTTGCTTCCTTTTTGCATCTTGTTCATTTGTGTTCTAACTTCATCCGTTTGAAAGAGTTCGACCATACTTATATAGTACTTAAGATGCAGAAACAATTTTTTTTTAAATTAATTTTAACCATCTGTGTTGGTCTCGGGCCTTAATATTAAGTACTAGCTGAACCCGGCAAACGTTGTTTTGCCATTCCCGGGTGTATTAGCAGAATATATATCATCTTATAGATAAGTTTCAATAGATTAAGAATATATCAAATATAATTGGTAAGTGTTTATTATGCAAAGATTTTTAAATAAATAGTTAAAGAGGGTCCAAGGCCCAGGCCCACCCAAGAGAGAAAACCTGGCCCCATGCCTCCCCCAAGGGAAAAATCTTTGGCCCCTTGGTAAGTATTACTCTGGTAGTTGCTGTTTTCATAGCATGATATTTAAGTACTCTATGCATTATGAGATTAAAAAACGCAATAAATAAATAAATAAATAAATAACAAATGACAAAATAACTTAATTAGCAGATTTCTACTTCAATCTTGCATTTTTGAGAGAAAGCTCCAATATATATATATTAACTTATAAAAAGCATAAAATTTCCAATAGAAATATGTGCACATATTTGTGTAGCCACTGTAGAATTAACGAAAACAATAAAAATTATTCATTTTTTGCCGGTAATTCAAAGAAGAGTATTATTTTAGAAGATTTTTACCCTCCTAATCAATGTTCTGAAGAAGAGTACCATTATTTGGTGGCCCGTCCTTGCTGAAAACCATCTTGCCGAATTGAATGTCCTAATGTTAAAAAATGTCCCCCAATTAGAAAATGTCCACCAACAAAAAAGCATATTCATTCATTTTCGGATTAAAGTTATAATAGGTATTTTTTATAATGAAATTGATAATTATTACAAAAGGTAATCAATTTAAGGCCTTCTTTATGATAGGGGGAGATGGTCGTTAATGTCCCAGGGAGAATTCGGCAATATTGTTCTCGGCGAGTTGATAGGGCACCTCATTATTCAAAAAATCAAAAATCATATGACTTTAAGTCATTGACGACGGCATCAAGTCACAGAACAAATGGTCAAATAACAAAATATCAGGATCCTGATATTTTTTCCTCGGCCAATCAGGACGCGCTGTGCCTTACCGTTTATTTTAAATTTATGAAGTGAGAAATGTCAAACTTAAAACATAGTTTTTCACAAAAAAATAAACCTGTGTATAAAAATGGAGTTTATGAGTATGTAACTGTGAATGTAGGCAAAAAGTTGCAAACCTACTATAAATGCAGTATTACAAACATACTACCATCCCCATCTCTAGAATTTGTAAGTTTTTACATTTTTATAGTATTTGTAGATGGTGCCCCTGCCTTAACTACTACTCATCAGTCACTAACTTGTATTTTACCCTCTAATATCCTCACCTCTAGAATTTGTAAGTTTGTATTTGAACATTTTTATAAAAGTAACAATTTTATCTTTACATATTTACATTTTATTATAATATTTATAGAAGGTGCCCCTGCCTTAATTAGTGCTCCTCAGTCATTAACTTGTACGTTGCCCTCTACTATCTCCACCTCTATATTTGTAAGTTTATATTTGAACATTTTTACAATATTTGTAGATGGTGCCTCTGCCTTAACTACTGCTCCTCAGTCACTAACTTGTACGTTGCCCTCTACCATCCTCACCTCTCAAAGTTGTAAGTTTATATCTATAATGTTTGCATTGAAGCTTTGGCTAAAACTATGATTGATTAAAAACCATTAAATACTATTAACTATAAATAAAGTGATTTATATTTAAAATAAGGCACACTCCAGAATGCCGAAATAATGTTGGATGCCATACTAGGAATATAAAGTACTCATCAGAGTAATTAATTTTTTTAATTTATCAAATGTTATTTTATTTAGATACTATGGAATTCATTTCCTCTCACCTTAATAGGGAAATTAACTATTTAGAATATCTTGACAATATATCCATTTATATGTACCTTCAAGCTCATAATTTGCCATATAACATATAAATAAAATTTATATAAAGATAATTTGCCATATAACATATAAATAAAATTTATATAAAGTTGAATAATTATTTTATCAATTAGTGTCATTATATCTCAACCCGTGATATGTACCTATCTTATCTTGAAGCTCACCCTATAATCATTTATATATTGCTAATTAACTAGTTGAGGCAGAGGCACCATCTACAAATATAATATAAAATGTAAATATATAAAGATAAAAGTGTTCCTTTTATAAAAATGTTATCAAATACAAACTTACAAATTTTAGAGGTGAGGATTGTATAGGGTAAAGTACAAGTCTAAAGTGACTGAGGAATTAATAAATGGTTCTAATAAATATTAAAAAGAGATTTTGCTAACACAAGATGTATTAATATTAATTAAGTCGTGAAAGATTTGCCATTACAACCTACTTTATCTTAAAACTCGTTTTTTGAGATTCTGGTACGTAGGCGATTATATAATACAATATAATTAAATATAACACAATATAATTTCTATTATATAAATTATATTGTATTATAGAATCGTACATCAATCTGTAACTTAATTGGTTAACATACTTCATCTATATCATTAAAAATCTGCCATTATAATCTACTTTATTAATTATATTATTACATCAGTATTATAAAAATGTGCATAAATTATACCATATCTTCAAATTATATAGTTAAGTCTTAAAATACATACTTATTTATTATTGATTTTAATATGTATCTTCATGCATTTCATGATCATATTTGTTACATACTATTTGTTCCTTGACACCAAGTCATTGATGACTAATTCTAATTTTTTTGTTGTACAAATATTGAACTAGTAATTATTTAGCAAAAATGGTGAATAAACGAAATATTTTCAACAATAATACCAGAATATATCCATCTATTTTAACGAACATTGGCAGTACACCTCTTGTTAGGGTCAATAAAATTGGGAAAGAATATGGATTAAAATGTGAAATACGTAAATAAGCCTATATTAATATATTCATATAATTTAAAGTTGCAAAATGTGAATTTTTTAATGCTGGTGGAAGTCTTAAAGATAGGATTGGTCTAAAAATGGTTGAAGAAGCTGAAAAAATAGGAAAGCTGACTCCTGGCTTATCAATAATTATTGAGCCTACATCAGGAAACACAGGTTATACTTAACTTTTAATTTCTCTGACTTGTTATAGGCATTGGATTGGCATTAACAGCTGCAGTTAAAGGTTATCGTTGCATAATTGTAATGCCCGAAAAAATGAGCAATGAAAAAGTAAACCTTAATAAGTTTTTAACAATATTTTTAGGTGGCAGTTCTCAAAGCATTAGGAGCTGAAATTGTTAGAACTCCAACTTCTGCTTCTTGGGATGCACCTGAATCTCATATTGGTGTAGCCAAACGTCTCCAAAAAGAAATACCAAATTCTATTATTCTTGATCAGGTATTTTAAAATAAAATTTTATGCAAAGATTCAGTACAAAAATCCTGCTAATCCTGATGCTCATTACGAGGGTACAGCTGAAGAAATATTAGCTCAATGTGATGGTAGAAAATAACAAAAGATATATGTCATATGAAAAATATCTATGATTTAGGTAAACTTGATATGATAGTTATTGGTGCTGGTACAGGAGGAACAATTGCTGGTGTTGGTAAAAAAATTAAAGAAGTTTTACCCAAATGCAAAGTAAATATTTTTGTTATTATTTATTTTTAATTTTTAAAGGTTATAGGAGTTGATCCGGTTGGATCTATTTTAGCATTACCTGACAGTTTAAATAAATCTGACAATTCATTTTATGAAGTTGAAGGCATTGGGTATGATTTCATTCCAGATGTTTTGGACCGTTCAGTACATTTTGATATTTTTTATCTAATTTAATATTATTTTATATTGTTAATTTATATAATTTTGCTTTGTAGATTACTATATAGGTTAAAGTCTGAATATATATATAATAAATTGCAAGGTTGTTGATAAATGGTATAAATCGGAGGATAAGCCATCTCTCATAATGGCTCGAAAGCTTATAAGAGAAGAAGGAATTCTATGTGGTAATAGCATTACATCATTTAGAAAAATTAGGTTTATATCACAATTAACCTACTTCTATTTAATTAACATTTACATTGCATCATGGTAATTCATAAACTATGGCCTCAAGCTCTCGCATTCTCTTCCTAATTGTTTATATATGTAAAAGCTAGTAGTCAATGTTTAACAGTCTTTTATAATAATTATTTTTATTTTAATAAGTGATAAATTTTGTATACAAATTAAATAAATATTTCAATTTTCTTTAAGGGGTAAAGAAAAGGGTTGAAGTTAATTTGATTTTTGCATATCATTTGTAATTTAAAGTTAATAAGTAAAGTATGTGTGCTTTTAATTAATTTATGCCTCATTAATCTAAAAACCAATTATCCACCAATTTTGAAAGTAATGTAATGAGTTCTATGTTTATAAGTGCCAATTGGCTGATTAATTATTTTTAGACATCAAATACACATTACTATGCCAAAGAATAGGGTAGATTTTAATAAATATAATAATATGGCACACATTCCTTTAAATTACTTACAAAATAAAAGATTTAATTCAAATAGTATATGTTTAATTTTAATTGTTTATCAATGATTCTTTTTGCAGATTTAAAAAATTTGTGAAACTAACGAAAAGAATTTGAGAGTAAGTTAATTTAATTTTGAAATGTTACGTAGGTGGGAGTTGTGGTTCGGCGATGTATTGTGCCCTCAAAGCAGCTAAAGATTATGGTTTAACAGAAGGCCAGAGGGTCGTCGTTATACTGCCAGACTCGGTTAGAAATTACATGTAAGTTTTGTTGAATATTACACGGTTCAACAAGCAAAATTGACCGGCAAACTGTTTACAGATGGTAGAGTTTTTTGCAGTGAACACAAATATATATTTTTTTTAATTTTTCTCCCTTATACGTCAAGTTTTGTGAAATATTTGCTGTCACAGCGACTTTTTCAAACGTCAAAATTTGCAAATTAATGGGTAAAATTTTATTTTAATATAATTGACTTTTAAATAAAGGGGAGAGAAAATCCTTGGTAATATGTTTGTGTTTACAATAAAAAACTTGACTAGAATCTGCAAACAGTTTGCCAGTTGAGTTTATATGCGTCTTTGTTAAACAGTGTTACTATAGGGGCATTCCATGTAAATCGATCATAAAAACGCGTTTTTCTGCCGACCTCCTCAGAATTTTATAAAATTTGGTGGAAATGTTAAAACTAATATAATTATTAATTTCCGAAAATTTTAGCTCATTTGAGCCACTACTTTTTAAGTTATGGGCGCTCAAAGGTCGAAAATCGGCCTTTAAAAAAATTTGTTCGTGAGGCTATATTCGATTAAATTTATAAGTTATTGGCCCCCAAATCATAGAATCTTGTTGTAATGATAGGTAAGACCTATCTCCATAGAAAAAAATTAAAAAAAAATTTTTTATCGATTGGTCATCTCATAATGGCTGAATTGGCCAAAATGGCATAACTACTGTTGAACCCTCTTAAACCGTTTCAAATTTGAACAAATGTTTCATACTACCTAGTAATCAAATTAAATAAAAGAGAAAGTTGGACGGCCATCTTGAAATGGTAATAAATTGCTTAAAAGGGTATTTTATTTATTTGGCGCCAAAGTGACCATCTAAAAATGTTTTTTTGCTCATTTAGCCATCTCATAATATTAGTATATCTAGAATAAAAATATTTTTGCTATAAATCAACACCCCAACCCCCCCCCCCCCTCCAGATTCATTTCAATTACAATAAAAATAGCGAGTTATTTTCCTCTGAATAGGCTACAAATTTAATTTTTTTTGAAATACAAACAGCTTTGTAAAAATACTTTTAATAATTTACTTCAATATAGTTGTAGGTACAAGTATATATTGATTGATTCTTATTTGATACTTAATAATAAGTGTTTATGAAAAAAGTATGACGGAGGGCATGTCTTCAAGCGCCTATAAAAAATTAATTTAACATTATTTGAAGTGAATTTTACTTAAAGCAATATGTTTTGGTGTCGCATCAAACTTTCACTATAAGATAAGGTATAAATTCTCCCGGTTGTGGTTAAAGGTGGTACAAGTGTTAATATAAAACTCGGGCCTTCGGCCCTCGTGGGAAGGGGGAGAAGGGAAGGGGAGGAGGGGAAGGGAAGGGGGACGACTCATCTATACTCCGTATAAATGTATCATATTTGCTATGCAATTTATGGGCGAGAAAGGTGGGAAGGGGCGAGAATGCCTATAGGGGGGTATTAAATGCCTAATAATTCATTAATTATTTATACAAATTTTCCATTTATAGGCAAAATTTAATATAGGCAAAATGTAATATAGGCAAGGGTTAGGGTTAGATTTAGTGTTTGCATCTAGTTGCGTATTACATTAGTTTTTATGGCCTTTAGTGATTATGGGTCTAACAAACATTATATTATAAAACATCACAATGTTAAGAATTTGCCGAATTATTGGGAGAAATTTTTTGTTGAATTTGAACAATTTATAATTAAAAAAATCAAAAATTTAGCCAATGGTCATTTTTTCTCCATTGGTCAGTACCAACAGATACTCTATAAGTCATTGATAGCCAAAAAAACGGAAAAGAAAAATTTTGATGCTCACTTTGGCCAATGGTCATTTTTTTCCATTGGTCAGCAGCCAGCACACGGTAAAAGTGGATATAAATTCATAAGAGTAAAAAAAACGAGAAAAAAAATTTTCGAAACACATTTTGGCCAATGGTCATTTTTTTCCATTGGTCAGCAGCCAGGACACGGTAAAAGTGGATATAAATTCATAATAGTCAAAAAAAACGAAAAAAAAATTTTCGAATCACATTTTGGCCAATGGTCATTTTATTCCATCGGTCAGGAGCCAGCGGACGGCCAAAAAGTCATAATAGAGCAATGGTAGTAACGGGAACAATCATAATAGTAAAAAAAAAACGAAAAAATAAACTCGGATTCACATTTTGGCCAATGGTCATTTTTTTCATTGGTCAGCAGCCAGCGGACGGCCAAAATGTCTTATTATCAATGATAGTAACAAATCATAAGAGTCAAAAAAAAACTCCGGGATTCTAACCCAAAAGTTAAATTGCATAGCAATTAAAAGTAAACAACTTTTATTTATGTTTATTATATAATAAAATGAAACAATAATAGAACAAGCGGACGGCCAAAAAGTCATATAATCAATGGTAGTAATAGGAAAAATATATTAATTTAATTTAATTTAAAAAAAAAAAAAATTTGCCCTCTCCGGGAATCGAACCAGCAGTTCAGAAACGTTCGCCGGGGTTCGAACCCCCATTAATAGAGGCATAGGCTTTTGTAGGGGCACAGGGACCAATATCAATAGAGGCATAGGCCCTTGTAGTGGAGGGCATAGGGTAATTATAGCAATTAATATCAATTTTACCCAATTCAAAAACGAATAGATATATCCTCTTTTGTCTTTCAATTTTAACTATTTGGCCAAAAATATGTCTAATTACATAATAAATAGGAAAAATTTAAACTGCCTAACTTAATGATTATGAAGTGGTTTATTTCATTATTAAGCGAAAAAACGAATAATAAATGTTAGTTTTAAAAGTTGTGCTTATCTAGCTGCGCGAGCCCATTATAATTTGAATAATCCGGCGATGATTGAATACAAGCGAGGTTAAAATAAAAAATAACGTGATGGTTAAGTACAAGCGAGGGGCTATTAAAATAAAAATCACCTGATGGTTAAGTACAAGCGAGGGGCTATTAAAATAAAAATCACGTGATGGTTAAGTACAAGCGAGGGGCTATTAAAATAAAAATCACCTGATGGTTAAGTACAAGCGAGGGGCTATTAAAATATAAATCACGTGATGGTTAAGTACAAGCGAGGGGCTATTAAAATTAAAATCACCTGATGGTTAAGTACAAGCGAGGGGCTATTAAAATAAAAATCACGTGATGGTTAAGTACAAGCGAGGGGCTATTAAAATAAAAATCACGTGATAGAATTCGCCTAGACGGGGTCAAGGGAAAGTAGAGTGCGAAAGAGCCTCTACAATTATATCATTTTCAACAATACACTGTTGATAAACAGAAATTAAAATAATCACTTACAGGGTGGTAGAAGTTTCATAATCTTCAAAATTGCTTAAAGGAACCAGAACCTATTTGTATCCTCTTTTGTCTTTCAATTTTAACTATTTGGCCAAAAAAAGGAATACATTTGAGAATAAATAAAAATAATTTAGAAATATTTATTAACTACATATTTGTATCCTCTTTTGTCTTTCAATTTTAACTATTTGGCCAAAAATATGTTTAATTACATAATAAATAGGAAAAATGTAATCTGCCTAACTTAATGATTATATCATTTTCAACAATACACTGTTGATAAACAGAAATTAAAATAATCACTTACAGGGTGGTAGAAGTTTCATAATTTTCAAAATTGCTTAAAGGAATCAGAACCTGGCCAATAAATTCATAATAAGTTTACAGGTGATATATCAAAAAATTGTAAATGATGGTTGAAATCAAACTACATGCAAAATATATACAATGATTGGTACTAACCATTGAAAAAAAAGCAATATAAAATAAGTAGGCAATATAATGTAGATAAATGAAAGACAAAACCTAATTTTATGCAAGGGGCAGCTTTAATGAATCGGGCTTGGCCGGGACAAAAAAACAAAAATAGTAATCTTTAAAATAAATAATTCAATGTGTAAAAATGGATTTGAAAGAATATTAATGTTGAAAGCCTAAACACTAGCACATGCAAGAAACAATCATGAACAAATAATAAAAATAGCAAGTTATTAATAATAAAAATAATTAAAACTTACTTTATTAATGGATATAGAATTTGAAATAAATTGCATAGCAAGTAAACAAGATGGAATTAATATGCGTCATAAAGGGGGAGAGAGGGAGTGAAGGGGTAAGCTTTATGGTTAGTTGTTTTTTATATTTATCAAGGTCACGACAACATAACCTATTATTGGGTTGTCGAGCGGATGATCTCTCTCCTTTTCTCCATCTCCTCCACTGCATAGCAATTAAAAGTAAACAACTTTTATTTATGTTTATTATATAAAACCCGACCCCGCCCGTAAGCGAGGGAGATAGAGATGAGGGGTGGGGCACCTCTTATGCATTAGTTTAAAAAATAACACAGCGAGGGAGATAGAGATGAGGGGTGGGGCACCTCTTTCTCATGCATTAATTTAAAAAAGCGATAACCTAATATACCCAATGCAAATAGATAGGGAGGGTAACGGACGACGGACGGACACCAAAAAACGAGCCCATAAATTGCATAGCAATTAATATAATTTCTTGAGTGATAATTTGTGACATTTATTTGGAAAAGCGAAAGAGTTTAACGGCCCGCATGGATTAAGCAATAATCAAAATTTTATTAAAAATTTTTGACATCATTTGAAATTCGGGCTACAGGTAGAGCCCTGCACGGGCCGTCCGAGGCCCGGCTCGAGTTCGGCCCGGCCCGACGGGCTTTCGGGCCGAACTCGGGCAGAATTGTATAAAACAATCGGGCTCGGGTCGGGCCTGATGCGGCGGCCCGACCTGAGGCCCGAGCCCGGCCCGAATTGAATTAAAGCAAATTAATCTTTTATTAAATAGGATTTAAATCAACTCAATATTAATAATTATCTTCGCGCAGCCTACATTATATAGCTTCTAAACTTCAGCTTATTTCCCTTGTCTAATATAATATAACTGACCTGAATTGCAAATCTTATTATATTTTATAGAATCATAGTAGCTGTTACAACTTTAGAAATAAGAAAAGTAACTATTTCAAAAAGTTTTTTATTTGAAACTGTTAAAAATTTATTTTATAAAGTTAAATTTTTAGCTTTAAATGATTAGCTGAATAAACTCTAACGAGTGGAAACGGATTTTTTATTTCAAATTCATTCTAGTTGTAAATTAGGAGTAATAACAATGTAATGCATTTTATATCTAGATGGTGAAAAAAATTTAGGTAATATATTTTTTAAAAATTTTTTTTTAGAAAATCGGGTCGGGCTCGGGCCTAAAATAAAAAAGTCTTTCGGGCTCGGGCCGGGCTCGGGCAAAATAAAAATTGAGAAGTCGGGCTCGGGCCGAAGAAATTTCATTTTGCAGGGCTCTAGCTACAGGCTCATAAAAATTAATTCGTACGCCCCAAAAAAGAAATAAATCTGTGTTGGCAAAGCATTTTTAAAGCCTATATTCGATAATCCTGACGATTTTATAATACTATTTTTATAGCTATTTTGCTAGCCTGTTTCCAAATTACAATAAAATAATATTCGAAAAAAAACTCTATGTAATTGATAGGGATTTGGAGGGGGGGGGGGGTGGGGTTGGGGTGTTGATTTATGGCAAAAATATTTTTATTCTAGATATACTAATATTATAAGATGGCTAAATGAGCAAAAAAACATTTTTAGAGGGTCATTTTGGCGCCAAATAAATAAAATACCCTTTTAAGCAATTTAATACCATTCAAGATGGCCGTCCAACTTTTTCTTTTATTTAATTTGATTACTAGGTAGTCTGAAACATTTGTCTCAAATATGAAAGGGTTTGAGAGGGTTCAACAGTAGTTATGCCGTTTTGGTCATTTCAGCCATTATGAGATGACCAATCGATGAAAATTTTTTTTTATTTTTTTTCTATGGAGATAGGTCTTACCTATGATTACAACAAGATTCTATGATTTGGGGGCCAATAACTTATAAATTTTATGGAATATAGCGTCACGAATCGATTTTTTAAAAGGTCGATTTTTGACTTTCGAGCGCCCACAACTCGAAAATTAGTGGCCAAAATGAGCTAAAATTTTCGGAGATTAATCATTTTAATAGTTTTAACATTTTCTCCAAATTTTATAAAAATCTGAGGGGGTCGGCCGAAAACGTGGCGATTTGACATGGAATGTCCCTATACTAATTTACAAATTGTATCTTAATTTATGCCACTATGTTTTAAATTACGAGACAAAGCAAGTGAGCATTATTTATGTAATGATTAAATTTGTATGCTCCCCGCTTAGAACAAAGTTCCTAGACGATAATTGGATGATTGAACGCGGCTTTATGGAAAAAGAAAGTTTAGCCCCGAAAACGGCTAAAAATTGGTAATTTATGAAATTCTTAAAATTTCGTGTTTTTTTTTGTAATTTTTATTAAGGTAGTACATATCTTTAGTTAGAATCGCTTTTTATTTCGATCGGCTTAGATATTTAACCTAGTTTTAACGGAAACTAATAGTCACTAGTTAATTAGAATCTGAAAATATTTCATTTTGGGTTAAAAAAATTTGCAATCTTAATTTTCGAAATTAATTAATATGCCCACAAACGTGGATAGGTGGTCTAATTTGCCCGTTTCGGCGATTGGAATATCCCCGGCTACATCCATAAACCCCAACGCGATCTGTCAAGAGGCTATAGAAATTATGAAGGAAGGCGGTTTCGATCAATTGCCCGTAGTTGACGATGGGTATTTTGATTAATTTTAAATTGCATTTTTAATTAACATTCTATTACAAATCTTTATCTTTTTTAAAACGATATTATTTAAACTTCTTACATAAATATATATATTTTTTCCCCAGAAATATCCTAGGCATGGTTACCATAGGATCGATAATGGCTTCTCTGTTGAGCGGTAAAGTGAAACCCAAAACACCGGTGTCGCACATATCATACAAACAGTTTAAAAAGGTGTCCATTACTTTATTTTGCTCCCTAAAAGTTGCTACTCTATGATGATTTGGGTCTGACATGTTCATTGAGTCAAGTTTAGTGGTTAAAAAGTTTTTTTCATTGTCGTTTTTTGGCAATGCTACCTTTTGATTATAACACCGAGTCCCTTAATTCCGTGAAAAACATTGTAATACTTAAAATATGTACGGGTTGTACTAGTTTAAGGATCTTGCCAAAATTTGAAAGGATGGGCCAAACCATAAGTCTTTTAAATAAATAATCTTTCGAATAAGGGGGGTGGGCAGCTGCTTTCCTTTCTCTACACCCGTGAGTATAATTATTGTTCTTTTATATGTTTAGATTAGTATAAATGCAACGTTGGCTGATCTTTCTACCATACTGGAAAAGGATCATTTTGCATGCGTCGTCTCTTCAGATGACAATAACCATGGTAAATTCGAAACCATAACCCATTTTACTTTTGTTACCTTACTACTTAAAACTTATTTGTTTACCCCACACTTTTATCACACAGTGCACAAGACGAACGGTGATAACGTAGATAATGGGGGCTCCGGTGAAAGGATTTGGATAGCGACTAGCATAGATTTATTGAGTTTTATAGCTCGACATGCGGGCGATCATACCCCGACTTCCCCCAAAAATTCCCAAAATTTTGACTTGGAAGACCTCAAAATTTGAAACTGCTCTAATGATTGCCAAAACTTTTTCAACATTTTAGCATTTAATTAAATCATATCGCATTTTATGTATACCTAGCCAATTTTATTTTTATTTCTATAATTGAGCTTTATTTTTAACAATGCAAACTATGCACCAAATAATTTTGTCTCCATCCATTTTAGATTCAATTAAAATTTACTTCGTCATTTATTTAGTATTTCTTCATATCATGCCGGTGACGATACTAATAGCAATTTCACGACCAAAGAATGGATATTTTCTTACAAACAATATTATTATTAGCCCTATATGCACCTTAGCTCATTCTTTTTTTACCAAGCATTTTTACACTTGCTCATTATATGTTAACTTTTGGGTTACTTGAATTGGTTAATAAATCATAAATGTTGTTTCCTTAGTTCTTGATTTAGGCGAAAGAAACCTTACAAAAAGTAACGAAGATTTAGAAAGTTTTCGTGATAAAAAAATGACACCCAATTAGTTTTGGGTATTAGAGAGGGGTGATTTTAGTTCAAACATTTTCAATACAAACGGCATCGCACATTAGCGTGGATGGTGATCGAATTGTTTAAATGTTTACTAATCAAAAAATCAATCGTGACACTCATTATTTATTCATTATTATTTTATTTATTATCCTGATTGATAATAATATTTCAATCTTTTATGTTATTTTTTTACTTGTCAATATATTCTGAAATCTGTTAATTTAAATAAAACGATGTTTGTGAAAACTCTATCATATTATGTATATATAGTTTTTGATTTAATGTTTGTTTATCTACGCTGGTCGTTATGCAACATCAATTCAACAACTTTAACTCGAGTTTCACGCATTTTACCCTCTATTTCATAAAATTTATAAATGTTAATAACATCTTTAAGATACAGCTATTATATAAGTTTCTCGATTTTATATAAGTTACCATTTGGCATCGATTTAATAAGGAAAGAAATCATATTGCATTATTTAATAATAAGTTTCTCTGTCGACCCAACAACCTGGATCATTTCTCAGGATAAATCTTCTGGATTCATCGTATATTAAAATCAAAAATCCAAACGGCAAAGCTGGCAACCACCACATAAATCTACAATTTTTATGGCTTGTTAATAATAATCTAAGATTGATTGGCTCACTTCAGAGGATACATCCTCAGGCCTTTATCCATGCCGGGTAAGTAACTAAGGGCTGCTGCCAGACAGGTTTCAAACACCAAACCAAAATTCAGAACCCAATTACTAATGTGTGTGTGTATTAGTGTTGTAAAAATGGATGGGTTTTGTTTGGTCGGCCTTTGGTCTAACTAATACCAACGGTAGCTTCTAAAGGTCGACTTACCATAAGCAGACCAAAATTGGTCTGTGTGTGTTCGACTAAAACCAAAAGTCGACCAAACATAACCCAGCCGTTTTTACAACACTTGGTATAAAAATCGTTCAATAAGTTTCTCATTGTATTTTTATTTCTGAGAATGTCATAATTTCGCCTTCCCCCCCCCCTCCTTAAACGGTGCCACCCCTTTATTTGTCTAAAATTAACCATCAACGAATGAATATAAACTCAACGTAGATTATTTTGGCAGTAATTTTTGAATTAATAGTAAGTTAATATAGCTTACGTCATGCCTTGATCCACTATAGAAAGGCGTCTAGTTTTGCAAACTACTAAGTCAAACCATTGAACCATTACTATCGAAACGAAAAAGGCTGTGTATGTCGTATACTCTAAATATTTCCTCTGTTCGTAGGTCTGCCTCCCAAAACAATATGTATATATTTAGACAAAATTTTTGGAGATTTCCTGAAAACTCATTTGTTATATATAGTATATTTAAATTTTTCAAATGTGTTTTACTCATATACTATATCGGCAAATTATTATCAATGTCAAATAATGTACTGTTTATTCCCCCATTTTTAAATAAGCACGAGCAAGAAAATGTAATAAATATACTGGGTAAATTTTGTAAAATATTTATTGCAATAAATATAAGTTATATATTAGAATAACATTCAAAATAATACATCATACTATTATTTAGAATCTAGCGCTATCTAAAAATTAATAATATACATTCAGCTCTCTTATGATTTAGAATTTATAATAGTTGTCTTCTCTAAAATGATTTAATAATAATAAATCTTCTCCTTTTAATATACACATAGACTACATAGGCTTTTCATGTCATAAGCTTCATATGGTAAATTATGTACGATTGAATCCACCATTTTAAATTTAACTATTTCCAATGTCTTTTTGCTTGTCAACATAAAAAGTGTATTTACCATCCTTATTAGTGAATAAATAAAAAAAGAATGCTAATAAATTATTATTTTATATGTACTTCCCATATTTCACATTTCAAAATGGCGGAAAATGATACACTTACAGCGTTTACCTAAACTTTTGCACTTCGTATTCCTCTCCTGCACACTTGTAGGAGAGAAAAGGGGTAATCAATCATAGCGTCTAACATGTATCGCTCATTCCTTCTCTCCCCTTCGCATGTAACACACTTTTTCCCCAACCTTACATGTTATTTTGCAACTCATACACCATATTTTGCACTTTTTTTATAAAATGGTCGTTTTTTGTATAAATTAGTGAATTCTTTTTCATATTTTTTCTAGTATAGTTAATTAATTAAACTTAAATTTTTAATTTTTTCAATTTTTTAGTCAACCTTAAAAATGAAATTGTCATGTATACGTTTATTGTCGAAAAAATAATGTAAAATACAATAAAATATGCATATTTAAAATAAAAGAAATGCATGTAGAATTTAATAATCAATATTTTCATTTTTCAAACACGGGTCAATCTATCTTTTTACATGGGAAAAATAGTTTTGACAATCTTCTGAAGTAGTCTAACGATTAATGTACTATTGTATATGTAAAAATCATTTTATAAAATACCAAAATAATGAACAAATTTAGACGGAAAAAAAATTATGAAAGGCGCAGGGTCAGTTGCAAGAGTTCCCAAAACACATTTCACAGTAAATAAGGGGTGAGGTCATGGGCTTAGCCAGAAGGGCAGATTAGGCAGGGGGCAGGGGGCGCGGCTTCCCCCCTAATTTTAAAAAAAGAAGGATATAATACAAAAACCCTTAAAAATTAAAAAAAAAATTATGTTTTGCCCCCCCCCCCTAATTAGTCAGGCGGGGGCAGGGGGCGCGGCTGCCCCCCCCCCTCTAATTTAAAAAAGAAGGATTTCAATACAAAAACCCTTACAAATAAAAAAAAATTATGTTTTGCTCCCCCCCCCCCTAATTAACCAGGCGCTCCTATTTGAACTTAACTAAAATTAGTTTACACAAAAAGATAAATTATTTTGGTAAAATGAAATTTAAATTACGGTCGCAGGAGAATTTTTGGATAGTCGAGACCTTTTTTTATTGCTCTCAGGAAAATGTCGAGCCCTTTTTTTAAATTTGCCCCCCCCCCAAGCCGTTAACAAAAAATTTACCAAAAAAATTGTATAAATAATGAAAATCACGACAATAAACCTATACATGACAAAATTTCATTTTTAAGGTTGAATAAAGTTTAAATTAAAAAAATTAATCATTAAAAAAATTTTAAGTTTAATTAATTTAAACTATACTAGTA
The DNA here is from genome assembly GCA_964036665.1 of Gordius sp. MW1. Taxonomy (NCBI): domain Eukaryota; kingdom Metazoa; phylum Nematomorpha; class Gordioida; order Gordea; family Gordiidae; genus Gordius; species Gordius sp. MW1. Next base: position 25,076,065 of record OZ038529.1, on the reverse strand, counting down.
AAATTTGAAAAAAATTCAATAATTTATACAAAAAACGACCATTTTATAAAAAAGTGCAAAATATGGTGTATGAGTTGCAAAATAACATGTAAGGTGTGTTATGAGCGTTACATGTTAGACGCTATGATGGATAACCCCTTTTCTCTCCTACTAGTGTGCAGGAGAGGAATACGAAGTGCGAAAGTTTAGGTAAACGCTGTATTTAAAGTTGATGAGCAGTCTATCTAGTCTGTTACTATCATAGACTAAGTTACTATATATACTTTCTTAAGTTAGTTATATAATCTTTTAATCGTATAGAAATACCTATATTAATGGCGGATAATAACGGTACACAAGTTACATGTTAAAACAATTATGAACAGTTAATGTCTATGGTTATACTTAAATTTATAATAAAACAATAATAAATAGATTTAAAATGATAAAATAATAATTTGCAATATTTTGCAAATTAATTAGTATATAATACCCATTCTTGCCCATAAGAGTCTTCTAAATCATTTACTGCTGGACTTTCCCAAGCGGCCCTCAGATTTAATAAGGTATACGGTAGAAAACCATTTTCTGCCATAATCACAAAATAAACGAAAAATCCTGCTGCTGCTTGAATACAACCAATTTGACCATAAGACATTCCTATTAATCTGTATTTTTTTAAATTTATTTATTATTTAATTAATTTACTAGTTTGAATAATTTATTTTATAAACAAATATAACCTATCGTTGACTAGTTTATCATAAAAAGGGTCTCTGGGTTTGCGTTCCATAATGTCCGATTCAGCTTTTTCATACGCCAAGGAGATGGCAGGCACCTTGGACAATTTAAATTTGATTTTTAGATTAAAACGACATTATAATGTTTAAAAATTTAGAAATGTTTACATATTATAATTATCGACTGCTCATTAGAGGTCTGCATGGGCCAGGCCGGCCCGCAGGCCCAAGCCCGCCCCGTGGCTCGGGCCGGGCCAAAAATAGGGCAATAAAAAAAGTGCGGGCCGGGCTTGGGCTTTGATTAGTAATAAATTTCGAATTTATTTGACTTTATACTACAATTATAAGATAAAAACAAAAAAATGAATTATTAGCTTGATGATAAAAAATTTTTTTTCCTGAAAAATAATGTGGAATTTTTTCTTGCAAAGATTTTATGGAAAAACTTGAAGGCCTTTCCAAAAAACATATCATGCTCAATTAATATGCTTTCCCCCTAAGAAAAGGCAAGCATCGAGTTAGAAGCTGATTAGACACTACACTCTCTAAAATATTACCCTTTTATAAATCATTAAAAAACATCCCAATTTTTTCCCCATCTTCTACGTGTAATCCTGTTGACTTAGATCTATAAATTGATATCAAGAGCCAAAACTATGCTACTTTCAAAGTTTAATATCTATATTTATCATAAAATATCAACCTCTCTAGTTCCTAAGCTTTGCAAGTTAAAAATGCTACCCAAAGATGAAAGTAGCTTTGTAAAAACTACGGTAACAGAATTTGTTTAAGAAATCTATGCAAGATGTTCCTGGCTCTTATTGCATATGTCGTCCACCTATAAGCAATCCAGGTCAGGTGTGCAACACTTAGCATTAATTTATTGGTGAGGCAGATATGTATATCTCCATTTGGAAGTGATGAAACAGCAATTTCTACGAAGTTTTTTAATTAAATCTAAAACCGGAAGATGCTCAGCTAGATGTAATTTTATGGTGGAAAGAACACCAACTTATGCTACCAAACTTAATAAAATTAGCTATTCAGTTTATGTCAATTCCAGCGACCAGTGCTACGAGTGAACGCACACTTATTAAGGCAAGTAGCATTATAGAACAAGAAAGAACGAAATTATTTCCCGATAGAAATGATAGTCTTTTATTTTTAAATGACAATATTAAATTATAATTTTTTTATTGAAACCGATTTTATAGGCTATAGCTAAGTTATCTTTTGAGCAATACAAAATGGTTTCCATAGAAACAAATAATTGTGAAACAGCGTAAACTTGTTTTTACATGTGGGGGCCTGATGCGGCGCATTTTTTGGGTTTTTTTGCGGGCCGGGTGCAGGCCAAAAAAATAATATTTGTGCGGGCATGGGCCGGGCCTGACCCTAAAATTTCGGCCCATGCAGACCTCCACTACTCATGCCATTTAGTTAAAATTGTATTTATATATCACCAATTTTAATAATTTATATGTATATACATATTAAACAAGTTAAAAAACAAACTAAGAAATGTAAATCTATTAAAAGTTAAAAAAAATTAATTAAGAGCAAAGGAGAAATCAGACTACAATTAATTTTAAAGAAAACGTAAGATGAATGAATAAAAATTCTTTATGGATGGCGCTAAAATCTTTCAAAAAATTAACCTAATTTTTTTTACTTTACTTTCACAAATTAAGTACTTGATGTTGTTTTTAAGGTTTAACTGATTTGTTACCCTTTTCCACATTATTCTTAATTAACAAAAATTTAGTATACTTTACATCAGATGTGCATATTTCAATATGGCAGAAAAACGGTACGCGTTTTTAGCATTGATAAACAACTCTATGACAAATAAATTTATACTTACCATATCAGTACCGAGATCGATACATAAAATGGCCACCGTTCCCAACGGCAAGGGTATGCTCAATATGATGTAAAATAAGAATGGAGCCAATTCGGGTATATTGCTACTCAGTGTGTAGACTATGGATTTTTTCAAATTATCAAATATGATACGACCTATAGTTAATAAAAAATAGAATTAAATTTTCAAGATAGATACTTTAAAACACTTATTAAATACTATAAAAATAATAGCATTTTGACATCTGACACTCATCGTTGATCAAATATATGAATACATCGCTTGTCTTCTATGATAGTTTGTTGATATTAAGATAAGATATCCGAAATTGAAAACATTTAGAAATGCTAACCTTCCTCAATTCCGATCACTATTGAAGCAAAGTTATCATCCAGCAATATCATGTCAGCAGCCTGTTTGCTTACATCACTACCAGTAATACCCATCGCTATACCTAAATAAATATCACCTATTATTAAAATTAATTGTAATTAGATTTTTTTTGCTCGCTTACAAAGTTGTCAAACTTCGCAAGACTTAACCTTGTTGTGGTATCCTCCACCCCCTTACGTCCACCCTTTTACGTGTGTGTTATCTGATAATTTATATATACGTTCCCCCCCCCCCCACACATACACGCATACGCCTAATTTTTCCTCCTGTTATAAGTCACGATTTTTAGTCCTGTAAGTTATAAATAGTTAAATGACTTTATTGCCCCTCTTACTTTTATTCAAATATATTTTTTTTGGCTAATGATCTAGGGAGAAAATGTGAGCGCAAATTAATTTATACTTTTCGCGATATTTTCGCGGACATTTATCGTTTTAAATAAAATAATTATTACTCGCAGACGCTTAAATAAATAAATAAAAAATTTCTGAGTTGATTTTTCGGCATTTTAAAATTAAAATTAGCAAATAAATTCTTCGCCATCCTGACAGAACAAAATTCTTTTTAAATCAATAAATCCTTTGTACCTTTGAGGATTTATTACTCGTATATTAATTTTTATATTATAAAACCTATATCGGCTCTTCTTAGTGCTGGTGAATCATTGACCCCGTCTCCTGTAACAGCCACGATGGTACCTTGGCGTTGAAATCCTTCCACGATGCATAATTTTTGTTGAGGTGTAGTTCTGGCAAAAACTATTTCATGACACGATTCTAATAAAGCATCTAATTCCCCTTCGGACATTTCTCTCAACTCGTTCCCTTGTATAAGGCACGCCGTTATCAATCTAATTGAATGAATGAATGTCCGGCACAACTGGCGAAATGCACAACTGACAAAAATTCAACTTTATTTATAATCCTCACTTAAAATTTGAAAAATGAATTAAAATAATATTCATTATACTATTATGAATAGGCTGCCATTCATCAATATCATCATATAAGAAGCAGGAGGATATAGTTTTTCATAGTTGTTCAAGATTGGCAAACAAATACCGACATAATCATTGCTCGTCTTAATTGTGCAAGAAGAATATTATACTGAAAAAAGCAAGGATTTAGCGATAATATAAATGTTGCTTTTTATATTATTTAACCCATTACTCGACACATTTGTTAGATATTTGCCTAAGAATATAATGGAATTTCGCCATATGTGCAGTTCGCCAGTTGTGCAGGAGCGAATGAATGAATGAATGCAGCCTATGAGTGAATCATACTTGGGGTCTACGTCATCTACGGGTATGTTAAGTCTACGAGCTAAGTCTTCTCGCGTTTCGCTCTCCTTCCCAATAATACCGACTTGTTTGGCTATGGCCTTGGCCGTTATGGGATGATCACCCGTTATCATAACTACCTATAATCACCGATTTCCCAAATTTGTAATTAATTTCGTAAAAAAATTATACCCTAATTCCAGCGCTCCGACATTTTGCAACTGCATAGGGTACTGCAGGTCTCGGAGGATCTATCATCGAAATGAGACCTAAAAAACGTAAGCCTTCTAGAGGAAAGTTTATTTGTTCCGAATCAAAAGTGTATCTCGTCCTGGATTTTCTAAAGCCATAAAGGATAGTGAAATTTAATCAAATATCATATATATATTTATATTTTTTAAATCAACAAGAAGCATGGGCGTAACCAGGATTAAAATTAGAGGGGGCAAAAATGCCCCAGAAAGGGACAAAATAATAAATATTTTTGTAATTTTAAGCCATACTTATATTCAAGAATTTATAAATTTATAGGTGGGCAGCCGCCCCTTCCTGCCAATCCCTGGCTCCGGCATGATGAGAAAGTATGTCCATATTGTTATATTTCATTAGATAATTAGCGCTAGCCCAACGTATAAAATAACTTTGCCGCCTCCCCCCCCCACCTCCTTGATAAATAATATTGGCTAATGTCAATGGGTTCTGTTTTGTCATCTATTCCACCTTTTTGTTCATCGATGTTACCAAAAACTTATGATAACATAGACCAGTCAATAGCTAATAATTTGAAAGTAACGATTACACTGGTCAACAAATAATGGACTTGTGAAATCAACCGCCAAACTGTTTGCAAATTCTGGTAGAGTTTTTCACGGTAAACACAAATAAGTCTTTAATTTTTTCCCTATACATCAAGTTTTTTAGATATTTGCTGTCAAAGTTGCTAAAAACGCGATTTTAGCGTTTTTCAAACGTCAATAACTTGCAAATTAGTCGATAAAAATTTTGTTTAATAGATTTAATTCGTAGATATATAAGAGAGAAATGTATTCACAATTTTTTTTACGCTAGCACTTTTACTTTTTAAATTATATACAAAATTAACTATCCCTATCTTTTACATTGACAAATTACACCAGACTTGAGGGCGCCCTCCCTTCTCTTCAACACTAGGAATTAAGTGCGTGTTGTTGTTTGTGTTGTTGTTTATCTACTCTACTACTACTATTACCAAAACAACAACACGCACTTAATTCCTAGTGTTGAAGAGAAGGGAGGCGCCCACAAATCTGGTGTAATTTGTCAATGTAAAAGATAGGGATAGTTAATTTTGTATATAATTTAAAAAGTAAAAGTGCTAGCATAAAAAAAATGTGAATACATTTCTCTTTTATATATCTACGAATTAAATCTATTAAACAAAATTTTTACCGATTAATTTGCAAGTTATTGACGTTTGAAAAACGCTAAAATCGCGTTTTTGGCAACTTAGACAGCGAATATCTAAAAAACTTGACGTATAGGGAAAAAATTAAAGAATTTGTGTTCACCGTAAAAAACTTTACCAGAATCTGCAAACAGTTTGCTGGTTGATTTTTCTTGTTGAACAGTGTTATTACATCCCATTTTCTTAATTAGCTTATTTATTTGTTAAAACCTATATTCAGCTATTCTTAATTAATAAAAAACCTTAACAAAGAAAGAAATATGTTAGATAAATAAAACCTAAACCGTATTTGATTTAATATATATAATTCGCATGTTTGAGGAATTTCGGCACCATCTATAAACCTAACTCCAATGTTGCAAATGTGTTCATATTATTGTTCCTTAGGCCATATGGCAGCCCTTATGGTAACTTAACTTTCTATGCTTTAATCAGCTGATAACTGGTCTATCGTATAAAGTGTATAGGTTTTACTCAATAAACTCGTTAGTATTTGACTTAAACATAATTTTTGCCTAGTATCAGGCTTTAATCTTACGCCCTTGTTCCATTTCCTATATTTAACATTTATAAGTTTTAAACTTCATCATAAATTATATATTTATGATTACTGTTATCACGCAGCGTCTTACTACTAATCTCTCAAATATTAATATAATCTTATTTTCATTTGATGTCATGCTTAACATCAACTTACAATACACAACAATAATATCGAACAAAAGTCAAAGGGTTTATGAGGATTATAAATAATCATAAAGATTTTGTAGCCTAATCGTAACTTTTATATATAGATTTCTGTATTACTTTCTTTACTAGAAACAATGTTTTTAATTATATATCAATAATAATTAGAACGAGCTTCAATCGAATCATTAGCTAGTTTCAAGATGGCTTTAATATTTTAATTTAAATTGATATATGGCAAACGTGTTTTGTCGATCGTCCGATTTGGGAAAAGCGTGAGGGTCGAGCCACAAATCGCAAAATCCCAAAACCCTTTCGCCTTCACCTCCCAGCCGAGCACAAATAGCCTCAAATTTAGCTTTATGCGATGATGTCATAGTGACTTCACTTCCATTGATCAATAGCGTGGTGCAACGTTCTATTATACGTTCAGGTGCACCCTTCATAACCAATAGGAATCGAGGATCGTCTTTAACGTCATGAATCGATACCTAATGATGTGTAACGCGACAATTTAATGAAAGATGCTTTAGTGCATAAAAGTAAAAAAATTGATTTAATTGCTTTGACTTTACATGCCGAGGTCAGGCAAGGTAAGGCATCTGCCCCGCTCCCAAAACCAAACAAATTATATAAGATTTCGCAAAAAATTGTCAAATTTCTGCCATGTAAACTGTGCAATAGAGACCTAAACTGTTTGTTGTAAAATTGATTTATATCTTGCAGGGATTTTAAAGAATCGTTAGGTAAATAGCGCACCCCATTTGCTTCATAGATTTTTAGATCCCATTTTTGTAATGTGTTTTCCCCAAGATAATATAATCTTGGGAGTTTTATATAGCCAAATGTCAGCAAAGTCTATAAAAAAAAAATCAGTTGCTTACTTATGTCAACAGCCAATCGTTAATTTGACTATGATGATTAACAAAAATAATACTTCACATAGTTAATACTAAAACGATTAAGTAGCTTGTCAGACCACACTTGCCAAAGTTATAGTTTCAATTAATAAAATTATAACGCAAAATTTCCCTATACCGCCTAGTGGTGCAATTTGTACGCTTAAAATACTATTAAAAGTAAACCTTCTTTTTGGATTATGTATAAATTAGAACTAAACTTATATGACGCCCATGATCATCTTATTAAGCACTTGATTCTTCTTCTGTCATTCTTACTCTAGGTCATTATTCTTAGTTTTTGCTTCCTGATTCAAGTTTTCGAGTTAAGATGTGAATTCTATGATAAAAAAGAGTCTAATTCGTCAGGGATCAAAAATTAAAATTTTACAATCACGTTGGCAGATATTTTGAAAAAATATTTGTTCAATAAATATAAAACAATGGGCAAATATTGAGCAACAACAATATAGTCTATAAATTAATTTAATTTTTGGGGCTTAAGTGAGATATATAATTTTATTCTACAATTTTAGGATGCTACTTTATCATGGTTAACGCGGAGTACATCAGATCAATAATAGCCATACAATTTTTTCGATTGGACCAGGTATCTTAACCAAGTTAAAAAACCTGCTACATGTAATCTAAAAAGCACTAGTTGCCATAGCCAATCTAAACCTTGGAATGGATTTGTTGTGAAGCGTTGTGCAATTCAAGTACATGAAAGGAATCAATTTAAAGGCTATCCTTAAAACTTAACCAAAGTGGCCTATAATATTGGTCATTCATATCGGCCACCCAATTCAATGCCTTTTCATCTAGCTTTACTAAATGAATGTATTCTTCCTGTAAGAATATCAAATGAATGTAGTCACCTTATTAATAACATAAGCCACTTTAGCCAGAAGTTGGAATAATTGTTGAGGTATATATGGTGGATCAAATTAAACCATTATAACGTGTCCATTATGGTTGTTGCCTCTTCTATATAAAAGAAATCTGGACGAGTACTCGCAGTTAAGATTCTGGCAGAAAATTATAATTGTTATAGAATTGATAGCCCTAAGTATATCAATGGCCGTAATGTTTGACTTCCAGCTTGTTAATTAAAGTTATCTAAGTGGACCTATCACATTGATCTCAACTTCAATAAATAAATTCGTCTGAAACCTCTTTAAAGTATCATCATATTAAGCATTTACAAACGATCCCATGTGGAAAGTTACATGATTTCTTAATTTATGTACAAAAGATACCAACATGAACTCATGTGCGGTAAAGTCTTTGCTATATTATTGAAAACAAAAAATTGGTGAGAAAGAGAAGGAATTAAAACGGAGTTCCCATCTTTACTGAACTATAATGAATCCTTAGGGTTCATATTCACTTCATATAAATATTGTGTATTTTATTTTCAACGGTTAAAGACTACATGTAGTAAAATAAAAATCTCTTTTGTATTGTAATTGCAAGTAGATAGAGAATTTTCAAATATTCATTGCATGCGTAATTGTTTATGACTACTTCTTGTAATACAAAATGATTATGTGGTTTAGCAGATTGTGTTTAACAAACATAATATATGACATTATCGCATATTCTATAAGACGCCGCCTCTTGCAAAAAGTTTAATTCAATGCGCCATAATAATATACTATTGTAATTAATATGATACAATAATAAAGTTTACGTACGTCGATCAATTAAATATTGATTTATTTACAATTATAAATTGTAATTTCTGTACCTGATATTTATTGTTGGGGTTGAAAGGTATTTCGGCCACTTTCCTGTTACACTCCCGAACTCTATCGGTCGAACCAAATGTCATTTCCACGAATTTAAATAAGGCAGACTCCGATGCGTCCCCTAGACATTCTCTGTTATGTAAAAAATAAAATTAAATGATCAGGGAACTAAACAAACACAATAACTTAAATATCTAGATTTATAAGAAATATAAAAAAGTTAACAGCATATTTGTCCTATTTTTAAAAAGCGCCTTCGATAATTTACTTTTTTTAATGCTAATTTGTTAAAAATCTGTAAACTTGACAATAATAGTGTTTAAAACACGGCTGGGTTTTGTTTGGTCGACTTTTGGTTTTAGTCGACTAAACATGAACAGACTAAAGGTTTGACCAATAAACTTTTATTTTGGTCGGTTTATGTTTAGTCGACTAAAATCAAAGGTCGACTAAACAAAACCCAGCAATTTTTACAACACTAGACAAGTGTAAAATAATACATAGAATATATAAAACTAAATGCGTCAAACAATAAAAACAAACTCTTTTGTCAAGCATCCTCAAACGATGTAAGATTGTATTTGGTTATAAGAATATCAAGTTTTTGTTGTAATAAAAAGGAGGGAGTCAAACAAACAAGCAATTATCTTTTTATCTATTGTGGTAAAAGTTTAAAAATTAAAAAGGGTGGACATTTCAAAGTTAAGGTGAGGGAGAGGTTATATAAATCTTATTTAATGTACACGTAAAGAATAGGTATATGATGTTACAAGATCATTGCCTCTTATAAATTGGGCCCGTTTGATCTGGTTTGAAAACTGCTCTATTGCACAAAGTAGCTACACGTGTCAAAGCTAAAAACGATTCGTTGTCAATATCTATATCAACACCTAGATAAGATAAAAAATAATATTATATAATTATAAAAAACAAATTGGATATAGTGATACTGCTTGAGGAATTTGTATAAGATATACAATTTTCAAAAAACAAAATTAGAATTTACGATACGAGTTAGTATTTATTTGTTATTAGTATTTAATATCTGAGTCAAATAAAAGTCTCAGTTGATTAAATAATAAACTCAATATTTTTCTGGTTTTCCAAGTTATATTCAATCCTATCAGCAATATAAATACAAATAGTTTAGCATTAAAACAAGATTCAGTTTTACAAGGAAAAGTTCCCGACGTTTCAAGTGGGTATGGAGCATCTGCCATATCATACCACACGTGGGATACAATCATCTGATTTTGCGTCAAAGTTCCTGTCTTATCGGTACATATAACAGATGTTGAACCCAAAGTTTCTACGGCTTCCAAATTTTTTACCAAACAATTTTTCTGGGCCATTCTTTTGGCAGTTATAGTCAAACACACCTAAAAATTCGTAGTAAAAAGTGTGCATTCCCATTATATAAATTAAAAAAATATTCTAACTACATATTAACAATGTATAACGGGTTTTCATTTAAATATTAGGTAAAATTCAAAATTACATAGGATTATACCAAAAATAGCCTTTCGGACTATTATATTACCTTTAAGATTATTTAAAATCAATGCAGCTAAACTAGCCATCTATAGCCATTCTGATTACTACATCAAGGAGCAGATTGAAATGAATAAATTAATAAAAAAATGCCTAAATTTACTTATTATAATTTACAAATTTATAATATGAATATCAAATTAATACCGTCACGGTCGCCAGTAGACCTTCGGGTACATTGGCCACCACGATACCAATTAAAAATATCACAGAATCTAGCCAATTGTATCCGTAGAGCATGGCAATGACGAAAAAAAGTACACCCAAAAATACGGCTACAGCCGTTATTATATAGATGAAGTGATTAATTTCCTTGTGGAGTGGAGTATCAGTTAAGTCTATGCGAGAAGCCAAATTGGCTATGCGTCCCATAACGGTTCTGTCACCGGTTGCTATCACTAATCCCGTCGCACAACCTGCCAATTTAAAGAGACCGGTTGAACGATATATATGAAATTTAAATCTAGCGTTCTCTGATTGAGCTCAAACTTTCGACTTATTTATAAGAAAAGGCATGAGTGTTTGAATGATGGAAAGGATATATTTAAAAAGTCCTCACAATATAGGTTGTTTTCAAAAACTTCTTTTGTAAGTACGCTATGACATGCAAGGCAAAAAATCATTATCTTATCATAGGAGTAACAAGGGAGACACAAAGAGACTCAACTGAAAACTATGGTCAGCCCCACCCCACTTTAATTCATACACTAGCTAGATTCTTGCTAATAACAGAGTTTTTACCTTTGCTTAGATCTATTTTAAATCTAACGTAAATAACCTTTAATAGGGTCAAAAATTGAGGTATGTTTGTTTCATGTGTAATCTCAAAAAACAAAGGGTCAACATGCAAATTGAACCTTCGACGGCATTGGTTGAGAAAAAGGCTAAATTTTTGGCCTCGAGCGGTACGTCATCTGTTGCATCTGCATTTCTGGGCTGAGCTTCGGACTCACCCGTTATAGACGAATTATCTACCTAATTCATCATTTTTTCGTGTTTTATAACACATCAGATTTTAAATTTAAATATGTTTCGTACTTTAAAGCTGCGACATTTGATTATTCTCAAGTCAGCTGGTACGATATCACCGCAATTCACTTCCACCAAGTCACCAACTACGACTTCTTCACATCGGATATCCATCTTATCACCATCCCTGTACACGTGAGCGTACTAAACAAATCATACATAATTTTATTGCATTCGTCATAATTATATATGCCATTACTATAATTATATAAAATATCAACCATGGGTATCAATTTCGCAAAAGACTCCATAATACGGGCGCTCTTGGCTTCTTGATAATAGGAGAATAGTCCTGTTATAACCACGACAGCTACCAATACTATGCCCAAGTACAACTAAAATCATATAAATTTTTTAGTATGACGCATTATAACAATAAGATTTTTTTTATGGATCTTGAAAACATTTAAATACTGATGTAATAAAGCTGCCTTTTGAACTTGCAATGTGAAATTATTTAAAATTAAATTATGCACTTACATGTTACAGAAGGCTAGTTCAAGAATACTAGAGTCTCTTTAGTTATTGATTTTAAGTTTAATATTATCGATATTTATTATAAGATCCGGTAGTTAATTGCAAATTATGTTATTACGGATGTTGGTTATGGGCTAGGCCTAGTTAAAACGACGCTTTTAGAGGACAAAGGCAACTAAGTGATGACATATTTAACAATATATTTCGGGTTCCATGAAGTTATGAAATCCCCAGGAGTTTATAATTAATAGAAAGGTTATCGAAGCGTTCTAATCAATGCCAACTCCAAACGGCTCGGAAAACTTGAATATAAAAAGTCCCTCATTTCAATGAAACAAAAATACCTATTACAAGCATAATTATAGACAACATAAAGCGTGTCAACGGCCGAGAATCTGACGCGTGCTTTCCTAGCTTAAAATGAGTACGAAAGCGACATTGGCATCCACTAACACACCCAATGGAAGTGATTATAGATTAACTTGCTTAGATTAGAGTAAGACGAGAAAGATTGAGAAAGTCACAGACATTAAGGTAATCAACATTCCTGAATGTATTTTGAGGACACACTAACTAAACTTGATAAATATGTTTTCTTAGTAGTTCAGAGACCTGCGTCACTTTTTTAAGCCGAATCCGACAATTTGTTTAAATTTTCTCCCGAAGCCGACCCGAAAGCATTTATGAATTAACCCGAACCTTACCCAAAAGCATTTAAATTAAAACGGTGCCTGAAAGCGTTTTTATTTTTAACCTAATTGCATGCAGGTCTTTAGTAAATAGTTACATTATAAAAAAAGAATTTAAAAATCACCATGCTTGCTCTTACAACTTTTATAAAGAAGAACAAATTTACTGCAAATTGCTTCAGCCTTAACTTAGCTATTAGCATCACTTTCTTCAAAAAGAGATGACGATAAACCTCTTCAACCGAAAGCACTTAACGTTCAGAATGTAAAGTTAATAACGAGCGTTGGCATGCCAACCAAGGCGTCACAGGTCTCAAAGAAGGCAGAGGTTAAAAATAATAGTAACCATAAAATGGAAGAAGCTATCAGGGTGATAAGCTGACTTGAAATTCTTTTTAGTAAGGATTAGTGAATGCTATGACCTTCACAATGGTGACAGAACTCTGAGGGACTCAGGATAGTGGAGTTAAGAACATACAAAAGTAAGAGAAGAAGTTGCACAAAGAGGGAATGTTAACAAATCTACTAAAGCAAAATTTTAGGTGTACTATAACTTCAATTATAGGTCAAATTAGAAAATTGTATATATCTAATAACATAGTAAAGGGCTGAAGGCTTCTAAACGTTGTGGAAAGTTGTTTAAATAAGGTAGATGAAGACGACTACTTTAATTTAGGATAAAATGCACAAATTGAAAATTTAATGAAAGCATTTACGTTGTCCTTTGTATAAGATGTATAATTTTGCGTTTGTATCACATACGCTACGAAGCAAAGTATTGCACCGAACCATAAAAGTGCGCAAAAACCACCAAACAGCTGTTTTACAAATTTTAGTAACTCTGATTCTTTGAGAGGAGGTGTCAATTTATTGTAACCATCTCTGCATAGTATTACTTTAGCCTGATTAACTGTTAATCCCTAAATAATAACAAACATTTAACATATTAATATTGTATATTTACAAACTAATGTAAAAACGGCTGGGTTTTGTTTGGTGACCTTTGAATTTGGTCGACTAAACATAAACAGACTAAAGATTGGTCTATTTATGTTTAGGCGACTAAACCAAAGATCGACCAAATAAAACTCAGCCGCTTTAACAACAGGACTACAAACTGTCTAATATATCTATAGTGGTTATATTTCAAACTTATAAATTTACCCTTTTTGTGTTAGTATCAAGACGTTTGATTAATTCTTCAATGGGAATTTTGTGTTCGTCCTTAAAAAGTTAAAGTTGTCAAATTTTATAACATAATATAGATGATCAAAATAGCCAATCTTATCTTTAAGATATATCATTAAAATAGTTTTATTTTAAAATTTTCTATATATACCATATTAAATTCTTGCTTCATTTTGGTGAAATCGCAACTTTTTCTCTCAGCTGATTTCAGAGTTAACCGTTTAGACATGCGTCTATTGATCAAGGGATGAACCTCGACTTTAAAGTTGTCAATCGACTTAAATAAATTAAAAATTTATCAAAATTCAATTTATTTCTTAATAATACATTTATTTATTGTAAAAATAATTGACTAGTTTAATAGCTTTACCGAATATAATCATATAAAACATAAAATATCACAGATGACATCGCAAAATATTTAAACAAAGGTTATAAACTTACAGTTTTACTCATTAGAATTTTTACAGCAGTTTGTAAATAAAACTTTATATTTTTATACTGTAGATTAAATGCAACTTTCTAGAACTATATTTTTGTGTTTATAATAAGAATTGTTACTATGTAGTATTTATCAAGGCATTAATGTATCTTTTAATACACAATGATTTTATGTTTGTATATTTTACATATAAAAAATTTAAAACTTGACATGATTTAATTACATCATGTAATAGCCTAATATAATTAAATTCAATTTTTTACCAAGATAAATAATTTTGGATTTTTGACGAGTTTTTAATTTACATTTAAATAAATATACTGTTACAACTGGCATAGGCGTAGCCAAAGGGGGGGGGGAGGAAGCAGCTTCCCCCCTCTAAATCGGTAAAATTTATTAAAATTATTTTAAAAAATGTTCATTTCGCCCCTCCATAAATCAGTATTGCCCCACTCTAATTCCAATGCTGCTAGGCCCAGGACAATTAGTGTCTTAATTATTGTTAGTAAGCAGGCACTTTCTAATCTCAAGTCCATATGTAGTTACTCTTCATTAAGGTGTTGTAAAAAGACCTAGGTTATGTTTAGTCGAGCCTTAGTGCAACTAAAACTAATGCCCGACTTCATGGGCGTAGCCAGGAAGAGGCAGGGAGGGGCGGCCGCCCCCCCCCTCAATTTATAAAATATTTAGACTAAAATCAAGGAAAACAATATTATGCCCCTCCCTAAATAATTAATGCTCCCTCCTCTAATTAAAATTCTGCCTATGCCCATGCCCGACTTAACAAAAACACACCAAAATCTTCTGGTATGTTTTTCGAATTTCGACTAAGGCTAGAGGTTGACTAATAAAATTAGACCGAATACCTTTGTTTTTAGTCATGGTTTTTGTTTAGTCGATTACGCCCAAGATCGACTGAACAAAACCCAGGTCTTTTTGCAATACAACTTCATCATTTCCTTTAAAAATTCTCTTATTTACTCACTTTTATAATCAATGTTACATTCTTTTGTCTATTTAAAACAGATTAATATATTGTTATAATTTACTAAATACTTTGAACCGTGTTGATCGCGGTTGAATTGATACAATAAAGCTACAAACACTAAGTGTTGTCCGTAGGTAAACGCGTCTTTGTTTTAACATGCGCTCACTTTTTTCGCTGACTTCAAAATAGCGTGTTAAAAATCACACCCTTAAGAATTCAAAAAATGACATTTATATAAGAAAAATACGTAAATCACATAAAAGATTATGATAAAACTTATCTAAGTGGTTAGGAATCTGCAATCAATTTATAATTTGACTAGCTGTGCCCGGCCAAGCGTTGCTTTGGCTCAGTCCTTAAGTGGTTAATTAAGTATAAGCTATTAATAAGACTTATCTAAAATGGGGTCATATATGAAATAATTTATAATGTGAAAGGTCCGAATGATTTTATGAACCCACTATTTTTAGTATATATTTATATAATAAGACAAACCAAATGCAAATTCTGTTTTAGTCATCAAATCCGACTAAAATTAAATGTTTTTGAAAAAATTGCTTATTAATGCTGTTACTTATTATACAATAATACCATTATTTTATTTTTCTAGTTAGCTGATTTATTTGAAATACAATTTTCTTTAATATAATAAAATAATTAATTGAAGGATGGATAATTATTAAAAATATGCTTCTATGATCGACCACGTGATAATAATGACAAAAACTGCATAATTTAAATTTTATTTATTTAATTTAAATAGTCTGATAAACCCCAATAATTTTGACCGTTTACTGTAACATTTTTATTATACTTTTAAATATCTAATTCGAGAAAACTTCAGTTTTGTATGTATGACGTCATTATTGTATATGCTGCTATAAATGAAACTGGACGGGTCAGATATTTTTAAAACAAAAAGGTATTTTAGGAATCTGAAAAAGCTATTTAACCCCTGGCCTATCTGGGCATCTACGGCTAAATTTTCGCTCGAATCGGATCTGAAGTTTCAGAATTAAGCCCTTTTTTAAAACCAAAAGGCCGAGAAATGTCCGATATTTTTAAAACTAAAAGGAATTTTAGCAATCTGAAAAAGCTATTTTACACCTGGCCGCCCTGAGAACCTACGGGTAAGTTTCGCGCGAATCGGGCCGGTACTTTCAGAATTTATTCTCATTTAAATATCTCATTTAATAAAAATTAATGATAGATAAATAATGACATTTATATATAAATAGCATTTACTCAGAATAATCAACGTTGGACTATTTTATATTACATTTAAATTATATATACTTTCATCTTTCTCATTTAAAATATCTCATTTAATGATAATGAGAAAAATTCATCTTCTTCACCTATATATTTTCTCAAATAATCTATAATTTTATTTATTTCAGGTTTTTATAACCCCAATACTCTGTAATATCCAGAAGACAACCTTTTATTGGTATCAATAACTAGTATAAATAATATCGGACGAACGTGGGTTATAATTAAGACAAATAAAATATCGATTGAGTAATAATGTTATATGGGTTGCACGATGGTCGTGAGTAAAACTCCGTGAAACTAATTGACTATAACGGGTGTTGTCTACGTGGAGAAATTGGTTCGCGGGATCTTTGGCTCTCGATGGTCAATAGCGGTTACTACCCAGAGACAAAAGTAAAATGATTAACATGCAATGTAAAATTCAGCCTTATAACACAGTCGAGGCTCCTCTCAATTTGCATGAGGAATGCCGACCGTTCGACGTCTGCATCTACTTAGTGCACGTCTATTTACATAACGAAATACATTAGCGTACCGTTCGACGTCTGCATCTACTTAGTGCACGTCTATTTACATAACGAAATACACTATACCTTTATTAATTTATCTCTAACCTCTATAATAATACTCATTTGAATAAGCATAAAAAAAAAAGTAACTCCAACTACCACACCTTCCCTTTTTACCTCCTCTGGCACCTCTCTATGCTGGCCCAGGGACAGTTGTCGTAGTGCCTCCTCTGCACTCAGCGACGATCCCACACTACTCGTTGGCACGGCCTCACTCGCCCTTGGTATTACCTCAGGAGTAGCCTGAGGCCCGTCACTTAATTGTGCCGCGCCTGTGCTTCTACCTGTACACAAAGGCAATACGTGCCAACGACGGCACCCATTACACCTTCTACGGGGTCTGCCCATAGGTCCCCCATGTTGCGGACCCCTATTCGGACCAGGTACGCCCGGCATACTCGTCGGTGGTGGTTCGAACACCGCCACTATCCTAGGGAGCCCATCCACTCCGATTATCACTGTCAAGTGGATAGGGCCTGGCAGGCGAATGACCGCCGTTCTTCTTACCACCACCTCAACCGAGCACCAGGATAGCTGTAATCGCATCTAAATATAAAAATATTAATTAGACATCGTGCATCAATAATTGCTCCAAATGTCTTACTTCCTCTTTCTGACTTTCTAAAAGTCTTACTTTATAAATCTTATGCCCAATATGATTAATAACCCGTGCCAAAACCCACATTGGTTCACCTGCATAGTTACGTGACCACACTAGCTGATTTATTTTAAAGCGAGGGGTAGTCGGTAAAGTATTGTTATCATTATGCGATTCTAACAAAAAATCAGGCGGATATCTTAATTTACGTTTAAGAAACTCTTTGCCTACTGGTAAACGATCTGGATACCTAGGAGACATGTTATGATACAATCTATAGAGCCAGGTACCGTCCTTACCAGACTGAGACAACCTAATCCATTTTTTAACTATACCTACATATCTCTCAACCTGTCCATTAGAACTTGGATGATATGGTGGTGTAAATATATGTCTTATTTTCCACTGTTCACAAAATTTATTAAAATCGGCGCTAGTAAATGCTCTGCCATTATCGGTTACTACGCACCTTGGAAAACCATAAGAACTAATTAAATCCTTTAAAAAATTAATTGTTACCAGGGTGGATATATTAAAAACCTTTCTAAACTCAGTCCAACCCGAAAAAGCATCTACAATTAAAATATAGCGTTTTTTATCAAGTTCGAAAAAATCAATGTGTATGCGATCCCAAGGTTCATTAGGACGTGTCCATCTCGCCGCTTTGTCTTTGCGAGGCATGGCCGTCTTTGCCTTGCACCATTCACATTGTCGAACCAGTCTTTTAATGCCTTTCGTCATTCTTGGCCACCAGACATACCTTCTAGCTATGTCTTTCATCTTTGTAATACCTGCATGCCCTTCATGAAGTACCTTTAAAACATCCTCACGTAGCGCGGTAGGTATGACAATTTTTTCATTTCGTTTAATTACGTTATCCTCCAAATAAAGCTCGTTAAGTACATGTTTAAAAGCTAAAGGAACCGAAAGACTATCCTCGATACCCAATAAAATATCTTTTATCTTAATAAAATCGGGGTCGGTCTCTGAGCACTTAACTATGGAGTTAAACTCAACAATCTTTAACACATTAATGTAATGGTCACTAGTTTGCGTGGTCTCAATATCGTTGTCAGCTTTCTCGTTATTACCACTCATACGCGACAAAACGTCTGCTAGACAATTATTTTTACCTTTACGATATTTTAATGTTAATGAAAAATTACCTAGTATTATTAACCACCTTTGCAAACGCGGGGACATCAAGTATTCAGTATTAATTTTTTGAAATAAATTGATTAAAGGCTTGTGATCGGTAAAAACTGTAAAGGACTTGCCAATTAAATATTCCCTACATCGTTTTAAACCAAAAGTTATCGCAAGCGCTTCTTTCTCAATCACCGAGTAGTTGCATTCCGCCTTAATAAGTTTACGCGAAAAGTAAATTACAGGATGTTCAATTCCATCCTCGACCTGACATAAAGCTCCTCCTATACCCGTGTTGGATGCATCAACATTTAAGATGTGCTCTCTAACCGGATCAAAACATTTTAAGACGGAATCTTTTAACAAAATATCTTTTAAATAATTAAAACATTGATCTTCTTTATATTCCCATTTAAACAAAACATTATCTTTAGTTAACTCGTAAAGGGGACCCGAAAACTTCGTGTAATTATCAATAAATCTGCTATAATAATTCATAAGTCCTAAAAATGAGGATAACTCCTTTTTATTATTAGGCCTCTGCATATTTTTTATAGCTTCAATTTTAATTAAATTAGGTCTTACCCAGCCATCGGCTATTATATGACCCAAATAAGTTATTTCAGTTGCGCAAAAAGTGCATTTATTCGCTGAAACGCGTAAATTTTTACTTTTTATTAAAGATAAAACATTAATTAGTCGTGAGTCATGCTCAGCTTGCGTTGAACCCGTAACCAAAATGTCATCTAAATAGAAAAATACACCATCTAAATTATTAAAAATCGAAGACATTGCTCGTTGAAAAATTGGCGCCACTTAAACCAAACGGTAATCGTTTAAAAGCAAACAAACCTCTATCGGTGTTTATTGTTAAAATTTTAGACGTCTTATCATCTACACGTAACTGAAGATATGCATTCCTAAGGTCTATCTTTGAAAAAAAATCTAGAACCTTTCAAATTAGCTAAGACCATCTCTATTCTGGGTAAGGGGTATTTAACCTCTATAACATGTTTATTAATAGTTATTCTGTAGTCGGCGCAAACCCTTATGCTACCGTCATTTTTCTTAACGGGTACTAAAGGGGTAGCCCACTCCGAATACTCTATTGGTTCAATAACATTTTCCTTTAACCAACTATCAATAACTTTATTGACCTTATCAATCCACATGAACGGTATTCGACGGGCAGGACAAAAACGAGGAACAGCATCTGAGTGAACCTTAATAGAAAACACGTTATCGTTTAAACATCCTAATTCATCTCGAAAAATTTCCAAAAATTCCGCTTTAATCTCATCAATGTTAAAATGCCACAGTCTCCCGACGTACTGACCATCACAATCAACCCAACCAGAGGTCGTAGGCTTATTAACAAAAACCCTTGCCCCTGAAACCGAGGTTGGATCATCCATTGCCTCATTAATAACAACCAAGGATTTATGCATAGATGCTACCTTGAAACCGGGTGTTGCATGGTCATCAGCATTATTGATTAAACAATTGATCTTTCTATTATACGTGGAATCTTTACAAATGCCCCACCAATTCACTAGAGGGCCAATTAATCTAATCCAATTCCACCCCATAATATTATCTATTTTCTCATCGATAACGAATAACTCTAATTTCAAAACTTCCTCGCCTGCACATACTCGAACTTTAGTACTCCCCAAAATTTTGAGATTCGACCCGTCTAACTGTTTTACTAAAACATGACTTTTATTGATAGTTTTAAAAGGCAAAAATCTTAAAAAATTACATCTACTTATAACTGAGATAGAGGCTCCAGAATCTACTAAAAAATTTATTTGCATACCTTCAATATTTAAATTAACCACCGGAGTTTGTGAAGAATTAAAAAAATTAATATAAACAATCTTAGTGTTGTCCGCGCCAATCGAGCATCAATTAAAGTTACGCGGCCCAGGATTAACAGAATTATCCTGCGTGGCTCTATTTTCAAAAATACCCGGAACAACCTGGTTATCATTGTAAAAATGTCTATTATCATAAAACCTTCTATGGGGTTCTCGCGACTGCGATCTATATCTAACATGCGCCCTGTTATTTTCAAAGTTACGGCCTACATTACAGTTGCGCCTTATGTGCCCTAATCTGTTGCAATTGAAGCAACGCGGGACCGAGGACTTAACTCTGTAAACCTGTTCTACGCGCTGTAGTTTAATTATCAAAAATATTACAATTATAATCAGCACTAAAACTATCAAAAACATTTTTTCACTTACGACAAAATTAATAAAATTAAATGAAGCTTTCGGCCCAAACATGATATAAAACTAAGATCAGTGAAAGAAATCAAATTTTTTAGCGTGATCTGAACAATTTAATTAATGTTTAACCAAATGAAGGACTATATCCAACACGATTATAAAAATAAGATACGTGATCGAAAAAGAAATTAAATTTACAGCGTTGACATCAATAATTTAATTAATGTCCACCTAAATGCAGGACTATACAGACTCATCATGAAAATTAATATTAATATTATAATAACTAATAAAGATTTTTCCATTATTAAAAATAAAAATTAAAAACTTACGTTGTCCTTTTTCTTTTGTCTTGTACGAACAATCCAAGGTCTAATGCCTTGATTTCTGTGTATCGGGATTGAAGGTTGAGATCTTTAAAAGAAATTCCGTTATCCGCCTCTATGCGTGGGTATATCTTCTCAGCCTCGTGCTACCAATTTTATAACCCCAATACTCTGTAATATCCAGAAGACAACCTTTTATTGGTATCAATAACTAGTATAAATAATATCGGACGAACGTGGGTTATAATTAAGACAAATAAAATATCGATTGAGTAATAATGTTATATGGGTTGCACGATGGTCGTGAGTAAAACTCCGTGAAACTAATTGACTATAACGGGTGTTGTCTACGTGGAGAAATTGGTTCGCGGGATCTTTGGCTCTCGATGGTCAATAGCGGTTACTACCCAGAGACAAAAGTAAAATGATTAACATGCAATGTAAAATTCAGCCTTATAACACAGTCGAGGCTCCTCTCAATTTGCATGAGGAATGCCGACCGTTCGACGTCTGCATCTACTTAGTGCACGTCTATTTACATAACGAAATACATTAGCGTACCGTTCGACGTCTGCATCTACTTAGTGCACGTCTATTTACATAACGAAATACACTATACCTTTATTAATTTATCTCTAACCTCTATAATAATACTCATTTGAATAAGCATAAAAAAAAAAAGTAACTCCAACTACCACACAGGTTAATTCATAAATTTTATGTTGTCACCGTTAAGAAAAGATGACGTTTAAGAAATTTAATTCATAAATTTTATCTTGTCTTGTCACCGTTAAGAAAAGATGACGTTTAAGAAATTTAATTCATAAATTTTATATTGTCACCGTTAAGAAAAGATGACGTTTAAGAAATTTAATTCATAAATTTTATGTTGTAACCGTTAAGAAAAGATTACGTTTTACTACAAACTACTATAAGTGATACACTTTTACTACAGAACTGTCTGTATATTCAAATTTTCGACGAACGCGAGGAGGTGCGTTTGATTGACATTTTATTGAACGTCAAAACGTATAAAACCTAATATCTCGAAAACTAAAAGGAATTTTAGAAATCTGAAAAAGCTATTTCACCCCTGGCCGCCCTGGGAACCTAGGGGTAAATTTTCGCACGAATCGGACCGGTAGTTTCAGAGATTAGCCCTTACATACATATATACACTTTACTTTATATATATAGATTAAGTAATAAGAATGCCAAATTTTTGTTCAATAAAAAAGCCATAAACTGTTTTAACGGCCTAACTCCTAAAAAACGGATAGCTATCATGTGAATTTTACAAATTTTAAGAAATTAAATACAAATTTGAATCTCAAGCCTCTGTTGGTATTATATTTTTTCCACTCTGTTAGTTTTAGTAATCATTATGATCCAGAAGCACAAAGATGCTGATTTTAACGCCTATAATTTGACTATAAGTGTAAATTGATCAGATCTTTTACACAGAGTCACTTTCTACATTTTATAATACATTTAATAATGCCTTTAGTTATATTGACCATTAAACTCAACAAAGTTGTGTCCTCAATGATGAATATTAATCTATGGTTTAATAAACAAAACAAAATGATACGCCTTATAGGACAAAGAGATTGGGATGCCGGACTTGTGTTGCGCTCCGTTGATTTTCTAATTTCGAGTAGCGATCCAGGTCAGTGTTCTAATTTAAGGTCGTTTTTGTTTGATGGCTCAGGTAACGAATGATTAGAGGTCTACCCAAGCTGTCTCACCGGGATGATGCTGGAGGACTCGGAACTTTTGTACTTCATATCTCTCAGGCTTGGGGTGAAATTTTCGAAGCCATTTATTTGCCGAAATTGCAGCATACTTGTAGACGAACAAGCCAGGCATCGCATACATTGCCTGGCAAACAAATTCAAATATGTTAGACACAATAAGGCCAATGCCTTAATTTAAAGTTCTTTTAAGAGGTCAAAGATCCCATCTATCTTGGAGCTATCGGACCCCTCCTTGGAGGGACGTATGCGTCCTGATGGATCTTCTTTGGTCCCATGGAGCAATGGTCTTTACCTTAAATGTGACTTTACAAATATTGACCTATTTGCCCCCTCTAACCACAACAATGATTCGTTAGCTGTTGCAGAGGGGCCGAAAACAAATAAATACAAAGCCCTATTATCCTCGAACATTTTTATTCCATTGATTGCTTCGTGTTCAGGCACCTTTGGCAAATAGGCCTTAGCTTTTAAGAGGTAGGAAGACGTTCTCCCCCGTCTCAACATTCGGTATCCTTTTTACTTAAACAAAGACTTAGTATTCTTGTATGTATGACGTCATTATTGTATATGATGCTATAAATGAAACTGGCCGGGAAATGTCCGATATTTTAAACACTAATAGGAATTTTAGGATTCTGAAAAAGCTATTTTACCCCTGGGCATGGCTAAACTTTGGCGCGAATCGGGCCGGTAGTTTCAGAATTTAGCCCTTATCCACATACATACACACATACACTTTACTTTTAATTGCTATGCAATTTATGGGCTCGTTTTTGGTTGTCCGTTGTCCGTCCGTTGTCCGTTACCCTCCCTATCTATTTGCATTGGGTATATTAGGTTATCGATTTTTTAAATTTATGCATGAGAAAGAGGTGCCCCACCCCTCATCTCTATCTCCCTCGCTTTCGGGCGGGGTCGGGTTTTAATTGCTACGTTAAATTAATGCATAAGTATATCTATTCGTTTTTGAACTGGGTAACATTGATATTAATTGCTATAATTACCCAGGGCCTATGCCTCTACTGATATGGATCCCTGTACCCCTACAAAAGCCTATGCCTCTATTAATGTGGGTTCGAACCACGGCGAACGTTCTGAATTGCTGGTTCGATTCCCGGAGAGGGCAAAATTTTTTTTTGTTTTTTAAATTAAATTAATATATTTTTCCTGTTACTACCATTGATAATATGACCTTTTGGCCGTCCGCTTGTTCTATTATTGTTTCATTTTATTATATAATAAACATAAATAAAAGTTGTTTACTTTTAATTGCTATGCAATTTATCTAGTTTTTGGGTTAGAATCCCGGAGTTTTGTTGACTCTTATGATTGTTCTTGTTACTATCATTGATAATAAGAATTTTTGGCCGTCCGCTGGCTGCTGACCAATGAAAAAAATGACCATTGGCCAAAATGTGAATCCGAATTTATCTTTTCGTGTTTTTTTTGACTATTATGATTGTTCCTGTTACTACCAATGCTATTATGACTTTTTGGCCGTCCGCTGGCTCCTGACCGATGGAAAAAATGACTATTGGCCAAAATGTGAATCGAAATTATTTTTTTCGTTTTTTTTTGACTATTATGATTGTTCCTGTTCCTACCATTGCTATTATGACTTTTTGGCCGTCCGCTGGCTCCTGACCGATGGAAAAAATGACCATTAGCCAAAATGTGAATCGAAATTATTTTTTTCGATTTTTTTTGACTATTATGATTGTTCCTGTTCCTACCATTGCTATTATGACTTTTTGGCCGTCCGCTGGCTGCTGACCAATGGAATAAAATGACCATTGGCCAAAATGCGATTCGAAAACTTTTTTTCGTTTTTTTTTTGACTATTATGAATTTATATCCACTTTTACCGTGTCCTGGCTGCTGACCAATGGAAAAAAATGACCATTGGCCAAAATGTGATTCGAAAACTTTTTTTTCGTTTTTTTTTTTGACTATTATGAATTTATATCCACTTTTACCGTGTCCTGGCTGCTGACCAATGGAATAAAATGACCATTGGCCAAAATGTGATTCGAAAACTTTTTTTCCGTTTTTTTTGACTATTATGAATTTATATCCACTTTTACCGTGTCCTGGCTGCTGACCAATGGAAAAATATGACCATTGGCCAAAATGTGATTCGAAAATTTTTTTTTCGTTTTTTTTACTCTTATGAATTTATATCCACTTTTACCGTGTGCTGGCTGCTGACCAATGGAAAAAAATGACAATTGGCCAAAGTGAGCATCAAAATTTTTTTTTCCGTTTTTTGGCTATCATTGACTTATAGAGTATCTGTTGGTACTGAGTAATAGAGAAAAAATGATCATTGGCCAAATTTTTGATTTTTTTAATTAAAGATTGTTCAAATTCAACAAAAAATTTCTCCCAACAATTCTGCAAATTCTTAACATTGTGATGTTTTATAATATAATGTTTGTTAGACCCATAATCACTAAAGGCCATAAAAACTAATGTAAAACGCAACTAGATGCAAACACTAAATCTAACCCTAACCCTTGCCTATATTACATTTTGCCTATATTACATTTTGCCTATAAATAGAAAATTTGTATAAATAATTAATTAATCATTAGGCATTTAATACCCCCCTATAGGCATTCTCGCCCCCCTTTCTCGCCCATAAATTGCATAGCAAATATGATACATTTATACGAAGTATAGATGAGTCGTCCCCCCTTCCCTTCCCCTCTTCCCTTCCCTTCTCCCCCTTCCCACGAGGGCCGAAGGCCCGAGTTTATATATATAGATTTATAAGTAAGGCTTTTCATTAGTTCCTTCACGTGTGAATTTCTATTAGTAAACTCTTGTTATTTATAGAGTCATAAAATATTCTTTATGAACGTGCAAGTGTAATATATAACTTGATATAAATATAATTATAAATTTCCGCATTGTGATTACATTGAGGAAATTATTTTGTTATTTAGCATTCAATTGCAAAATATAATTTATTGCTTTGTTATCTTTTTCATAAGATAAAATGGATAAATAATACCTTTCCTTATCAACAGGAAGTTTTATAGCTAAATATTGTAGTAAGATTAGAAGTTTTACAAAAATATCTAATCAGCTACTTTTTTATATCCAATTAAAATTAAAAAAATTGCTTATAAAAGCAAATAAATTTTAACAGTAATTAAAAAAAGAATTATGAAACAAGCTATATTTGTATATTTCGTTGTGTTCGTTCTCGTATCCACCATAAGCGCATGTAATATTTCATTTCAACCTTAAATTTTATTACTATATATAATTTAAACGTAATCAATTTTTTTTTAAATATATAATAAATATTCACAAATTTATATAATATGTTATCATAGGCAGAACATAGCGCTATTTTCGCATATAGTCAGCTACTAGATATCTAACATAAAGTGTATTAATATTGTCATAAATAATGCTAAAACTTATAAAATCAATTACCAATTGTGTATAAGATGAAATACATTATACTTTTATAAAATTACTTTCTAGGTCACAAGAGAATTAAATGTCCACCGGGAGTCAAAAAAGTTCATTGCGATCCAAAGCCTTGTGATGGTACAGTGTGTAGCGTAGAAGGAGCTAAATGCTACAATAATTATTGTGGAAAATGTTCCTACTATTATAAAGTGAATGGCACGAAAGTTACATGTTGAGCCTATAACCACACCCTTTTAACCCTGCAAAATTAACGTTCTATTTTTCATATGATTTAAAACAGGATGGTTTTTAAAGGTTTAAAAATAAAGAAATTATATTAATCTTTTATACGAAATGATAACGGAAATTATTATATTATTTGTTAAAATGTATTAAGCTTTAATAAATTGATAACTGAAGTTTTGTTCAATTACATTCACGAGTTAGCTTCATATTTTATAGGATTAGGGTGCCCATGTCAAAGGTGTTAAGTTTATTAATTACATTATAAATTAACTTTTTTGCAAGAAGGAATGTATTCTACATTCTTTAAAATTAATTGTCTTATGATATAACCATAGACTAGATAGACTGCTCATTCTAAATAAATGTACTGTTTCTCCGCACTTTTTAAATGTGCACAAATAAATAGGTTATGTAGATTACAAAGATTTTGGTTAATTAAAGTTTTTTTAAAACGTGATAAAAACATTAAAATAGTCAAGCATTGAAAGCAACATTGAAAATATATATCGATCACAAAAGTCATAACAATAAAAAATAAAAATACTGTGAAAATGTGTTGCTAACGCAATTTAATGCCATCTGCATTTTATTAAAAAATCATTTATTAACTAATGAGCAATGTGAACTCACTTTTTCTGTCTTTACATTGAGGTACACTGCAGAAAGATATGAGAGATATTTACATTCAAAATGGTGGATTTATTACATTTTCCATGAAACATATGACATTAGCAGCCTATGTAGTTTATGCATAATTTCTGATTATGGTTTGCGTCCTATTCACATCTTATCTGCACTATTGTGACTTCTAGTCCAATACAAGTAGGTGTCAGATGGGACTCAATCTTAGCTTGCCGATTTAGCTAAGCTCTATAATGTCATCGCGGCAAATACATATTTACACTGCATAATACATACATTTGTTACAAGAATAAAATCACACGTTAGCAATAACGTGGCCTTATGCGCCATTTGGCGTGAAAAGGGGCTCAACCTTAAATTGCACTTACTAAGCTCTTGGGCGCCTTCGGGGGAAAAAATACATATATACATACATACATAATTTCCATTATATAATGTGAAAACTGAGCAGTAGATAATTTAATTATTAGCATAGTTATTAGGGAAGTAAACAGATATTAATAATATTGTTCTGTTAAATAATAAGTGGTTCAATTTGATAATAGTAAAAACAAAAAGTTTAGTACACTATATTTTTGCAGCAATTTTTTGAATTTTACTAAAAGGTTGTCAGAAAATGTGTCTGATATATGAGAAAAATAAATAAAAAGCAACAATAGGAAAATATTGAAGGTGACGTCAAAACGCAAAAATTAAGATTGACACTTACAGTCTGTTCGTAAAACGCAACTAAATGCATATGATAAAATTCTTTGTATAAAATGGGTGGGGTTGGTATAATAAAATAGATCGGGGGAAAAGAAACTCGATATTTCGGGCAATTATAGCCCATCATCAGGAGAAAAAGTAGATGAAATTACAAAAAAATGAAGTAAAGTGAGTTATTGAAATACCGCGTCTTCTCCTTCTATCTATTTTATCAATCTACCCCACTGATTTTATACAAAGAATTATATCACAATAGATTGAGAGTATAATATCTGATTAAATGCCTTTGAATACAATATTATTAATCAAAATGTGTGTCTGAGTTTAAAAATAATTGCCTTACATAGCTTAACCAAATTATAAAGTAATAAATACTTTATTAAATATCAAATAAAAGTGAAACGTTTGCGAGAAAAGTATGTACCTTTATATAATCGCAAACTAATCGAAATAATACAGTCAATTAACATTTAGTGGTGAATCCGCGAGCTATATGTGATAGGTCAATTAACGTAGCGAGTTATATAAGGTAATATAAATGAGTCAATTGAAGTAAACTTAAGTAAAATGCCGCGAGCAATCAATTAAATAGTAATGGATACAACAACTAAGCTTCTAAAATATGATTACAGTTTATATGTTGTGATGAAGTTATTTAATTAAGTTGAGCTTTTTATATCATACTAATTCAAATGAATTTGTAAAAAATCATTTGCAGTTTATAATAGAAAAATAAAATTATATGTGTTAATCATGAAATTACGCTTTTATTCAACTCCTGTTTTTGAATATTAAAACTAGAAAGTGGCGCGGCATGTTATTAGTCATATTTGTCCAATCAAATCTTTATAGATAGGGCAGTTTTTTACCAATTATATGTGTGTTACAGTTTATTAAATATTTTGTGATGCTAGAGTTTTTATATTCCTTTCCTTCTATATATTTGTTTATATAATAAAACTTTCAATGATTCCTTAAATTGATCGACCATACTCTTTACCCTTTTGAATTATTAGACTTAAATTCAAAGAATAATCTTTCAAAAATGATAGAAAATGAATTAAATTAGTTATTCATATGAATGTATTAAATTATTCATTTTACTAAACAGACAAAAAAAATTACGGAAGAGGAGGAACGTCGGTGACAAAGAAACAAAAGTAAACCCAAAATAATTTACAACATGGTTTTCTTTTATAATATGAAACTAATATATGATAGCAATTATATAAAAACGATTAATAAGGTCATGGGGGCGTAGTGACAGAGGCTTTATTTTTAAAACGAGCTCGCAGATCCCTCACGGCACTTTCTTTCAAGAGATGTGAAATTTAAAATATCGTCAACACGGTCAGGCCTAAATAGCCGAGCGTCACCCCTCATACAATCTCTAAAGAAGGTGACCACAAATTGTGACAAACCGCCAAAAATATAAAAATAATGTATAATAATACTCAGGAATTCGTCCCTGTACCCCAATTGTTTCTATGTTAAACTGGAAACCCAACCCCTTGTATATTTAGTATCGACTTAGATCCATATGCTAGGCAATTCATAAAGCAAATGAGCGGCCCGCGACACTCATTTTTCCAAGGAGTGGGGATGGCGTTCATTATACAATATTCATATACATAAATATTAGAAAATCTGATTAATATGTAATTTATAATCTCGATAGGACTACTTACAACGCAACAAAAAAGAAAATACAAATCTTAACTGACCCAAAAAATCATTTCTTTGATCTTTTTCCTTGTATCACAAACAGAATTTGTAATTATATCTATATGTAAGTAATAATGGCGTTACATCTTTATGCCTGTGTGGTGTTTCCCCCAGCACACGATTGATTATTAGCTTATTTGATTTTGTTTTGTTTGTTTATCTTCGTATACTTATATGTTACGATTATTAATATTTATCGGATGACTAATGAGTCACGACAGATTACCCCGTTTTATTACGTTACTGTACGTTTGTTTATGACGTTACTCTACTCCTGTTTATGATGTTACTATACGCCTGTTTATGTTAAATCATGTTTCTATTCCCCCTTCCCTATTCCTTTTTTTATTACCCTGTTACTCAAGTTCTAGTTTTAAACTGCTGGAAATAAATTGAGTCATAGCTTTAGCTAGAAAAACTTTACTTTGGAAATGTGCCAAGAATAATGATTGAGCGATAATTAATATTATATATATCCGATCGTTCGATATTGGCATTCATAAAATATAATTTATTATTTATTCATTCATTCATTCATCTTACTTATTTTTGTGTTTCGCGTAGATTTTACGAATAAACATAATGGTCCTCCCTTTTTGGGGGAGGACCCGTTAGATTAAAATAAATTAATAAGTTTAATAGACCGTTTTTTAATTCCATGTTATTCTTATGAAATATATTAATTGGAATTCTAAATAAATTAGTGGAAATCCGGAATAAGTTTTGCAACTTTAAAACTTATTAGCCTGTAATCTGGTTTTAGTAAAAAACAATGAAATACAAAAATCAAAAACAATATTAAAAATGGTACATTAGAATGAATATAACAAGTTCAATCCACATAAAAAGGGCTCTTTCAACAAAGGATTTAAAAAATTTTTCATTTAAATAACATTGTATCGCTTTAACAAAAGCTTCTGTAATATATTTCTGCCTATTAGATTCTTATGTTGGGATAAGTGTTCATTTTAATCCGTATTTAACCGGATCCGAAACATTTTTACTTTTGGAGCCCAAACATAGCTTACCTGTGCATAGGCGTATCCAAAGGGGGGAAGCAGGGAAGGGCGGCTGCCCCTCTCTAAATCCAAAAATTTGTTGAAATTTATTTAAATTAGAATTAAAATTTCAAAAAATGATTATTTTGCCCCTCCCTAAATCATTATTGCTCCTTCTTTAATCATTATTGCCCTCCTCTAATCCCAATGCTGGCTACGCCCATGCCTAAGTGTTTGGATTGGGGTCACGACTGTAAGCGGCAACCTAATCGAATTGGAGGTATGCACGCAGTGCTGTTTAGCCTATATTCGAAATTTTTAGAAAGTCTGCACTTGACTTAACAGCTGATTTATAAAAATTCAAATATGCAAAGTTGTAAAAAGGAATATGAAAAGTATTTATTTTCTTTGTGGACACGACTTAAAATGCTATTAAATTCTGTATTACAATCACAAAAGTATATTTGCTCATTGGATGGCTTACATAAGAGATTATCTGTATATAATTAAAAAATTTAATATATGCTTTAAGAGTATCAAGATATATAATGACAAACTTTATACAAAACTAGTCGAACTCCAAAGAGAATGTTTTGCTGTAAATTTAGATAAGAAAATGGAATATTCTATCAAATTTGATTTCAATAAAGCTCAATTAAATCCTACTATATTGACCACAACAAATTTTTATAGCAAAATGGATGTTTATGAAGAATACACTATAGATTGCTTGCATTCAAATGTGGCATTAGATGAACACTCTTTTGAAATTGTATTTTATTTAGATTGCATTAAATTAGCTTTGACAATCTTATACAATTGCACTCAATTAGTTATTATGTGAGTTGTAAATATATATTAAGTGTTTATAGCTAAATATTTTTAGCATTCAAAGCTTACCATTACTCATATCATTTGTATCAAATGATAATATCAACCAAAGACTGTAATTTAAAATTTTTAGCTTTAAGTTTATTAGATTCATGAAGGACCACATCCATTATGTATGCAAAACATTTGGCATACATGGAATTATGTTTAGGTTGTGTAGATATTATTGATCCAAAAGATAGGATAGAAGTTTTAAACAAACTATACACCTCTTTTCAAAGGCTAAAATTAAATGAACAAATAATGAAAATTGATTGTGATGACACATTGGGAAAGGCCAAAAATTATTTATTCCACCAAATTATTTTATTCAACAAGTGAATTTATTACTAAAATTTAAATATCATTTTTATTAATTGTAGTGAATTGTGCAACGTGTATGCTAATCTTTGCCTATCTCAATATCATTTGATGACGTTAAGCTATTTACCACTCCTATTAACATTATCAAAGTTTAAAAAGTCTTACAAAAAAATATGCACACTATCTGAATTACCTTACAATATTGATATGTGTCCTCCCTGGATACAAAGTGCAAATGAAAAATGTTTATCAGAAACTGAAAAATATCAAGTAATCAAATCGTAAGAGTTTTGCAATTATTTAGTTGAATATTTTTTGTGTTGTTAAATATATTTTATTTCCAAAAGAGTATTTTTTTAATTTTCTAATTTTTCATATGTAAGGCATTAAATTTAACAGAATGTCAAAGTGCAAAATTCACCAATATTAATACAATTATCAAAAGATGGTGGAAGGGAAGAGATGAAATGGAAGATAATAAGTTGCTTTCATTACCAATTGAAAGGAATGTCTTTGCTGAAACACAAGAAATATTTCAATTTAATCAAAAGACTTTATCTAAAGACAGAGACCATTCAAATAAGGTTAACTTAAATATTATTGGTTGGGCAAAGTCATATCAAGTTCACTTAGCATCAAAAGTAAATTATAATATTTTTTTTTGTCTTAACTATAATTTATTTTGATATAGGCAGCTTTATATTTCAGTTCAAGTTTAGACAGCCCGATTAATATGTCTTATAATAATACATTCAAAAGTAATTCCAAAACAAACCTTTTTGAAATCAATGACAAGTAAAGCTTTATCATTATTTGTGTTTTAATAAAATTACATCAGTTAAGTTGTTGTTTAATTATAGTTTAAAATTTGAGAGGTATGGTTCTAATTTTTAAAAAGCATTTTGCCAGTAATATACTTTAATTTTTTTTCAATATGAACAAAAAATTGTCACAATGCGATATAAGTTTATGAAATATTAAATTGAGATTTTTGTAGTGTTGTGAATGAACGCGTTTTAGAAAATTGATGAACGGCGTTCCTTTTTTTTGGGTGAACTTTGAACGTGAACGCGTTCCTTTTTTTGATAAACGCATTCAAATTTAACCTTCGTTCAATTTTAAACACTCTTTTTTATTTATTTGAAAAATAATGTTTTTTGTAACAAAAAAGTCTTATATTTTTTATCAGCTGTTATTCCTTTTTCCTATAACCTATTCTGAAATACTTTTAAGTTTTAATATACCGTAACGTGCAAAAGAAGATAAGATAAAAGTTTATTAATTTGATATTATTAATTATATTTTAGTTTATAGGTTAATATAGACAATTATATTATTATATCGTCGTCATCTTCAGATTCTGAATTCAAAATCAGCAGATGTATTGACATTGCCATGGCCAAAATATGATAATTACTCATTTAATATAAAGGACCGAATTTAATAATTACTAAATGTTAAAAAGAACAAACTTTTAGTTTTATCGAAAAATGGGTTTGAAACCCCTAGAATTGATAATGAAAGAACTGTCGATTCCGAAATATCATTTTTTGACGAGGAAGTAGAGGGCGGATTGGAGGATGATATCTATCGCAATTTTTTAAAGCGAAGGACATTAAATGTTTTTTATAAATTTCCTGATTTAAAATATTTGTTTATTATAAGTATAATACTCAAATTCCCTCATCTGCCCCTGGAGCGGGTTTTTAGTATAGCTAATCCTGTATTAACTGCCAAGCGTTCCTGCTTATCAGACGAAAATTTTGAAAAACAATTATTATTAATAATTGTTAAGAAAACTTATTTAGAAATAAAAAATCTTTATATTCGCTCTATTTTATTACATTTACAATTATATTATCGAAATAAACCTATTATTTTTTATCATGGCTAATATATTGTGTTAAAAAATATAAGACATTTATTTATATTAAATTAAATTAAAAAAAAATTTATCATGAAATTTTGAACGAACGTGAACGCATTCATGAACGTGAACGCGTTCCTTTTTTTTGAAACGAACGTGAACGTGAGTTCGATTTTTGTCATTGAGCGCGAATTAAAAATGTTTACCGCACTAGAGTTTTGTAATAAAAAATGTTTATTTTTGCAAAATACAGTTTTATAACAAACAATTAAAATTTGTAATATAAAATTTTATTAAATATGCGTTAATTTTTTTTAGACTGGCCCGTTTTCAAAAGGATATGGGCGCGCACGTGGTATGTATAATATTGGATAAATCAAAGTTTAAAACCAATGTCAATTCGTTACATCAAAAAACAGTACTTACCCACGTCGAAAACTCTAAAGTTAGTCTAGATCAAATTTTTGCAGATGTCAATGCATCATTGATCTCACCTTACACGTACGATTCAGTTTTATCATCTAAAAGCGAAACCCTTAGCGGACTGCAAACTAGCTATGCCTTATTAGCTCAAAGTCCAGAAGTATAAAAATTGCTAATTTACCTTGAAAAATAGTGCAATCTTGGTATTAACTTGAGGCTAGCTTTTCTTAAGGAAGGGCTTCCTACTAGGTTACACTATATTGCAGAGACCAGAAAAGCCCGACCTGGACCAGACATTGAGGCGGGCACTACTATAGATTTAGGCAAATCGGGCATATAAATAGATTATTTTATTCCTTTCTTATTTAATTCTTATTTTCAGAAAAACTTAAATCCTTGTTACGACGTTGATTGTGTTATTTATAGTGAGTATCGATATTTGATTTAAACTATACGTGATTAACAAAGATACCATTAAATTCATGTTTATATTTGCCACAGTAGGTATTATAATTTTATAAACGCTTTTAATAAGTTTTTGCACTTAACTTATACTAGACTGGTTTGGTCTTTCTGATTTTGTCACCTTTTTAATTGCTTAATATTTATTGATGTCGTAGTTCTTATCCACCCCCCCCCCCCCCCCCCAAAAAAAAAAATCGAGAATTCAACTTAATCATTTTTCGAGTATACAACAAAATTATTGGTAAAAATTTTAAAAATCGTCATTTCGGGCGGGGCAGTTGGCTTAGGGGTCGGGCATTGCCGGGCGAACGCTTAGAAGGGTTTTGGGCGGCCCGGGCGGGCAATTAGTTAAGGCCGGGCCGGGTTCGGGCAGAAAAATTTAAACACATCTGACCTCTGCTATATTGACCCTTTTTTTACGATAAGGGCAACACCAGAAGCTATATCTAAACTTTCTATCGATGTTCTTGAAAGTATAATTATATATTACAAAAAATGGTTTTACTATGCCCATGTTTTCATGGGCTAGCCAGCATTGGAATTAGAGGGGGAGAAGCAATTATGATTTATGGAGGGCAAAATGATCATATTTTAAAATTTTAGCCATAATTTTAATAAATTCTAACAAATGTTTGAATTAAGGGAGGGGGGCAACCCTCATGGCTACGCCCATGCATGTTTTACATACTCTAGTTTTCCACTTGACTCTAAGCTCTGACACTTCGGGCAAACTCATTTTAGTATTCTAACCCCTCTCCACCATTTATTAAATAGAATTTTAAAAATTTAATATTATTTGTTCTCTTTAATTTTGTCAACTTATCATATAGGGCAATTCCGAACATTTGTTCAGAACTTACCTTCCTAGCTTCGTCATGTTGGTACATCGATATTACGACTTGGAACCTAATGTTGACCCAAAGCCCGACGTAGATCGCAAAGTAATTTGTCACCTCTGTTTCGGTGACACTAATTGTCACATCATTTGTCGCGCTACCGAATTTGCCTGTTTGTCAAAGCATTGTTATTGCTGCCCCGACCCCAAGAAAAAAAATCTGACCTCTAATTATCTAACTCAACAAGCGGTTCAACGTCAAAATTACTTACCAGATACCCATAGCAAGTTAGTGGTTAATTCACACTCGAAACGTCTTTAAGCCCTTGGTGTACACAAGGACTAGATAGACTGCTCATTAACTTTAAATAAGTGTACCATTTTCCCGCCATTTTGAAATGAGCACGAATATGTGAAAGAATATATAGATTATTTAGTAATTTTGGTTAATTAAAATGTTTTTAAATTGCAGGAAAAAATTACTGAACTAGTTAAACATGAAAAACTGCATTTTAAAATATATATCATTTACGTGATTCATAAAAATAATACTGTAATGATGTGATGTTAAAGCAATTTAGTGCCATCTGCATTGCATTAAATAATCATTTATTAACATTCTTTTATATTCATTAAATGAGCAAGGTAAAATCACTTTTCCTGTATGAAAGATAGTTAAATTCAAAATGGTGGATCTGATGGTACACATATTTCCATATGAAACATAACATGAGCAGTCTCTATAGTCTATGGGTATATTCACTATTATTTCTTCTTTTAAATCGTAATATATATATTCTAAAAATCCCATGTTTTTTCTTTAAATTAGGGGAGACTGGGGGGGGGGGGTAGGGAGGGAGTGAATATCCCCCCCCCCCTTCTTTTAAGCAGAGATAAAAAAAAAATTTGTTACGCGCTTCTCAGATTCGCTACAATCCATAGCGCGAGTTATGAAGAAGACGGGGCTAATGCGAAAAGAAACAATGCGGAAGAGCAGGGTAAAAGGCCGAGCCTATTTTCCCTCTTCTCCAATCATATGGTCTCCTCGTCTTCGTCTAACGTTAAAAGATGTGAATCTGCCGCTTCCCAAGAATTACTAGCAAAGTCCGAAGCACCTAGTCCCGAAAGCAATAGGTATATCACTTATTGTTGTCGTCTTTTATTACGCTATAGGCGTAGCCAAGAAGGGGGGGGCAGGGAGGAGTGGCTGCCCCCCCCCCTCTAAATCAATTTGTTGAAATTATGGCTTAAATTTCAAAAAACGATCATTTTGCCCTGCTTCAATTATTATTGACCCCCTGTAATCCCAATGCTGGCTACGCTCATGAAAAGATTATTCTTATTTGTTCTTTACTTAAAGTCTTTAGTTTTGAAAGGTCGATTATATCTGCTACGCTTTGGCTTAATAAAGAATTTTTATGCGAAAGTTATATGATCGAGATATTATAGAGGTTACAATATTCAGTTTAAACAATTTTCAATTATTAATTTCACTTTTACATGACATTTAAATTTAATATTTTCACTGCCCGTGGTTAGACTATTTTGGGTGGGAAGTTTCAACGAAGGCTTTCTCGGCGGCTTGACTCCTGCCAGACCTTTGATTAACTTTGAATCACGTGACCCGCCACGACAACCGTCCAATGGGGTGACGTTATGTTGTCAGGAGCCAATCAGGTGGGAGCACGCGAATTTAAGTTCTAAAGTAATCCACCAATCCGGAGCCCCCTTTACGACCCACAGCTTTTACGACAAGGTCGCATTTACGTTAAATTTTTCGGTTAAAATTTATGAAGTAGCATGAGATTCTTTTTTTGGTAATTAATCATAAGCGTAGCCAGAATTGGATTTAGAGGGGGGCAATAATGATTTAGGGAGGGGCAAAATGATAATTATTAGTAATTTTAGTCATAATTATATTAATATTTGAATTCAGAGGAGGGCAGCCGCCCCTCCCTGCCACCCCTTGGCTACGCCCATGATTCTGATAATGTTATAGAAATCACGAGTTAACAATGATATTATGTGACTATTAAAGGCCTTAGGACAAACGTACGTTATATGCAACTTGGAATACAATCACACATTCCTGTTGATTGTGTTGCCGGGTGAGGTTAGCAGTGACTATATGAATTCTCCTGCTCCAGGTAAAGTCTTCAAGGAAAGTACCTTAGAAAATACTATTCCAGGCACCGGGGAAGATGCCCTAAATTATGCGAAGCAGGCGAGTTTAAGAAATTTTTTACTTTACCTACGGCAAAAATTGGATAGCAGTTTAGAAATGGAAAAATTAGCCTGTATATTCGCTGCTTAAATTTTTTATTTCTATAATCGTATATTATTTATGGTATTTATCATATATATTTATAATTAGCGGTAATTATATATTAATAAATGTATATAAATTGTTTAATGAATGTAGTGGTTTAATTGTAAAAATGTCTTTGAAAATTTCTTTTGCATATTTCCATTATATTTCCAGTCTAAATTTTTAAAAATATATCTATCATTGGGTAATATATAAAAAGTTGAATATGTGTAATTCCTGAATAAGTTCACGTTGTTTTATGAAAAAAATCTTAAAATGTTATTGTAAACATTTTATTAATTAAATTTTATTATTTCATTATATTAACTGGCCATTGTTTATTTTACAATAATAGTTGGAATAACCAATAAAAGTTTACAAAAGGCTTTATAGCGATTTAACTTGTTTGAAAACCGTTCAATAATTTTTGTTATTGTCAGCATGCTCTAACAAAATGAACATGCAACATTTTGAATTTAAAGAAAATTTAATAAAAGTATAGGCCGGCTGCCCCCCTCTAAATCCAAAAATTTGTTGAAGGCTAAAATTTCAAAAAAATGATCATTTTGCCCCTTCCATTGCCCCCCCCCTAATTCCAATGCTATCGACGCCCATGATACTATTTGAAGAACTCACTCTATAAACCATGAATATAGATAAATGGGTGTATGACTGAACTGAGTTCCGATAACCATATCATAAGAACCACCGTAATTTGCGGAAAAATTTGTAATATGCAAGCTTGTAAAAGTTTCATTTGCAGGGGTTTGTCCCAAACCCCTGAACCACTGGGTCGAACCCAAACCCGAACCCATTTTTAAAAATACTCTTAAAACCCGAACCTGAACCCGATGAATACAAAAAAGGGTTCGGGTTCGGGTTTTTAATTCAAAAATATATTGTGAATTGAATATCTCAGTTTTCTCTATCATGACATTGTAACGAAAACCATACGATTGTTATTTCAATATTTTTATGTTTCGCATTTTTCATTTATTAATTGATACTAATTATCTCAAGAATCATTTGTAAGTATTATATATATAACGCTGACCCGGCATCTACGGCTAAATTTTCGCGCGAATCGGGCTGGTAGTTTCAGAGTTTAGCCCTTTTTTAAAACGAAATGTCCGATATTTTTAAAACGAAAAGGTATTTTAGGAATCTTAAAGATCGACCACGTGATAGTAGCAAAAATTGCATAATTTAAATTTTATTTATTTATATTAAAATAATTTTGACCGTATACTGTAACATTTTTATTATACTTTTATATATCTAATTTGAGAAAACTTCAACCTTGTATGTATGACGTCATTATTGTATATGATGCTATAAATGAAACTGGCCGGGGAATGTCCGATATTTTTAAAACAAAAAGGTATTTTAGGAATCTGAAAAAGCTATTTTACCCCTGGCCGCCCTGGGCATCTACAGCTAATTTTTCGCGCGAACCAGGCCGGTAGTTTCAGGGTTTAGCCCTTTTTTAAAACAAAATGTCCGATATTTTAAAAACTAAAAGGAATTTTAGGATTCTAAAAAAGCCATTTTACCCCTGGCCGCCCTGGGCATCTATGGCTAAATTTTCGCGCGAATCGGGCCGGTAGTTTCAGAATTTAGCCCTTATCCACATACACACAAACATACATAGTTTCATTTTTATATATAACATTGATATATATTAGTTATGGTATGGTTTTTAATTATAACAGTTTTGTATTATTAGTATAATATAATTTCTTGAACCCGAACCTGTACCCGAACCCACTTCCTTAAACCCGAAAACGAACCCGAACCCGTTTTCAAAATTTATGCCGAACACGAACCCGATTTTATTTTGGGCGGGTTCAAACACCTGCATTTGACTCAAGGGATATGTTTTTTTTGTAAAAACTTAATTGAAATGGGTACATCCAGTTGGATTTTAATCCTTTTTCTTCCAAATTATCTATTCGAGTTAGTGTATGTTGAATCAAAGCATTTCCTCCCGAAGCTGTAGCCCTCATTTTCTATATTTTATGTTAAATAAACAAAAAAGAATGTAAAACAATTATAACTTTTATCTACGTATGAGATTTTATCTGACATTTTAGTAAATGTTACGTTTATGTATATAAACATGTTTTTAATTTTTAATATAAAATACTTAATATTTGAACAAGCATTTTGCGAATAATGGTGCCATTTGAAAAGAAAAGCATGTAAGTTCCCCCGTGATATGAATTTGCTTTTTAATCATTTTGTAACGAGAATGTCACAAAATTGGAATAATTTGGGGCTACAGGGTTATAAGGGATAATTCGAGTACCGTAATTTATCTCCTCATACAATTTTATCACTTTAACCCAATCAGACGATTTTTTAATACCTAACACTTCACGATGAAAAACTTTAGCATCTATCCCCGTTACTGCCTGCGTACTAAACTCCATTACTATCACAAATAATTAAAATAATTTTGATTTATTTATCTGAATTATTTTAATTCTTTATAATATGTTGTTCTATTAAATTTATATAAGCATTAGCTGTGCCCGGCCAAGCGTTGATTTGGCTTAGTCCCTTAGCTAAATAATTAGTACAAATTAATCTATAAGAGAGTTTAACATCGCACTTTTTGACCTATAAAAATAAAAAATACCAAATAAATATTTAAAACGGTTGAAAATCTATTCAATCGTTTATAAACATACCTTTTCCTATTATAAAACTATATAAGATATATTTACATAATATAGCATTCTATTTTTTTAAATCATAAACTCCGTATTCTTCTTTTGTAATTGTTAAGCGTGACAAAGACGGTCGTAGGATTGAGTGACAGATGCTAAAATATATATGGTATATACGCTATAAATAAATTTAACGCAATTTTACTTGATAGCGACTGTGTTGACTAACCTCCTAGAGTCAAACTTGATTAACACACTGTTATAATGCTTGAGG
The DNA here is from genome assembly GCA_964036665.1 of Gordius sp. MW1. NCBI lineage: Eukaryota > Metazoa > Nematomorpha > Gordioida > Gordea > Gordiidae > Gordius > Gordius sp. MW1. Next base: position 25,034,974 of record OZ038529.1, on the reverse strand, counting down.
GTAGATAATATTTTTTGGCATTTTATTATTAAACAGACTTTGTGGGTTACCAACGCGAGAACACGCAACATATAGTTGGCCATGAGAAAAGCAATTTGTTTCTAAATCTATACCACAAATTTCTAAAGATTGTCCTTGCGACTTGTTTATGGTTATATTGCAATCTTTTAAATTCAAAAGGGAAATCTGTCGGGATCAAAGGGATCCGTGTGATAAGGACATCTTCTCCAGTGAATGGTCCAGTCAAAATTGTGGCTTCAACAACGTTGCACATTAAGCGTTTCACAGCGAGAGTGTGCCATTGCAAAGTTTGGGCTGATTGATATTGCGCATCATGATAATCGGGACGCCAATTTTCAAATGCAAAATGTGAGGTGGTATTCCTGGAAGATCAAGTGAATTTAAAAATTCGATTGGATAATTAACAACGTCATCAGCAACAACAACACTGTCAACCGACTTGTAAGTAATTAAATCGCCTTGAATGTTTAACAGAATGAGATTGTTAAGCTCGTGCACGTCTTTATTCTTGGGGGCGAGAATAGCCCTTTGGCGAAGCCAAAGTCGATCATAATAATGAGCGCTAATACCTGGAAACACTTTTTCAATCAAAGCACTTTTTGTCGGAACAAAATTGCAGAAGTTGATAGGGAAAAAAATCCGTCCTGAACATACATCAACGGGCATCGCTCCGATCCCAATTTCTAGCAATTGATGGGAGAATATATCACCTGCGGGATCATTTTGTAATAATACCCTCATATAGTAGTTAGATGTAACTTTTTGACATAAGGCCACAATATAGATTATTTTAGGCAAGCATTGATTTCATCCGCAGGGGTGGATCGAGGGAGCACCCGTAAAGTTTGCCTGAAATCTCCTGCAAGCAATACTATTGTGTTACCAAAAGGTTTGCAGTTTCCTCGTAAATCCTGCAAAGACCGATTAAGAGCTTCGAACGATTTTTAATGAGCCATTGTGCATTCATCCCACACGATAAGTTTGCACTTCTGTAATACTTTACTCATTCCAGATGTTCTGGCAATGATGCACATTGGAGTTTCTTTGTAATGAACGTTTAAAGGCAATTTTAATGCGACATGAGCAGTTTTTCCACCGGGTAACAATTAGCAGCTATTTCGGAAGACGCTAGAGCCACGGCTACATCGTTTTGAGAGCGAATAGTTGCCAGGAGCAATGTCAATATGAAAATTTTACCAGTATCTCCAGGAGCATCTAAGAAGAAGACTCCATAATTTTTATTAACAGCAAGCAAAATTTTATCGTAAACGGCTTTTTGTTGCGTCGTTAGCTTTGGAACATTAAATCGCACATAAGACATAAGATCACTTTGGTGGTAATTTTGTTCACGATGTAGGTCTATATCAAATGTATCAGCAGCAAATCTAGTTGGTACAGGCATACCCAATTGATTCAAAGCCTTGTTTCCTGTTTGTAAGCATAAATCTTCAAGAATGATTAAAGTTTCGTTATAGTGTTGTAGCATTTGATCCAACGGAATATTACAATGTGCATGACTATTCCGATGAATGATATCATCTGCCATATAAGCTTTATATTTATTCCATAACTGGGTAGGACATGACGTAGAGCAGGAGGCAATAGCAAACAATGCACGAATTTGTTTAGGATGTGAAGTATGGCACGCGTCCCAATGCATTCATCCCATTGATTATCGTGCTCTAATAAATGCATAGCTTGGCATGCACTGAACGCCGTTGACCACTTTTAACTGCTGGAAACACGTTGGACCGTGAACTTTAACTAAAAGCATTCGAAGAAAGAAACATTCATCTTGATTGGGGTGCACAGTGTATAGACGGCCCATCACATTAGCTTGGTATATGTCAGGCCGTCCAGGGACTGGCTTTCCGCGTTTACAACGTTCAAAGGATCTGGTGAGCGAATTCCACGTTTAATATATAGGCACTTCGGAATATAGCAATGATTGCCCAAAATCATCAAGGTGACATAGCTTGAAGAAAGCTGTTAACATTTGGGCTATTTGTTTTACATTTGCATTTGAAAATAAACGCGTTGCCCATTTTCCATATGTACTGCTAAGTGAACCCCAGCAGGACTATGTTCATGAATAGGAAAGGATAAAATACGTCATATGGCTTCGTTGCTGCTTATGTATCTTCCAGCCTGATCTGTGCGATTTCATCAGTGTGAAGGCTCGCTATATTCGCAGTACTATCTGGTTGAACGGAAAAACTGCCATATGCCTTTGTTAACATACTTACAAATGTATTTAATAGATTTAACAGAGTTACAATATTCAACGTTAATGTGTGATCTGTCTAATTTTAGTAGCAGAGGAGAATATGGAACAACCCAGGGATTATCTACCTCGACGATTGCGTTCCGCAGTTGAATGGTTGACACGTGTCCAATATCCTTTGTTGATCTCTTTTGTACAAATATTCATCATTTCCTTTAATTGTGTTGCATATTAAGACTCGAGGATATCGCTTTGAGCATTTACCGTCTATCATGCATGGCGATTTTGGATTAAACATTCCGCAAGGGCCGTATATCATATTTTTATTAACAATTTCGTATAAGTCCTTATCAAGTTCGGGATCAGGTATTTCAGCACATATTATTGAGTTGATTTCGTTGGGTGTGATCTTAGTATATAGCCATATGAGTATATGAGCATGCGGTAAACCTCTCTTTTGCCATTCCACAGAGTACATCCAGCAACGCACAGGGCCGAATACCTCGTGCTTAGTAATGAAATTATCGTTGATCTAAGTTTCTGTCGGAAAACACAGGCTGTGATGTCATGCCTATCGACTGGTGATTGGCCATGAAATATGAGTTCCTGTACCTCGGACCATGCAGGATTGCATGTAAATGTAATGAACATGTCCGGATGACCGTAGTTACGAACATACGCGATTGCATCTTGGGCGTATTCATGCATATGACGCGGACTTCTGGTGTATGTTGAGGGCAAAATGGTTAGTCTCCCTACGTTTTGTTTTTTTTGAATTGACATGCTTTATTAAAAAAAGTATTAAATATAAAGTGGAATTAATACAAAAACAAAAATATTTATAAAAAAATGATTAAAACACATTATCCGTTTCTTCATCTTTAAGAATGGGCATTGAATCCATCAAAGAATAAAAATTGGATTTAGCAATCGCAATGGCAATTGATTGTCTTAGTAAGAAACTATTTGATATTTTAGAAGGGCGCGAGCGTTTATTCAGTTCTTTAAAAAAATTCAATGCGCTTAGGAATAAAAACGGAGGTTTCCGATAAAGCTGAGTATTTTAAGGATTTGCGATGCTCTGCCGATCCTAGGGGGTCGTGAGTATCGTTTAAGGGGGCAAACAGGTCAATACAGGTGTAGTCCCATTTTAAGAAAAGGCCTTTGTCCCATGGGATAAGTGATGAACCGTCAGCACGCATCCGCCCTTTGAGAGAGGGATCTGACGGTTCAAGGATGGAAGGAACTTTTGCCCGTTTGAGGGCAGCTTGAAGCAGCGTATATATTTTTTGGTGCCTACTATACCAGCTTTTGTTAAATTTACAATGCAGAGGGTGACGCGCTTCCTCATCTACAAGTGAATTACAAAGCCGGCAGGGGTATGGGGACGTGTATTTACAGCCCAAGCGGAGGGCTATGTTGAAGGACAGGGTAGGATTCTCTAAAAACATTCCCGAAAACTTACTAGGATAAGCTTCAAGCCATTCATGACCAGATTGGTCGAAAGCCAATGACCTAAGATTGCAATGCTGTTTGGCGTCGCATGTCGAGAGAAGGTAAGCAACGGACCGCGACACCAAACTTGCATCCAAATCTTTTTGGGCATATGATTGAATTGAATGTCAACTCCTAAATTGACATTCTCATTCCATAGAGATAAGTGATTGATAGAGGGGTTGAGTGAGAAAGGGACAAGGTCGTGAATAGATTGTTTAAAAGAAAGGGAGGAGGAAATAAAGGCGGCTAAGGAAATCGCGGTTGGGGAACGAATACCTAGACCGCCAGATTTTGTGGGAAGAGTGGCTTGAAGCCAAGTATTCGTGTTAAAAGAAATATTTAAAATTAATTCAAGTGTGGATTTAAAAAAGTGTTCATAATTGTGTAAGACATCTTTAAAAAAAAAGCTTGCGTGGAGCGGAAGCAGAATAAAATTTTGCTAATGTTGTAATAGTTTTTTATAATGTAAAAGGAATGATGAGAGGGCATAGATTTATAGCGTCGTTAAGAACTGCATTTCGCAAATGAACATATTCTTTTGAGCGAAGTTTGATCAATTTAAACGGATGTAGAGCAGACGTTCCGATTTTTGACATACATATCGACGATGATGAAACAATTGGCGGCATTTTAAAATGTGATTCTCTTCGTGCTCTCGAACCATTAATCTGTATGAATAATAGTTCATAGCGCTGCATTTTAAGTTTGTCGGTTCACCAGTGACTGCAATAAACATCTTAACGTTGAAGTCATATCCGTCAGCACCATCCCAAAATATAACTGGTTATTGAAGGGGGTCATAGCATCGATGAGTGTCCGCAAAGTGTGTCAAAGTAGCGTTTCTCCTATGCAGTACAATATCTCTTAATTGAAATTGATCCCCAACAATAACAATTGCGACTTCGTTTAAAGTAGGAGCATAACGATAGACCTTTTTACACCAGTAGTTCCAAGGTGTGCATTTAATCAATCTCATTATCCCCGATAAAGTTCATTTGTAAGAACTTATGTTGCCTATCTGGTATTGGAAGGAAGGACCCCTCTTTGTGATAAAGGTTGGCATGAATTGAGTTGTAATAACATCTGCGGCAAACGACGTCATTTGGAAGCAGGAGTTGTATTTCCTCGTATTAGATAAGAAATGTTAAGAATCCGCAGTAAACCCAGCAAGCAGATATTTTAATGGCTCTAGGGGTTCTTCAAGCTTAGGTAGTTTACCTTTCCCGGACGCGCGACACATGCCGTTCATTTCTCCAGCAAATTTTAGAGCATTGCAGTAAGGAAATACAACGTTCATAGCGCCAATTAGAACATGGCGACGCAAACTTTCAATATGAGAAGAGTTGCCTGAAAATGTAACGCGGCTGAATGAGCCTAATTGTTGATTAGGTGTAGGTGGCTCAAGCAAACTTGCTGAATTTTATAGATTGGCTTGTTCAGTTGGTTGAGAAGCCTCTATTGTTGAAGCAGAAGAATGCGACTGCGAAAGCAGTGGGCACTCATCAAGTTTCAGAGTACGTACTTGATGCTTCCTATTTGCAGTTCGTGTACGACGCCCTAGCGGTGATCTCCGACGCATTTAGGTATAAAAGAAGAATTTCTGCATAAATTAAACTATCAAAGTCTTTAGGAGGTATTTTGTCGATGAACTAAATCAATTTTATATATAAAAGATTATTTACTTTGTTGCATTTTACAAATGACGCCTTACATTGTTGCATTTTACAGTATCCTGTATGATCGTTATATATAAAAAATTTTAAACAAGCTTAACTAGTTACAAATGAAGTAAGAGATATAACCTATTATTAAATCCTAAATCAATTTTATTGATTGAAAATCTTAACGGGTTTTTTAAGTAGAACTTAGTCAAGGCATTAAAATACTTTTAATTTCGATCCACAAAATGGCGATTTGATGATAGCCTAAAGGATCTTGGTAAAACTATATCCCCCCCCCCCATCTTGTTCGGTCACTTGATATGTGTATTTCAATTCCTAATCTTTGCGATATGTTAGTCGAAGACTGATCAGCTGATGGAAAATCAGCTGAGGCGCTATCAGCTGTTAAATTTCCAACTATTTTCTAATGGAACCGAGTTGAATTTTGTTCTAGAAGTGGTTCATTTAATTTAACAACATAAACTCTTTGCGAATCTGTCAAGTGATTGGCAATTCTAACGGTGAAGTTTGCTGCAGATCCGACCTCAAGCAAACGATCATTTGCTTAAAAATGAATAAAAAATATTTATTCTTGAAAAATATGCCTATCAATAAGTTAAAATGATTGAAATAGAATTATACTTTTATCAAATTTTAGACTGTTGTTTTTCGAGTGAATAACATACGTTTTTGATTAACATTAGTAAATAAAAGCACTAACTTTTAAAATCTTTTATAATTTTATCCTTAATACAAAATAAGGACTTTAATTTACTTAGAACTAATCCACTTTGAATCATAATCCCAAGTTAGCTAATAGAGATCGCTGAACTGTTATAAAATGCATTTTGGTAATTTTTTTTACTAACTTGTTTTAATTTATTCCAAAATATGAATATAATAACCTGTAATTGCTTTACATGTTGCAAAATAAAATTTATTATTAAATTTACTCTTATCCCATAGTTATGACCTTGTTTACGTATTAATGTTATAAAATTAGCATTATTTATTATCATACTGAGCTTTAAAACTTCTAAATTTCTTATTCCATTCTTAAATAATAAGAAAAGAAATTAGAATTTACAAATTAATCCTTGATTAAAGAACTAGCTTGATTGCGCACATAAAAATCTAAATAATATAAGTATTTTAGTCGCAAAATATATTATAGATTATACTGACCACTAATATAACCAAGACAAATATAAACGCAACAGATGGCATGTGTAATAAAAAGTCGTAATGGATATAGCGATTTCCATTGATATCTCCTGCATAAGGATTCCTTTAGGTCAATAAGCAGAAAATCACCATGGAACTGTAAAATTTAATACAATTTCATTCCATGGCCCTATGCCAGCTCATTAATTTAATATATTTTAGCATATATCTTACACAATTATTTGGAAATAAACCTCTATTAGTGAAGAGAAAAATTAAAACATAGTTAATCACTTTTACAGTCTGTTTGTGCCTAAGTTGTCGATAGTTATAGCCACCATAGGTATGAAATCGAGTTGGATAGAGAGACAAATTTTAAATTTAACTGCATTGACAATAAGATGGGGTGAGTAAAATCAACTGTGATAAAGTTTCCCAGGTAAGTTTCAGGGCTCAAGAAAAAGGTCTTTGTTGAATTGTCCAACTACTTTTAAAAATACATCCGCTAGAAAATTATTTAATGTATATTACAAATCACAACTTCTAGGTTCATTTTTTAAAAAGTCATAACTATTTGGATAGAGCACGAGTTTTAATTGATTTTGCATATTAAAATTTCTAATCTTAATAAGTAATTTAGATTTAAGAACATAACTAGTTAGTTAATCTATCTGTCTATGCCCATAGGTTCTGTGTAAAAAGATTAGATTTTAGATCGCTTTGGCAATAAGCTTAAATCTTTAAGATAACTTGTAAAATTTTAATTATGCGGGGTTCTAACTTGCCCTTAGATCCGATTAACTTGATAAAAAACAATTTTGCCATTGCCATTTTTGGAACAAATTCAAATGGACAAATCTTATATTCGAAATAAACTTAATAATACTGAGTGAAAATCAATGATGTGATCATTCTTTGTTCTATTAATGCAATAATTAAAACTTGTGCTGACATGCCAACATTTTTGTAAATATGTTACTTTGCACAAAAACACTGATAATGACCAGATGTGATGACACCAATTGTGACATATCAATTTGGCGGTAGGGTAAATTAGGTGCGACGCCAAATATTGTTGTACCGAGCTTTTTATGTGCAACGTTTTTGTATAACTAATATTTTCAATGTGCAACAAATGTCATTAGTCGACCTTGACCATAACACAAGTGCTGCACCATTACTAAACCAATTTTGTGTCCTCTTCACTTAGGAGATAATTAGCTCTTGCCCATCGGACTTATTATTTAACCAGGTTAAGCAGAGTGCATAGATTATTTTTTAATGGTAATATTTAAACGGGACCATTATCTTTTATTGTGTTTACTTTTTGTCTAACTCATACAGGTTTTCCCAAGTAAGGTATTTAGAATTCATATTTTTTTGTGGTAATAACGAATATAACTTATTACTAGTTTTAATCTGATTTTTTAGGAAACATACAACACTAGGATGTCGGATATGAATAAGTTAATAAACATGACTTTACAACAACCAAGGAACAACTTTGGAACCAATTGGAGTAATCACATAAATTTAAGCACTCCAGGAGAACCACCATCGGCCATGGATATGTTGGATAAGATGGAATTAGAGATAAAGACCTTTTTAATCGCTATGTATTGGGTCGTAGCACCTATTTTAGTTTTTTTGGGTTTAGTCGGAAACTTTTTAACACTAATAGTGATTAATAAACTGACATCCATGGAAACTAAACCGGGCGTCAAGCAATTCGTAGCGGCTCACATCTACATTAGGTGGATGGCGGTATCTGATTTCATAGATTGCATATTCTTCATCCCATTCCCCATAATGTACTATCTTGGTCGATGGTTGAATTTCCCTTACGTTTACAGGCGCGGTTTCATATTTTTAGAAAGTTACATTCAGTTCCTCTTCCTAAATGCCTTTTACAAAGTTAGTTCCTTAATTATCGTCATGATATCGGTAGATAGATTTATAGCAATATGTCACGCCCTAAAGTATAAGACTTATTGTACACCATTCCGAGTTTATATGGCCATAGCTTTCTCATACTTTCTTGGGATAATTTTAGCTTCGGGAGAATCTCTGAAGTACAGCGCTAAATCCAAATGGAGCGCAGCCCGAAATGCCACAATCTGGTTTGTACAAATCAATTCAACGGCCAAAGCAGGTCTTGTGATATACGTGATGTCTTGGGCCAAAGAAATTCTTGCATCCATAATCCCTATGATTGCAATATGCTACTTGAATTATAGGATCGCCATAGCTTTCAGCGGTATGATGAAGAAGAAGAAGGAAATAACGGTAGAAAAGTCTTCGACAGCTGCTAGCACAACAACCACCACCGTCGCTACGACTAACAACGGAACCAAAACTGAGGGTTCAGCTCCGCCTGCGCCCAAAAAAGCACAGGTTGTGAGTAATGAAGATAGGGAATTGACAGCTCTTATGATGGGGATAGTAGTGTCTTATTTTGCGGCCAACATACCAATGTCTATTCATATGGTTTTGGGTCTATTGAAGCCTGTTTACTATTCCAAAAGACAATTTATCACTTACCTTCACATCACAAACATATTATCCATGGCGCACAGCGCAGTCAATTTCTTCTTGTATCTCTACTTCAACAAAAATTTCAGAAAAGTCTTAATCCACATGTTCTTTAAAAAAGCATCTAAGTAAGGGCCTAACAGCAATGTCTTTACTTTTTCACGAATTTATCAAAAATCACTTACGTGTTTTTGTTTGATTACTTTCATTCATTAAACAAAAGTATAAAGTAGCGTATGTCGCGCTATTACATAATTCGTATCAAATTTTTAGTAGCCACACAACGTTTTAATGTTCATATTATTGAAGACAATTAGTAATACATAACAAACTGTACATCAAAATATTTTAAAATAATATAGATATTATGATATGTTGTTTTGATTCCAATAAAACTATCACGTTATCTCAAATGCTTTAAACCAAAATAGTTTAAGTATTTTAGCCAAAATTTAATCACAGTTTGTACTTTGACTGGTCTAAATTTAAATATTTAGGTTAAGTTGTTTGTAATTTTAGCTGAATTCAAAAAAATTTTATCCGTAGTTGTAATATTGCATGTTGATTATATAATAGTAAGGTGGAATGACAGAAATATGATAATTTATAAAGTTTTCAGGTGTTTAATGCACAAACCGTGTAATTATAAACGAGCTGACGATAAATTAGCCTTAACGTTGGAAAAACTTAATTATGATGCATACATAATTTATAAATTATGCTTAATTTAAAACTAAATTCATACTAATTAGACTTATGCCATTTATGTATTATTCATGGAACTAGCATGTTAAAAAAGATTGAACCTAATTTTATATGCGTTCTGCAAATTTTAGTAAACGTTTAAAATTAAAATAGATTCATATAGACTATTCACTCTTATTTATTTAAGCAAATAATGTTAGGTATAACAATAGTCATTGATATTACAAAAATAAAATAATATAGACAACATGAAGAATATAGTCGATAAATAAATTATAAGCGATGCAGCTGATTTATAACCAAAGAAAAATCAATTGGTTTTTATTTATGTTTAACAACGTAGGTCTTAGGCCTTTAGATGTGTTTTTTGAAAGGTAAATTGTGTTATATTTTTTGAACAGGGATGATCATAATTAATTAATATAAAACTTGTGCGCAGTTCTATATTCTAAACTTTAAAAAACTTCGTGTAGTAATTTTAAGGTTAAATAGGAGATAGGGAAAGGTTGGGGACAATCAATAGCTGGTTTAGCTTCTAAAATATTCGTCACCAGGGCATTCATTAATTGGTATTTTGTAAAAAACTCTTGTTTTTTTCAATAGGTTTACTTAACCTTCTCCTAGAACACATTTCGCTACTGATCGTTTTGTGTTAGCTACGTTATTCCACATATTGTCGGCATTTCTGCTGATCATCTATTTGCAGCCGTTCAATTATTTGATCATTGTAAATATCTTTCAAATTTGGTAGCCGGAACCATTTGATTTTCCCATTTAATATTTTCGGCTTTTTTTCGCCTTGGAGATGACATAGTTTATCACAACAAGTCTATGTTGGGCGCAATAGCCTCACCTCGATAACCATACAATCGCGTACATTTTTTAGTTTATTTCTTGATATTAAGAGGAAGTCGATCTGCGATGACCGATTTCCACTTATTTACGTTATTAGATGATTTACATTTTAAAGAAGGTGTTTGTGATGACCAAATCAAATGCCACGGCAATTTTCAATATTTCGTCGCCTTCATAGTTTCTCGATCCGTATTTCCCCATGGTATTGTTTAAATCCTTCTCTTCTTGTTTGCCTACGTGACCGTTCATATCCGCTCCAATTATAACTATCTGGGCTCTGGGTATCATGGCAGCATTCCTTTTAATTCTTCCGAAAATCTCCCTTATTTTCATCTGTGCATCCTGCTTGGGGAGCATAACCGGACACTACATTAATCATGACCTTCTATGCAAAGTTTCACCTTCATTCGGCCACTTTTTCTTCGTACCCAATGACATTATCTTGCAGATGTGAGGCCAATATGATTGCCACGCCATTTTTATTCGTTTCGTGGCCATTAAAGTAAAGTTTTCAACTATCATCCTTGCTTTTGCGCCTTTCCCTTTTGTTTGTTGTATATGCTATATCAACCCGTCGCATGCTGAGGGTGTCAGCAACTTCTCGGCATTTTGTAGTCATCGTTCCAAGATTTAGTAAGCCCATTCTCAATCTTGTCTTTAGCAATTAACTACATCCGTTTGCGGCAGATGTAGTGACCCTCGTTGACTTTTCACATGATACGGGCGCCTACCATGCGCGTCGTTTAAAAAGGACTCTCTAGCGCTTTTATTATTCTAAACTTTCATAGGGGACTTGAATCAGGGGTGACGCTCGGCCATCCAGGCCTGACAGCCGCGTCCACTATGTGAGATATTTTCATTCTTTTGAAATAGCTGCCAGAGGTGGGATTGAACGTGAGAGCTATTGCTTCAATGACTAATCCTATCCACTAGGCCACCACGCTATAAACAAATGACAAAATTCAAAAATTTTGTTTAATATTGTAACTTATTGTAATTTAATAAAGAAATAGGCTAGATTATTCACTAATCTATATATAAATAAATGTAACTCCGTTCTCTTTGTCCTCCAATAACTCCTAAAGTTCTCTACCTATTGTTACCAAATTTGGCCAGATCATTGCTGTAGCATCCTAGATGGTTTATATATACTTTTTATCGACCTAAGTAATAAGACGGTCAAGATTTTTGTTTTATACGTTTTGACATTTAATAATGACGTCATACAGGATACTGTAAAATGCAACAATGTAAGACGTCATATGATGTCATCTGTAAAATGCAAAAATTTAAATAATCTCCATATATAAAATTGATTTATTTCATCGACAAAATACCTCCTAAAGACATCGATAGTTTAATTTATCCAAAAATTCTACTTTTATACCTGAATGCGTCGCAAGAGATCAACGATAGGGCGTCGTACACGAACTGCAAATAGAAAGCATCAAGTGCGTACTCTGAGACTTGATGAGTGCCCACTGCTTTCGCACTCGCATTCTTCTGCTTCAATAATAGAGGCTTCTCACCAACTGAACAAGCCAATCTACAAAATTCAGCGAGTTTGCTTGAGCCACCTACACCTAATCAACAATTACGCTCATTCAGCCGCGTTGCATTTTAGTGCAACTCTTCTTATATTGAAAGTTTGCGTCGCCATGTTCTAATTGGCGCTATGAACGTTTTATGTCCTTACTGCAATGCTATACAATTTGCTGGAGAAACGAACGGCATGGTTTGTGCGTCCGGGAAAGTTAAACTACCTAAACTTGGAGAACCCCCAGAGCCATTAACATATATGCTTGTTGGTTATACTGCGGATTCTAAACATTTCTTATCTAACAAGAGAAAATACAACTCCTGCTTCCAAATGACGTCGCTTGGCGCAGATATTATTACAACTCAATTCATGCCAACCTTTAAAGTAAAAGGCCAAATTTACCACAAAGCGGGGTTCCTCCTTCCAATACCAGATAGGCTACATACGTTCTTACAAATGTACTTTATCGGGGATAATGAGATTGAATTAAATGCACGCCTTGGAATTTCTACTGGTGTAAAAAGGTCTATCGTTTCCAACTTCAGGCGCTTCTTCACGCTAAAAACAATTTAGTGCGTTTGTTCAAAACCTCACTCGACATGATGCCATCAGATACACACAGGATTGTTATTCAGGCTGACAAAACTCCCGCGGGACAACAAGTGAGAAGATTTAATGTTCCTACTGTAAACGATGTCGCAATTGTTATTGTTGGGGATCAATAATCAAGAGATATTGTACTGCTTAGGAGAAACGCTACTTTGACACACGTTGCGGACACTCATCGATGCTATGACCCCCTTCAATATCCAGTTATATTTTGGGATGGTGCTGACGGATATCACTTCAACGTTAAGATGTTTAATGCAGTCACTGGTGAACCGACAAACTTAAAATGCAGCACTAAAAACTATTATTCATACAGATTAATGGTTTGAGAGCACGAAGAAAATCATATTTTAAAATGCCGCCAATTGTTCCATCAATACATCGTTGATATGTGTGCCAAAATTGAATCGGAACGTCTGTTCTACATCCGTTTAAATCGACCAAACTTCGCTCAGAAGAATATGTTCATTTGCGAGATGCAGTTCTTAACGACGCTAATACAAATAACGTAGGGAGACTAACCATTTTGCCCTCAACATACACCAGAAGTCCGTGTCATATGCATGAATACGCCCAAGATTTAATCGCGTATGTTCTTAACTACGGTCGTTCGGATTCATTACATTTACATGCAATCCTGCATGGCCCGATGTACAGGAACTCTTATTTCATGGCCAATCACCAGTCGATAGGCATGACATCACAGCACGTGTTTTCCGACAGAAACTTAAATTAATGATAAATATCATTAATAAACATGAGGTATTTGGCTCTGTGCCTTGCTGGATGTACTCTGTGGAATGGCAAAAGAGAGGTTTACCGCATGCCCATATACTCAAATGGCTATATACTAAGATCACATCCAACAAAATCGACTCAATAATATGTGCTGAAATACCTGATCCCAAACTAGATAAGGATTTATACGAAATTGTTAATAAAAATATGATACATGGCCCTCGCGGAAAGTTTAATCCAAAATCGCCATGCATGATAGACGGCAAATGCTCAAAGCGATATCCTCGAGCCTTGGTATGCAACACAAAGGAAGTGATGGATATCCTTTGTACAAAAGAAGATCAACAGAGGATGGTGGAAACGTGTCACCCATTCAACTACGGAACGGAATCGTCGAGATAGATAATCGCTGGGTTGTTCCATATTCTCCTTTGCTACTAAAATTATACAGAGCACACATTAACGTTAAATATTGTAACCCTGTTAAATCTATTAAATACATTTGTAAGTATGTTAACAAGACCGATGTTAAACAATCCTGAATTTTGGACTATATTTGCGATCTGAAAATTGCGATTTCTTATTCAGTCCAAAAAATAACGAAGTGGTTAGTGTTTTAGGTTAGGGTTAGGGTTAGATGCACATCAAATTCTCTCCCCATTTGAGATTTAATTCTAAGATATTAATTCTCTAAAAGTCATATGTTTCTGCTACTTTTCCATCATTCTGCGACTTTGATCCCGATTTTTGGACTGAATAAGAAATCGCAATTTTCAGATCGCAAATATAGTCCAAAATTCAGGATTGTTTAACAGTGGCCTGTTAACAAAGGCAGTGATATGGCAGTTTTTACCGTTCAACCAGATAGTACTGCGTGATGAAATCGCACAGAAATAGCATTAAATCCCCCGGATACATAGACTAATAGACTGCTCATTGGGCATGCATACATATGAAAAAAGTGATGCATGTTTTACCGCCATCTTGAACTCATCAAAAAACGCCTCTGGTAAGTTACATACGTTATATATATGCTATATATAATATTTTATTATTTGATATGTTTGCAATTTGAAAGATGGAGTATGAAGTGCAAAATGTTACATTAGAAAATGACATACACGGGAAAGCCGCCTTTTTTATATATTTTCTTCAAAAAAATTTTGTTAAGGAATTTTTAAATGAAATAGACAAAAAGGTTTCCACCACGTTATCCAAGCAAGAAACGTATTCTAAGGGAGGGCCTTAGACATAGGCAAATTATATTTCGGGTTATCAAAAGACATTTTCTTCTTTCCAATGATATTCTATCCTACCTCAGGTGATAAGTTTCTAATTCCAATGTCTGATTATTATAAATTCTTATCATTCTCTATACTAACCCATTTATTAGCCCTTATTAAAAATTTTGTGATAATTTATATTAGTTATAAATCTCCTTTTAAATTATTTTATAGGTAGTATGTGCTTTGCTTTAATTATAACCATTCTAAAAGATAGTGACTTTTACATGAATGTGAGATTATTCTTTATTAGATATTTAAATTATCCCCACAAAGATATTTTTACTTTAATTATATTAAATAGATTATGTTGATTTAAGCACTTATTTATATTTATGGTGTGTTACATTTTACAATAATAATCTTATATTTAATATTCATAAATTCTAGGCTCAATTTAGATTTTGTCTTTTCATTTAGTTAGGGTCAACACTACACATCTATAGTTGAAATTGTAAAAAATGTTATATTCATAAGAACTAGTAAATTGACACAACATGCTTCTTGATTTTGATGAAAGGTTTTTTTAGAGATTTTGGGGACATTCACTTTATGTTTAAGTCCACAATTACCATAAAAGATTTTGTTCTTTGAAATATGTTATTTTATGTGTAACTACAAAGTTTTTATAATTTTGCCTTACATACTACAATTTTTTTTTTTTTTTTTTCTATTTAATCTTATGTCTGCAATATATGCAGAAATTGTTGTCATATATATTGCTTTAGTATTGTAAGATTTAAATTACTTATGTTTTTTTGTATTTAATTTTTGCTTATCTGCTATTTTAATAGATTTCCCCTAAAAAATAACATCCTCCTAGCAGCATTATATAAAAATTTGCAATGTGTATACAAAAATAAAACTATATATAGATGGCCCTTTAAATATAATAATTTGTCTCATTAATTTAATGTTTTTTTTTAATATTTAAATAATTTCATTATTTTAACATAATCAAAAATATTTAATTGTTTATACAAAGCATTTTTTATGATATGATATAAGTTTTAACTTAAAATTATATCAAAATTATGATAAAATTTTTGAATAAATAGAGAGTATATATAGAATCCCATTATAACAATGAAATAGTTGGTTTGCTAATATGAGTTCAACATGGCGGTAAAATTGGCATCACTTTTTTAAAGGGAATGAGCAGTCTATTTAGTCTATGCCCGGATACAACGTTAGTCCTGAGCATATATCAACGTGCACGGTTCCCTTCCCAATTTCTAACAATTAATGGGAGAATATCTCACATGCCGGATGATTTTGAAATACTACACGCATATTAGTAGTTAGATTTAATGTTATGACATAAGGCAACAAAATAGAATATTTTAGGCAGGCATTAATTTCGTCCGCAGGGGTGGCTCGTAAGAGAACTGGTAAAGTTTCCCAGAAATCTCCTGCAACCAATAACCTTGCGTTACCAACAAGTTTGAGGGTTCTTTGTAAATCTTGCGATTACCGATTAGAGCGATTTTTCATAATCCTGTGCATTCATCCCAAACGATTTAACTTCCATTTGCTATAACCATAAACAAGTCGCAAGGACAATCTTTAGAAATTTGTGTTATAGATTTAGAAACAGATTGCTTTTCACATGGTCAACTATATGTTGCGTGTTCTCGCGTTAGTAACCCACAAAATCTGTTTATCTACACAAATAATAAAATGCCAAAAAATATTGTCTACCCTCAAGCATTATAACAGTGTGTTAATCAAGTTTGACTCTAGCAGCTTAGTCAACATTTATAGCGTATATGCCATATATATTTTAGCATCTGTCACTCAATCATTCGACCGTCTTTGTCCTTAACAATTATTACAAAAGAAGAATACGGAGTTTATGAATTAAAAAAATAGAATGCTATATTATGTAAATATATATTATATAGTTTTATAATAGGAAAAGGTATATTAATAAACCATTGAATAGATTTACAACATATTTATTTGGTATTTTTTATTTTTATAGGTCAAAAAGTGCGATGTTAAACTCTCTTACAGATTAATTTTTACTAATTATATAGCCAATAAGGGACTTAGCCAAAGCAACGCTTGGCCGGGCACAGCTAGTATACTATTTAAAGTCTTTTGCTTTGTAGAATTTTCTTTTATGGGTACGTCATGTTGTCATTTAAACCCTAAGTAAAATATAACCATATTATATTTGTATTTCTATGTTTTTCACCAATAAAATAACAGTTTTATGTATCCAGGGTGCTATACACTAAAAAAAGTGACAACGTTAAGAAAATCCCCTGATCAAGTCTATGACTTTACACAGGAGCTTAAATATTTTTTAGAATTTCAATTTTTTTAAACTATATTTGTGGAAAATCTATTAAAATAATTTCTCATCTATTTTCCTCTAGTAAAAATACATCTTAACAATATATTCCACGAAAAATGTTAAAAATTTATTATGATTCATTTTATTATGGCTATTCTTGCCCCGGTCTCTTCTATTCAAATACAATAATTTTGTTCTATCCGTTTGAATGCATCGGTCGAGGTAATATATTAGGTGAGCGTTTCATGATAAATTTCGTTTATAATTACTATTAAAATTCTAATGCCTCGCATACCTATCCAGCTATAAAATCTAAGGTAACTCAGGAACGCATAACAATTCTAAGGTAACTCATGAACGCATAACAATGATGATCGCTATTTAAAAAATCTACTAGAATTTCCCTAGAGTAAAACACAATTTCAACAAATTAAATCTATCATTACCGTCGAGCTCTGTTCCAGTCTGGGTAAATTAATATTTAATGAAAAGCGCTCGAGTTTAGAAGGTATTAATCTTCCCTGTAATGTCTTGTTGAAATGGAATAATCCTAAAATGCCATGTGATTTTTATAGGGAAATTTCATACAAATTATAATGATAAATATTGTTTTACTAGTTTCTGTAGGAATAACTCTAACTGTATTCAGTTATTTAAAAACTTGTTTGTTAAAAGTAACTGTAATTAAAGTAATTATTGTGGAAAAGTAACTTAAATAGCTCCCAACCCGTTTTGAAAACTTTTAAGCCCGCCCGAGCCCGCCCGTATTTTTTACGCATTTTTCATTAAAGGTTACTCAGTTGAATTTTTCGAGTTTTAATAAAACAACATTGATCATTATAACTTATTCAAATATTCAATGAATCGATTTCAATGAAAATCACATAGGTTTAAAGTATTATTAAAGCCATATAGCTACGCCAAATAAACAAAATTAAATTTAGAGAAATAGATACCTTATAATTAATTAATTTATAAAGATTTGAAATGATTAAACAAATAAAAAATTTAAATAAAAATTCATAATAAAAATTTAAGGCATTATAACTAATAAGGAGTTACACTTCCTTATATTGGAATATTAAGAAGCAACTATCTTATATTATGTAAGGGAAAATAAATTTTAAACAAATAAAAGATATTTAATTCAAATTTACCGCGTAAAATATATGCGACAGGATATAAGATCGATATTAAAAAAAATTAAGTTAAACGAATCGTTTAAATAAAAAGCAAATAAATAATTCCTTAAACGCGTTTGTGAGAAACTTGTAATTACTAATTAACTAGTAGAATTCTAAGACAACTTACTAATTTATAGACCCATGCGAGCCAATGTAGCCCCTGTTAAAATCACGCCCATTAGTAATTTTTTTCTACACACCGTCCGTACTCTCCCATGGGCCGGGCCTGTCCATGCAGATCTCTAATCTGGTGTAGCAAGTGAATTGGGCGAGGGATTAGATTAAAATTAGGGTATATATGTTTTATGTCGAAAGAAGTTTTATAATTTTTAATTAATATTCTTCTGAAGCTAAATTCAGTATTTATAAAACATCAATTGCAGCTCTGTAGCAAACATGTCCATGAGTTTAAAGTCATTCGTGTAATGAATGGTGATGTTAAGTGTTTATAACAACAAAAATGTCATAATTTAAGTGTAAACAATAGACAATAATATCAAATTTATATAGAAAGCATAAAAGAAACAGAGAAGAATATTTATTAAGGCTTAGTTGACGTGAGTATTTTTAACTAAGTGTAAAAACAACAAGACCCCACGAATTTTTTGCATTAAGCATAAAATTGCTTGATAATTGTAAAATTCATACACTACAAATACATGTTATGTGTATATTTAAATCTTAATTTCTCAGGCTTTAAAAAGTATTATTTCCCTTTTAAAATAATTCTTTAATTAATCAATATTAAAACAGTACTCGGCAATATAAATTTGATAGTAAATAGAGGTTGATCTAATAAAAAATCCCTCTCAAGTTCATATATCATCTTACTAGTTGTGGTTACAAAAGTGTAGAGGTTGTTTTTATTGTCTTGTTATTATAATTAAAAATTTGTATCGAGTTTATAAATATTAATAGATGATAAATGCAATTTTTTTAAGGTGCACACTCTACCACTTTATGACTGGGACATCTTTACAAGGTAAAAAGACCAAGTTATAATCATCAAAATCATATATGGCTGTTCCATGGAATAATATATTTGTTATGACAACAATATATTCACTAAGAGCAAATGCTGTGTAAACTTAAATTTTTATAAAAATTGAATAAGTGTATCTTACCATATGGTTCACAAAAAGTGTTGTGTCTGTAATAAAAATAAATGGCCAGTATAAAAAACAATATATTCAGATTGGTTAATCTTTTCTTCAACTTGATAGATTTAAAATATTCCTTAAGATATCATATGTCAGCACTAAATATTACTTACATTGTGGCTACATAGATGATTTGCAAAAGAATCAAATATCAAACAAGTGCTCTTCATATATAATATAGAAGAAAATATAAAGATGGTAAATGCACATGCATGTGCACCTAAAAAGCTAGAACAATTACTGTTTTATTTTACCATGATTGTCTGATGAAGTAATAAATGTTAAAAGAATTAATGAAATCAATTCAGTGTAGTATAGACAAAAATTAAACATACACAGCAATTTAATAGGTTCATTGCGACTTTGTTTAACAAATGTATTTGCTTTATTGCTTTGCACATAAAACTGCTTGTACAGATACCCAATATACAGCCTAGGGCCAATGTGGCAAGCTATACCAATGCTCCATATAATTTTTTCTGGGTTCTCACTTCCAAAACAAGCGCTAAGCGAAGGTAGAAAGTTGAATACCTTATTACATTGTAACTATATAGAAAAATGAATCTACCTTACAATGTGTCGATGTTGAAGATTCAAAATGGTACAAGATTGATATTAATAAACATAGAAATAGGGAAAAAAGAGGGCATGATGCAGTAAGAACCGCAACTTTATAAAAGCCAATTGATGCTATCATATGGAAACATTGATTCGTAAATTGGGTACTGTGTTTAGTAAATTTAGGGACTTGGTTCAGGCAGCACAGAAAAAGGAGCTAAAACTCGTCACGATCATCACATTTTGTCACGCTCGTCACGAAAACCATATGAAAATTGATATAGTGAAAGTATATATCTTAGCTATATGTAGGTAATTATTTAATAATTTGTAATCATCGATTATATTGTATATATGTATAAATGTATATAACTGTTGTAGACTGAAAGAGTTTAAAAAAAAGAGATGCAAAATTTTTCATATATTTTCTAATTGATAATGTTCAAGAGTTAATGAAATTAGATACAAAATTTTTTGCACATGTTCTAATTGATAGTTATAGAGTTAATAAAAAGAGATGCAAAATTTTTCATATATATTCTAATTGACATTGTTCAAGAGTTAATGAAATTAGATACAAAAAATTTTGCATATGTTGTAATTGATATTGTTATAGAATTAATAAAAAGAGATGCAACATTTTTCATATATATTCTAATTGATATTGTTCAAGAGTTATTAAAATTATATACAAAAATTTTTGCATATGTTGTAATTGTTATTAGTTAAGTACAAAATTTTTCATCTGGGTAAGTGTATGTTACATTTTAAAAGCTAATTTAATGGCATACCAACACTTTAGATTATAAAACTTTAGATTAAATAACCACATATTCAGCTAGGTTTATATTTTATTGTATCTTTCTAAATAAATCATGTATATAATATATAATAAAATTCAGTTAACAATATGTATATAATTAGAGAGTAATAGGGAAATAAACATTTCTTTCTCCGTACTTCATAAAGATTCCCAAGGTACATTATAAAATAATATCCCATTTGACACTTTACCACAACATTTAAATTATTTAAAACCAATTAAGTATATCAAATACAACATTTTACCATCTATGGTGTCAGTGCCTGTTATATCCTAAGATGGGTGCAACTTCATATGTACCTAATAATATTATTAGAACATTTTTTAAAAATAAATACTCTGCTGCTCGTTGGAGTTTGCTAGATGATGATCAACTGTTATAGATGTAATATGACTACAAACATTTTTTGAGTTGGAACCTGAATAATTAATTAAATATATTGATTTAAAAAGGTTACTTGTGGAAGGCAATGCTGAAGATACATCACAAGTGTGCTCTTTAGTTATATCAAAATTCTCTTGTCGAAGAATCCCTTTCCCATTACATTTAGTTTTTCGGCACCTATAATATATTTGTTCGTTTTTTCCTATCTTTGCTTTGGTATAGGAGTATCGGCCATAAGTCAACACCTGCCCATTTCTTGCTGACTTCGTAATTTTTAAAAAATATGTACAGCCTTACTTAATTTATCTTTCGATAGAAAATATCATGTCCCAGGATGGACATGAAATATTTATGAATCAATATCTGTGAATAAGTTATCAATGAATAAGTGTGAATGTTTCCATTTAAATAGTGATGAGATATCAATAACAATAATGATCGGGAGGGGGGGGGGGGAATGACGATGTAAACAACAATAATGGGGAGATAAAAATATATAACGATACCATCTCGATTGGGGAGGGGAATTATATCAAACCACCGCGACGCGATCATCGTATAACGCGCTGACAACAATAATAAGGATGGGGAGATAGGGAGGGACTGCGTGACAAGCAATAACTTCTTTCTTTAACTTGAAGGGTAATAAAACTAGAAAGGGGAGGGGTAAAATAACTATTAAAACTAGTCAGCCATGACCGGCTAAAACCAGAAATAAGCTTTTTGGCGTTATGCAACACCTTACCCTTTACCCAAAATAAACTTGACCTTTATAGAAACAAAATATCACTTAAACGACATATTTACTTTTGATCATTTTCAATCAGGCCACCAATTAAATTTATCACTAATGCTACTTTATAAAAACACTGAGGATAACTCTTAGAGTTCAGAGCCTCAAAACATACGAGGATAACTCCTAGAGTTCAGAGCCTCAAAATTCAACATGAGGATAACTCATAGAGTTCAGAGCCTCAAAAATATCCGTAGCTTTAACTTTAAAACAAATTACTGGCCTTTTTTCGTAACCAAAAATTAATATAAACCATATTAGGAGTTCCAACAAAATTGACATTCAAAAATTTAACATAACCCTTATTACAAGTTTCCATCAAAATTAGACCTTTTCCTCGCCATACTCTACTAAAAAAACTGCTTTTCCCTCGACAAAAAAATCGTCCAAAAATGTTTAAATAAAAGGGGGGGGGGTTTTGGTATAATATCGATTATTAACAATATAATCATCAAATTTACGTAACATAATAAGAATTTTGGCTTCTTTTCGATTATTTGTTTCCAGTGTTCATATTAGAATTTTCAGAATTCCTTCATTGACTTTCATTTGGAATATTGACGTATATCTCTTGAACCCTTGAACCACTTCATGGATAAGAAGTATAAGTTGGTTTACCCGTTTTTCGGAATTTTTTAATATAGAATTACTGGTTTAGGAATTTCCCCTATATTGTGTTTGCGGTTCAAAATTTGGTTGCCCATTGTTCGAAGGAATTGAGGAGCGATTCCAAAGAATAAATTAGAAATTTTATTTCACCGAGGTTTGCTATGTCCAGAGACACCTGCGTAAAAATTGCGAAATTTGAGCGTGTAAATTGACTTGGGGATAGAGATCCTGCTCGGAATTTATAGTTTTTTTTGTTGAATCAACGCGTCTAAAAAAATCCACAACTGCTCACTAACCTCCGTTTTGTTCCGCATTAAAAGGAGTATGTGGTAAAGGAAAGAACCCATGAAATTGTAGTCAGGACTGGAGCCTATAATTTTTCTGACACCATTTATCATGTCCCAGGAGGGACATGAAATATTTTCAAGCCTAATTTTTACATGCTAAATACTGATTTATTTAATCTGACGAATTATAAATTATCAATAACGTATTATATATTATGAATCAATATCTGTGAATAAGTTATCAATGAATAAGTGTGAATGTTTCCATTTAAATAGTGATGAGATATCAATAACAATAATGATCGGGAGGGGGGGGGGAATGACGATGTAAACAACAATAATGGGGAGATAAAAATATATCAACGATACCATCTCGATTGGGGAGGGGAATTATATCAAACCACCGCGACGCGATCATCGTATAACGCGCTGACAACAATAATAAGGATGGGGAGATAGGGGGGGACTGCGTGACAAGCAATAACTTCTTTCTTTAACTTGAAGGGTAATAAAACTAGAAAGGGGAGGGGTAAAATAACTATTAAAACTAGTCAGCAATGACCGGCTAAAACCAGAAATAAGCTTTTTGGCGTTATGCAACAGAAAATTTCTAAATTCACAAGCTTAAACTATAGGAAAAACAAGTAATCGATAAAACACTAACCGAATTTTGTGCTGCTTTTTGTGACGATTGTGCTGCCTCTACCATGATTCGTAAATTTAATGTCGGACTGCTCAAATCAACGCAAACATATAAATGCATGGGCGTTGCCAGGGGGGGGCCGCCCTCTCCCCTAAATGAAGAAAAAAATATTTTCAATACAAAAACCCTTAAAAATTAAAAAAAAAAATATGCCCCCCCCCCTAATTAAATTTCTAAACGTTTTGCTTTCCCCTACGAAATCTGGCTATGCCCAAGAAAAACATTCAAATTACTCAGCGCTTATACCGCCCTCATAGCAATTGTACCCTCTATCTTACTCTATGCATGGGCCGTGGTAGCGTAGTGGGTTTGAAGCTCAGATGCAATACATGGTCTCAAGCGACATATATATTGTTGTGGCCCCCTCTCCTTTCCTTCTTCCCCCTCACCCCTCTCTCCCCCTCGCTTTGTTAAACGCCGCTGAATGCCAGCTTCGCAGGCAAGTCGAGCGTGCATTAAGGAGATCGTTGTACTGCAAACACACAACATATATTTTTAATCTCCCCTTTTTTGTAATCGCGTTCGCGTATCGAAGAACTTTCTCGCGTATTATAATAAATATATTTACCTTCGCTCAATGTGAAATGTTGGGTATTATCTTATATATATGGGTAGTTCTAATTTCTTGAGTATAATAAATAAAAAAGGTAAGATTAAAACTATTTGTTCAAAGTTGACTAATTAATAAAATGGAATTTGTTAATGCATAATTAAATTAAACTTTTTCAGTGGTTAATTGATTTTTGTAATAAACACTTTTCATTACTCTTGTCTTTCTTTTCAGTGGTGTCAGAAGTGAACGATACTCAAATAATTAAAATTTGACTTAAAAGTTTTAAAGTAAGAATGCTGATTTTTTTGATCTTACGTTTAAGAATAATATTTTGAGATTTAAGTTTCATCGAAACTATTTTGATTGTTATAATTTTATTTAAATTTTGGGGTAATAAGGGTGTGGCAATATATTTAAATCCTATTAATTAGTTCATATGTCCCATTAGAATCGCGCGAAGGTAAACATTTTTTATAATGCATGTTTTATTCCTTCATTTTCGGCCTTCTTTTTGCATGAAATTTCTTTAATATTTATAAATATGATTGACGCGCATGTGACTGTCAATCGTCGTTCGTCATTGTTTTTGATTGATCAGCTGGCATCTGACAGTGCAATAATAGAGCGCCGAAGGTATGGAATTTTTGTGCTGTGGGATGCTATTGCGATTCCGAAAAATTCTGTCGGTACCTGCTTGATGATCGGAATATGGCGGGTGGACAATACGACGCGGTGGTATTTTACGTTATGCATGCAAGTTGCCTGTACAGGGCAGTGTGGTCAAAATGCGCTGAACGGTAATGCCGGTGCATATGGACAGTAGGGCCAAGCCCGAATTATTCTGCCGGTACAGAGAAGTGCGTGTACGACTATGATCCGGGTAAGAGGTTTAGTTTTATTGTATGCGCGCACGTGAGCCCAGATGCGAATTTATTTTCGGAGGCTTTATGCCGTTAATGACTTGTTTTTTGGCTATACTCCGTATCACCTTGATAGGCTTGATGAGGTCGTATTTCCTGGGTGGGCAAATATTTTCGCCGTTGCGCAAGGTGTGATTTATATATTTGGTTGGTTACCGGAACGTCGCACGTGGTTTGATGAGAGGTAATACCATTGTAGTCAGGTCCAAGGTTACCTTTCGTGGAGTTTAGCTCCCTGGTGATTATGGTAGGCGGAGTTGCATTTTATGCGAGATACGCCTGTGACAATTTTTTACACTAAGTGATGTCGCTGATGCCTATGTCGGCGCCGATAGCTGATGTGTGGTATAGCGACGTCGCTGAAAATTTAATGGAGATATCCGTACTCTTGTGGTCGAGAGGTTAGCTCTTATTGAGGAGCGGCCTGAACGAGTTAGGCTGGCGAAGATGTTTCTGTCTCGCTCTCTTAGGGGAAAACACGGAAATTTCTTTGGGTGCCTAAAACGAAAATTGGGTAAGTATCCTGAACCCAACGACGCTCAGATATACGTGGTCAATCGTTAGCCATCGATGTGACGTTACATTACAACATCCCCCCCCCCGTAGCAAGTTCGATGGGGATGTGAGATTTAATTTTTACGGTCAATTATGAAATCAAACCGAGAAGACCAATTGAAAGACCGAACCGGGAACGATCCCGGAAACGTTCAATACAATTCGATACGTACGCCTGAACAAGGGACTATAGAAAATTGTATGCGGTCAGAAACTCTGGCCCGACGACCGTGCTAAGAGAGGTCAACACTCGGGACGAAGGAAGTTATCTTGAAAGGTATGGTGGTGGCCCCCTCTCTTTTTCTTCTTCCCCCTCACCCCTCTCTCCCCCTCGCTTTGTTAAATGCCGCGTAATACCAGCTGCGCTGCCAAGTCAAGCGTGCATTAAGGAGACGTTGTACTATAAACACACAACATATTTTTTTTATCTCTTCTTTTTTGTAATCGCGTTTGCGTATCGAAGAACTCTGTATTATAATATATATATTTACCTTCGCGCAATGTGGAAGTTGGGCATTATCATATATATATGGGTAGTTCTAATTTCTTAAATATAATAAATTTCTGTTCTAGAATCTAACTAGCAATGAAATGTTAGAGCAATTTTGATAAATAGCCTATTATCATTGGATAGTAATGATATTTGTTTCCCAATTTGTTTGATCATGACTAAACTTACTAAACCAAACTTTATAACAACCTGTCATGTATGCCTTAGAAACGTCTCCCTTACACAATCAGGACTTATTCAAATTCATGGATCTCATAAAGCTCGATGCAAAGGGTCAGGAAAACCAGGGGAAACCTCTAAACCTAAAATTTTGGACCCGATAGCCTTCCCCAAATCAGACACCCCCTCAGACATCACATTAACAAATTTTCGAAGTCTTCCCTTTAATAAAATAATAAAAAGTATCCCTAAAGGTGCAGATATCTAGTATCTCAGACACTTTCTGAGGCCATTTTAAAACTGACCAAAAATGTAAACAACTATGAAGATTGGCAAAATTTCTTTTACTTTGCATCTCGTGTTCATTCGGTGCCGCCCAAATCATATACTGGATCTCTAACAAGTTGGGTAAAAACAAATCTTAAAAAGTGGCATGAATTCAGTGAACCAATAACTTATTACACCCAGGAAGAGCGAACTCTTTCGTCCCTTAAATATAGAGCAAAAATAGTCTCCCCAAAAATCAATAATTGCGACATTCAAGGTGCGATCCGCATTGCTTCCTCTAATAATAAAATATCCCCAGACAACAAAGACACCCTAGAATCTCTAATAGCTAAGCATCCTATAAGGCCAAACCTGCCTTTACCCAATCCAATTCAGCAGGCCCATCAGAACTTCTCCACTTCAGAAGTCCTTGCTACTATCAATACAGGCGCAGGGCTCGACTTGCGTCCAGCCCACTCTAGAACTACCAAATCCCTTAATAGACCGCTCAGGAGTTTTCTTGAGCTCTCTCACCACCCTTATTAACATCATTATGAAAGGCCAAATCCCCGAAATTGTAGGCCCACATTTCTTCGGCGATACTCTAGTATCATTTTCAAAATCTGATGGCGGAATCCGACCTATAGCAATGGGGTCTGTTCTACGCAGACTCTGTTCCAAACTGATCATAAAACGCATCAAATGTAAAGCTGTGGAAATCCTGGTACCTACTCAACTCGGTTTTGGCGTAAAAGGAGGATGCGAAATTGCTTCACGCGCGGTAAGAATTTCTCTTACCACTCCAACCCCCTCAGTGATCGCTAAAATAGATTTCAAGAATGCTTTCAACTCCATTTATCGTTTCCACTTCCTTAATGAAACATACAAACATTTCCCTGAGTACTCCGCATTTCTTAATGCATGCTATTCACCAGTTTTTATATTACAATTTCACAAACATACCATCGATTCTAGTGACGGTATTCAACAAGGCGACCCTTTAGGGCCGCTTCTGTTTTCCCTTGGCATCAAAACTTTAGTTGATAGCCTTGCAACAAAGTTTAATTTGACTTTAAACATTTGGTACCTTGACGTTGGTACAATCCAAGGCGCCCCCGATGATGTTTTTGCCGCTTTGAGATACCTGGAAATCGAATCAACAAAAATCGGACTATCTCTAAATCAATCTAAAACCGAAATTTGTCCCCTTAATACACCTCTTATTGGCAATCAAGACCAATTTTATCTTACACATTAATAAATCCTTCCTCTTTGACCCTCCTCGGATCCCCAATTGGAAGCTCTATACCCATTTTAAAATTGTTACAAAAAACCAGTCGCAAACTAGCAGACATGAAAAGCCTATTTAAACACCTACCTGCCCACCAAGCATTCTTTCTAGTAAAAAACTGCTACTCAATCCCTAAATTAATGCACAGCTTCCGGTCCTCTGCAGTGTTCTCACATCACGAGGCCTTGTCCAAGTTTGATACAGAACTTAAGTCCTTAACCGAAGAAATAACCAATCTAACCCTAGGTTCTACACACTGGCAACAAGCTTACCTCCCAACAAAACTGGGGGGGGGGCTAGGCTTAGGCTCAATAGCCTCCGTATCTCTTTCCGCATTTATATCAAGCCGCATGTCAAATGAAAGCTTAATTTCAACATTAACCCCACTACATGACAACTTACTCTACGTCGCCTTCCAACAATGAAAGGAATTCTTTAACGTCCCTTAAATTCCCTGAAGTAAACTCCTAAAAGTGTTCGATTGGCCCCCTGTCCGAGTGCCTCTTAAAGTCTCTTATTAATCGCGCTTCGGTAGAGGAACTTCCAGCTCTTAGGAGCTTGGCTTCACGCTCAGGTCACGAATGGCTTGAAGCTTTCCCAAGCCGTAACCTCGGTCTTCTCTTATCCAACACCGAATTACGCTTCGCCGTAGGCCTAAGATTAGGATGCAATATAGTGGCTGAACACACTTGTTCACTTTGCAATAATTCCGTAAAATCGAATAACCATCATGGCCTTCACTGTAATCGCAACAAAGCCCGGTACTTTCGACGTACCGCGGTTAACAAACTTATACATATCTATTTCACCAAAGCTGGTTTCCCCTTAATTCTCGAACCCACAGGCCTCTGTGATGACAACAAACGACCCGATGGCCAAACTTTAGGTGCTTGGGAAAAAGGAGTCAGTTTAGCATGGGACTATACATGTACTGACGTATTTGCCCCATCTTCATAACAAAGATCTCTTGTCCTCAGCTGAGGCTCTAAAAATTTCAAAATACTCGGATATTAACAATACTACTATAATATATTGTCCCATTGCGACAACTACCCTAACAACCTTTGGCCCCCTAGCCTTACAACTTTTTTAAAAAAAATAGGGAAACAAATTTCATTGCTATCCCATGATAATCGCGAATCGTTTTTCGTTCGACAGAAAATCGGCATAACCATCTGTAGATATAATTCATTAGCCATAACCGAATGTTTTCCTAATATTTACGATTCTTAACTTTTTAATTTATTTATCTAACCTTCAAAAAAATAAATAAATAAATAAATAAAGAAGGTAACAATAAAACTATTTGTTCAATAACAAAGTTGACTAATTAATAAAATAAAATTTGTTATGCATAGTTAAATAAAACTTTTTTATTGATTAATTGATTTATCTGATAAACACTTTTCAATCATTTCTTTCTTTTCAAGAATTGTACAAGGAAAAACAGGATTTTAATATATGTTTCATTGATCTTGAGAAAACTTTTGATTTCAATGGCAGTTGCTATGGGATAGCCTGTTGTAATTGTGAACCCGACGCTTATGTTAATAAAGGATTTATATAATAGTAACCCAAAACCAAATTACGAAAAAAAGGGTTACATCAAAATGATTCATTCTAAATGTCGTTGTGCAGCAAAAATCGACAATAAGCCAATTACATAACAATAATAGTTTGAATAACTAAGGACCTGAAACGTAAATCACCTTTGGGAATGCTCTTTGCTGATGATATAGTGTTGTGCGCAATGTAAAATGTGGTAGCAACTCAGATAAAAGTGTGGATGGAACGAATTGAAAG
This sequence comes from Gordius sp. MW1, assembly GCA_964036665.1. Lineage (NCBI taxonomy): Eukaryota > Metazoa > Nematomorpha > Gordioida > Gordea > Gordiidae > Gordius > Gordius sp. MW1. The sequence goes on along the minus strand of OZ038529.1, from coordinate 25,005,282 downwards.
CACTGGCCTTAAGTTCAACCAGGATAAAAATAAATACATATTCTTGGAGTCGGGTAATGAATACAATAAAACACAAATGGAAATTGTTGACTGGTGTTTAGGCAGTAAGAAGGAATTCAAATATCTCGATGTTAGGGTACAATTTCATGAGGGTGAGAAAAGCGAAAATAAGGCAAGAATAAATGCAGGCTGGCTATAATTTAGGGAGTTAAGTCATGTACTTTGTGAAAAACACATACTACTCAAACTGAAAGATGATTATATACCACCATTATTATGTCAACGGCAATGTATGGAGAGAAGTCATGGCAATTAAGGCAAAAGAAGAGATAAGCTTGGCTACAATGGAGATGCGAATGATATGAAGGATCTTAAGTTATAAGAAGATTGAAATGGTATGACCATTTAGAGAAGGTAGGAAAATTACCTGGCAAAGCAAGCGCATCGGGAAAGTACAAGTCGAGGGTAAGCGAAAAAGATGGAGGCCTAAACTAACTAGAATAAATATAACTTGCAATGTACGAGCTACAGCGAAGCTGATGTGAGTGCATGATTACATGGGAAAACAACTTGAAGGAGCTGACCATCATATGTGATAAACAGCTATAGGAAGAAAAAAAATAATTTATACTGCTTGGAGGTCTTTAATTTTTAAATTGCCATATTTAATATAAGTGTCGTAGCAAATTCATTTCTCACCACCCCCCTGATATATCCCTGTTCTATTAAAGTATGAATATCTTATGGGTTTTTGTGCGTCGTGGCAAACTCCCTCATCATTCCCTCCAACCCCCCTCATATAATGCTTTAACTTATTAGAGTTTTTAGGCATTCATGGCAATCATGTACGCGTACCATATGACTGCCATAGAAAAACGAAAAAGAAACTTATATATATTTTTTATTTTGGAACTATTGATAGTTTTAGTTTTCCTTCTTGGTCGATTCCTTAATAGATATACGTCCTTATAACTTTGGCCTTATTCAAAAATTATTCATTTATATAATTTATTATAGTGTAAAGATATATATTTTCTTCAGTTGTTGGTAGTGTTAATAGTAATTTCCTTCAATATGTAACATCATTTTATGAGTTCTTTATATATAAATGATTAATAATTAGCAAAATATTCTCGATGCCTAAAATTTTGAAATGATAACACCTTAACATGCAAATGACTTTCTAAAAACGTTTTTATAAACCTTGCTTTACACAGGTAAATGATTTAATTTTGACTTAAAAATATTTTCGCAAAAAAGATTGCCAAAAGGAATGTTGTCAGTATATTTTTGTGTTTTCCTAATATAAGTGTTGATAAATTAATTAAAATATGCCTGATCTATATTTTAGTAATTAAATTAGTAATTATACACTAAATATAGCACATGTTTTATGGAATATTTAAATAACACTTATTCATCAATATTAAAAATTAATATTTAAATTAATATTTATAATACTATAGAACAAATGGTGTTTACTAACCGGTAATATGAGATTAGGAATATATAAGTCGCTTACTGAATTTGTCAACGCCAGATTAGATTCGACAAAACCAATAAAGGTTTACATGAATTGTCCTTTTTGCCCAACTTATTTTAACCATGACCCTCTTGCTATTGCAGAATTTAAGACTTTAAATTATACTTCCATAGTAACATCCAATATTTAAATCCCCATTTTTGACACCTTTAGTAAACGAGCCAGCAATTTATTTACATTCTGTAATTAGAGATTATCATAGTTCGATACAATTTTACAAACCCATTTTATGAGATAATAAACAGTATCTTTATTTTATTAATATGTCCTTTTTATTCCTCGTCTACCTAATAATATTCCCTCCCCTTTTCTCGCTCTGTCCCTTACAATATTAAATATCTAAAAAAAGTGGGATTCATTGACACACTTCTTCCTAACCTAAATAATAAAAATCGTCCTAACACACCCGCCCTTCTCCCTCCACTCTTATACGATATAATCAATTACTATCAAGTATTTAACGTGCTATTTTAAGTTAAAACTCTAATTCAAAAAATGATCTTAACATAGCCACTTCACAAACTTTAATTAAAGTATTCTCCCGAATAAAATTTACTTCCTTATTCCCCCTCTCCACCCTCCCCCTTCAAGGATAACGCATTAATTTTGCTCCACCCATCATAAACTAAATCTCTATCTTCCACCAATCTTTGGATCCATACTCATACCTCTCCTTCCTTTCAGAAAATAGAAAGCAGGCCAACCATGCCGTCCCCACTATTTGAAAAAATTATACTTACTTTTGGGAATAATTACCAGACCGTTACACTCTTACTAAAAAAATTATGAATTAATACTCTTATACCTAAAATTATCGCGGACAGACCCCTAAATCAACAAGATCGATTCTGAAGTGTCTCTTCAACAATTGTGACAACACGTTCAAGTGGCCCTTATAAATTCCAATTTAGGGACGCCCCCTTGACTAAACAAGTTGTAATGCACAGAGCTCTGGTTATACTTAACTCTTTATCCGAATGAAGAGGGTTTTTTCGGAGCTGCCCACGATTTAACCTCACCAATTAAACAAAACTACTTTCCTACCTAGCTTCACATAACCTACCATTTTGTCAAAGATATATCTTATTTATTTTCACTTTTCTAATTATTATTATTTTGATTGATACTAACTTACTAAATCACATCTTGATATATATCTATACTAACACACTAACAAAAAACACGTAACCTCTGGTTAAGGCGGCTCGAGATGCACCGCGTAGGTGTCAGATGGGACACAATCTTAACTCGCGGATTTAGCTAAGCCCTTGAAGTTCATTGGGGCAAATGCATCATACCTTGTCTATTCAGCTATCCTCTTAAAAGTGTTTGGTTGAGAATTTTAGCTAAATTTCTTATTCGAATTTAAAGGTTAATGACCACCATTTTAAAGACTATTGGGCTCGTTAATGATGTTTTAATAAAAAAATATTTTTACTTTTTAAAATTACTAACTTAGCTTGTAACTATGTCTCGATTGCATATATTTTTTTAAATTATATATAAAACTTTTTATTAATTTCTTAGTATGTTTAATAATTAAAAAGTTTTATTAAAAATGTTTATTTGGTTAAAATTGCACAGAAGTATAGAGATCTTGTTAAAAGTAATAAATATAACGTAGTCTATTTTCGGGATGACTTCTTTAACGTCTGAAGTTGAATTCAAATATGATGGCATTTGTTGAAGCACCACCCTATATAAAAGAAATAAATGTATATATTTGATATTATTATATAATTATTTAATTGATACCTAATTACTAAAAACATATGTGAATGCTACGAAATTTTATACATTTAAAGATATGGGGCTGGTAGCTCCAGTATTATCAATTTGGTAAGAATAATGAATCAATTTTCCAAATTTTCTTGCAGATGGCGCCAAGTTATGGTTTTCCTGTTTGTAGTAAAGCTCCAGCACTATCTCGACCTGAACCAAACTCTATTGACCCGGTTTCTCCCGAATCGTAGGACACGACTTTTTGATTGACTTGGAAAACTAAAAATAAATAAATTGTTGTTTAAATAATTAATTATTAATATATATTACAATTAGATATATAGGCTATAATTAATACTAATATAAGGTGAATATAACTTACATATACGTTTGCCAGCTAGAGACTTAAGGACATTGTCCCTACGCAATCATTTAAGGTAATAAAATTGTCTTGACTGAAAGGGAATGCTTAAAATATACAATATAAATTATAGTATTTTGAAGAGTTAAATGAGAAGTTTATCGATATCAAATCAGGTATCACGTTAAACTTACCTCTGGAATAGGAAAAAGGTTTTAGGGGATTGTTTATTCTTTTGCCATTCAACATCATTTCGCAGCCTAGAAATAAATTGATATATAATAAAGTGATCAAGTTAAAAAATCCTTACATTCGATCTTAGCTCCTAAAGCAAAAAGGATAGCAATCGGAAACATATACGAAACCATGATAGTATGCATTTTTTAGCGATTAGATATTGTTAGAATGTTATATAGAAAAAATAATTTGTGATCAACTTAGCAAATTCTGGACATTTTATAGTAGAAATTAGAATTTGTCAATATTTGATCAAATTACTAAAAGAACGTCATTAAATGATTTAACTATACGTCGTGGTTACTATTTATCAATATAGACTTGACAAAACTGGTAAAAGGTAAAAACCAAAGGCGTCATTAATAATATGTTTGCCATATAGCATATAATCTATAACAAAGTAAAAACTTTTAATAAACAAATAAAGTATGTTATTAATTTAAATGACAGCATTTCTCCCCAAATTTTGTGTCAATAATAAAATATTTTAGGCCATTGGAAGAAAGGAATAGTCATGCCGACATGGGAAGACGTCAAAAAAATGACGCAAAATTGTCAATTGAAAATTGGCAAACCTACTATATATGAGGCATATTTACTCTCTTTTGCCAGTTTTGTCAAGTCTTTATTGATTGATAGCAACCACGACATATATTAAGGTTACCTAATGACGTTCTTTTAGTAATTTGATCAAATATTGACAAATTCTAATTTCAACTATAAAATGTCCAGAATATGCTAAGTTGATCACAAATTATTTTCTCCGTATAACATTCTAACAATATCTAATCGCTCAAAAATACATACTATCATGGTTTCGTATATGTTTCCGATTGCTATCCTTTTTGCTTTAGGAGCTAAGATCGAATGTAAGGATTTTTTAACTTGATCACTTTACTATATAACAATTTATTTCTAGGCTGCGAAGTGATGTTAAATGGCAAAAGAATCAATAATCCCCTAAAACCTTTTTCCTATTCAAAAAGTAAGTTTACATTGATTGTTAAGTTAAATTTTAATTATCTTCTTATTCAAGTCTTCAGAATACTATAAACTATATTGTATATTTTTAGCATTCCCCTTCAGTCAAGACAATTTTATTACCTTAAATGATTGCGTAGGGACAATGTCTTTAAGTTCTCTAGCTGGCAAACGTATATGTAAGTTACATTCACCTTATATTGGTGTCAATGATGGCCTATCTATATATCTAATTGTAATAGATATTAATACTTTATTTAAACAACAATTTATTGTTATTTAGTTTTCCAAGTCAATTAAAAAGTAGTTTCCTACGATTCGGGAGAAACCGGGTCAATAGAGTTTGGTTCAGGTCGAGATAGTGCTGGAGCTTTACTACCAAACAGGAAATCCATAACATTGGCGCCATCTGCAAGAAAATTCGGAAATTTGATCCATTACGTTTACCAAATTGATAATGCTGGAGCTAATAGCCCTATATCTTTAAATGTACGAGAGTAATGCCTAGCACCCAATTTTTTTTTTATAAATTTCGTGATTATTTCTTAAATGTTTATATACATATAATAACTTATTTGTTTTGTACTTTTAGGTCGGTTCTTCCCCGAATGCAATCATATTCGAATTCAACTTCAAACGTTAAATCCAGCAAGAACACATCTATTTATTGAAGGATTTACGCATTTATTTAATACTTATATGAATAATTTCATAGTGTGTGTACTATGTGATGATAAAATAAAATGTATATTCATTAACACCAGATTGGATTATATGTAGTGTTATTACAATAAATAGTTATCTAGCTCCTAGAATTAAACCAATTACTCTTCAAAATAAGAAATTAAAAAAAACTAGTTGAGGAACGGGGAAAGGATCTAGTTCCTTTAAAAACAAATTTTAAATTGTTGGTGACAATTTTAGATTTAGCTTATTATACACCTACTATAAGTATAATATTTATAAATTTAAATCTTATGAAATCAACGGAACGGAGTGTGAACGAGTTAAAAACAAATTCGCACCTTATCAAGAAAAAATATTGTAACCTACAAAAAAATATAAAAGAAATTCTATGACAATTAAACATGCAATAATATAATAAATAGAACTTAATTTCCTTTCACTATTATTTAAGTTAGTTAGATTTCAACTTTTTTTAGAGGGCTTAACAACTATTTAAAAAATGAACACTATTTATTCGAACTATATCTGATGTATTCAAAAAAATGGTCATTAATATGATAAAAAGCTATAATATGTTTGGTCTATCATACGCTTCAATCGTTTTACTCCCAAAGTTGCGCATAAAAAATGCACACGAGCTCTCCCCATCACGCGCATGCTAAGCGTAATGCAACAGCAAGGAAATAAATTTGGAAAGGAGGTGGTCGATGAATTAAGGTACGAATGGAGTGTGTTATGTTGGAAGGGGTGTGTTTATAGTATTACCTAATTAGAACATTGGTACCTTTATGATTTGGATTTTGATCATTCACACCCCTCACTATTCAATATTCATATATCTTAACCTTATCATTTGATTATATAAATTCGATCATCCACACCACTCATTATAATTTGAATACACACAAGACATTAAATAGTTAAATCTTACAATTCACCGATATTGTTCAAATTAATAACCTCGCTACATGTGTATATAAACACGATGTTTTAATTAAAAGAATTCATTTAGAATCACTTCTTTCTTTGGGTTATAATAAAGTAAAAATATTTAGTTTTCTACATGTGAACGGGGTGTGAGGTTAAAATAAGGTGGGTGTAGGCGGCAACGGGATATCTATCGTTCATACCCATAACACAACTTGAGTAGGTTGTATTAGGCTTATAAAGATAGGCATATAACACACACCTCACTCAGCCACATACTTTTATCACACAACCTACACATAGACTAGAGGACTGCTCATGGCAGTTCCATATGGTAAATGGTGTGTCGAATTTTTCTCCATTTTGAAGGCAACAACTGGTGTGTTTTAACCATGTCATTTTGCGCTATAACAGTCAATTTACCTTTCACTTTAATTCATAAATTTTAACGAAGGTCATTAGATTAATATTATACAAAATATAGATGGCGCTTTATATTAAACAAACTTTCATCACAGTTTGTACATTTTCAATTTTTATTTTAGGTGCAATTGATATTTATTTTGGAATGCCGTTTTTGATATCTACCCAATTCAATATTTTTTTATTTACCTTTTGAAGATTATTCAAATTACAAAAATTACTAATATCTATATAGTCACTACTTTACCATGTTATTATTAAAATGGTGGAAAAATAGTACACATTTTGCGCGTTGATGAGCAGTCTATCTAGTCTATGCCTACACATGCTATACTAGTATCCATTCCCATTCGAAATCAATGTTGAAAGCATGCAAATTTTAAAAATAGAAGGCCGAACAATTTAAAATATATTTATATTATTTTTGTATAAATTATTTTACAATTAATTATATTATCAAACTTTATTTCTTTCATTTTTTATTGAAATTGTTAAAAAAAAACATTTAATATATACTAAAAATAAGTTGATATGAAAAAAAAATTATGATATTTATTTGTCGCTATTTAATTAACAATTTTTTAGGTCAACCTAGCCCAACTTCGGTTTTAGGTTGAGGTGCGATTTTGCGGATCAACTTTAAATTAGTGTTTGGGAGTTGAAAAGACCTAAAAGGCTTTTTCACTACCTTAACCTAATTCCTTAGGCTTGGATTACAAATAGGTTTTGATTATTATTACTAACTCCAGGATTTTCGGAAACTATTAAAAAACAAAGTGAGTCAATTGTTTGACAAACTTAAGAAATATCAAATTTCGCAACTTCCAAGATCACCTCGACCAAAATTAAATGGACTAATTCCAACTTATATGGTATTCAGGTATATCCATAGAAAATGAAATCAGAACCAAATGGCCGGATGTCATGGACGGAAAAGGCCAACAAATAACATGATATTTTATGAGATTGTCGGAGTCTATAGAATTAGTGAACAATAAATGTGTTCAACGTCTTATATAAATCAACTAAGAATTATAATGCAAAAGATATGGAAGAAGACATCAATATAAAAACTGCCCTGCTTTCGGTAAAATTTGTTTTAAATACAGTCGAAATTGTATAGGTGGGAATCGGATAAATGGTAATATTTATAAATGACAAATAACCGCGATTTTTTGAACACATTGCTTAAAATTTACGCAAAATCTAATCCTAGGCTAAACATTCTCCAATCCTGGTGACATATTTCATATCGTAAAAACGCTTTGCTTAAACGTTCTCCTACCGAGTGAAAAAAACAACGCGTCTGCGTTCGTTAATTTATTACAAATTAACAAACAGCACTGCGCCATTTTTACATATCAATTTTTCTCGATAATTTCAATTCAATTTTTTCTAATGGTAAGAACATTTGTATATGTAATAAACATTTTTTAGATTTAATTTTTGAAAAATACTACAAATCCATAGATGAATTAATTCTTACCAAGACACTATTTGAAGATACAGTTTATTCAAACTATTATTTTTCAAAATCAATACTACTGTGCAAAGATTCATACCCTGCAGATGTTATATCAAATTTTAAATATAAATTTGTTGCATTTAGTTGTAAAAGGGGTGGGAAAAAGTTTGTAACCCATTCTAAGGGCCAGCGAAAATCTTCTACACAAAGATGTGGTTGTGAGTTTTATGTCTTTTCGAATTACAACAAATCTTAATTCCGTTTCATTAGTTTTGTATAAATTCCACGAGAATCATAACCACAAACCTAAATTTATTATTTTAATGTAATATAGTTCAAAAGGTTCAGCAATATATAAACATCTGCCAAAGCAATAGAAACTAAATGAAACTGAAGCTGAATTAGCGGATATAGCATTGGTATCAATTGTAACATGAGAATGTTGCAAAACCTTTTGATGCAAAATGGAAAAATCGTGCTAATTAAAGATTTACACAACCTTAGAACAACCAACACCAACTTGAGTAAAAATGACTGAATTGATACACTCAATACACTTAATAATTGGTGATAGAAATGTGGCAGTTATCCAGAATGAATTTGCAGGGATTTTTTCCCAACTAAAAAACAGCAAAACATTTTTGCAAAATTTCCAGAAGTTTTGTTTGTGGATCCAACCTACAGACTTAATGTATTCAAGCTATATAAATTTTAGATTTAATTATATTTATTTAGATTCTCAAGCTAATATTCCTGAAAAAGAGACAGCTTCGAATTCATTTAAATTATGAAAAATTATATTTATTATGATTCTCAAGCTAATATTCCTGAAAAAGAGACAACTTCAAAGAATGCTTTACCATTTGTTCTTAATTTTAATATATTTAAAAAATTATGTGTCATATTATATTTAATAAATATCGAGTTTCCAGACTAAAATCGTTAATATATTAAATAGTGTTTGATTTTGATTGTTTTTAACCTAACATTGTATTTAAATAAAAATCATTAAATTTATAAAGGATTCTAAAAAGTCCTCGAATCTGATATCTTATTTAAAATGATAACTTAAAATTGAATGTCAATATATGTTAAAAGGTAGACTTAAATAATGAAATCCTTTATTACAGTCAAAACCGTTTAATTGCAAAGCCTTGGGCCTGAAAAAAAATCGCGAGTAACCGATATTTTACGATTAAACGATGGAAATAAAAGTATATGTACATTATATTAAATATTCATTTCTTACGCTTCGCAATAAACGATATTTTATATAATTATCTGGTTGATTTAAGGACTCGAAAATGTTTGTGAATATCCGATATTGTATTATTAAGCGATTTGTCAATAAACGATGTTTTTGTTAATATTATCGTTAAAAAAACAAAATGGCGGTTAACTTCGCAATTCAAAGATTTTCGCGATAATCCGATTTGTGATTAAGAAGTTTCGATTGTAATATAAACACACATTAATTTGCTACATTCTTCCAAAATACAAACAATTATTGATTTAAATAATCACTATATTTTTATTAAGATGTTTTCATGGATACTAAAAGTTTAGAATTAATGCTATATATAAGATAATTACCAAAATTTTATTTCTTCTTCTTAGAGTGGCATCTAAATAATAGAGAATTATAAGAACAGCTTGCCTAATAAAATATTTACTTAAAATACTCATTAAATATACATTTATAACGTATACAATTGTTCTTACCATTAGGAAAAATTTGAATTGAAATTATCGCGAAAAAATGATATGTAAAAATGGCGCCCTACATGCTCAAGTGCCAACTACTCATCAGTTAAATCGTTAATAGGTTATTAACGATCCGATCGGTACTTCCCACGCATTTTGAACATTCGTTAATTCCTACGCATTTTGAACATTTCCTTTTACGCTTTATCTTTATTCCATGTCTATTGAATTTAGATTATCCCCAAATCAAAAACATTCTGGTATTTGGTGATTTTCAATACGTCAATATAAAAGTGGGGGAAAATGCAGGAATATTATAGATGTAGGACCCAAAAATGTGGAGCTAGAGCAATTTATCATAATTCCCAATTTAACCTGACACACCAACATGACGATATCCCACATAGAAGTAATGATATAAAATTTAATTCTATTTCTTATAGCTTCCCTTAACTTACCCTTTCAAATTCCTTCATGTTCACCATTGCAGACCCTCAGCATTGAAAATATAACAAGTAAGTTTAGAGTTAACTATTAGAATTTAATTTTATTTCTTATAGCCTCCCCATAGTTGGAAGTTTAAAAAAAATACTTTATAATCTTTATAGATTGTGCCTCTGGTAGTTCTTATGCTCCTGCCTTGCCTCCCACCATTTTTACATCTCATAGTTTGTGCTTTCAATATATAATATTCATAATTTACGTTGTGCAATTTGTAAACTCTGTTTTTTGATGTTTCGTTAATATTAAAAAGGATTGTCTTAATTTGCAATAAAGTTTTTAACTTATGTGATTGTGTCCAATATATGTTATTGCTGATAATTTTCATCACTTAATGTTATTGTGGTATACGTGTATACCACGTAACCATATGTTGGTATATCGCGTTTTAATGTCCGCGGTATACTTTGATCTTACTTAGATTTATTTTATTAATATTAATGTAAAAGGGTTAAAGAACGGTTCTGCAATCCTTATAATTAAAAAAAAGGAATTGGTCAAAGTATCGTATCTCTCGATACGAGGATACCTACCCCCCCCCCCCAACCATACAACGCCGCTAACTTTCTAACACGTATATGATAATACGCGAGGTACTCTTATTCTCTTTTGTTCTTCAGAATGTAGTAGTCTACGACACCATCTGCCTTTCATGGACATGCTAGTTAATGTGTAGTACATAGAACTCTATTCCTGTACATTTAATTTCTAGTACGCGTATATTCCCCCCCCCCCCGACGCGCTGAGGAAGAAAACAATTCCTTCGAACAATTGGCTACCAAATTTAAACCGCAGACATAATTCAGTGGAAATTCCAATATGCCTGAGAACAGATGGCAGAATTCTTCGAACGAATAAAAATCCCGAAACTGATTTAAATCAAAATATCAATTATGCAGAATCATCCCTAACTAATTCTCAAGGCTTAAATTCTTAATGTGCCGCTAAAATTATATTGTGTATCAAAAATAAATAACACAAACTTATAAGCGCGTCGGAGGGGGGGGGTAACATACGCGTACTAGAAATTAAATGTAAAAGAATAATAGTCTACGCTATGAGTGTACAACGTGTAAGATCAAAAGAATTGTACCGCGTGTTGAACTCTTAACTTTTGAATAAGATGAGGTGGGAAGATATCTTCATCTTCGTATCTCCGGATTTGGCTGATGTACTATCGCGTTTGGGCGCAGATACCATTGAGGCCGATGATTTACCTTTGTCTTGTGATATAATAGGAGGACATGTAATCAATGCTTTAAATATTTTAGATTTAAACGATATTGTTAATGAAAGTAATGCGGTTCCTGAATTATGTAAAGTAACGGATATTTTGGCAGGCTTAGACGATAAAATTAATGTACCCACCCCTTCTAAACATGTTATGAACGAATTATATGTAGAAAATAATGTTCTTAAAAGCATGAAAGGTTAGTGGCACCGATTAAGCTTAGTCAGGAAGTGCTAAAAATATTACATCAGGGACACTTTGGGATGGTTAAAATGAAAGGCTTGGCCAGACAATACGTCTGGTGGCCGCAATTAACTAAAGACATCCAAACATTCGTAAGGCAGTGTGAGCTTTGTAAGCGTGATGCACCGATGCCGCGTAAAAATAAAAAATCTAGGTGGCCTCGTCCTAAATTTCCATGGGAGCGTATACACATAGATTTTTTCGAATTAGATAAAAAACGGTACATCTTAATATTAGATGCGTTGTCCGGTTGGACGGAATTTAAAATTATATCAAATATATCAAGTAGATTAACAATTACAATTTTAAAGGAATTGATAGGGAATTACGGGTTTCCAGAAATAATTGTTACGGATAATGGTAAAGCTTTTGTTAGCAACGAATTTAAACAATTTTGTTTAAAATATAAAATTAACCATATTTTAACTCCACCGTACCATCCAAGTTCTAATGGGCAGGTAGAAAGGTATGTAGGTATTGTTAAAAAATGGTTGAACATAGCTAAAGTAACGAAGGACGGAACGTGGTTATCTAAACTTTATCACAATATGTCACCACGGTATCCTAATCGTGCTCCGGTTAGCTATGAGTTTTTGAATCGTAAATTAAGGTACCCACCCGACTTTTTAAAGTTCACTGAACACCAAACATCGCCCAGTATTAGTGTGCCAAAGTTTACGGTAAACCAAAGAGTTTGGTATCGAAACTATTTGGGTAAACCTAAATGGGTGTTAGATGTAATTATTGAACAGTTAGGTACTAAAATCTACAAAGTTAAAGACTTAAAGGAAAATAAATTTGAAATTAGGCATGCTGAACAATTAAAATTGTTTGATGCTATATAATTATGTTCAACGTTTATTGCTATTCAGATGAGAATTAATGCTGCTTGGTGCGACGTAGATTTGGAAGTGACATCTATGGCATCAAGGAACGAAAGAGTTCCAGTATACATTCTAATCAAAATGGAGACGGACGAAAGTGCAGGATTATTAAGCTTGACGCACTCTCTGGATCCGCCAGGCCAGGTCGGGAGGTCGTATCCACAACGCCCAAGATCTCCAAGACGACCAAGACAGGAGGGGGCTGCGGTCAGAAGAAACGGTAATACGAGCGGGGAGCAACGACGAAACGGGCCTGGGAATCCACCGTTACTCCGTCCTCCGATCTTGAAAAGAAAGAAGTGTTGGGGGTGTAAGGCCAAACACCTGCCCCCAATGTGCTTAAAATTAAAAACCGGTTTGGGAAAGACAACCCAACCCAACGATATCACAGAGCTGGAGTCCGGGGTGATTATGGACACGCTGAATTTGGACAGCCCTGGTCCTTCGACTTCTCAATAAAAGGGAAAGGTGTGGTATACGTGTATACCACGTAACCATATGTTGGTATATCGCGTTTTAATGTCCGCGGTATACTTTGATCTTACTTAGATTTATTTTATTAATATTAATGTAAAAGGGTTAAAGAACGGTTCTGCAATCCTTATAATTAAAAAAAAAGGAATTGGTCAAAGGAAGGCATTTTTACCGCGGGTTAACCTAGACGCGGAAGTGGCTAATTTTCTTTGACGCTTTCTTTTTTTAATTACTTTTTATTTTAATTTTTAACCCAGCCACATATGGAACTCATTTTTGCAGCCCCGTCTGAAGATTTCCCGTACATTGCTCGTTCAATCAAGTCCACCACCCTGGGAAGATTCAACAGCTATAAAAGCGAAATCCCATGTCAATAATTGAGTCCTTATAAATTTTTCCAAAACTTTGTACTCTTCCTAAATCCTTGTAATTGTCCCCAATCCCTACATCTTTCCCCTTTTATTGTAATTTTACGGAACATTTCAGTTTTACCGTCGCCAATTATCTTAATTGTAAATCGCCTTTAATTGTAAATATTTAGACGTATTAGCGTAAATAAAGTTATTTTAAATCCTTCGCTCAGCCCTTTTTACTCGGTCGCCAGACATTACATTGGTGTCAGAAGTGGGATCGTTATAAATTATTACAGTCTGTAAGTTATAAGTAGAGCTGTTAAGTAACAAGTTATTGGAATTATTTCATTTTTTAAATGTAATAGCTTTAATTTCAGTTTAACTTTAAAAGTGCATCCCTATGTGACTAATTTTGCTCATATCAAAGATAACTTTAATTCTATGGTTGATATAATAACAACATACTAAATATGGTAGGAACTATTATATCATACAGCTTACTAATTATGGATTTAATATTGCCAGTAATCATGTTTATAGGTTTTTGCAAAATGTGGATTTATAAATTTTATTAAACATTTTATGAACAATAATGGATGTGCTAAAGTAATGAATGTGAACTAACAGAGTTAATATTTAACCATTAGAAGCTATTTATGGTATATTGAGGTTATAAATCTTGATATCACGTCAAGGTATAATTATAAAATGAATATGAGATGTTCAATTAAGGTGTATATTAATAATAGAACATTTGAATGCATTAAGTTAAGGTGGCAAAGCTACATGATCATACATATATTTTAAGTGTAATTGAGTAAGAACTACAAGTAGGGAATTTCAATATCACCTTCATCACATATCTATTTGTCAGAAGCAATTGATAGTATTTGTTTTCAGGCATGATAAACTATATATAGCTTTCCAAAAGTGTTAGGATGACCGTACAATATACAACACCAGTTATTCGTAACTACTATATATGAAACAGAGATATTTCGTATTTATTGACTCGGACAGAATTCAGATGATACAAAGTGCGATTATCGTAATTATATATAGAAAACAGCTGTGTTACAAAGAAAAGAATATTGTCAATCCGTTACACGTCGAATATATTACAAGTTATAATACAATCTCTGCATGGAGAAGTTACAATTCCTGACACCTCATCCTTTCAAATTGAGGGACCACCAGGTCCGTGCTGTCCCGCCCTGGAGTATTTCCCAATAAGGTCATCTCTTCCTCAGGGCCGACCACGACCTGACTGGTATCTATTGTAACCTCTTCCACATTTGCAGGCTCCGCCGTAGACAACGTCACTACCGGCGCTATCGACATCACCGACGCTACCGATTCGACTGGCGCTACCGTCCTCTCCTGCCTTGCTGGCCCGAGAGGGATTATCCGCCTACACATCGGCAATTGGTGCCAGCTGCTGCACCCCCTGCAGAAGGCTCTCGTTTGCCTTATTGCTGTCGGCCGTCTTGCCTGTGGACCAGTCCTCGCCTGGGGACGTATCTGCCGATTTTGTGTTCGTTGTGTCGTAGTCGTTAGGGTTGAGCGCGGGGCCACATTTTGTTGACGCACCTGGTCCACTCGTCCAGCTAAACCCCGGGGTTGGCCACGGTGTCGGTGTACCGCGTTGCTCTGCCTACCCGAGTTAGATCTCGCTGCCTCATGACGAGTTGCCCGTCTGTGCCTACCCGCCGCCCTTTCTTCCGTGTGGATGTTTTCGTGGCGCACGCTAACGTAGGGTTCCATGCGCCGTCGCTCTCGGACCTCAAACACGATTGGTCTCGGCCGCCCCCTACGTTCGTGGTCTAGTGCTCTCAAACGCACTTCTACGATCACCCATTCAGTTCGATATTCCATCTAGATAAAATATAAAAAGATTAAAATATCAATCATCTAGGTCGTAATTGCTCCACGTGCCGCACGTGTCTACCCGGAGAAGCTAGCACTTCTATCTCGTACATTTTAGTACCTTTTGGAGATAGGATCTTAGCTTCTAACCATTTCTCTTTTCCTATATAATTTCGTGCCCACACAGCATCACCGATTTTAAATCTAGAATCGCCCTGTGATGTAGTGTCCAATCGTACGGATTGTAGCATTGTATCAACCGGCGTGTGCGGTAAACGGCCCAGGAATATTTGGCTAACCGGTTGCCGAGAAGGGAACCTTGGTGCGACGTTGTGGTAAAGTCGATAGAGCCAAGTCCCGTCCTTCTCGACCTTAGCGTTCTTCAACCACCGTTTAACCACCGCCACGTGCCTTTCCGCGAGTCCATTCGTACTCGGATGATACGGAGGTGTAAGTAAATGTTGTATTCCCCATTTACTACAAAATTGTTTGAACTCGACGCTGGCAAAAGCTGTGCCGTTGTCGGATACAATCTTCTTCGGTATACCATACGCACCTGCAAGATTTTTTAAGAAATCGACCACTACTTCCGTAGATAACTTGCTCACTTGTTTATATTCAACCCAACTTGAGTGCGCATCTACGAGAATAATGTATCGTTTTCCTTCAAAATCAAAGAAGTCCAGGTGTACTCTTTCCCAAACTTGTTTTGTGGACGGCCATCTCGCCTTCTTGTCGTGTCTTGGCGTCCTGGCAAGTTTTCCGCATTGCCCGCATTGTCCCACGAACAAGGTAATATCTCGTAATATCTTGGGCCACCAGACGTGTCTCTTCGCTAGACCTTTCATCTTGGCTATGCCCGTATGACCTGCATGAAGTAATTCGAGTACCTGAGGTCGCAACACAGACGGAATTACTATATTTTCGTGGCGTAGTAACACGTTGTTGTTGACCTCCAGTTCGTTTATCACGCTTCGATAAGAAGATGGTACCGTTTCCAGTGTACTTTTTCCCGTCAAGTAATTTAACACCAAGATTAAGTCTGGATCCTCTTGGACTAATTTTGCAAGATCGACATCTCCGCAATTTTGTGTTATTACATTTATTTCCGCGAAGTTTTCTCCCTCTAACTCTTCGAAAGTTAGGTCATCATTATCGTTTCCCAGTCTTGATAATGTGTCTGGCAAGTGATTTGACTTACCTTTGCGGTATTTTAAGGTTGCATTGAAATTTCCCAGCGCTAATAACCATTTTTGCAGCCTCGGACTTAACAATAGATCCCTATTGTCCTTTGCAAAAAGTGATACCAGCGGTTTATGGTCGGTAAAAATATCGAAACTTCGACCAATTAAATATTCACGGCAACGGGTCAAACTCACTACACCGCCAAAGCTTCCTTTTCAATCACTGAGTAATTAAGTTCTGCTTTGGAAAACTTTCGTGAAAAGTATAGGATTGGATGTTCTTCATGACCGATTACATGCACTAGCACACCGCCGACACCTAGCTGTGACGCATCCACCGCTACGGCTAATGGTAGATCGGGAACAAAGCATGTCAGAACAGGACCTTTACTTAAAATCTTCTTTAACGCGTCGAACGCTTCCTGCTCCTTGTTCCGCCATACAAATTTTACTTTGTCCGTCGTCAACAAGTATAAAGGTGCCGCTATCTAAGCGATGTTAGGCATAAACTTGTTATAGTAATTCACCGACCCAAGAAAGGATAGTGTCTCTTTCTTATTCTGAGGTGGTCGCATCTTAAGGATCGCATCCACTTTGCTCTGTAAGGGACGAACGACTCCGTTACCCAATTGATGTCCTAAATATTTTAGTTCCGTCACTCCTATGGCACATTTACTACGCTTTACCCGTAATCCACGTTCCTGGATTCGATCCAACACTGCCAACAAGTTATTATCATGCTCTTCCATTGTAGCTCCCACTACAAGAACGTCGTCTAAGTAGTAAAACACACCAGAAAGACCTTGAAATATTGATGCCATGGTCTTCTGAAATACGGGCGCACTTAGGCTGAGACCGAAAGGCAGTCTTTTAAACGCAAACAAGCCTAAGGACGTGTTTATTGTGGTCAACTTCGACGAGCGGTTATTTAACTTGATTTGGAGGTAAGCGTTAGCAAAGTCCAACTTACTAAAATATTTTGCACCTTTGAGATTTGCGAAAATTTCTTCTATTCTAGGTAGGGGGTACTTTATTTCTACTACCCAAGGGTTAAGCGAAACCCTGTAGTCCGCGCATAGGCGCAAGCTGCCATCCGGCTTTTTGACGGGTACCAGTGGCGTAGCCCATTCGCTATAATCCACCGGCTCGATTATCCCTTGCTCTACCCATTGTAGCAAGATGGCTTCTACTTTCTCCCGCCAACAAACGGTATTCTTCGCGCTGGCCAAAACCTTGGTACAGCGCCTGGCTTCAGTAGGATATCATATTCGTATCCCCTTAGGCAACCCAGCTCGTCTATAAAGATAGACGTAAACCTTCCCAACATCCTCTGTAGACTTTCTGACCAACTACTTAGAGACCGGACTGCATCGCCACCCATAAGATTACGAGTGTCGGTAGAAGATGTCGGTTGATCCCCCGACTCCACTTTTACCGATAGTCCGTTTATTTCGGCTCCGAGAGAGGTAGACTTTAGAGCCCAAGCCATAAATGGCATCCTTAAGGGGTTCCTACCTGCTCCACCAAAATCTTTTTCACCCTTTTTCCGTGGTCCACTACATTGGAGTTTTTTGCATAAGCCAAACCAATTATTTAACGGTCCTATTACCTTAAGCCATTCCCACCCTAAAATCGGTTTAATCTCAACGGGCGTAATATACAAGGGTAACACTATCCTTTTCATTCCTACCTCTATTACAGCCATAACCTTACCCACTATTTTTATTTCGCCCCCGTCTACCTGTCTAGCCCTAACATTCGTTTTCTCCCACTTCTTATTCGGCCAGGTAGACTTAAATTGTTTATCGCTTATTAGCGATATGGTTGCTCCACTGTCCCCCAACCATTCAATTATCTTATTGTCAATTTTTAATTTAGTGAAGGGACGGCTACTTTGCGTCAATCCTTTAAACCACATTTTAATTCCCTCTACTTGGTTATCCTTCTCAAAAATTTCATTAATTCCTGCTTCCTGTGTATCCTTAATAATATCTTTTGCTACTTCATTAATATTTCCAACCATTTTATTTGTCGTTATTTCATTAATATTCCTTAAACCTTCGTTAACCCCCGAGTTTATTTTTATTCCGTTCTGATTTTTACTGCCAGGTGTTTTGCCTACTTCAACCTCATTCCTTTCTTTCCTTATATTTAAAGGAAAGCTTCGCAAGGAGGGCTTACCATCTACTGGAAAATTTGATATTGGGGTTAACAGGGGCCTTATATTTTGTTTATAAGGTAGAGATTTTATCAGGGGTTTGTCCCGAACCCGTGAACCCGAACCGGGTAAAACCCGATGATTTACAGAACCCGAACCCAAACCCGAACCCATTTTTAAAAATACCCTTAAAACCTGAACCCGAACCCTATAAATACAAAAAAGGGTTCGGGTTCGGGTTTTTAATTCAAAAATATATTGTGAATTGAATATCTCAGTTTTCTCTTTCATGACAATGTAACGAAACGAAGAAAACCATATGATTTTAATTTCAATATTTTTATGTTTCCGGCATTTTTCATTCATTAATCAATACTAATTATCTCAAGAATTATTTGTAAGTATTATATATATAATTGATATATATTAGTTATGGTATATAGTCTAAAATGGTGAGGGAAAATAACCCCATTAAGAAATATTATAAAATATCTCCATTATCAAATAATTCAGAATGCCTTGCCATAGATTGTGGTAAAAAAATGAAAGGGACACATTTAACCAATCTTGAAAAACATTTAGAAAGATTTCATTCAACTGTCTTTGACAAATATAAAGAAGAAAAGAAGGCACTTTGTATTTCTCCTTCTCCGAAAAAACTCAAATCCAATCAAGAGTCAACTTTAGACAATTTATTTGAAAAATTGACAGTCAAAGTGGAGATTACAGAGAAACAAATATATGAAGGACTTATTGAGATGGTAACATTAAATGGGAGACCATTTACTTGTGTAGATGACAGTGGGTTTAGAAAGATTCTTAACCCTATTCTCAAGGGTATGAATAAAGAAATATGCATTATTACAAATATAATTCGGGAAAAGGTTATGGAGACTGCTTATAAAATCAGGGAAGGTATGAAAAATGAAATAAAGGGGAGACTTGTTTCTCTAAAGATTGATGCTGTAACAAGATTGGAAATACATATGCACTGAAATAATTGGCATGTGAATTTAATTAGGTGCTAAAAATTAAGTTAACTATTCAATAATTTTTTGAAGGTAAAAATGTATTATTAGTATAATAAAATTTCTTGAACCCGAACCTGTACCCGAACCCGAACCCAATTCCTTAAACCGAACACGAACCCGAACCCGAACCCAATTCCTTAAACCGAACACGAACCCGAACACGAACCCGATTTTTTTTTGGGCGGGTTCAAACCCCTGGATTTTATCGAAGAGGAGAAGGGTCTAAAGTAGGGATATGCAT
This sequence comes from Gordius sp. MW1, assembly GCA_964036665.1. Lineage (NCBI taxonomy): Eukaryota > Metazoa > Nematomorpha > Gordioida > Gordea > Gordiidae > Gordius > Gordius sp. MW1. Next base: position 24,985,066 of record OZ038529.1, on the reverse strand, counting down.
GTGACATATGTTGCTTTGAATATTTTATTAAAAGGGAAGGGGATAATAAAGAGGGTATTTTTACTTTACCTTTAAAAGCGGGATAGGCATATGGCATCTGTTGTTTTGAATAATTCTTTGAAAGAGTAGTAGAAAATAACGATGTTATTTTTAACTCATGTTTAGTGAAAGTTAAGAAAGTAGGGCATTTGCTTATCGAAAGGGACATTAAGGGAGGAATTGTTGGTTTATTGAAGGGAACTGGTTTTATTAGGGATGGTAAAGTTATATTACTATTTTTAGTAGTAAGGTTTAAATGACAGTTGTTTATTTTACCTCCTAGCTTAGGTAATGTTAAACTTATACTTAAAGGAATTTCTTTAAAGGGAGTGGAGTTGTGTATTAGGGTAAGGGGTTTTGGTTTATTTAGTAGGCCAGGGGGGGGGGGGGTTAGAATATGTAATAGGGGATGGGATTTTGTTCTGTTTAGTAGAGGAGGGGGTTATGGGCTACTTTTTTTTGGACCGTGTTTTGGGATATCTAATTTGGGCGTGGATTTTTGGATAATGATTTTGGGAAGGGATTTTGGGATAATTATTTTGGGATGGGATTTTGGGATAATTATTTTGGGAGGGACTGGACTTAATTTTTTACGATAATTATTTATTGTTATAGCAGCCCTCCCTGGTTGCTAATCATTTTCCCTTAGACTTCTCGTTGCTAAGGGTTCTTCTTTTCCTGTTCTGACACCAGTTGTTAGGATGACCGTACAATATACAACACCAGTTATTCGTAACTACTATATATGAAACAGAGATATTTCGTATTTATTGACTCGGACAGAATTCAGATGATACAAAGTGCGATTATCGTAATTACATATAGAAAACAGCTGTGTTACAAAGAAAAGAATATTGTCAATCCGTTACACGTCGAATATATTACAAGTTTTAATACAATCTCTGCATGGAGAAGTTACAATTCCTGACAAAAAGTAAAAAGATGATATTTGTATATTTAAATTAAATCACAAAACAAATCTAGTATACTATCATTTGTTAAAGTTTAATTCTATTCAATAAGAATAAAATCTAAATTAACTTTTTATATAAAAAACTATGATAAATGACTCATTATTTAATTGTCAAATTTGCATTACAATTTGTTGTGCACTTGTAGTTATTTCTTAGATCTTTTCAGCATTTACTGTAATGTACTCAAGCTATATGGCTATTAACAAGTATAAAAGTTACTTTATGTGTTATTGTAAAATTTGCATTACAATTTTATTCTCATTTTACTTTTTCTAAGATAAAAAATGTATGAAAGATGATTCATTATTCAAATATATATTTAATCTTTCTCAAAACAAACTTTTCATGATATCAAAATCTTATTGCAACATAAATATATTATAATTATTATTACACAAATAATAAAATCGAAGCCTAGGTGAGTAAACCAAAATATAAGCGTTTATTATATGCTATAATATTATACTCTTACACCTATACTTACTTATTATAACTTTTAAATAAGGTTTTATAAAAAACATTATTTTTAATTATTAAAAAAATGTTGTTAATATGACTTTTATTTCATATATTTGATAATTTTAAAATGTACCAAAATGCGCTTTATAAAAGGTTTGAGCAGTTGGCAAATGTGCCGGATTCTTCGGTAGGAGAACTTTAAGCAAAGCGTTTTTATGATATGAAATATGTCACCAGGATTGGAGAATGTTTAGCCTAGGCCCTAAATCTATTTATAAGTGAGAATTGGTTAAGTGGTAAAAATCAAATAAATGGTAAGATTATAAAAACTTTTAATTAATTTTTTATATAAATTTAGGATTTTAAGTGATGAAAAATTTTTAACTTACTATGATAAGTTGAAAATCAAAGCTGGAAGCAAAAGCACCTTTGCATTTAATACTGAAAAAGTTATGGGTATTAAAACCAATAAGGAAAGAGTTACAATTCTTTTTATTACAAATTAAACAAGTACAGACAAACAATTGTTTGGTATTGGAAAACATCAAAACCCACACTGCTTTAAAAATAAAATCTTAACGGTGAATTACTTTTCAAACAAAAAGTCTTGGATGACAAGATGTTTATAAAATTAGTTTCCAATAATGGTAGTTTAGGATGAATCGGGGTCATAGTCGCAGAAAAAAAGCAGCAGAATTGGTCAGAACTGGTCAGACAAGATTTTAGATAATCAATATATTAGAATTAAATCTCAAATGGGGAAGGAATTTGATGTGCATCTAACCCTAACCCGAACCTAAAACGCTGACCTAAAACACTAATTCTAGCCCTAACCCTCCTGATCAATCTTGAACTGACCAGTTCTGACCAATTCTGCTGCTTTTTTTCTGCGACTTTGACCGGTTCCCGTTTAGGATTGATAAAATGCGAGGGTGGAAATGGGTTTAGATATTTCGGTCGTCCAGCCACTATTATCAATAAAAATAAAAAGGTAACTTACAAGTGATGTGAATTACCAATGAACGAGAAGGTGTCGACAAGTTTTAATTTATAAACAAAAATAATGAAAACTAGTTGAAATAGGAGGGTGAATAATAGCGAACACCGGTTGGAACAAGAGAGTTAACACTTATTGAAATAGTGGGATAAACAAATTTAAGATAAAGATGGGGTAAACAACTTTAAGATAAAGGATAAGGTAAAATACAAAAGAGCATTATAAAAATGAAGCAATAGCAACTATAAGAATAGTGTAAAGGATGGCAATTACAAAATAAGGCGGTTACGAAACAATAGGGGAAAGACAAAAGGGTAATAGGGTGTGTATAGTGGTAACAGGTAGTTATAGAGGAAGGTGTGGGTGTTTGTAATTTCTGAATTGTCCTGGTTGATCATTGATTTGGGGCTTGAGGCGGTCGATTAGAACGCTTTCGATGAATTTTCTTTCTTTGTTATACTGAGATCGGTAGAAGATAGTCGGGTTGTCCCAGTCGATGGTATGTTGGTTTTGTAGAGAGTGTTCTGCTACGGCGGAGTGGGTCGCGCATCGTGTCAGCGGGGCTTTGTGTTCTTTAATTCTTTCAGCTAAGGTTCTCTTTGTTTTTCCCACGTAAAATTGGTTGCAATCGGCGCAGGAGATTTTATATATTAAATTAGAAATATAATTTTTATCGGTTATGTTATTAATAGGTTTTATGAGTGCAAATAGGTTGGATGATGTTTTCTGAGAAAACTTAAAATTATCTATATTATGTTTGTGAAAAATTTTATTTAATTCCTTGAGGAAATTATTATTATGACTTCGGTGGAAAGGTATGGATATATAATGGTTTATCTTAGATTTTATTATTGTGGAGGGATTCGCTCCTGATATTAATTTATTTTTAATGTTTGTCAGCATTTCGAGTGGGTAGTTGAGGTCTAAAAATCTTTGTGTTATCTTGTCAACTTCAACAATCCTATTCCTATCACACTCTCGAGAGCAATGAGATATTGCTCTTTTAATCATCATTCTAAATGTGTTTATTTTAAATGAAGAGGGGGAATGGCTGTGCCATGGTATATACTGATAGGAATCAGTAGGTTTATGGTAAACTGTTGTGATGATCTCTTTTAGAGATCTGCACGGGCCGGCCCGGCCCGCGGACGGGCCTAAAAGCCCGGCCCGCGGACGGGTACGGACGGGCTTTGTATCATAAAAAATTTAACGGGCCGGGCCCGGACGGGGAATAAAATTAATGGAACGGGCTCGGGCGGGCCTGAGATTTTTTTAACGGGCTTGAACGGGCCTGAAGTTTTATAAACGGACTTAAACGAACCAGAGATTATATAAAAGGTCTTGGAGTTACAAAGGTACTTAAACATCAAACAATTAGAAAAAACAAAAAGCGAGCCAATAAATTGCATAACAATTAATATATTATTTTTATTAAATATTTAGGATTAATTTTTTAACTTCTAAATTTTATATATCCTGTAGCATTCATTCATTTTTCAAGCGCTAAATTTGACCTTTTTTTAATTTGCTATTGATTTTTAAGACTATAACTTCATTCTTTTATAAGTAAGTTTAATTACACTTTTGTGATTAATTTTATCACAAATTACTATTATTATTAGTGCCATATAAATTCATAAATATTTTTGCTCTAATCTTTGAAATTAACTTTAATTACAAACTTAAATGTAACTTTTTGTTAGCTTTGTATTTTTTTGTTATTGATTAAGTTTAATTCCTTTGCCTTAAAATTCTAGTGCTTAAATATTTGACAAATTATTCTTGTTCTATTATTTTAAATTTTTCTACATTAATTTTACAATATTAACTAGATTTAGCTTGGTTGAAAAAGGTATTTTTTCTGGATATTTTTATTAAATATTTGGCTTTATATCGCTTTGCTTTACTAATCCCTTTAATAATTGTATTTTTTGTTTTGAAACTAACAGTTTAATATTAAAAGGCTTAATCTATAATTAATATATGCAACATAATAAAAGTTATTGATTTGATACATCCTTACTTTTTTATTAAATTTTATTATAGTGTCAAATAATTTGTCCACAATCATATCTAATTATGAAAAAGGTGTATATAAAATAAATTTAAATCACAAGCTTAAAAGTAAAGTTTGGGAACAATTTGATCCTTTAATGGATGTTAATTGAATCATTAATTTTACAATATTAACTAGATTTAGCTTGGTTGAAAAAGGTATTTTTTCTGGATATTTTTATTAAATATTTGGCTTTATATCGCTTTGCTTTACTAATCCCTTTAATAATTGTATTTTTTGTTTTGAAACTAACAGTTTAATATTAAAAGGCTTAATCTATAATTAATATTTGCAACATAATAAAAGTTATTGATTTGATACATCCTTACTTTTTTATTAAATTTTATTATAGTGTCAAATGATTTGTCCACAATCATATCTAATTATGAAAAAGGTGTATATAAAATAAATTTAAATCACAAGCTTAAAAGTAAAGTTTGGGAACAATTTGATCCTTTAATGGATGTTAATTGAATCATTAATTTTACAATATTAACTAGATTTAGCTTGGTTGAAAAAGGTATTTTTTCTGGATATTTTTATTAAATATTTGGCTTTATATCGCTTTGCTTTACTAATCCCTTTAATAATTGTATTTTTTGTTTTGAAACTAACAGTTTAATATTAAAAGGCTTAATCTATAATTAATATATGCAACATAATAAAAGTTATTGATTTGATACATCCTTACTTTTTTATTAAATTTTATTATAGTGTCAAATAATTTGTCCACAATCATATCTAATTATGAAAAAGGTGTATATAAAATAAATTTAAATCACAAGCTTAAAAGTAAAGTTTGGGAACAATTTGATCCTTTAATGGATGTTAATGGTGAATCAGTTAGTGCCTGCATATGCAAATATTGCAAAAAAATACTTTCATATAAATCAGCAGATGGTACATCACATTTAAAACGCCACAAATGTACAACCCAAAGACAAAATAGCCTAACACTAGATCATTATATGAATAAAATAAACCCCTTAAAAGAAGAAAAAATTAAAAAATCAATCATAAATCAGGCTATAAAATTTTGCTCAAAAGATTTACGGCCATTCGAAACTTTAGCAGGAGAAGGTTTTCTTGGGTTTTGCCAGTTTTTGGTAGATAGTTTGTCAACTAAGGGGTTAATAAATGTGCGACAAATTATGCCTCATCCATCAACTATAAGCCGCCATGTGAAAGATGAGGCTGAAAGACTTCGACTTTCTATAATTCCAGATATAAAACATTACATTCAGAAAGGGCTTTGCGCGGCCACAACAGACATGTGGACATGTGATTATACAAAAATCAGTTTTCTCACATTAAGTATTCATTATATAAATGTTAGCCTGAGAAAAAAAATATTATTTACAACTGCTTTTAAGCATGAAAAAAAATCAGGGGAGAATATTAGAAATGAATTATTAAACAAATTAATGACTTTTGGCATTACCAATGAAGAAGCCCGTAAATTAATATTTGTCACTGATCAGGGTGCTAACATTGTCAATGCATTAGCAAATTATAGTAGATTAAATTGCGCAGCCCACCTTATAAATAATATGATAAAAATGGCCTTTAATGATTCTTTCTTAAATCAAGAAGCCACGGTTATTTATAAACTCATGAATGCCTCTAAAGAATTAGTCAGGCATTTCAAACAAAGTGGACTCAATAGCAAGCTGTCCCATACCTTGCATCAAGATGTAATTGTAAGATGGAACTCAAAATTGACCCTTTTGAATTCTATTTATAAGGTCTATGACGAAGTTGAAGCTATCTTGGAACAACGAAATGAACTTTCATATCTGGAATATATAGATAAAATGTTGTTGAAATCTTTAATAGACGTCTTGCAGCCGTTTAAAGAGGCTTCTCTTCAGTTGGAGGCTGATCTAGAACCAACCCTACCATATGTCTTCTTATGGAAAATTAAATTAATTAATGCGATGTCGGATTATGATTTATACGGCGGACAAGTCAACATAATAAAGAACCGTTTAAAAGAAGCTATTAAAGAAAAAATGGTAGTTCATCGGTATCACAAAATAGCTTCGGTCTTGCATCCGAAGTTTAGACAAATGAAGATGATACCTGAAGCAGAAAAACTAGACATATATCAAGATATAAGAAATATTATAGAGCAAGAAGGGTTTGTCTATATAAGAAAATCTTCTGTTTTACTGGGCTCAAAGACATCTCTCGCAAGTACTTACAATTGTTTATTTATATATAATATATAAAAATATATAAGGTAAGAGACCGAAAACAATTTTTTCTGAATGGGAAGATAATGATCATAATCCTGTGGCGGATGAGTTTAGTCAATATTTAGATGAAACTATTGAGGCTGATTTCGATCTGTTAAAATGGTGGAAAGCCAAAGAGGACAAGTATTATATTTAAAATTAATCTTATCCTTTAATAGATATCCTAAATTAGCACATTTAGCACATATGATATTATGTATACCGGCTACGAGTGCCACCAGCGAGCGAAATTTTTCTACGGCAGGAAGGCTTGTAGAAGAAAGGCGAACTCGCCTAAAACCAGACATTATTGATGATTTATTATTTTTACATGATAATTATTGATATCTTTCTATGAATATGTCATAAAATTTAATAAAATTTTGTGAAATTTTTGATGAATTAGGCCGGACGCGGAGTTCGCTTAAAAAATATTTTAACGGGCTTGGACGGGCCTGAAAAATTTACGGACGGGCTCGGACGGGCCTAAAAAATTTACGGACGGGCTCGGACGGGCCTGAAGTGCTGAAAAAAAATTACGGGCGGGCCCGGACGGGCCTTGAAATTTTGAAAACGGGTACGGGCGGGCCGATCTTCTAAAAACGGCCCGTTGCAGATCTCTAATCTCTTTATTTAAATTATGGAAGGTTAAATCTAGAAATGGCTGATTATTTGATTCTATTTCAACTGTAAAAATATTGTTTTTATGGAATGAATTTAATGTTTTTAAAAAATCATCTAAGTCATTAGTTAGGTTATGAGGCTAAATACATAAAATGTCATCAACATATCTGGCATAAAAAGGAGGGAATATTTAGAGGATTGTATGTAGGATTCTAATTCGTTGAGAAAAATGTTGGCAATTAGGGGTGCGAGGGGGTTGCCCATAGCACTGCCATCAATTTGGTCATAATTTATATTATTAAACTGAAAATTATTTGTTGTGCAAAAATTTAATAGTTCTTTAAATACTGATTTAGTGAAAGGAGGTTGTTCAAGTCTATCATAGATTTTTACACAATAATTTTTAGCAGAATCTAAAGGAATATTGGTAAATAATGACTGAATATCAAAGCTTACAAGTGAAAATGAAGTCGGTAAACTACAGTGTTTCAATCGATTAATTAGATCTAAAGAGTTTTTTAAAATTAATGGTGAAGATACATGTGGTTGCAATATTGATATAAGGTGCTGGCTTAGATTAAATTGTAGGAGTTATAAGATGACACAACTGGTCTTAATGGAATTAAAGGTTTACGAATTTTGGGTAACCCATAAATTAGAGGAGTGCGAGATGTGGACGGTCTTAACTTCCAGTATAAGGAGGTGCTGATTTGATTATCTTTTGAAAGATTTAATAAGAAGGTTTGTAACTTTTTTCCCGGGCATTAGTAGGGTTTCTTTTCAATTTCTTAAATAAAGTATTGTCTTTTAAAATATTAAACATTTTTTTGTTATAATCATCTGTGTTCAGAACTACTAGTTGACCACCTTTGTCTGATTTACAAATTCTTATATTAACATTGGATTTCAATGACTTAACAACTGAAAAAACTTTCTTATCTTTAATTAATTTCGATTTGTTAACTTTCAAAGGGCAGTCATTATTTAAGGTGTTAGATAAAAAAGATTCTAATGAGTTTTTTAAATGTAAATTGTCTGGATGTTGTTTTTCTATAGTGGTTAGAATGTTATTAAAGCTGTTCAATGTAGGTAGTAATTTGAGTTTATTGTTGTCAAGACAGAATTTAGGTCCATGATTAAGCAAATTGATTTGAGATTGATTAAAGTTAGTGCTTGACAAATTTAAAAATGCTGGTTTATTGTTATATGCCTTAGGTTTATTTTCTATTGATACTGAGGGTTTCTTGATGGGAAGGGAAGAAAAAGTTTTCTGTTTAACTAAATTATCTAACTTTTTTAAAACTGTTTGAGCTGGATAAAACATTTTATTGTAGGCTAAAATGTTTGCGTACTTGATAAAAACATTATAAAAGTCTTTATTATTAGTAAATAATAAATTTTGAAGATCAAAGAGTTTATAAGAAAGAGTGAGTTTGCTAAAATAAAGGTTAGTAATTTCGCATTTAATCAAATCATTCTTAAAATTGAAAATTACTTTAGAGTTAAAAATGTTATTAGGCATTTTAATATTATCAATAAATGAAGGTATAATATTTAGATTAAGATAAATTATGGAGGGTTAAGCCCCGCTGACACGATGCGCGACCCACTCCGCCGTAGCAGAACACTCTCTACAAAACCAACATACCATCGACTGGGACAACCCGACTGTCCTCTACCGATCTCAGTATAACAAAGAAAGAAAATTCATCGAAAGCGTTCTAATCGACCGCCTCAAGCCCCCAATCAATGATCAACCAGGACAATTCAGAAATTACAAGCACATACACCCACACCTTCCTCTATAACTACCTGTTACCACTATACACACCCTATTACCCTTTTGTCTTTCCCCTATTGTTTCGTAACCGCCTTATTTTGTAATTGCCATCCTTTACACTATTCTTATAGTTGCTATTGCTTCATTTTTTAATCCCCTTTTGTATTTTACCTTATCCTTTATCTTAAAGTTGTTTACTTCATCTTTATCTTAAATTTGTTTATCCCACTATTTCAATAAGTGTTAACTCTCTTGTTCTAACCGGTGTTTGCTATTATTCACCCTCCTATTTCAACTAGTTTTCATTATTTTTCTTTATAAATTAAAACTTGTCGACACCTTCTCGTTCATTGGTAATTCACATCACTTGTAAGTTACCTTTTTTTTTCTTTTTTTTTTTATTGATAATGGTCGCTGGACGACCGAAATATCTAAACCCATTTCCACCCTCGCATTTTATCAATCTTAACTTACCATTATTGGAAACTAATTTTATAAATTAGAATGGATTGATAGTACATAAATACAGACAAGATGTTTATTCGAACAAATAATCCAAAAATGGGACCAAAAACTAAAAAAGAATTTTGTATTACTATGTGACAATGCTAGTTGTCATAAAATAGACATTAGGCTGAACCACATTAAAACGTTTTTACCACCAAACAACACCTCATTGATTCAACCATTAGATCAGGGGATAATTTGGTCATTTAAAAGTAACTAAAAATTTATTTTTAATTGAAGCTTTTTGGAATACCGTCTAGCAAAACTACAGAAAATTGCTCTAAAAAAAGCAGGCTTTAATGTTAATCTGAATGTGCAAAATAATAGCAGGATTGATGGTGCAGGTTGTTTGAATGTGTTTACAGAAAAGTCTAGCAGCTCAGATTCACCTTTTATACAATCAATGATTCACTTACCTATGATGATGATTGTATTAGCTGTTTTGGTGATTATACTGATACCAATATTATAGAGGAAATAGGTAATTTTAATTTATAATCTTTTTAGAACATTTGGAAAGTCAAAATGATCCTGCCTTTGATGAATATAATGAAACTGAATTAGTTGAAGAAATACCCACCCAAAGAAGACGCTCAGATGGGATTTTTTACTTTAGCTAAATATGCCCATCACACATTAAAAGATCAAAAAAAAATTAGAGAGTTTGAATTCTTTATAGAAAACAAACTCTTTAAACGTGAAAGTCATCAGAAGCTTATCACACAATTTTTTACCAAAAATAAATATATTATTTATATAATAACAACTAAATTTCAAATTGCATTAAACTCTAGTCTATACTCATTATAATTTTTACAAAACCTTATTCAGTAATAATCATTTATTATTTTTATAAACAAAATTATATATTTTGTGAAGGTGAGATAAATAAACTGAACAATTATTCTATATCTATTCACATAATTAAATGATTTCTATAAAATATGTCATGAATTATCTTTGATTTCCTTGCTGCAAAAATAATTATAAATTTGATATAATTTGAATCGGGGTCAAAGTAGCAGAATGATGATAAAGTAGCAGAAAAAGTCGGGGGGAGGGAAAATGCGAAGCGCGTAGACATTTTAGAATTATACGACAAAACAGCATATATTTAATTGTTATTTTTATGTCTTATTTCGAAGAATTTATCTTATTTTTGAGCAAAAAGAGAATAAGTATACAAAATATAGATTTTAATGCATATTTAATTCGAATTTGAAAAATCTTCAAGAAGTGGGCAGGTACTGACCCTTGGTCAATATTCTTAAATCAAAGCTAATATGGGTAAAAATCATCAGATCTATTGAAGATGTAGAAAAACTAAGTGTGGCGAGAAAGGAATCATTAAGCATGAAAATTTTGCAATAACTAAGGATCATACATGTAGTACGACCATGGGCGTACGCAGGGGGGGGGGGCGGCTGCCCCCCGCCCCCAATTTAAGAAAAAAAAAATTTCAATGCAAAAACATTAAAAAATTAAAAAAAATTATGTTTTGCCCCCCTCTAAATAAACTTTTAAACGTCTTGCCCCCCCCCCCTAATTCAAAACCTGGGTACGCCCATGAGTACAACAATGCCATCGAATCGGGGTCTAAATAGCAGCATGATGAAAAAATAGCAGAATAATGAAAAAATAGCATAAAAATATTTTTTTAGATTATCAATATATTAAAATTAAATCTCAAGTGGGGAGGGAATTTGATGTGCAAATAACCCTAACCTAAAACGCCAACCTAAAACACTAACCATTACCCTAACCCTCCTGACCAATCTTGATCTGATAAATTTGGCTGTTTTTTCTGCTAATTTGACCCGTTGCCATGCCATCCACATGTAAGCTTGCAAGTTATTATATACATCCCACGTGTAGTTGAAACATTACAAATGAATTCTTGGAACCTCCTATAAATCATGACCTACCAAATCTTGACATGCAACTCAGTATTTTTTGCAACAAATGTTTTATGGGGAAGATATGAAGAGACAAATCTCCCAAGAACCAATAATCACATAGAAGGATTCCACAATAAGAAACTTGTAAAGGCTTCCCATCCCAATATTTATCAATTTATTGATTATCTCAAAAAGACACAGAAATAACTAACTCAAATATCTATAAAATAAAGAAAAAACAATAAACCCAAAATCTAAGAAAGAAATCCACAAAGAATCTTGTATCAATAATTTAAAAGCATTATACTAACAGTGAAATAGACCCATCTCAATTTCTAAAAACAATATCTTATCTAGAATCGGGGTCAAAGTAGCAGAAAAATATGACTTTTAGATAATCAATATATTAGAATTAAATCTCAAATGGGGAGGGAATTTGATGTGCTCCTAACCCTTACCTAAAACAATAACCCTAACCTAAAACTCCGACCTAAAACACTAACCCTAACCCTCCTGACCAATCTTGATAAAATATAGAGAAAGAGATGTAATGTTAAATATTACCACTTGATTATTTGTATGTTATAATTTAGCAAATATTAATTAAAAAAACTTAAATGAGTAGAATGTAAAGGCAAAACATTTTAATAAATTTAATATCAAATGATCAGGCCAAAGCTCAAATTTATTTTCAAAGTTGTAAATATAATATCATATCCATGGAAGTATTAGTATTCAACATCAATCTAGTCACACCTGTAAAGTATTTATCTTAATAAATTCACTAATATAATATAAATTATGAATAAAAGTAAAGTACTGCATGCAATGATTTTGTATTTGTATGATATACGTTTTATTATAAATACTTTTTAAGTTCGATATACCTTGTGGAATATATACGTTCTTTTGTTACAAGTGATCTAAATTAGAATAATAAAACTTACCATTTGAGACACCTAGAAATAAGATAATATTTAATATATTTCATTGGCGCGGTAATGGAAATTGGAACAAAACCACCATATAAGGCAGGAGATAATATCTCTACATATATATTAACTATTACAAATATATTTGATGTCAAAAATGTTACCAAGGACATCAGAAAGAAGATAATATTTGGGTATATGGGACAACACAATGTGGAATCCATAATAAACTTGCTTATCCTAAGGATGTGACATCTTTGGATTATGAGGAATTAATCAAATTGATGAAGAAGGTATTTGCTCATAAAACAACTCTTTTTCATTCTAGGATCCTTTTTATGAGATGCATTAGGAGACCTGATGAAACTCTTACAGAATATGTGTCAAGATTAAAATCTGCTTCAGAAAATTGCAACTTCAAAACAAATCTGGACGAGAGACTGCGCGATCAAATGTTGTGTGGCCTTCAAAATTTAACATTAAAAATTCAAGTTAGAACTCAATGGCCTGAAGGTGTAAATAATGCTAGTAATGTTATATCTTTTAATGATATATATAATTTAGCAGAATCTATGGAAATAGCTAATAGGGAATTAAACACATCACAAGAGATAAACAAAATACAAAAGTACAAAACACCAAATTCTAAATACACAGATAAAAGAGATACAAACAAAAAAATTTCATAAGCAAGTGTTCTAGGTGTGGTAAGTCACATCCAAGCAATAGATGTGATGCTTATAACAAGGTGTGCTATAAATGTAACAAGAAGAATCATTATGCTAAATTTTGTAAAAGTTTAAAGGAGGTAAATCATATTATCAATTCAATTGGAATAGTTTATGATGTTAACAATATTACCAAATTCAAACTTTATATCAATGTTGTCATCAACAATAAAACTGTTAAGATGTTGTATGACACGGGATCTTGTGTCACCCTAATAAATAAGAAGATATATAACAGTATTAATAAACCACAATTACATACCTGCCAAGAGTTCAAGGCTTTTGGAAACAACCCTGTGTCAATTTCTGGTCAAGTTGAAGTTTGTGTAAAATTAATAACATGACATTGAAACTTCCAGCTATCGTTACAAATGAGGAAGAGGAACCAATATTTGGATTAAAATGGATGCAGGCATTTAATTTGAAACTTCCTATTCAAGTTACAATAAATTCGATTAATTATCAACCTGAAAATGCATTGATTGAGAAATATGGGGAGATATTTAATGACAGCATGGGTTGTATAAAGAATTATGAGGTAAGTATTTTTTTGAAGGAAGATGCAAAGCCAATAGCTTGTCCTGCGCGGAGAGTTCCTTTCCCGCTGCGTAAGAAAGTAGAAGAGGAACTAAAAAAATTGTTAAATGAAGATGTTATTGAAGAGGTAGACCCATCAGTTACAGCAATCCAATGGGCAACGCCTATAGTAAATGTAGTTAAGTCAAATGGCTCAATTCGGATATGCGATTTTCGTGTAACGATAAATTCTCACTTAACTTTAAACAATTACTTGCTACCAACTTTTGATGACTTAATTATGAAGATTGCAGGCGGCCAAAAGTATAGAGTCATGGATTTGCGTGATGCATACTTACAGATGAAGGTCGAGAGAGAATCAAGACATTACCTCACAATAGCAACTCATATGGGTTATTATAGATATAAAAGATTGCCATTCGGATTATCAATAGCTCCGAATTTATTTCAGCGGTACATGGCAAATCTATTGGATGGCATACCTCACGTGGGTGTTTTATTAGACGATATCATCGTAACTGGAGCAACAGAACAGGAACATTAAAAATTTAAATGAGGTAGTACTAAGAATCCACCAGGCTGGGATAAAAGTAAGAAAGGAGAAGGTGAAATTCTTCCAAACATCAGTAACTTACTTGGGCCATAAAATTGACGCTTCAGGGATCCATCCAACCGAAGAAAGAGTGGAAGTGGAAGCGGTAAAAAATTTCAAAATTCCTGCGAACAAGAAGGAACTCCGTTCTTTCCCAGGATTGGTAAACTACCAAGAAAAATTTATCCCGCAGCTACATGAAAAGTGCACACTACTACATGCCATCACCGGTTCTCTGGTTCAATGGCGTTGGACGAATAAAGAACAAAAGATATTTGACGAGGTGAAAAGTCTTTTATCAGCTACAGATACACTAGTGCCATTTTCGTTAGACTTGCCATTAGTCTTATCCGTAGACGCATCTGATTTGGGGTTAGGAGCCATACTAACACATGTATTTCCCGACGGTACGGAAAAATCTATAGCCTACGCTTCACGCACGTTGAGCGAATCCGAAAAGCGTTACTCAACGATTGATCGGGAAGCTAGAGCGATCGTCTATGCTGTCGAAAAATTTAATCAATATTTACGTGGACGGAAATTCACGTTAATGACGGATCATAAGCCCTTAGAGCCATTGTTTGGAAATAATCGCGATTTACCTAAAGTGGTCAATAACAGATTAGTTCGATGGGCCTTATTTTAAAATACGTATTAATATGAAATTAGATACAGATCGGGTAAATCAAACCAATGCGCAGATGCTTTATCAAGACTCCCAAATCCTACAAAGAATGACACCAAACACATAAATAACATAAGCCTATTAATGTTGGATGATTTGAAACTAGATCACAACACATTAAGAAACTTTATCAAACGTGATTCGTTGTGCTGCGAATAAATTTCGTCAATGAAACGGGAATGGAGACTCGAGTTAAAAAAATGTCGATTTGATTTACGACCTTATTATAATCGTAGAGATGAATTATCATTTGAGGACGGATTATTATGTTGTGGAAATCGTTTGATTATACCAAATAAACTCAGAAGGCTTGTTTTAAAGATATTACATCAAGGTCATCCAGGGATTTCGGGAATGTTAAGTTTGGCAAGATATTATGTTTAGTGGCCTGGGTTATCCAAAGATATTGAATATTTTGTAAAAGAATGTGACGGCTGCCAAGAAGTACGACCAGCCGAGACAGAAGTACCTCTATATTCTTGGTCCTTATTAGAACGAAATTGGGACCGAGTGCATATTTATATAGCAGGACCAATAGAAGGAATTTATTGGCTAGTATTAGTTGATGCCTTATCGAAATGGGTAAAAGTCGCCACGTTAACATCTATTAAAGGACCACAAATCATTCGCCAGTTACGGTATTGGTTTTGTAGGTTTGGTATCCCATCACAAATTGTATCCGATAATGGACCGCAATTTGTTGGTGGTGAATTCGCTAAATTTTGCTCAAACAATAACATTAAGCATATATTCTCTTCACCTTATCACCCGAAAACAATTGGGTTAGCAGAACGAACAATTCGGACATTAAAATCTAGATATTATGCAGCAAGGAAAGAAGGTAGGGATAAGGAAATCTGTCTACTACAAATACTACTGACCTATCGAAATACGCCTCATAATGCTACAGGTAAAGCTCCATCAGAAATGCTAATGGGAAAAAGATTAAGGACGGCGATAGATTTAATTCGATTCGATTCTAGGGATAAATGGAGAGAAAGATTGGCAAAGCAAAAATTCTATCATGATCGTAAAATCAAAATTCGGGAATTCAGGTTGGGCGATCTGGTATGGATTAAAAATGAAATAAAACGCGGTTGGTATAAAGGCGTAATTATTGAACGAAAAGGGGAACATTCTTATAATGTACGAACTAACGGTTTCCGAAGAAAACACGCGGATCCATTAAGATCTAGATATAGGTCTGGAGTTATACCAACGACAGAGAATAGAACCAATGTTAGTAACGTACCGAATATGCAACCGGAGGTTCAATTAGAAGCTACTACTTTAAGAAGGTCAAAAACCGATGTTGGTAACGTACCGAATATGCAACCGGAGGTTCAATTAGAAGCTACTACTTTATGAGGGTCAAATAGAAGACCGATACCGCCTTTACGGTATCATGATGAGTACGATCTTTAAGATAAGGAGAAATGTAATGATTGTGTATTTGTATGATATACGTTTTATTATAAATACTTTTTAAGTTCGATATACCATGTGGAATATGTTCTTTTGTTACATGTGATCTAAATTAGAATAATAAAACTTACCACTTGAGACACCTAGAAATAAGACAATATCTAATATACTTCACTGCATAATTATAGGTTAAAACTTAAATTCTAATGCAATGTTAAATATTACCACTTTTATTTGTATGTTATAATTTAGTAAATATTAATAAAAAAAAACTTAAATGAGTAGAGGGTAAAGGCAAAACATTTTAATAAATTTAATATCAAATGATCAGGCCAAAGCTCAAATTTATTTCCAAATTTGTAAATATCATATCCATGGAAGTATTAGTATTCAACATCAATCTAGTCACACCTGTAAAGTATTTCTCTTAATAAATTCATTAATATAATATAAATTATGAATAAAAGTAAAGTACTGCATAGGTTAAAACTTAAATTATAATTCATCATATTAATAAACAGATGTTAAGCCCTGACCATTCTTGATCAGTTTTGACCAATCTTGATTTTGGCTGCTTTTTTTCTGCGACTTTGACCCGGTCCCGTTTCTTTGTCTGTCAAATTGAATCCTACTCAACTCAATTAAACGCAGCTCAACTACGACACAAATAAGACACCAAATTTAAATATTTAAATTAAAAAATATAATGTTAATTTAATTTGGTAACGTAAAAATACAACTTTTGGGATATAATTAAATATTATAACATATTAAAAAGTAAAATCAACAAGCAACTTTTTAATTACAATATAGTAGGGTATAGGTACAATTATATATATCATGTAAAATAGGCATTTTTTAATAACAGAACTTATACATATGTTATTTAAAATGATATATATTTATATGTTATAAATGTATCTATACATGTTTTTACCAATAAAAAATATTATACATTCGCAAACATTTGATGTATCATAAATTTATATAAGGTTCGATTAACAAATGAATTTGAAATTGAGTTTTCTTATCTGTCTATATACAGAGAATATATTTATTAACATCCGCAATACAAAATATTATAGTTTCGCAAACATTTAATGATCCTGAATTTATATGTTTCGATATTACTCAATGAGTTTGCCATAGAGCTGGCTTATCTATCTGAATCTGGTTCATTAGACGATTTTTCAGTTCGCGATCATTGAACACGTGACTGCAACATAATCATTATGCAAATTAAAAATTAAAATAATATAGTATAAATATGATATAATACCATAAATATAATACAATAAAATAAATATTATACAACAGATTAAATACAATACAATATAATATATATTACATTATACAATTAATATAACCCTAACCCTAATTGGTTGTCGCCTAACAGGTCAATCGTCTAATGTACAGAAGCGATCTATCTATTTAAAATATATGTATATGAAAATCTAAAAGGTTAAGGACTCATACGTTTACATGTATTTGGTTATTGAATATTACTTGGATAAGAATATGGGGGAATATAAAATAGTCTTTAGTCTTACAGCCTTGTTGACGTTTTTATAGTTTTTACAAACATTAATCACACTTCACCATAAAAAAATTGAGTATTTTGTTTATTTCAGCCTTATTTTGTATTATCCATTAGCGTAGCCAGGTTTTGGATTAGGGGGGGGGGGGCAAAACATAATTTTTTTAAATTAATTTTTTTGTCATTGGCCCATGGCGTATTTGCTCAACTGGTCTATCGCTCACGGAATCTACAACCAATCAAAATGTAGTTAAAATTTGCAAAGCATGCTTATTACTAATTAATTTTATATTTAATCATGTTATAAACGCTTTAAAAGGTTGCAAAAACATATATTAAGCATATAATATATGAAGAGTAACTTTTTTATTGCTGCATATATATTTTCTTTCATATTAAGCATATAATATATGAAGTTTAAATTTTTTATTGCTGTCTATATATTTTCTTTCATAGGTTAGATTAAACGCTTTATAATAAGTTAATATGCATTTACAATATTTTATATTGTTATATATAATAGATATACTTATATAATAATGTTTAAATTATAATTTTTGTGCAAAATGAATTGTGCAGTAGTTGAGTTGAGTAGGATTCTAGTTTCCTTATTGTTTATTACATTATAATTGTCTAAATTCTATTAAACAGACGCTTTTGTATCAACTCAACACATTAAGGTTTTTTTTAAAATTAATGTTATGACTTGGTTAAGATGGATATTGCAACGAAACGTCTAAAAGTTGATTCATTTAACATTGATAAAACAAATGCAAAAACGCATAACTCACCCATATTAAACAAGTAGCTTTGCCAAAGATTTGAAAAAACTTGGTGAATTGCAAATCTGAAGGTTACCGACTACCAGTTGATGGTCAAAGAAAGAAAACCAAACTAGGCCTATAATTTAAATTTTAACATTTACATTTTCTAAATTTTTCTATTTTTTTTAAAGAGGCATTTTTTATTAAATGAAACTATAAAAAACTATAAAAATCATATGCGAGGTAAACATTCGAAAATTGCGATAGCATTGAAATGACAAATAATGATTCCGATTTTCTGTTTATATTGACACTTAAAACTGCCAAATGTTTTTCGTTTGCTTAATTAGTTTTTCATAATACTTTTTTGTTTAAAATAACTTTGTAGGTATATTTACACAATTTAGCTATGAAATATTAAAGGTTTATTCGGTTGAATTGCACGAGTACAAATATATAGTATTAAATAAATAAATATGCATAAAATATATTTGGGATGCTATTAACGTCTGAAGTTGAATTCGAATATGATTGCATCTGAAGAAGAACCGATCTAATAGTACAAAACAAATAAGTTAATACATACATGTATCTTATACATCTAAGAAATAATCACAAGATTTATAAAATAATTGAATGTTAGGCATGTATCTCGTACATTTAAAGATATAGGGCTATTAGCTCCAGCATTATCAATTTGGTATAAGTAATGGATCAAATTTCCGAATTTTCTTGCAGATGGCGCCAATGTTATAGTTTTCCTGTTAGGTATTAAAGCTCCAACATTATCTCGACCTGAACCAAACTCTATTGGCCCGCTTCTCCCAAATCGTAGGGCACGACTTTTTGATTGACCTGGAAAACTAAAAAACAATAAATTGTAGTTTAAATAATTAAGAATTAATAGCTATTACACTTAGATATGTAAGCTATAATTAATACTAATATAAGGCCAATATAACTTACATATACGTTTGCCAGCTAAAGAACTTAAAGACAGTGTTCCCATGCAATCATTTAGGGTAATAAAATTGTCTTGTCTGAAGGGGAATGCTAAAAATATACCTATGGATTATAGCATTTTACAAAACATAACTAATAAATTCATCGAAGATTGAATTTTTAAATAAAATAATCATTACCTTTTGAATAAGAAAAGGCAGGGGATTATTTATTCTTTTGCCATTCAACATCATTTCGCAACCTAAAATTTAAATGATATATAATAAAATGATAAAGTTAAATAATCTTTACATTCGATCTTGGCTCCCAAAGCAAAAAGGACGGCGACCAGATATATATAGGTACCCATGGTAGTGTGTGTTTTTAAACGAGGTAATATCCGAAGATTGTTATAGGAGGAAAAAGATTGTATGGATAAATTAACGAACTAATGACATTTTATATAAGAGGGGAATGCAATTTGTCAATATTTGAACAAATTTTTAAACATCTATAAACGTCATCTAAATGTCTTCAAAACACTAGCATTGCTCTACACTAGACAAAACTGGTATAAGGTAAATATTAAATGATGTCATATCATTTAAGTTATTAATTAGATCATAAATAGGTGTAGACAAACAACTTTATATGCCAATTTTATATATTCTTATTTACTTGTACCTCAAATAGCATTTATAGTTAGTGAGTCACTTTATCAAGTAAATATTATCTTTGGCAGTGTCTGGGTTTTCTTTATAACTTTAAATCTTATTTAGAACAGAGACAAGGTTTAAGGCTAAATTATAAAAACTCTTAAGACCTGTATATTAGCATGATTACCACTGATTTTGTTTAATCCATATTTTCTAAAAATAATTGTGTTGACAAACTGCTTATGTAGCAGTCTAAGATTTGTGAATGAAAACTAACGATAAGTTTCTCTTACTCCAAGAAATCTCACTATTCTGTAATCTTCATTTTAGTGCTACCCCTGCTTTCTATAACTGTAATAAAAACCTTAATTCAATTTTTGTCAGTAGACTATTTAAATGCTCAGTAGAATAATCGAATGTTCATTAAAATATTAAAATGTTAAATAAATATTTTAATGCTCAGTTTCATTCGTTCAGCATTTTATTCCAATATTGCTTAATAATTTTTTACTCAGCAAACTGAAATTTAATTTCATACTAGACAAATTTTATTAAAGCGAGAATTTAACCAGCAAAGTCAATTAGAAGTCTTATGTGGTACCTGTGTGGTAGAAAGACGTGGGTTCTATTTAGTAGAACCTTAGGTGTTCAACTAAAAGGACCTAATGTCAATTGTCTGTTTTAGTGACAATGGTCATAACTGTCGTCTGTAGCTAAACTAAATAAATTGTTTAACAAAAATTGGTGTGTTATGAAATCATGAAATTATTTTAAATAACCAGCTTAATAAATACTTTGTGCGAAAAATGGTAAGTTAAGGGTCACGATTTTATTCTCAAGTTATTATCATTCATACATATTAATTAAAAGGGTTCAAGGTATTGTATATACTATAATCATCTATTCTCATTTCGCATCCTATTTTTATTTATCCTGAAGATGGGCCTTTTCAAATTCTTAAAGGGTTAATTTTTAAACCTACAACACAAAACTCCGACCCTATGCTAAAGCCTTGGAGCTTTGGAATTTGAACCTCACACCCGAGACTATTTAACCACAAAGTATGAGGCAGAAGGAAAGTGATTCTGGACTAGTATCACGCTCCGTTGAATACCTCTTATAAAGCGGCGATGATAGCCAGCATTACAGATTAGTTCCCTCACTATTGATGATTTGGTCACGAGTGGCTTGAAACCTATCTTAGCAACCTATTGGGAATGCTGTTTGACGACTTTGAGCTTTCGTGTTCATTGCTTTAAGGTTGGGAATTAATTACATTAAAAACCTTAGGAGACAAATATGACAGATACACTGCCTTACAAACAAATTTAAATCAAATACCTTAGCAATATTATTTTTGTACCAGTAGTGGCCACGACCCTGGGTAATTTAGGTCCCGAGGGCACCCAATTCCTCAAACAAATATCAAAACATATAACCTCTATTACACATGAACCCAAAGAATTTTTTTACATCAAGCAGAAAATCACCAAGGAAATTGTAAAATCTAATAGAATCTCAATCCATGGTTCAATGCGAGCTCATTAATTTAAAATATTTTAGCATATAATATACATAATTATTTGGAAATAAATTTTCGGTTAAAGAAAAATATGTAAAGTACAACAAAATCATTTTATTAATACAAAGGTAAAAATTCCTTCAATTTTTTGAGCCTTCGAATCCTTCTCTAGCAAAGGGATGCGCCCTGATGGTTCTTTTCTAATCACCTGGCAAAATGGCCTATTCCTTAAATGGGACTTTACTTTTATAGACCTTTTAGCTCTTTCCCATTAATTACGTCCTTATCGCCATTGCAGAGGGACTATAACGATAAAAAGACAAAATATTCTGCCCTTTTGGCATCCTAATATTTTTATCCCTGTTGCTGCCACGTGCTCTTATTTCTTGATTTCTTTAAGACATGCGGACACGTTCTCCAAAATCTAGACTTTCCACGTCTTTTATGCTCAGGCAATAACTTGAGATTCTTACTGTACGATACAACTTTAAATCTTTTGTCGACTATTGACCCATTTTAGACGATCATGATATAAATCTTTGTATTTAACCAATATGCCCTTTTTCTTAGTACGCTTATACATGTAACTCTGTTACAGGGTTTCTTTCATAAAAAATCTTCCCGGGGGGGGGGGGGGTATTTTTAACTTCCGGGGGGGGGGGGGTATAAATTTTTTTAAATGCTAAACCATTTTGTATTATATTTATTGATTTTTATTGGTGATATAAGTGATGTATAAATAGATACATACACGCATAATCATTAAATAAATACATGTAATATTTTAACGGGCAAGTGTTCTTTTAAGAAAGTATGTTGTAAAGAGAACAGACAGAGCATAAAGCCCCACCTAAGGCTTCATCAAATAGCCATTTGTATTTAGATGTCCATGAAATCATAAATTTATATGATGGTTTAAGTTTTAAATTTTGCCCATGTTTTTCACTTTCAGAGACTGAGCAATTAGTAGAGCTGCCAATACACTCATCTTTATCAATATATATTAATAAAATAAAAACAACTTGCATAATTTTAATTACCAGCATTTTTATCATAAGAAAAAGAAGAGACAGTTTTCCCCACTCCAGCAGAATTACAATTTTCATCTTGACCTAAAACATGAAAATATATATAATACTTCTATATTAAAACCAAAATCTTTTTGCCTCTTTCAGAGTTCATGTGAATTTCACTGCTGGAAGCAGAATAATATCTGCCTTTAACTTATATATATTTAAACTTAAAAATAATTACCATAATTTCCCATAGTAAGGGATAAAACAAGAGTTTTTTTAATTCAGTCCCATCTTTACCTATTTCAAACAAACATATTCATGTCTTATCTTATATATAAAAATGAAACTATGTGTGTTTGTTTGTATGTTTGTGTGTATGCCACCACCAAATTTGTAAAACTACCAGACCGATTTGGCTCAAAATTTCACAGTTTATTCCCCAAACTCCGGAGCATGTTTTAAGATTTGTTCGAGCCTAATCGGTCCAATAGTTTTTGAGGGGTCACGTTTTTTTGTTTTAAAAGTTTTGGCACTTAATAAAGACGTCATATGACGTCATATTGTGACAACAATCAAATTTAATAATGATAAGACGTTTATTTTTATTCAGAAACAATACAAATAATCAGAATTGTTTTAAAGGTAAATTTTTTTCTATCCCGTTAATCTACAAATAATCGGAGCCTTTTTTTTCCATCCCGACAATCTACAAATAATCGGAGCCGCCAACAATTTTGGAAAACTCCTAGACCGATTTGGTTTAAAATTTTACACTTCATTTCTCACACTCCGGAATGCAAAAAAAAAATTTTCCATCCCGATAATCTACAAATAATCGGAGCCTTTTTTTCCATCCCGACAATCTACAAATAATTGGAGCCGCTAACAATTTTAGAAATCTACCAGACCGATTTGATTCAAAATTTCACACTTCATTCCTGACACTCTCGAATGCGATAAAAATATGCACAATCATCATTTGGGATGAATGTACGATGGCACATAAAAAAGCACTCGAGGCGCTGGATTGTATACTCCGAGATTTGAGACAGTTTGCACGTCCTATGGGAGGAGCTCTCTTGCTGCTAGCCGGTGACTTCCGTCAAACCTTGCCAGTCATCCCAAAGTCAACACCCTCAGATGAGCTTAATGCTTGCCTGAAAGCGTCATATCTTTGGAGAAGTGTGAAGATAATCACGCTAACCACCAACATGCGTGTTCATTTACTTCAAAATGATTCGGCGCAACCATTTGCTAACCAACTGTTGGACTTGGGAGACGGTAAATTTCCAATTGAACCTACAACGCACGAAATATCATTTCAATCGCACTTTTGCAAAATACAGTCATCAATTGAAGATGTCGTAAATATGGTGTTCCCGGAAATTCTTATTAACTTCACAAATCACGACTGGCTTTATAAACGGGCTATCTTGGCTCCGAAGAATGACGACCTGAACAAAATAAATAATCGCATTCTATTGAACATTCCCGGTGAACCATTTACTTACACATCTGTTGACACAGTTATCGATGCAGATCAGGCGGTAAATTATCCAACTGAATTTCTAAATTCATTGGAACCATCGGGAATGCCACCTCACAAATTGATTCATAATGATCCTTCACAATTTAAATCCACCTAAGTTGTGTAACGGAACCAGCATCGGGAACCCGGGTAAATGGCAAAACAACGTTTGCCGGGTTCATCTAGTATTATATAAACACAAATACCCATATATAATTAAAATTATTCCAAATTAAATCATATTTACCATCTTTTTATTAGGCTTTTCCTTTTTACTAAAGTAGTGTAAAAGAGTACTTTTATATTTACCAGACATCTGCAATTCAAAATAAGCATATTATATCAATAAAAAACAAACAATAGAATCTATTCTTCTTTATCGTGTTGAAAATCCCACAGACGTGGGGTAAGTTTTTAGCAGCCTCTTCCATCTGAGTCGCGTACATGCCATGCCAATTTCCATCTGTTTGACGTCCATATCCTTTTCGACCAGTCGTTTCAGGTGGCACGTGGTCTGCCCCTTCCTCTTCTTCCAGGCACGTCCATCTCCAGCGTTCGCCGTGTGACATCGTCCTCGTCTCTTCGTAATACATGGCCGTACCACCGCAGTCGATTTTCTCGTAAGAAGTCCTTCGTCGCTTGTATACCCATCTTTGTCATTAAGGATTCGTCGTCATGCGATCCAGCTTGGTGTAGCCTAAGCTCCATCGCACCATTCTCATTTCCGTGGCTTGCAAGAGTTTCTCCTCCGCGGTGGTTACAGCCCATGTTTCGCTCCCGTAAAGCAAGACCGGTCGCACGATGGTTTTGTACGCCTTGCTTTTCAACCAAATTGGTATCTTTTTGTCACACATGACACCGGAGATGCTGCGCCACTTGAGCCATGCTTTCTTGATCCGAGAATGGACTTCGGCGGTACATCCAGCCTCTTAAGGTAATAGCGAGCCAAGATATGTGAACTTATTGACCTCCGTGTAAATTGGACCGTCATTTTTGTGCATTTGCGGACTACCGCCCATCATTTGCATGTAAACCGTTTTCTTCTCGCTGACCTTTAGACCGAATTCCGAAAAACGTTCTGACCATTTTTTTGCCTGATGAAAAACCCCTTCTCTTGTTTCATCGCATAGGACAATATCATCGGCATATAGCATAGTCCAAGGGGCTGGCTTGTGCAAGTCCTTTGTTATTGTATCCATAATTAGATTAAACAAGAATGGGCTTAACGCTGACCCTTGATGTAGTCCAGTCATTATTCGGAAGGGTTTCGTTTCTCCTACGGTAGTCCCAACAGATGCAACCGCGCCATTATACATTTCCTTGAAGTCGAACATATCCTTCGGGTATATTTCTGGCTCTAAGGGACCACCATATTAAGTCTCTCGGAACCGTATCGTAGGCCTTTTCTAAATCGATGAAGACCATGTGTAAGTTCTTTCTTATGTCGCCATATTTTTCCATCGTCTGCTTCAACGCAAAGATTGGATCCATCGTTGATTTACCGGCCACGAATCCAAACTGATTGGGTGAGAGACAATCTTCGTCATTGAGCCTTTTCACTAGCACCCTTTCTAGTAGTTTTAGTGAGTGGCAGGTCAATTTGATACCTCTAAAGTTGCCACATTCCTGCGCGTCTCCTTTGCCTTTGTATATGGGTATGATCGTACTTTCCCTCCATTGGTCAGGGATACGACTCTCATACAGCATAGCGTTAAATAGGCCTGTCATTATGTCGATTCCTTCTCCTTTGCACCCAAGCCAAGCTTCGATCGGTAAATCATCGGGACCTAGCGCTTTCCCTTTCCGCATCTTCGTTAGTTGCGCTCCTACTTCATAAGCCTGCAATGGTAAAACCAAGTTCGAGTTCGGTTCCACCCTCTCTAGCGGTCTTCTATCATTTGTTTTGTTTATCATATTTTGGAAATAATCTTTCCATCTTTTGATGACTTCCTTCGGTTTGCACAACGTTCGTCCCTCTTCGCTTTTAATGATTTTCAGTGTCCCGACATCTCGACTTTTTTTCTCCCTGATCTTTGCGAGTTTATACATGACTATGTCGCCGCCCTTGGTATCGAGCTTGTTTGCCATATCGGTGTAAGCCTCGTTCTTCGCTATCGCAACCGCTATCTTAGCTTTGCGTTTCGCTTCACGATATGCCACGTAGTCTTCTCCTTTCTTCGTTTTGTACCATCGTAGGTACAACGCCTTCTTTTCTTCTATAGCCTCTTTGACCGAGTCATTCCACCTCCATAGTTTACGCTTGTGAGCTCTGCCGCCCTTAGTTCGTCCCAAGATTTGAAAGGCCGTTTCCTTTAGAACATTTGCAACGGTGTCCCACCTTTTGTTAATGTCGCCCCCCAAGCCTGCAACCTTCAAGAGCGGAGTTGCTCGAGCGTGAAACATTTCATTTGCGCGATCATCCTTAAGCTTTTCGTGTGTGTCCTTGGTGTGTAGACTTTTCTCCTTTCGGGAAAAATCTTTCTTGCTATATCGAGGACAACTGGCCGATGTTGCTTGGCGATTTCTTCCCCCGGTATAACCTTGCAATCTTTAACTTGCCACAAATTTTTGCGCTTCACTAGGATGTAGTCGACCTGTGTAAGGTGATCCCCACTGCTGTACGTCGCTAAATGTTCGGTACGCTTCTGAAAGAAGGTATTCACAATGGCCATATCGTAAGCTTGCGCCATCTGTAGTAACTTCTCTCCCTCTTTATTCTTCAACCCATAGCCATGCCCGCCGTGATTTCGTTCGTACACGCCCCTTTCTTTCCCAACGTGCCCATTAAAGTCTGCTCCGATGATGAGATTCTCGTCAGGCTTCACGTAGCGTATTTCTTTTTCGAGCTTTTCATAGAATTCGTCCTTCTCATTTTCGGAACATCCAACCTGGGGCGAATACGCACAAATAACATTGACAAGGCCGCCTTGATCCGCCAGCTTTATGCACATCAATCTATCCGAGCATCGTTTGACTTCGACTACCTTGTCCTTAAAGGAATCGCTATGCACTATACCGACCCCGTTCTTCCGTGATGGGGAACCCGAGTAGTATAGCCTGTAACCATCTCCTAGCTCCCTGGCTTTTGTTCCATGCCACCGCGTTTCTTGTAGACACGCTATGTGTATCCTTCGCCTTTTTAGCATCTGCGCAACCTCGATGCTCTTCCCCGTCAGCGTGCCCACATTCCAGCTGGCCACTCTTGCCCGTTCGACAACTAGATTCCTTAACCGCCTTCGTTGTGAGTGAGGCAGTAACCCTTGTATACTTTTCACATTGCAGGGGCGGATGATGCAATGCGCGTCGTTTAAGGAGGACGCCCTAGCATTCTGGTATATGTTCGTATTTGAAGCTGCCATGTTGTTTGGAGTTGCTTTTTACAGCCGGCTTCCGACCTGACGCCAACCCTCCACTTTTTTCACACGGACTTGGGACCGTCGTTGGTATTAATAATAATTTTTTTAAGTTTATAAGTAAGATAGTGATTAATAATTCTAAAAGCATTTATTTATGTTTATTTACCTATTGATATTTTTTAATTAAGATAATTTGTAACTTTCAAGATTGTAAATTAGGGTTCACAGATGTTAAAAATGATGTCTATGAATGATTTCCACCTGATTTGTAAAAAATTTTAATTTCGCCAATTTTTTATTTTTTTTATTGACAAATTAAAATAATTTATTGAATTTCAATTTTAGCCTATTAATATAATTTATGACTTCATGATGGAACTTGAGTTCATGCTTCCTTCAGTCAAAACTCTCCGGGGGGTATTTGAAATTACCCGGGAGGGTAATACCCCCCCCCCCGGGCGCCCCCTGAAAGAAACCCTGCTCTGTTATTATAAAAATAAACTTTTTAACAAAAAAATATATAGAATTCCCATTCTTCCTAATCATTTCAATAATTCAAACTCACCACGATAACAATAATTTTGAAATCATACTTTTTTTTAAAAATGACAAATAGACTTTACATTTGTCGATCGAAGGCAAAAGTAAGGAAAATTACTATTGTAATAAGAAATTATGATAGATACAATAATTTTGGGAAATGCAGTCAATTTGTAAAATAATATTTTACCTGGGACGAATGATTTTATATACGCTCGATTAATCTGTGGAAATGATCTAAAAAATGTTTATTAATGATGTGCTCACTTATTGAAAGCCAACACTTACAAACTGTTCTAATTTTAATAATTTTAACATTTAAGTTGATAGAGTGTTACCTTATAATTTGATAGGAGAAGGTCAAGAAATATGTAACGTAATATATTTGTTCAATAAATCGCACATAAAATAATTCCAAATATGCGTTACCTAAATTAACAAACCAATGTTGGATTATATGAAGAATATAACTAAAACTCGTTTTAAAACATAACTTCCTTAATATACATAAATAATTACTTAATTTTACAATAGCATTTTTAACAATTCTTTACTCTTAACTTTTATATTGACTTAAAGCCAAAAATATTCAAGCCGGCTAAAAGTTTTGATTGACATTAAATTGCATTACCTTCATTATAAGGGAAAACCAATATATCATATGTTATGGACTCATCTTAAAAATAATTTAGTTCAACCAATACTCAGCTTACAATTCAATTTAAAAAAGATAATAAACTTTCCTTTTTTAATTTTGCAAATGTTGTTTAAGCCTAAAGTCTTGTTCCACGACTACGATACAATTAATTTTTTATTTATCAACCCTTCCGTTTGCAAACAATGAATTGTAAATACCATCAAAGGAAATGATTAACGGCATATTGCACAAACAATCGCTATTTATCGACGATTGTACTTAAACTAATATTTATTAAGCATTTATAAAAGGTAGATAACTGATTGAAAATTGAGAGCATGTTTTCAAATTGTGCTCCATAGGAGTGCAATGAAGTAAAAGCTTTTAAATAATATTAGGTTAAGGTTAGTTTCATCCTTGGTACACTTTTTTGGTTACCACGTTGTTAAATTCTTTAATCAATTTTACTCATTAAATATCAATGCCATCCGTTTAGTTATAGCGCGATTTTATATTTTTTTAGCCGTGTATGTAATTTTTTGTATACCATTTAATGAAGTTATTTAAATTTAAAAAAAATAAATATATATATATATAAAGTATCACATTTGTACTATTTGAACAAGGTGACTTCCGTCGTACATTACAAAACTAATTTATGCTTTCAATTGCAGTATCTGTTTATTATATAGCATCTAGCTCAACTGCAAAAAAATATGTTAGGTTTTAGATACTTAAATAAATTTAAAGTGACTCATTAGAATTTGACAGATTACTATTAATTAGCAAAAACGTTAAGATCCTTCATATTTTGCTTAAAGTCTGTATTTAACTTTTCTTTCAACAATTTGGTATTTGCCCAAAATACAATGGGACAAAATACAAATAGCTTGAAACGGTTTCAAGATCTTGAAACCGTTTCAAGATCTTATAATGCGCATGCGTTGCATTTAACAGACCAATCAGTTAGCTGCGCATTTTAATAATGCGCATGCGTATGCATTTAACAATTATTGCTGCACTATAAAACTTTAAGGGACAGGGTTAAGGTTCAGGGTAGTGTTTTAGGTCAGCGTTTTAGGTTAGGGTTAGGATTAGATGCACATCAAATTCCCTCCCCATTTGAGATTTAATTTTTCGTGATATTGAGTGTGGCATTTTGGACTGTAACCATTTTATTTTGTCTCATTGAATTTTGGGCATGAATCAACAATTTAACCAAAGCTTAGTATTGTGCCAAAACACATATTGTATATTTTGAAATATAAAAAGTTTCAGCTTAAATATATTAGCATTTGGCCATAATAAAAACTAATATAAATCAAAAATTGAACTCTTCCAACTGGTTTGTTAAGTGTAACATAAGGTATTATAACGCTTAAGTTAATTAAAACTTTATACTCGTGATAAGAAAAGTTTGGCCCGTTTGCATTTTGTTAAAGGCTATTAATTTAAAGAGCTCGTTCTATCAACTTGCTATATCATTATTTAACCATCGGTTATATATAAAAACGATACGGAAATTTGCTTCAATAACTTGATTTGCTAATCGGACAAATTTTCTTTAAGGTTTATAATAAGTAAATTGCATAGGCGTAACTAGGATTTACTCATGGGTAGTGTTAGAAAATTTTCAAGGTGAAATTTTTTTTGTAAATATTTTTTTTGGAAAAAAATGTTTATTTTCTAAAATGATAATTATTTTGTGAATGTTTGTTGAATTTTTTGTTTAGCATTTTGGAACCTGTTAAAAGCACAAACAAAAACTAGCAATTTATTATCTAACCTGGTATAAGCATTTACAGTTAAACTATTTAAATTTTGAGAGCCTTTTCCACCCGTAATTTTCCCTGCAAGTACACAATACTTACAAAAAACTCCTCCAAGCTTTTTGGAATAACATAACCATGGCCATTGTTTAAACCACTGATATTGAAATTTTAAATTACGAGGTCCAGATTTGGGGAACTCGAAGCTTTCCCCAGGTTGTCAGATTAATTTAAAAACTCTAAATTTCATCCCAATCAAATTTGAGTAAATTTAATTGCCTTTGTCATGGTCATCTAAAAGCATAAGTATTTAATATATTCTGAATGTTATCCTCACTAATATCTATTTTAGACTTCACACTTACAGTATCTAAAAAAGTTAGTGTTTGATTATTTTCTAAAAAAAATTCTAGAGAGTGAGTTTTAACAAAGAGTAAATTACCTTGATCTCTTGGTGTTTGATTATCCTCTTTTTCTTGTATTCTTAGTCTTATTAATACAATCTTTTCCCATAGAAATGGATTCTAGAATCTATATTTATCTTATTATTTATCACCCTCATCTTGATCTCTATGTTCCTCTTCTCTCCTACTGAATTAGTACTAACATTTTCTAAACAAAATTCTAGAATCTAGAGTGAATTATAATAATTTGTAAATTACCTTGATCTCTTGGTGTTTGATTATCCTCTTTTTCTTGTATTCTTAGTCTTACAGAATTAATACAATCTTTTTCTATAGAAATAGATTCTAGAATCTATATTTAGCTTATATAATTTATTTAACACCCTCATCCTGATCTCTATGTTCCTCTTCTTCTCCTACAGAATTAATACTAACATTTTCTAAATAAAATTCTAGAATCTAGAGTGAATTTTAATAATTTTACTTTTCTTCTTTGAAAAGTTAATTTTTTTAGGGAAGTAGTTATAAATGGAAGCATATTGTTGGCATTTCTTATTAAAATTTCGGAAAAAGGATGTGAGGGGAGATATTTATCTAAAATTTATAAATTTTGAACATATAAAAATAGAAAAGCAACGAAAAACTTAATAACACTTCCACAAAAATAATTTATAAATTATAATTATCAGTATTCAGTAATATTTGTGTGCAAATACAATATAAAAATTTTATTATTTGAATCTCATGGGTAGTGTTACAACCTTACAGCATACCCTTGCGTACGCCAATGGTAAATTGTAATTTCAAAAATTACAGATATATATATATATACATATAATGTACATCATGTAAAAAAATTTGCATTTGTTAGGGAGTTTGCAAGTGTTTTTGTGCTTTAACGTCTGAAGTTAAATTCGAATATGATGGTGTTATAGGAAGCACCGACCTAGAAAAAATAAATTATAATAAGGATTTGTATAATTCAAATTAAACAGTGAAAATATGAATTATGATATTTGTGCCTATATTACATTTAACGATATAGGACTATTAGCTCCAGCGTTATCAATTTGGTAACTGTAATAGTTCATATTTCCGAATCTCTTGGTAGATGGAGCTAATGTTATAGTTTTCCTATCCGGTATAAATTCTCCTACATCCGTTCGGCCAGAACCAAATTGAATAGGTCCAGCTGCTCCCAAATCATATGAAACAACTTTTTGATTCACTTTGAAGACTATAAAATAAAATAGGTAAAGACTTTAAAATGCTGTTTAATCGAAATTTTATATAATAAATAGTCTTTACAATTAATTTCTACTTACATATACTTTTACCAGCTAGAGAACTTAATTGCAATGTTCCTACACAATCATTTAAGGTGATGAAATTGTCTTGGCTGTAAGGGAAGGCTGTAATGTTTAAATAAATTCGATATATTATTTATAAATCGGACAATATGTTAGATTTTAAAGTGTTTATTAACGATTGACTTACATTTTGAATAAGAAAAAGGTCTTAAGGGATATAGAATTCTTTGACCGTTCAATGTCATTTCGCAACCTGAAAAATAAAAATTTATTATTTTTAAATATGACAAATGGACATTACTTTCATTCTTAGCAACCAAAGCCAAAAGTAAGGCAATAATTATTGTATAGGAAATCATGATGGACGTATTAATTTTAAAGGGGGTAAAATATAAATTTGGTGATTGGGGAAAGAGAAATTTATATGAGATCGAAAGATTGATCGAGATTTTATATATAAATTGGCCGTTCAAAATGTAAACATTTAAAAGGGTGTTTTAGTAAATTTGGCAAATAAGCTATGACCTAAACATAGGACAAATATTTAAAAGATAAGCAAATATAAAATGACGCACGCCCATATATATTACCAATACTAACAGTGATTTTAAATTGTTAATATCAATATGATGATATTTTTAACACCCTCGAAAAACCCCGATAATCTATACTGAAAAACATTGAATATGAGGGTAAAAATCTTCTTAAATATAATGATATCGCAAATCGTAAGGTTTGATAATAATTGATAGGCCATATTATTTTTACTCGAAATGTAAGGGAGTCGACGTATTAGGTATGTAATTTATTTGTTCAGTAGACCCTTATGGCTCACAAATAATGTGTTAATTAAATGGATTGTGTGTTGCGCCAACGCAAACATAGCTTTTTTACGTTTTTAAAGCGTCAGCAATTTTGACATAATATTTGCTGATTAAAATTTAATGCTCAGATTTCGGACTTTTAACTAACATCATTACAATTTATTTTTCAAATTGTTACTATATTTTTTTAGATCATGAACGTTCATGCATGTTACTGTCTAAGAGTCAAGACGAAATTCTGGTTAATATATTTTTTTTATAAAATCACACGTACATATCACTCAAGTTCCATTCTTTTTTCTAAGGATTAGACATCGAGTAAATTGGCTTTTCTTGAGTATTTATTAAGTTTGACAGGCTTTAATATTTTATTTTACCAATTAAAGTTTGGAGTTTTATAAATGCCTATTCAATGGAGTAGCTAGGGGGGCCCAAGGGGGCCCGGTCCCCCCCCCCCAAGAGCAAAAACCGGGCCCCATGGCCCCCCCCAAAGGAAAAATCTTGGGCCCCTGGGCCCCTAAGCCATTTTTTTTTATCTTAATTAAGAAACAATATGAAATTATATTTTTAAAATTGTTCAAAAAGTTCAGAACGAGTTTCAAAGCCCAAATATTTTTTGATAAATGCAATTGGTTAATAGCCTAATATTAACTTTAAATGATATTAGAAATGAGGATCACTATCAAATTCTTTATAATAAGGCAAAAGCTTCAATTTTTGATTAATTACCTTCGAAACGTTAAAAACCCCAAAAAGTATGACACATTTTACTCTTTTGAATCTACTAATTCATTAATTGATTTCAAAATTGATTTATATTATCCTATCATCGATAGAATAATAGCAGAATTAAACATAAGATTCTCGAAATTAATTGTAATTTATATAAGTCCTCTAAAGGTTTAAACCCTTCATTCCCTTGCGATAAATCTCTTTTATCAGAAGTAATTAATTATTATGAATTAAAACTGGAAGATGCCGAAATAAAAATGGCAACAATTATGTAATATATTAAAATTCTTTATCTTCGAGTAAAATGAAATGCATTGATATTTTTCCCCTTATTAAAATTTTGCCCCCAATAGTATTTCCAAATTTTATTATCTTAATTAATAATTTTAACTATCCCAGTAACTTCATGTTCATGCGAAAGATCGTTCTCATTGCTAAAACGGATTAAAACTTATCTTTGTTCCACAATTGAACAAGATAGGTTATCTTCCTTAGCTTTATTGAGCTTAGAACATGACATTATAAAAGTTATTCCCCCGGATGATATTAAAAATTCGTTTGCAACATCGAGTAAAAGGCGTATTGAACTACTATCAAAAGACTAATTTTAATATTTAATGAACAATTAACTGGGCTTTTAAACTTGTTTAACTTTTTAATACTTTCAAAATATATTAAAATATTATTAAATTTACGAAAATTCCATCCTGGGTTCAATTTAATTGTCCATCTCACATGCTTATTGTTTAACATATCTTGCATATTTTTATGTACCACATGCACATATAAAGCCCATAGTTTTCCAAAAAATAGTTTGTGCACCAATTTTTTTCCTTTATTGGTGATATCCCATCATAAGTTTGATAAATTAATATTAATAACCGATTCCTGAATTTCATAGACAATTGTTAACGCATCAAAACTTTCAAGGGATAATAATCCTAAAAAAATTCTTTATGTATGTCTTTGGACGCTAAGTTGTTCTGTGCATCTCACATCTCTAATTTCATCTAAGATTATTAAATAAAATTTTGATTCATTTAATTTGACAGAATATTTTTAAGGTTCCTTTAGCCGTTAAATTTATTAGTTCATTTTAATTTTTAGGTGGTGTAAATCGGAGGGGGGGGGTGGGGTTGTGTATATATATCTATAGTATCAGGGGCAATAACTTCTAAAAACTTATTCTCGAACGAATTTGAATTTCGTAATTAATTTTTTTTGTTTATGTTATAATTACGCCTTTTGAGGATCACCTTAACAAAGGCTTTTAAATTCTCATTGTTTTCCTGATATAAATGCTGCCTGAAAATGCTGCCAATATTGCATATGTAAAATTAAAATTTGTTATATATATGGCCAAGAGTTTGGGGTTGTGGCAATAATTTTTATAAAAACTTTGTTATATAGTTTTTTAACTATTTGTATTATATTTTAAAATGTCAAAGATTTCTTGTCAATATCCCCGTTCAACTTTGTGCCTTTACAATTCATTTATACAAAACTTATTATGCCATCTGAAATTTTCTATATTGTTTCAATTAAATTACTTTATTTTATCTATGAATAAATTTTATCTATTTTATGCCTTATTAACATGAGGGTCAAGACATACGAGTGTGATGTTATTATTGAAAATACACAAAGTGTAGCGGAATTTTAAGTTTGTCTAACATTTATGAGGGAAAAAAATTTTAATTGCATTTGACCCGTGGTCGTACAGGTTTTAGATTGAAAAAAATTTTCCTACGAAAACCCTTAAACATTAAAAATATTTATGTTTTGCCCCCCCCCCCTAACTACGCCCATTAGGGACATTGGATTTTTGAAATCCGAATATATATGGAGGCGTTGTTATAATGCAATACCAAAGTGGTGTCTAATAAATAGTTTCTCTATATAAAATAACACATGCTATTTTTAAAGGCAAAAAATATGAGAGTTATTATTGGACAATGACAGTTTCTAAAATTTAGGAAAAACAATCAGTACTTCCCAGGATTTTGGGCTACAGAAGGTAACTGAACAGAGCCTGAACTTTGAACGTTTTGCACAGCGACTTAAATATAGTTAAAAGATATATGTGCACCAATTAAATTATTAGTTGGTGAGCTATACTACAATCTTTATAATGCTGCGATCTAAAGAGAATGGTATTAATAACATTTACAAAAAAAACAAAGAAAATCTGTTTCGATAAAAAGAAAACTCCGAATTTTTATAGAACCATCTACAATTCACTTACTTTTTAAAACGTTATTGACCAATACAATCCTTCGCAATATAAAAACTATGTCGATGATTAAGATGGTGGCCGCCTTTAGCATCACTTTTAATGCGTTCATATATGGATTGAGCAATATATTAGTCATGGTTTTATCCTAGTATTGCAATTTCAAAAGACTCAAGCTGATAAATGTTTAAATTGTTAAATCAAAATCGATATATACGGCTAAGTTATATTATAAACGTTAACGATCAAGATGGACGTCAAAATTTGGAACAAGGGGTTGAACAATCTTTTCATCTGGCATAACTGACATTCGTGTTAAGTGCTCTTTTTAATATAGGGCCTAGAAACCTGCAACGGGCCTTTCGGGCCCGGCAAAATATTTAATTATAGGCCCGGGCCTGGCCCGCTAATTTTATACAAAGCCCGGCCCTGGCCCGTAAGTTTTATTTTTTATTTTTTTTGTTTAATTTTTTTACCGATATGGTAAACAATATGTATTTGTTAAAAATGTTAATAAAAATATTGTAAAAATAATAAATTTATAATTTCCGGTCAGACGAGTTCTACTATCTTTAAAAAGGCGACTTACAGGAAAAAAAAATTTTTTACAAATGGCACTTCGGGATACATAAAACCTTATAAGCCAAATAACTTGTCTTCACCCGAGGCTCTGAAAATATCAAAATACTCAGAAATTAACAATACTACTATAATTTTTTGGCCCATTGCGACAACCACCCTAACAGCCTTTAGCCCCCAAGCCTTACAACTTTTAAAAAAAAGGGGAACAATCTCATTACTAAATATCCCATGACAATCGCGAATCGTTTTTTATACGACCAAAAATCGGCATAACTATTTGTAAATATAATTCATTAGCCAGAGCGGAATGTTTTCCCAATATTTACGATTATTAATTTTTTAATTTATTTATCTCACCTTCACAAAATATGTAATTCTTTTTATAAAAATAATAAATAAACTTTTAAAACCCTTATCTAAGGTTATAAGGTTTCCAATAATGTTACTTGGGTTCTTTGCTTTTCCACCAATATTAATATTTAGGTTATTGCTATAAAATGAAAGAACATTGATATTTTATAAAAGTAACTTGAAGAAATAAATTTTAAAAGTTGTTTTTAAATTTGTTCATGAGTATATATATAAATTATCTTACATAATATTAAAATAATTCGCCCAATATTGCTAGAGGGTATAAATGGGGAGGCAAGGATGGGCAGCTGCCCCCCCCTCCAAATCCAAAAATTCTTGTTCTAAATGCCCTACCTAAACTTCCTCCCTCTAATTTAATTGGCTACGCCCATGGGTGCCCATATTATATGTAAAAAGCTATTTTTAATATAATTTGTGTATGCTAATAAAATTTTAATTCAATCATCGGGGGAAATAACTAATTTGCGGAAAAATAAAAACAGCTTGATTATTTCCGTCCTGTATATTTAAAATAACTTTCAAGTATAATAATTTATCAAATATCTTTTTAAAGATTCGATTCGGATTTTAGAACCTCACCGGGTTCGAACCAAATCTCGACTATTTTCCAGACGCGATTTTTAAATTAAGATACATAAAATGATAACAAATAAAACATTATAAATACACCTTTTTTATACTAAATTTAAATGGCCCGGCCCTAGCCCGCTGAGTTATATTCCAGCCCATCCCGGCCCGTTTTTTGATTTTAAGCAGAAGTCCGTCCAAGGGCCGTGGAGGTCTCTAATACGGCCTATGCAAAAAACATTGCATCTGCGATTAAATCTCATTTTTCTCTCCATATTTTATTAATTTTTAAGCTGAGATCGACCAGGCGTTGCTTTCGCTCAGCCTTTAATTTTTCTCTAAATGATTTGTATTTGAAAATGATGCATTCATGGTTGAACCTGGATTATGGGTAAAAGAATGTAAGTCAAAAAGTGTCCCTTTAATATATAAAAATAGGAAGGATCTTTAAATAATCGGGTTTTTAAAGAGTTGAAACAAATGGGTTATCTTAAGCTATTTTTCTGCTGTTGGCAACATAATTTCTAAAGGACAGAGAATTAAAATCTTGTGTCATAAGGGAATTTAATCTCATAGAAATGACATATCTGAGATTGCTGGTGTGTAACTATATGCCATATAGATGCATTTGTGAAAAAATAAATATATATTGAGACCTGAATCAGTACAGTATTTTTTATTTTATTTAAATGGCACATTAAAATTAAAGAACGCTTTTATTAAATTAAAATTCATTGACTAAGAGATATGTGTGATAATGCAAAGTTAGGTAGTCAATTGATCTATTTGATAGTTTTAGCAGAATTAAATACTTTTGGCGCCCCTATGTTAATAAAATATGATCACAACTTAACTCAATAAAATATTAAACACTTTTTTTAGATAGGTTGTTCGGCGATTCGTTTTCCGCCCTTGTGATGTCCAAAAAACTCCCCAAGCCAATGAAAACTGTTATACGTAGATACTTCCGAATAAAGCAGTATTATTCCTAATGCATATGTATAAAGCTAACTGGCAACAGATCAACCATTCATTGTTGTACATGCCTGCAATTCTATCAAAATCTCATAATATTTAGCATAATGAAATACTTTTGGACCTATATACTGATGTAAAAATTTATTTCAGGTCTAAAAATTGTCTATTAAAAAGGTTAAAATCTTTATATGATTGTGATTAATTAATGTATATAATAAAAATAACATTAAATTAGCGAGCATTAAATTGTAAAAAATATTAAATGGAAGGAATTAGTTATGATAAAAGACAGTTTATACAAAACATTCCATATATGTTGTATATCTAGGGTTTAGGAAATATGTTAGGTGCAAAATCATCTGAGATGGCTTCTTCAACTTAACTAAGAAATTTACAGATTCATTTGCAAAATCAAGGGGTAGAAAAGGTAGAAAATACATCCCAATAGTGTAATTGAAAACGCTTTTTAAAGCCCGTTATTGTTATTTTAATAAGATGGTGATGTATGAAACATGTTTTTATATGCCATAAGCATACATATTGTTTACACGTGCGTGCATTTAATTGAAAAAATAGTGTCAAAGTCAAAGCAATAGATGAAACAATATAATTAGGCGTGTTTAGTATTGCGCGTGTTTCTCTGCGTCTACTACACCTAAAGCCCTGCACGGGCAACCCGAAGCCCGACCAGATCGGCCGGGCTCGGGCAGAATTTATTAAAACACTTGGGTCTCGGGCTCGGGTCGGGCCTGATGAGGCGGTCCGACCCGATGCCCGAGCCCGGCCCGAATTGACTAAAGCAAACTAATCTTTTTTAAAATATGATTTAAACAAACTCAACTTGATATTAAATAATTATCTTCGTACACCATACCTAATATAGGTATTAAGTTTAAGCCATTTTCCCTCATCTATTATAATATTTTGACCGAATATGCAAATCTCATTTAAATATATTACCTTACCTAAATTGCAAATCGTATTTAAATATATTATAGTAGCTCTAACTTTAGAAATAAATAAGGAAATATTTTAAAAAATTTTATTTGGAACTGTTAGATAAAGTATATTTTATAAATTTAAATTTATAGTTTTAAATCATTAGCTGAATAAATTGAGCGAGTGAAATAAAAATTTTATTTCAAACTCATCCTGGTTGCAAATTAAGAGTACTAACAATTTAATGGATTATGTATTTATATGGATAATAAAATAATTTTCAAAATTTTAAAATAAATTTATGAATATTTTATATTTTAAAAATAGGGTCGGGCTCGGGTCGGGCCAAAAATAAAAAATTCGTTCGGGCTCGGGCCGGGCTCGGGCAAAATCAAAACTGAAACGTCGGGCTCGGGCAGAAAAAATATTTTGCAGGGCTCTAACTACACCCCTAAATTATTAAATAAAACATGGGTTTTCCTAGTGCATAGAAGATTTATATAAACGCGCTGGCATGCGAATACATTGTTCTGGCACAATTCCAATGCAATCGGTCGAGAACCTTCGGAGATCTTAGACTGAGAACAATTATTAATTTATATTGATTAAGGTAATACACTATTAATTATATATAATGTTATATGCATGCTAAAAAATAATGATTACATGTACGCTGCAAGAAAAAACAATAATTAAGTGATACAATTATATAAGCATTATTCTAAAATTGATTATATATTTTAAGATAAGCGTTAATGTGATATTGCATACAAGTTTCTATCTTCATATTTAAGCTCTGAAATCGAATTCGAAATTAATGGAGCTTGGTGAGCTTCCAACCTAAGTTTAATAGATAAAATTTAAAAAAAATACAAATTTTGGCATTACAATTCTTAAACTTTATACTTAATTAGTTATCTAAAACAACAAACCGAATATACTCTAGTATATATATAAATAAAAGAGGCAGGAAATTACGTTTAACGTTATAGGGCTATTAGCTCCAACGTTATCAATTTGATAACTATAATAAAATAAGTTGCCAAGATTTCTAGTAGATGGCACCAAAGTTATGGTCTTTCTGTTGGGTGTAAAACCTCCTGCGTTATCCCGGCCCGAACCGAACTTAATTGGTCCACTATCCCCCGCGTCATAAGAAATGACTTTTTGGTTTACTTGAAAGGCTTTAAGATAAACATAGTATACAAATAGATCACTGCCACGTGAAGGTGTAAAGTTTTAAGAAGTTACCAATGTTTTTTCCGGCTAATGATCTTAAGGACATCGTTCCTCTGCAATCATTTAGAGTTATAAAATTATTTTGTGTGGTAGGGAAAGCTTTGGGTTCATATATAAACCATATTTAGATTGTAGAAAATAAAAAATATAATTAATAAAGAAATGCGAGGAGTATACATAAACTTACATCTTGAAAAAGAGAATGGAGTCAAGGGTCTAAGAACTCTTCTTCCATTTATAATTATATCGCAACCTAAAAAGTAATATATTTATATGTTTTAAATATAATAATCTCTACTTTCATTCCTGGCCACCATAGCTAATATCACGACTACCAAAAAAGTATAGAAACCCATATGAATTATAGAAATTTGAGATAATATTAAATTATAAATGACTCAAATATTTTAATGAGATATAATTGAGATTTATATAGATGGTCAAATTTGTCAATGTCATCTTTTGTAAAGTAAATAAATGACAATTCATTCATTTAGTCTACCGTTACATATAAATTATTGCCAAAACTTAATATAAGATGTTATTGGAAAGAGTGTATAAATAGATTCATGGTGTTTTAGAAACTAGGTATCATCTTTCCATAATATAGCGCCAAAACTAACAATGAAAACGAGGAATTTATAGCTATGTTGACTTGTCTTGGGTATTTGGCAATCGTTTTACAAATAGCAAGATTAAATAAGGAAATCTCCAAACTAATTTATTTTGGAATTAGACGTTTATTTCCAAATGATTGTATAACACGCAAAATATATTAAACTAGCTCACCCGGCAAACGTTGTTTTGCTATATGTACATTCGTTAGTTATGTATTTTATAACAACTTCTAATTTCGAGTCAGGATCTTATAATTTTAAATAAAAAATGGAATGCTGGCCAGTAATTTCAAAAATATAAATTTAAAATTATTATATTGATAACAACATAATTAAACATAATTAAATAATGTGTTAATATACTTACCTAAAATAACACGCCATCCCTCCTCTCCACCCCACCGTCCTTCGATTGGAAGTTCTGGAAAAACATAATTTAGAGGATCATAGGCTATAAACAGGAGAAATATTGTCTATTTTATACATTTTTAGACACTTACATAAACGAAGAAAATAAATCCGTAATGCGCCTGGCATCCCTCCTTTCCACCTCACCGTCCTTTGATTGGAAGATCTGGAAAAACATAATTTAGACAATTTAGATTATCATAGTCTACAAACAGGAGAAATTGTGTCTATTTTATACATTTTTAGACACGTACATAAACGATGAAAATAAATCCGTAATGTGCCCGCCATCCCTCCTCTCCGCCCCACCGTCCTTCAATTGGAAGATCTGGAAAAACATAATTTAGAGGATTTAGATTATCATAGCTACAAACAGGAGAAATTTTGTCTATTTTATACGTTTTTAGACGCTTACATAAACGATGAAAATAAATCCGTAATGCGCCCGCCATCCCTCCTCTCCACCCCACCGTCCTTAAGATCTGGAAAAACATAATTTAGAGGATTTATTTTATCATAGTCTACAAACAGGAGAAATATTGTCTATTTTTACATTTTTAGACACTTACATAAACGATGAAAATAAATCCATATGGAATAAAAAGCATATATGTAATTAATTGGGGAAGAGCATATTAATACTTATTGTAGAATCTAATGTTTATATTCCTCTGGTTCTTTCATATGGTAACGGGTCTGACCTGATTTAATATGAAAGAAAATTTTTATGCAGCAATAAAACATTTAAGCTTCATATACTATACGTCATATGACGTCATTATTAAGTGCTAAAACGTATAAAACAACGTATTA
Organism: Gordius sp. MW1; assembly: GCA_964036665.1. Classification (NCBI taxonomy): domain Eukaryota; kingdom Metazoa; phylum Nematomorpha; class Gordioida; order Gordea; family Gordiidae; genus Gordius; species Gordius sp. MW1. The sequence goes on along the minus strand of OZ038529.1, from coordinate 24,942,311 downwards.
AACAAAAAAACGTGACCCCTCAAAAATTACTGGACCGATTTGGCTCGAACAAATTTTAAAACATGCTCCGGAGTATGGGGAATAAACTGTGAAATTTTGAGTTAAATCGGTCTGGTAGTTTTCCAAATTTGGTGGTGGCATACAAACAAACACACAAACACACACACATAGTTTCATTTTTATATATAAGATTAATGAGCAGGCATAGAACAATGGACTGATATTGTATTGCATTTTACGATTTTTCATGGTGATTAGTTGTTTATTGTAAAAAAAACTTTGGGGTCCTGTTTAATTGAGTTAATAAATTCGAATATTTGTTTAAGGAATGTGCCACTCGGGAGCTAAATTACCAAGGGTCGTGACCACTAGCAAGAAAATGATATTGTTGAGGTATTTGTATTTTTTCACTTTTCTTTTCTTAGTAGAAGAGATGATTCGGCAAATATATTCACCGGAGTGAAGACCCAACAAGCGCTTAGCCCTCAAGGCAGGGGATGAATATTAGGCCGTCAGTAAAGCTTAAGGTCTGTGGGTTCCAGTGAGTTATGGAAGTCTACTTTTACTGCCCGATTATTTTTTTATTATGGAATGACGGGAACGCCGTCCCGCTGTATTGGCAGTGTAAAGGATAATGACCGTTTGCTAAAAGGGATGGCGACAGAAGTCGCAGTGGAAGGAAGGCACAATGTCGCAACCGAGAGGCCACAGCAATGCGAAGTTCCTCGTCGGACAAGTGTAGCCCTGTGTTTTGACTTGGTAGGGCTACGATTCATGCGTAACCCCCGGAGGACGCCCACTTAAAGTGGAGATTTCCAAAGATAGGTTGTTTGAAGAGAGATAAGCTACGGAATGTGCTATCAATGGTAAATCCCATTTATTTTGGGTGAGTTGAGGAATTGAGTTAAACCTAATTGAAGATTTTTTTATTATTTTCTATAATTATAACTGTTATAAAGAAGTTGGCAGAATTCATCTTTTTTATTTATACTTTAATAATGAGTTTATAAATATAAACTCATATAGTTCATAAAATCAATTAATTTTAATTTACAAAAAACTATTAGTAATAGGCATACCTAACAAGCTTGTAATTTCAAACCTTTGTTTAACAAATTAAAAAATAGGAATTTGCCAAAAGATTAGTAGAATTCTATCTGTTTAGGCTAGCTTGTATTAGCAATAAGTTCACAAATATGGTGTTTGGCTCACCATATTAATTTAACTAGCGATAAAGCTCTGTAGGGCCATTTAGGCTATTTTATGACCACCTGTAACTTCAAAATATTTATACTCGTGTCTTACAGCTAGCTACCTTTAATCTACTGCTCAGCCACTATATTCAAAGTGGTGATCATCGAGCAATATTTTGGGTTAGTGTTTAACTTCTGATAAAACTTTAATATAAAGACGTTTTACCTTTCAATATTGATTATTTCTTTCGTAAAATTCGTCTCGGGTAAGGGGATATTTTAAAATGTATTTTTTAACAAAAATTTTCATTCTAAATCTTAATCATTTCATCTTTTTGTTGTTCACGTCCCAAGAGAGGGGGGGGGGCTGGGTAAATTCAAGAAATCCGAAGGAAGATGTATTTTCCCTTCACCCCCTATGAATAAACCCTTATTTAGTTACTTCTCAATTTAACGTTACTCTCAAAATAACCACAATTATAAATATCTAATTCTTCTTACTTCAAAATTATTTTAACAAGCAATACTATACATTCACACATCTAATTTCTACCAAAGTTACCAAATATAAACCTGCTTTAACTATTAGTAATAACAAAGCGTTGGTTTCGGTTTTAATAAGAGCTTATGCTTTAGTGTAGGATGTCATAGATGTTTGCGATATAAAGAAAAATAATTTTTTAATATCACATATGCTTTCTACTTAGGCATAAGATTATAAAAAAAATTGACTTTCAAGGCCTATTTTTCGTACACCAGATTTTTTGTGCGCCCACCTGTGTGACCCCAAAGCTATAAAAAAATTTTATTTTGAAATATACAGCTTGTTTTAGTCATAGAATAAGGGAATTAAAAAAAAATATATTTTAATACATATTTTAGATTATGACAATTGCCACATATGTGACCGCAAACTTCATAAAAATATAATTGTTATTGTACAACTTATTTATGCAAAGCGTAGATGATGCGTAATAATTGGGAAATAATTATAATTTTACCATAACTTGAGATTATATACTTTCCACTTCATTTCGAGACGTCATGATAAATTTTTTATTTTTCTTTAATCAAATGCTTATTACCTAAATATTAATCCAGCAAATGTGAATGAACGTGATAAAAAAGCGTATTGCATGACCCACCCAAAACGATCAAAACCAAACCAAAAGGTTTATAAAAATATTCACCCAAAACGCTTTGGATGTTTTTTAACGTCAACCGCCAAAGACTAACCACTAATCTCACCAAACACTTAAAAGGCTGTCTAAAAATGAATGCTAGCGATTGAGGGCCAATTGAGAAACCTTGGTTTTCTACAACACCAGTAATACAATAGCACTTTTGTGGGTTTTTAATCATATAGATACAGGCAATAAATTCTTTAGATCTTAATTGAAAATAGTTATATTAAAGTATTTGCCCTAAATTATACCTTGAGCTTTAGCCAAGGCTAATAAGGTCTCCCAACTATCAACTCAAAAACAAGTTAAATATAGGTAAACGTGCAAATTTATATGTATATTTTGGCGACACAGTGGTTTTATTCAAATATGTTAAGTTTCAAACCACAAAATGTAATAATTATATTTACCTTAATGATTATTTTTTTAATTTTTTATTGTAGAAAGGAATATATATATATATATATATATATATAATATATATATATATATATATATATATATATATATATATAATAATTGGTAATTATCATTATTTTGTTAAGTAATTCGATATTAATGGCATTTTGCATTTAGCTGGTTTATGTTTTTTAAGACTTTAATTGAAAAATGGTTTGTCGTATTAATTTTTTTAAATTTTGATAGTTATAACCAAATTTTACAACAGATAGCTGGGGCGTCCTTCACAAATCGCGCAATGCATACCCCGCCCGTGCATGAATACAGTAGGGTTACTGCCTGATTCACAACGAAAACGGTTAAGAAAATTAGTTGTGGAAAGAATGGGAATAACGTGCTAGAATGTGAGCACGTTGACGGGAAAGAGCATCGAGGTTACACAAATGCTAAAAATAAAAAATGAACAAATCGCCTGCCTACAAGAAACGAGGTGGATCGGAACCAAAATTCGGGAGTTAGAAGAGGGATACAAACTATTCTACAATGGGTCATTAAATCGTAAAAAGTCAGTATTGTTCTAAGCAAATCGTTCAGGGAAATGTGCGCATATGCTTCCCAAATTGAGTGTATGGAATTAGAGAAAGACATATTCTTCGATTTTTTGGAAAAGGAAATTTATGGAATAAAACAGGAAGAAAGGCTAATTATTGATGCCGATTTCAAAGGGGAAAGATCGCATCGGGTATGAACGAAATCATGGATGTTATGGGCATGGTAGGAAGAACAAGGAAAAGACCTCCAAGTACCAAGCATAAGCATGTCGATCGTCAACACCTATTCAAAAACGCGGAGATCAAATTGTGACGTATAGATGTGGGAATCAGTATAGTCAAATTGAATATCTGCTCATATGGCGAAAGAATTTATGGAGTATCAAGGATTGCAAAGTAATACCGGGAAAAAAATCGCCAGGCAACTCGTCCACTTATGATGAATCTTGAAGGAAAAGTATATCTCGAAAGAAGAACCTCGAATTCGGTAATAAATGCTAAAGGATACGTCGACGATAAATATCACCAAAGCGCCTCCTCATTCTTGAGTGCATGGAAGTTGCAAAGGGACTTAAGACGACGATTGGGAGACGCCGACAAAGGATTTAAAAGAAATAGCAATCTGAGTTCTAGCACAAAGCAAAGGAGGTAAAGCTATGAATGGGGCACTATGGTTGTGGGATCAATCGTATAGGGATTTCATCAAAAGAGAGGGAAATCTATATAGACGGTGAAAATCAAAAAGTCGGAGGAATATCAAGAGTGAAGAGAGGCAAAGAGAGCCAACCTTGCAATAGCGAATAATTAGTGTTGCGATCTCGTTTCGTCTCGGTCTCGAAAGCAAAATCTCGTCTCGTCTCGGGTGCGATTATTAAAATCTCGATCTCGTCTCGTCTCGGCCTAGAAAAATCTCGATCTCGTCTCGTCTCGACGAGAATTCTCGTCTCGTCTCGACTTTTAAAAATATTTATACCATATATTTTTTTTCTGACTCTTATAAATTATTATATAAGATATAAATTGGTCATAATGGAACCAATTTTTTATCTCAAACCTAAAACACAAGCTAGATGGGTATCTTGGTAGGAAGCAATATTAGAGGCGTTATATACTACTTGCCTCGAAGGTATAAAGTTGCTAAACAATAACTTTCATTTCCTGGCTAAGGCTCAATAAAAGGATAAAGTTTAATAATATCATCATATTTTAACATAATAAATTTATTGAGATCCTAGATAATAACGTTAAAATAAGACAAAAATGCGAGAGTAAACTTTTGAAGATATCATCTATATATATAAAGTAAAGTGTATATATGTATGTATATATGTATATATGTATATATGTATGTAAGGGCTAATCTCTGAAACTACCGGCCCGATTCGCGCGAAAATTTACCCCTAGGTTCCCAGGGCGGCCAGGGGTAAAATAGCTTTTTCAGAATCCTAAAATTCCTTTTAATTTTCGAGATATTGGGTTTTATGCGTTTTGACGTTCAATAAAATGTCAATCAAACGCACCTCCTCGCGTTCGTCGAAAATTTGAATATACAGACGGTTCTGTAGTAAAAGTGTATCACTTATAGTAGTTTGTAGTAAAACGTAATCTTTTCTTGACAACATAAAATTTATGAATTAGATTTCTTAAACGTCATCTTTTCTTAACGGTGACAAGACAACATTTATGAATTAAATTTCTTAAACGTCATCTTTTCTTAACGGTGTTAAGACAACATAAAATTTATGAATTAAATTTCTTAAACGTCATCTTTTCTTAACGGTGACAACATAAAATTTATGAATTAACTTGAAATAAATAAAATTATAGATTATTTGAGAAAATATATAGGTGAAGAAGATGAATTATTCTCATTATCATTAAATGAGATATTTTAAATGAGAAAGATGAAAGTATATATAATTTAAATGTAATATAAAATAGTCCAACGTTGATTATCCTGAGTAAATGCTATTTATATATAAATGTCATTATTTATCTATCATTAATTTTTATTAAATGCGGCCCGATTCGCGCGAAACTTTACCCGTAGGTTCTCAGGGCGGCCAGGTGTAAAATAGCTTTTTCAGATTGCTAAAATTCCTTTTAGTTTTAAAAATATCGGACATTTCTCGGCCTTTTGGTTTTAAAAAAGGGCTAAATTCTGAAACTTCAGATCCGATTCGAGCGAAAAATTAGCCGTAGATGCCCAGATAGGCCAGGGGTAAAATAGCTTTTACAGATTCCTAAAATACCTTTTTGTTTTAAAAATATCTGACATTTCCCCTCCAGTTTCATTTATAGCAGCATATACAATAATGACGTCATACATACAAAGCTGAAGTTTTCTCGAATTAGATATTTAAAAGTATAATAAAAATGTTACAGTATACGGTTAAAATTATTGGGGTTTAACAGACTATTTAAATTAAATAAATAAAATTTAAATTATGCAGTTTTTGTCATTATTATCACGTGGTCGATCATAGAAGCATATTTTTAATAATTATCCATCCTTCAATTAATTATTTTATTATATTAAAGAAAATTGTATTTCAAATAAATCAGCCAACTAGAAAAAAATGGTATTATTGTATAATAGGTAACAGCATTAATAAGCAATTTTTTCAAAAACATTTAATTTTAGTCGGATTTGATGACTAAAACAGAATTTGCATTTGGTTTGTCTTATTATATAAATATATACTAAAAATGGTGTGTTCATAAAATCATTCGGACCTTTCACATTATAAATTATTTCATATATGACCCCATTTTAGATAAGTCTTATTAATAGCTTATACTTAATTAACCACTTAAGGACTGAGCCAAAGCAACGCTTGGCCGGGCACAGCTAGTTATTTATAACAAGTAATTATCTGAACATTGTAAATACAATAAAATAGGCACTTTTGTTGGAAGAACATAAAAGTTTTGATCTCTTACGTTAATTGCACATATATAACTTAAAATATAAAATTATCTTTAAAGCACAATTTACACTTCTTCATCTTATTTGATTCATCCTTGGATACTGTGAAATGTTTGAGCAGCTTGCTCTTCTTTGTGTTGGATGATGAACTTGTTGCGCATAAACTCATTATAGGTCTTAATAATTTTATATTATATAAGCTATACAAATAAGTAACAAATACCTAATTAATTTCTAATATTCTAAGGGCTACTAACGCTATGTTGTCTATTATGATTATATTACAAATTTGATTTGCGCGAAGCGGATAATTAGCTGCGTAAATAATTTATTATCAAAAGTTTCAAAATCATATTAATATGACCCTAAATGTAACTCATAAAATCAAAATTCTTAATTAGCTAAATTAAGACTTAATAGATAAAAAGTCGAGATCTCGCCGATAAAATCTCGTCTCGTCTCGTCTCGTCTCGAAGTCAAAATTCTCGTCTCGATCTCGACTCAATTTTTCAAAATCTCGTCTCGTCTCGTCTCGGTTTTTCAAGACGAGACGAGACCGAGATTTTTCTCGGTTTTTCCGCATCACTACGAATAATGCCGCGTACACCGAGATGGCAAGCAAACTGGACCATTAAGAAGGCGATAGGCTTATGTACAATTTGGTCAAAAAAATTGAGAAGAAAAATCGCAATGTCGGAGTTCTTAAAAATCAAAAACGAGAAGGATCAAATCTTATTTAAACCGAAGGAAGTGATAAAAAGGATATTTTAAAGAACTTTTGAATATTACAAATGGCAAGATTCCCTTCCCGATCTTGAGCCAAACGTATTTATGGTCGAACTCTTTCAGGAGGATGAAGTTAGGATACAAATGAACAAGATGCAAAAAAGGAAAATCTAATGGCCCAGATGGTATACCTAAGAGAGGGTGAAGAAGGAGTCACGAACATGATAAACCTCTTTAACAAGATATTGGTTGAAGAGCGAATTCCTAATGAGTGGAGAGCAAGCCTAAAATATCCTTATTAAAGGCAAAGGAGACCCTCAGGACTGTGGCAATTACAGATGTATCAAGCTAACTAGCCACTCCTTGAATATGGATAGGATATTAGTAGAGGTGGAAATATCGGCTAGCCAACTCGGATTTGTGGCCAACAAATCCATAATCGACCCAATCTTTGCACTAATACAAATGATGATAATTATGTCAAAAAAAGAAGAGACCTACATATGGTCTTTATCGACTTGGAGAACGCTTATGACACGGTCCCTCGCGATTTAATATGGTAATGCCTGAGAAAACAAAATATCTCTGAAGCATATATACATTTATGAAACCTCAAATTCTTGCTTTAGGACGACAGTTGGAGACTCTAAACCTTTTAGGGTTGAAATTGAATGACATCAAGGATCTGCTTTAAATCTCCGCCTCGGCTGTGACTTCGTATCCCCTTTCGTATGCGATCTCTGCAAACAGCCGGTCTAACCCAATAGTCATCATCCCCTCAATTGCAAATACAGCAAAGGCCGCAACCACAAAATTATCGGCCAGTAACTTAGGAAGACTGGCTAACCAAACACTTAGAGCCCGTTGGCCTTAGCAACCGATGGGACAAGACCAGACGGCGTCACACTTATTCTCTGGTCCCGTGGACTTAATCTCACTTGGGACTTTACCAAGGTCGACATATTTGACCCATCCAACTCCTCTCCCGATCTTATAGTGTGTGCAGAGAATAGGAAGACAACCAAATATTCCTCCCTCGCGGACACAAAATTCATTCCCGTAGTGGCAACCACAAGCGGAAATTTAGGCACCGGAGCTCTCGCTCTCTTGAAACAATGGATAAGGGATCTCCAACGTCTCATTAGATATAAAAGAGTACTTTTTTATCAGGCAAAAGATCACAATGGAAGTCGTTAAATCCAGCACGATTTCCATTCACGGATCACGGCCATCTTTTTATTATAGCGCGTTTTTATAGTTTTTTAGTCGTGAATGTAATTTGTTTTCACCATCCTAATAGTTTAATAATAAAGAAAAGGACATTATATCGACAGTCATTCAAAAGCCATCGCTATGGTGTATGTATGCTATATGCCGATTATACAAAGGGGAAAGTATTCGAAAAAGCCGAAAAGTGGTCAAAGCGCTTAGCTGGATATGGTTTAAAGGTCAGCGATCGAAAAACGGTATACATAAAAATGAACGTTACAAGCACCCCATTGCTAGATGACCATCTAAAGTAGCAAAAGTAGACAGGTTTACATACCTCGGCTCGATACTAATCAGTGACCGGATTGATAATGTATGGTTAAATGACGATGTATATTCGGTCTAATGTGCGACAAGAAAATGCTACTAGTTGAAGAGCAACGCTTTCAAATCCATCGTAAGACCGTGTAACTCTATAAAAGTGAAACAAGGGCATTAAACAGCACGGAAGAAAGGCTCTTACAAGCCACAGATATGAAAATGATACGGTGGACCTTGGGGTATACTAAGCTTGACTATATGACGAATGATATTCTCATGTCAAAAATGGGTATTCAACCTAAGGCCAACATGATCAACGGAAATTGGCTAAAGTAGCTGTAGTGACAGTTATTAGTTATATTTGAATATACGCTTTGTTATTGTAACATAATTACCTTTTTTTTAAAATATATGAATTTGTCGTCTGCGTATGATATTATCGTCTGCTTATAATTACTCGCGGGTTTTGAAATAAAAAGTCGTTGTTTCGTTTGGAATTTTAAGTTGTTTGGTATTCTTACCCTGCCACTTCTACAGTAGCAGGGGCATATACTAAGAAGGGAGACGAATGATGTAAATCGAAAGTATTAGACATGGAAGTACCGAGGAAGAGAGGAAGAGGACGACCTCGTGTCACGTCGAGGGCAAGTCGATAAAGTTATAAAAACAAAAGATTAATCAAGGCATGGCCCTTACCCGTCAAGATGAAAGAAACTTGTCCAAACAAACCCTACTACTGTGGGACCAAATGATTGATAAAGAGGATTGTATTTTATCTTTTAAAGTAAAGAAATATTTTAACACCAATCAAAAAAACATAAAACAAACAAAGAAATTTTACTGGTTTCAAATGGATATAACTGTTAATACAACTATTATGAAATTGTAATCCTTATTAATAAAAAGTGGGAGAATCATATTGTGTAAAGATTTTCACATCTTAAGGTCCCACCGAAATCAGAATGTTGAGAATATTTAGTTAATGCTATACTACATTATGCCAGCTGAAAATGGTCAAGATGCAATCTAAAATAATTTAAATTTTTATTGTTTTGATTTCATAATTAAGATGTTGGTAATCCTCAACAATCAGATTTATTGATTCTTAACAGCACTCTCTAAGAATTAATTTTATTAAATATTTTTTCAACCTTTTTAGGTTCAAATTTCAGGCAGAAAAGCAAACTTATTAAAGAACAAAGATCTCTCCTGTGTTTACCGAACATATTTTGAAAAATGCACAACATACTTTTAAATTGTGTACAAGATGTAATGATAGGGAAATTTCAAATATACTTTATATATTGTATATTTAATCCATTACTATATATTTTTTTGGAATAATATTGTTGGGTTTATATAAATAAAGCAGGTAGAGGAATTGGAACGCGATGTTTTGGACAACTATAGCCCATCATCAGGACAAAAAGTGCAGTTAAAGTCACAAAAAAATGAAGTAAAGTGAATTAAGGGGTAAGATGAACACGTTGATAAATAAAAACAATAAAAATTACAAATCCGGTTATAGCGAGAATATAGCACTTGTGGAGATGGATGTTTTTATACGAATAAAATAAGTACAGAGGTTGCTTAGAAAAAGGTGCCAAAAGGAAAAATAGCTTAAAAAAGAGAAAAGGGGAAATACAGATTTTTTATATATAAATCTAATAGCTATATTTAACACAAAATAGTATAATGTAATGAAAGAATAAGTAGCCTAGATAGGCTGTGTGTGCCTGTAGTTTGAAATTGGCGGGTTAGTCTTTGATTTTTGGCTTGAGGCGGTCGGTTATACTTTGTTTTTTAAATCGTTTTCACCATACCTGGAAGCTATTCAATTTTTAATTTTGTTGGTGCTTAAAACATCTGGTTCCTATTGGATTTAAATAATCATTAATTAAATGTTTATATTATCATGCCAATTATAAGAATTTCCAACAGCTGTTTGTCACACTAAGATGGTCAGCTTCTTTAGATATCTATCCAGGCCTGACAGCCATGTTGGCGATGTGATATATTTAAAATCTTTTTCAAACGAAGTGCTGGTTGTGGGATTTGAACCCGCGAGCCTTGTTATCATGTCATTTATATTTTTAATTATTCCACTTCAATATTACATTGACTCTAAAAGCACTACCATACTAAAAAGAAGATTCCTTCTGGGTTTAAATAATTACCAAGTATGCTTTCACGTCAAATATTTGTAGATTTATTAAAGGTCTATTTTTAAAAACCATGTTACTGTCATTAACTGTACCAAAAAAGTTGAGTATGCTATTTTGTCAAATGTTCCTTTGTTTATAAGATCTATATACTTAACTCTATAATAAAAGAAATAAAATTAAGAGAAAAAGAAATTTCACTCAAAGTTCCAAATCCTACCAGATGGGGTAATGTTGTTATTATGTTTGAAAGCTTGGCTTCAAATAAAGCTATTGTTTAATAAATAGCCATCTGTGAAGGTTTCGATGATAAAGACAAAAAGCAAATTTTATTAGACAATTACCTTTGGGGTTTAATTCAAACACCCTACCAATTTAATTTTAAAATAATACAGGTGGATGAAGATCGAGCATTTTTGATGTTTTTGTAGCAATTAATTTGAGTAATACATGATTGAAAGAAAGTCTATCTTGGAATAGTGGCCAAAACATTATGCATTCGATTCATAAAAGACAGCACTAATGTTGTCTTGATATACATTAGGCCGCATCTTGCTTGATTCACGTTTTTGTGGGAAAAGTTTAAGTGGCAAAAATTTAGTTAAAGCGATTTATGTTGGCCGCCTGAGCGTTAATATACAACGCCACCTGGGAAAGGTTTTGGCGAATCAATTATTGGTGCATCTATTGAATTATTTTTTGCTTTATCGTAAATTCCTATTAAATTTGTATAAATTTTATATTAAATGGGTTGATTGATGTGTTTATATTTTTAATTTAAATATTTAAGTCACCCTAAATTAGACTCTTTAATTATTTTTCTAATTTTCTTATCATTTCCCCAATTCTTTCAACCATTTCCCTCTTTTGCGGTATAGAAATTTCCTCAATATTTGCGTTGGAGATAATATAACGGATCATGGTTGAGGCAGCACAGCCGTGATGAAAGCAGCACAAGTACGAAAATCGATAAAATGCGAACTAAATTTATACATGATTTTCATATTGTTTCAGCTTGTTTTAACACAGCATTTGTGCAAGCATTTTGTTACATTTGTCTTCCATTTTATTTTACAAATGGCTGTTTTTCCCATAGACTAATAAAACGAATCGGGGTCAAAATAGCAGAAAAAAACAGCAGAATTGGTCAGAACTGGTCAGAACAAGATTTTAGATAACAATATATTAGAATTAAATCTCAAATGGGGAGGGAATTTGATGTGCATCTAATCCTAACCCTGACCCTAACCTAAAACGCTGACCTAAAACACTAACCCAAACCTTAACCCTCCTGATCAATCTTCATATGACCAGTTCTGACCAATTCTGCTGTTTTTTTTCTGCTATTTTGACCCGGTCTAGACTGCCGAACAGCTGTTCTGTGCATTGAAATTTATTTAGCAACTCAGGCCGCCATTACTTTAACCCACCAATATGCGCACTTGTGAAATAAAAAACTGCATAAGTGTTTATAGCATAAAGTAATCAAGTTATTTTATGGTTATTTTAATAAATCATCTTTATATGCTTTGTCTTTAATAAATACTTTGTTTTACATAATTTAAATGAACTTCAAGTTTAGTGATTATATTATTTTCTACACAAGATCATTTAGCTGATGCAATATTCAAAGCTAGTATCACTGTATATGCCTGGAAAGGAGATACAGACAAGATGTATTGAACAGGTATATATAGTTTTGATTTTTTATGTTTATATATTGTAGAACTTTTCAAAGTTAATTATCCTTTAAATTTGATTTTTGATGGTAATGATTGTAGATCTTGTTTTTCAAAGATCAACCTTTAAATTTAATTTTGGATGATGGTAATGATCTAACTGTCCATGACATATATATTTGGCAGTACATTAGCTTTAGGTTTTGAAAACATTCAAGATATTTATATTTTAAATTTTCTAGACTTAAAATAATATTTTATTGATCATAAATTAATTAAATTTATAATTTTTTTTTATTTGTTAGTTAGCACATTTCTATTTGGATGGGTTTTACAAGTCTTTATCAATCAGAAGTTTAATTATCTGTAATTTTAAAATGGCAACTAGTTTAAACCTTAAGTTTTCATTTATATTATTTCATATGCTTTCTACTTGACAAGATTGCTATAAGGCCTCATCTTCATTTTACGATGTTTTGAATTATATAAATTAATTCTTATTTATATAATATTTTGAAGGTGTGTGAATATGGGCAAAGGGATTGTATATAAACTGCTGCCAGTGCATAGCAATCTGCCAAGGCATGTTGTGATTTGTAAAGCCAGCCAATTAGAAAACCTGCATATGAATATTTATGAATACATGCATGAATTGTATTGTAATTTATTTTTATACTTATGAAATAAACTTCTAAAAAGTTCTTATACTTTTTTTAGAAATATATTATACATGAATCATCAAATATTACACAAATAAAAATTTTGCTTTATAATTTTTTAAATAATTTGAACCAACAATTTAAAATTTACAAAGCAAAAATAAAATAAATAACTCTTAAGGGTAAATAATTTTTTTAGATGACAATTGATTAATATTTTACTCTCGTAAAATTTATATGTAGTTAAATTTCATATATAGAAAACCTATAGTGTTAAAACTAATACTAGTGTTGTATAGCGTGTAGAAAATATAGTATAGATGGCGCTAATATTACTTTTAACGATATTATATTATTTCCTTATAAATGTAGAATTTCAACACAAGTTTAAATGTTTTCAATGTAGTTTAATTTATTAAGCATGAGTTTTACTTTTTGTTTGGGCTTTTGTAAGCTTATATCAGCTTGATATAAATTTATAAAATAAATATTACAATTCAGCGAAATAAATAGCTCTTAGATAGTTTATGAGACGAAAGTAATGGCGGATTACACCCTTACTTAAAAATTATCGACTGTTCGGCAGTCTATAGTTTTATTAGTCTGGTTTTTCCACAAAATAACATTCCCTAATGTCTTCTAAATGGTAATTGTAATAAACGCCTTTTGAAAAAGCTTGCGTTTACTTTAATAAATGGTAAATAAGTATCAATGGGCAATATAAAGCCTTTTGTCCCAGTTGACTCTAGCTCCAAAATCATCTGAACCTTTTAAATATGACCCCTTTGCCTGAATGCCATAAAAATGTACCTAACGAAGTTGAAGATATTCAGGGTAAAAAATTTGTTGATTCCAAACTATTATGTAGGAATATTTGAATTTAATGCAGAGTCAGAAGATGAGGATAGGTCTACAATGGGGTATGAACAATTAAGTACGGATGTTGAGGATGAACCTTTAAGCTTAAATATTAGACCTGATCTAAACTCTCCATCAGAAATCCCATGCTATTCAGATGTATGTATTTGAAATATATGCTTTTTTAAAATTTGTTAGATTATCAATTGTGCATCATCAAGAGACATTTCATTTAATTCAGGTAATTTTTCAAAGTTTTAAATTTTATGTATTTGGTTAATATTTTTAATGCGATAGATAAAGCTCAAGAAATAAAAGAGCTTATGAACAACATTACTATTCCTACATCACATTTTCCCGAATGGTCTTTTCAAATAAATGAAGAGGATTGGAAGGAAAAATTGTTAAACTCAATAACCAATCACAACATAAACCTTTTTGATTAATAATCTTAACAGCTTTATAACTTCAAACCCTTTTTACATTATATTACTTCAAAATGATCTGCAGCATAGTATTTATGTTAAGTAACATACTTTTAGAATTTTTATCTATATCTTAATGTTATGAATTATAAATTGCTTATTATTTATACAATTATAAAGAAAAATTAATTGCAAATAGAAGAGAGCCAAAGCATTTTTTGTATGAAATATTTTCAGTTATGCCCATAAGAATTTTAGCCAATTTTTACATTTATTATGCCATCTTTGACCTTCTTTGGCAAGAACATTTTGAAAATCAGCCCTTATTTCCCATACGCTAAGTTGCTCTTAACATCATCCACCCTCAGCAGACGTCAAACATAATTCTTTTAAAAAATTTTGCTCAGGGTCTGGATAATAGTTAATCTCAAGAGAGATCTAAAACCATAAATTAACCAGTTTGTGATACATAATTATCAGGGGACATTCCTCTCCTCTGAAAGTGTTTCTCATTCTTTGTTGGAAAGCTTATGCTTTTAGCAAGCTTGATGGCTCAATCTGACCCTTTTTGTTAGTTTGATGAATTCTTTTACATTGATTTCAAAAATAAAAGAATCAAGCCCCTTTCATACTAAATTGGTTTTAGAGTCAAAGAAGGATGTGAGGCTGCATCCCATATTGCTTAAACTTTTCTTCCGTCATCTGCTAATAACAAAATTTTGCCAACATTCATTGATTTTTCAATATCACATATCCCTAAATTCCAATTATATTAAGTATGTGCTAGATCGTATCATATTTTGCTAGGGCAATTTAAATCCTTTTTAGTATTTTTTTCTTTTAGCCTCTTGTACTATGATGGATTTAGTCTGCTCAACTGTAAGATCCTGAGAGATTTCAGAATGATTAAACAAATCTGACTCTTTGCTTTTATACAGTAAAATGCGAGGTATTGACTACAGATCATTTAATTGACAAACTGTCACTCACTCTTGAATAAGTAGAGACAGCTTTATTTAATGCTTCTGTATAAATTTAATTTTTAACTTTTCTGTTTTAACTTTATTGTCTCTATTATTTAGTTTTGTGAGCTGGTGTTTTGCTTCGTATTTAACACCACTCTTTATGTTAGTAATTAATTATTTATTTTTGTCACGGAATATTAAGTTATGTTCATGTGTAATAATTTTGGAATATAATTTAATAGTTTAGCTTTAGATTTTGGTTTGGGGAAAAGACTAGTAGTGTTTTTGTCTCGGTCGCGAAAGCAAAATCTTGTTTCATTTTGGGTGCAATTATGAGAGTCTTTTTGTCTCGCAAATTCTTGATTTTTAAGAAATTTGTTTCACAAAATTAGACTCTCGCGATTTTATTATAACTAAATAAGAAATAATTTTTATAGAAATCAAAATGGTGGCAGGGAGGGATGGCTGCCCCCCTCTACAGTCTACAACCTAAATTTCTTTAAAATTAAAGTTAATTGTGGCTAAAATTATCATTTTGCCCCTCCCTAAATCATTATTATCCCCCCTACCCTCTAAATTCAATCCTGGCTGCGCCCATGACACTGGCAAAGCTTATGGTTGAAAGTAATGTCTCTCTTAACTAATTTAAGGCATTCTGGATATATTTATTATCAATTATAGATTAGAAAGTTTATTGCATGTCGATTTGTACTCAACTCGTCTATTGCACAATTCATCTACTGCACAAAAATTATAAATTAAACATTATTATATAAGTATATCTATTATGGGACCGGGTCAAAACCGCAGAAAAAAAACAGCAGAATTGGTCAGAACTGATCAAGACTGGTCAGAACTGGTCAAGATTGAACATCTGTTTATATATGATGAATTAAAATGTAAGTTTTAACCTATCTTTTATTCATAATTTATATTATAGATGTTGTATACTAATACTTCCATGGATATCATATTATATTTACAATTTTGGAAATAAAGGAAATAGAATTAAAAGTTTTAACCTAAAATTCTATTCATAATTTATATTAAAGATGTTGAATACTAATACTTCCATGGATATGATATTATATTTATAATTTTGGAAATAGAATTTAAGTTTTAACCTATCTTTTATTCATAATTTATATTATAGATGTTGAATACTAATACTTCCATGGATATGATATTATTTTTACAATTTTGGAAATAAAGGAAATAGAATTTAAGTTTTAACCTATCTTTTATTCATAGTTTATATTATAGATGTTGAATACTAATACTTCCATCTTAGATTGGTGAGGAGGGTTAGTGTTTTAGGTCGGGGTTATTGTTTTAGGTCAGGGTAGGGTTATATTGATTATCTAAAAGTCATATTATTCTGCTACTTTTTAATCCTGCTACTTTGACCCTTTAAAATGTTTTGCCTTTACACTCATTTAAGTTTTTTTTATAAATATTTACTAGATTATAACAGACCAATTTTATTAATATTTACTAAATTATAACAGACAAATAATCAAGTGGTAATAATATTTAACATTGCATCTCTTTCTTTATATTTTAGATAACATGATATTGTTTTTAGAAATTGAGATGGGTCTATTTCACTGTTAGTATAATGTTCTTTTAAATTATTGATACAAGATTCTTTGTTGATTTCTTTCTTAGATTTTGGGTTTATTGTTTTTCCTTGGTTTATTTTATAGATATTTGAGTTAGTTTCTTTCTGTATCTTTTTGAGATAATCAATAAATTGATAAATATTGGGATGGGAAGTCTTTACAAGTTTCTTTAGCTTATTGTGGAATCTTCTATGTGATTATTAGTTCTTGGGAGATTTGTCTCTTCATATCTTCCCCACATTTCATACTTAAATCGTGCTGCTTCATCAACCCATGTCTCATTTATATATTTCATATACTTTTCTAATACGGGATTATTAATTTGCAAAATTGTGATTTTACATCCTGCTCCTTTAAAAATGGCAAAGCCATTAAGCTTTTTATTGTACTATATATATTTTTATTGACTTTATAGTCAATGGCTAACCCTAAAGACTTAGCTTTTTTGTATAAAGCTTGAGAATAGTGAAAATAACATCCTAATAACATATAGATTAATTTAATATTAATAAACCTTTTATTCTTCTTGAAGATTTTTTAAATTCTAACCAAATATGCATTAAAATCTATATTTTGTATACTTATTCTCTTGCTCAAAAATGAGACAAATTCTTTAAAATAAGACATGAAAATAACAATTAAATATATGCTGTTTTGTCGTATAATTCTAAAATGTCTATGCGCTTCGCATTTTCCATCCCCCCGACTTTTTCTGCTATTTTTTCATAATTCTGCTATTTTGACCCCGATTCATCTATTATATAACTATATTAATTATTGCAAATGCATATTACCTTATATAAAGCATTTAATTTAAATTATGATAGAAAATCTAAGCAATAAAAAATTTGAACTTTATAAAATATATGCTTAATATGAAAGAAAATATATATGCAGCTATAAAAAAGTTAATCTTCATATATGCATTGTTTCTTACAAAAAATTATGAACTAATTTATTGGTAAAGAAAATTACATATTTTGGGAAGGTGAGATAAATAAATTAAAAAGTTAAGAATCGTAAATATTAGGAAAACATTCGGTTATGGCTAATGAATTATATCTATCTACAGATGGTTATGCCGATTTTCTGTCGAATGAAAAACGATTCGCGATTATCATGGGATAGCAATGAAATTTGTTTCCCAATTTTTTTAAAAAGTTGTAAGGCTAGGGGGCCAAAGGTTGTTAGGGTAGTTGTCGCAATGGGACAAAATATTATAGTAGTATTGTTGATATCCGAGTATTTTGAAATTTTTAGACAAGGGATCTTTGTTATGATTAGATGGGACTAATACGTCAGTACATACTTATTTTTTACTCTCTTTCCCACCGGCGGCGGGGGGGGGGGGGGGGGGGGGGGTTATTTGCCCCCCCCCCTTTTTTACCCTATTTCTTAACCTGCCCCCCCCCCTTTTTATCTTCCATCTCAACGGGGGGGGGGGGAGGGGTGTCATTTGCCCCCCCCCCCTCTTTTTTTAACCTATTTGCCCCCCCCCCCTTTTATTACCCTCTTTCTCAATGGGGGGGGGAGGGGGTCATTTGCCCCCCCCCCCTTTTTAATCCTCGTTACCGGGGGGGGGGGGGGTCATTTGCCCCCCCCCTCTTTTTTCACCCTCTTTCTTAACCTGGGGGAGGGGGGAATCACTCCCCCCCCCCCGGGGAAAATGAGGGTAAAAAATAAGTGGGAGTAGAAAAGGGGGGGGGGGCAAATTACCCCCATCCCCCTTGGTAAGATAGAGGGTAAAAAATATTTCCCCCAACCCCCCGGGTGAGAAAGATGGTAAAAAATAAGGGGGAGAGGGTGGGGGCAAATTATCCCCCCCCCTCCCCCCAGGTAATAATAAATAAAAAATAAGGGGGGGGGGCAAATGAAATCACCCCCCCCCCCCCTCCCCCCTGGTGAGAAAGAGGGTAAAAAATAAGGGGGGGGGCCCCCCCGGTTAAGAAAGAGGGTAAAAGGCCCCCCAGGTGAGAAAGAGGGTAAAAAAATAATATATTAATTTAAGATAGAAAACATAAAATGAATAAAATAAATTATATATATATTTATTAATTAAGCAAGAAGTAAATATAAAAAAACATAACAATAAAACACAAAAAAATATATAAGGCTATAAATATATAAAATAACTTAAAATGAAAATATAGCATGTAAATAATTTACCTAATTTACCTTTTTACTTAGTGCAAGATGGCGGATTTTTGGCTTCAAATTTTTCATATGTATGCACGCTCAATGAGCAGTCTATTTAGTCTATGATTATAACGTTATAAAACAACAAATTGCTAGTGCATACTTTTCATATAGTATTATTTAGACAATTGATAACTAGTTGCACATATTAGGACGATGTAAAAACTATAATAAAAGTAGCATTATTTGTGAAATAAATTAAGTTGTGGGTAAAAATTTTTAGAGCAAAAATTATTACATCCAAAATGTAAATGTCGATAATATATTTTAAGGCCCCATTTTATATTTCAAAAAATTACTCTTTATTTCAACCAATATGCCATTAAATCGTTATTTGTAAATACAGCACAAACTCATGTACATATTGAATTTAAATTTTGTCCCTCGTTAACAATACTTTTAAGAGATTTATTAGCATCTCTTATAAAACTCATGTATATAAGGATACTGCCAATTGCCACATTTTCAGACTATTAAGTGAATTCGAATGCACCTGCCAACTTCATTTATAATGATAATGTAGATCAGATATCAGAAAAGCCCAGATGCCGCCCGACCCATACGGATGTAAATATGGTATAATATATTATAGAATTGTTTGCATACCATAGGGTTCACTTTTGACTAGCTAAAATTACCAAAATTTGGGGGGGGGGGGTTAAATTTTTTAATGTCAAATATAGTTCCAACATATTAATTTTCATTAAATACCTTAAATATGTATCATACAAAATAAAAATATTCAAGTAAATTTACTATATTTGACGGTTAATAAAATAATTTAAACCCACATTTCGCCGAAAATAGCTTGTATCGTCTCGTCCTGACCTCGTCTCGATCTCCAACCAATTTTTCACATTTTCGTCTCGGACAAGAAAATTTAAACCGAGATCTCGCCTAAAATTTTTTGTATGATTTTGTCCTAACATCGAAATTCTTATCTCTATCTGGAACCGTATTTAATTGTTAATTAATCTGAATAATACATATAATATAAACATAGGCGGAGCCAGCATTGGAATTAGAAGGGGGCAACAATAATTTAGGGAGGGGCAAAATAAACATCTTTTGAAGTTTTAGTGATAATTTTAATACATTTCAACGATTTTTGGATTTGTAGGGAAGCAGCCGCTTCTCCCTGCCCCCCCCCCTTAGCTACGCCCATGAATATAGGCCTTTTCATACTAAATTCGTCGTATATTCTGAAGGTTTTGTTTTTAATTAAAACTAATAGAAGAGTCTACAGATAATAATAGAACTAAGAGTTTTATTTAGTAGTGAGGGGCGACATTGTTGGCCGATATACTTTTTAACTAGCAAGGGTTGTGGTCGACCGGCTTTCTATAATTTATTTTTGGCAATAAAATTAAAGCGGAATATTTTTTTGCGGTGTAATAAAGCGTCCGTGTTGCACAGATTCAAAGCGTTGCAAGCATACGTTCTATGGTTTGACAAATATTATGGCATGTTTTAAGCTAAATGTATATAATTTAAGCTATATTTATATTGCATCAAATACATTTTCTATTTAAAAGCATAAGAACAAAATTAAAATAGTTTGTTGACGAAGAAAGAATTTAAATATTTTAGTTATTCCTTTGCCCGAGTTCTTGCTTCTACTTCCCCATACACCGATGCTAAGCTAAGTGTGTTGTCGCCTTCTACAGAGCATTAAATAACCCTTCGTCATGAATACATAAAGGCTGAAATAGATGACCTTTGATCAAAACCTACGCAGCGCTAAACTTACATGATCTAAGTGTAAAAATCGCCCTACCGAGGGCCATCATGAACATTGTCAATTATATATTAGATATAGTGTGTATAATATAATAAATGAGGGTAATGATAATTGTGTGGATATTTCCAAAATTTGTCAGTATATTGGAAAAAGAGGCCTGTGTTGGGCTTCTATATTTCTTTATTATCATCATAAACTAATTTTGACACATATTTTCAGTGTTAGCAATCAAAGTGTTACTCCCTAAATTTTGTTGTTTGTGTGAAATCCCACGTTCGATCTACGCTTCTTTACCTATGGTTTTCTACCCCACGCATCTTAACAAAATGATTTTATATACGCGCGAGCGTCTCCATCTCCTTACACATCGTGTGGCCTCTTACAATATAAAAAATGTAATTTTTTCGCATTATTCATCAAGGAATTAATAGAGCCATATATTTAAATGCGCTTAAATTAAATAAATTCCACGTCTTGGGATATAGAATTCTATTCGAATATTTAAACCATTCTTTCCCTCAGTATCCTAAAGTTTGCCTATGGAAGTTTCTAATGTCAAACCTCCGTGTTATACAAATAAGTTGGGTCATAATACTTGCATCCGATAAAAACTAAGCACCAACGGCTTAAGCAAAACTTTGTCGCCTTTGTCACGACAAATTTAGCATATCAGAAGCGATTTATTCACACGATGGAGCTTGGTATTGTTAGTTCTTCTCAGAGCCAATGTTTCCTATACTGTACATGACCCCAAGTAAACCAAAGGTAATTGGTATCGTGCATTTAAAAACTCAATTATCCGTTCGTTATCTATTATTTAATTTGCACGACTTTAGTATTACATCGATATAATTGAAAAAAAAAAATTAACTTAACAAGAATAATATTTTTTTAAAACAAAAAAATTATGATAAAATCTTGTGATTATTCAATTTAATAGGCTAAAAAGGTAGGTTTTACTAATATCACTTTTAAATAGGACAAATTTTCATACAATCTTTACTGGGAATAATTCAATCATTTTTTGCACAGACGAATGTTTTAGAAAATTTAACTTATAAAGAGAAACAGCTGACTAATTTTAATCAATATTGTGACGGGAATGGTGTCAATGTGGGCTAAACATAAGTTAAGAAAAGAGCAGAATAAATGGTGCAATGGCAATCGAGATTGTGGTTATATTCCTATTGGCAATCAGGATATCCATCGCATTGGCTTGCGTGGTCGAAAACGATATTTATTATTTAGCTGCTTAGGACTATTGATATTTCTCACGCTACTTAATATAACAGTTAAATATCTATTAATTTGCTCACTATAAATTTAGGCGTCTCTACTCATATTTTTTGCATTTAAACTTTATAATCCTCTTGGAGCTCCTATTGATTATTGGTCTACCCCTGATGAGATAATTTTTAACAAAAATGTTGAAATCAATAATTTAGTACCATATAATGATGAGTTAAATGGGCTTCAAAATCAAGATTTAATAATGGATGCTCATAAAAATAAAGTAATGATTAGTAAAAGATATTCTTAAATCATTTAGATTCACATACAAAGTGTTTTTTCCAATAATCAAGATAGCTCTATGGTGAATGAGACTATAAGTAACCATCAATAATTATTTTCTCAAAACACATTTAGTGCATTTTGACCCCAATGGCACCTGTATTGAAAATGCAGATCAATTTGTATTTTCAAAGCCTGACTACAAAGATTATGGAGTGGATGATATATATTTTTCTGGTATGTTTTCTGAGACAAAGCTTCCATACCTTCCTAATAATATTGGACTTAAACGAATTTGGACACCCAAGGTAATCTCATAAGATTGTGATGATATATTTTATCCACCTCTATTAATTGTTAAACTTTTATTAGATAAAAAATGAGATCCCAAGTGAAAATAACATGACTATACTGTCATCCGGTATTGCAAAATTACGGGGTAATCAAGGCATAATAATTTCTACTACCTTTTTGAACATGTCAGCTTTTAAGGACATAAAACTACGTACTAAAGTAATTTCTCATTGACACATTCTGATAAGAAGGATAATTTAATTATTTTAACACTAGTTTTTAGAAATATCTTAATATTAAACCTTTTTACATATAGGAGGGAATAATTGTTATGAAAAGTGCTAATGGCGGTATCTTGATTCCTAGCAAATATTTACCCTTTCAGGGTTTTGAAACAAAAGGACAAGATTTATTTCAACCGTCTAATAGCGTTGATAATTATGATTCTCCACCCACAACAAGATTTGAAAATACACTCCCTCTTCGCACTTCTTTCATTTACATGTCATCACGTAAACTATGCATCTGTGGTAATTCTGGGAGACTATTTTCTGTACCAATCCTTACGCCTGATACAAATTGCATAAATGCGTTGGAAAATACCCAAAACCCATGTCAAACTGCTTAACTCTAAACTTCTTTTAAAAAGATTTAACAGTCTATTTATTGGCAAAAGTTCCAGTTTATATTAAAGTTCTACACACATTTTATTATAGTGTGTAGTCATTTTATATTAGATTTAGTGTTTTCTTGAACTGTGTGTGCCTTTTTGTGTCTTATTTTGCCATTTAAGATGTGCAATAGAGAATTTTAAAAAATTATTTATACCTTTTTATATAAAAATTAAATTGTTTTTACAATTTGGCAGTATACATTATTTATGTTATAATTTAAAGTTTACCTCCAATCCCTCATATATATTTATATAACCTACACAACCGTGGAACTGTATACACAAGAGATATATTTGAGATTATAAAAATGGAATGCATAAATTCTAAATTTACTGATTGTATAAATACTTGAAATGATTACTATTATTGTTCTCGCTATCCCTATTTTATTTCCTTTATTATCAAATTAATGCATATTTTGATAATAGCCAAGCAATGCAAAGTTTTATTAAAATAATTTTGAAATAGGTGGCCCGTCAACTTGCCGAATTGAATGTCCTAGAGTCAAAAATATCCCTCAATTTGAAAATCTCCCCCAAAATTCCATTCGATTTCTGATAAAGGTTAAAATTTAGGTTTTTCTAAATCAAATTTATAATAATTATGAAAGGCACTAGATTTAGGGCCTTTTTTATGATAATGAGGAGAATGATCCTAAATGTCCTAGGGTGAATTCGGCCAGTTGGTTTTAGGCGAGTTGATAGGGCACCGAAATATAAACATAGACCGCTCATGAAGGCCCGTCAACTTGCCGAATACCATCTCGCCGAATTCACCCTGGGACATTTTGTGATTGGTTGAAAGGGGGACATTTTTTAGCTCTGGGACATTAAATTTGGCGAGATTGTTTTCGGCGAGTTGATAGCGCACCACCGCTCATCACCGTATAAAATGTGTGTGTTTTTTCCACCATACATCATATAACAATGATTATATAGAGTATATAGTAATTTTTGTAGATTAAATTATTTTAAAAAGGTTAATGAAACATATTGAACTAGTTAGATATCAACAACACTATTTTAAACTAGATATTATTGACACATTTCATAAAAATGTAAAAACTGTAATGATATTGTTAACAATCTTTTGCAATTGTATATTTTGCTTTTCAAGCTTGCTGACTCTTATGGTGGTTTTAAGCCTCAAAATTTCTTCTTTACTTTTTTCTGGAGTAAATATTTTCTTCCTTTTCTTGGGAACTGGTTTGGAATAGTTTGTTGAATCATTCAAGGGAGAGGCTTTAGAATTATAGGTTTGTCTTTTTGGTGTATCTTTCTAATAAATCAGTTGTCACAATCCAATATTGTATCAATACTCAATTTGTTAGTTGGGAATTAGTTCTAGAGTAAAGAAGTGTATAAAGTAACTTCTCAAAGAAGGTCAATTGTGAATTATAAAATTACAATAAAAATATGACTCGCCCTTTTATAATAAAATTTAAAAGCAGCATTTTCCTGGCAAATGTATTAGAAATTCAATTGTGAATAATTTGACTAAAAACAATTAATAAAGGATAATTAGGCTTACATGGCTTGGAAAATTAAAGTAGGAACTGCATCTTCTCTCAATTGATGATAATTTGTTGCCGATGGGTAAAACATTTTAGGTCTAAAATGATAGGAACATACGTGAGAATATTGCGTAATTTGAAAATCTCGTTTGAAGTTATGAAACCAGGTCTTTAGAGTTGCGGATTCTTTACGGGAAACCTAAAATTGTTTAAAATATGATATATCTTGTAATATATTACATACTTATTGAATAAAAACCTTTTGTCTTTACCTCTCCTGTTCGAACAAAACGGCACAGCGCAAAACGAAATTATATGGTATAGGACGGTAGTGTCTATCAAAATGGTGGCAAATTTCACACACAATTTAGAGGTGTGCACGGATCAATCCGATCCGTCCGAACTCGGATCGGATCAACATTTTAATTTTGGAAGTCGGATCGGATCAACATTTTATTTTAGTCGGATCGGATCGGATTTCCAAATTTAAAATAAACACAAATAAGTTCTAATTAATTAAATTAATAATTTTTAGTATACCTTTTCATAATTATCTTTGAAATGAAGATTGCAAATATGATTCAAAAAAATATTTGCTGAAATGGTGGGTTTCATATCAAACAGTCCTGCCAAGGCTTTATAAGCTGGCAAATAAAGTTTTAGCTATATCTACTGCCTCTACCACTTCGGAAAGAAATTTCTCGGTGGCTGGAAGAACATTAGAAGAAAGAAGAACGCGAATTAAACCAGAAAATTTAGATTCTTTATTATTTTTATATGATAATATGGAATTAGTCAAATAAAATTTTATATTTATTTCGGGTCTTTTAAATTTGCTGTACCTTATTTTTATGTATTTTGAATTTAATCATCAATAAAAAGTTCTGTTCGTAAAATTTTAATTTAAAAATTTCGGATCGGATGGGATTTAGATTTTAAAAAACTCGGATTGGATTTAGATTTTAAAAAACTCGGATCGGATCGGATGGATATAAAATTTTTCAAAAACCCCTCGGGTCGGATCAAAAAAAATTGATCCGTGCACACCTCTAACACAATTTGCCACATGGAACATATGACATGCGCAGTCTATGTAGTTTATGAATATGAAGCTTATCACATGGTTGAATTATGTGAGAATTTAATTGTTAAAATTCATATCTGAATCAAATTTATATTTAACAACCTTAGACAAGTCATAGGATGGACTGCCTCCATTTTAAATGTGCACTTTTCAATTCACATAAAGATTTGTTTGTAAGTTGCAAAATTAATGGAAATAACAATAATAAATATAATTTAAATCTTATTAAACATAATTATTTTTACAAATATACAATTTCATTTTTGCGTGTAGAAAATATTTTCTAGATGGTGCTAACTTTTAGACATAGATATTTTCTAGTTAAGTATGTGGATTTTTACATAAATTTAATAAATTATATGCTTATCATTTTCTCCGATTTTTTGATAACGGTAAATTCAAATATTGAGATGAAAGATAAAATCTTAGCCTCGTATATAAATTAATATCATTAATGATCAAATATATTATCAAAAATAAATTTAAAATGGCATGGGAATTTAGTAAAAAAGTTAAAAAGGCCATTTTTACACCTTTAAACCCATTTTTTTTAAAAGTTGCATTGGAAATAAACAATAAAAATTTGTTCAGCGTAGGCCCATTCTGAAATTAGGCTATGAGTTGAGCCATTATAGCTTATAAGGCGACTTCGTGAAACTCAATTTTCAAATGTTTAAAAGATATAACAAATTAAATAATGTTGGCTCTTAATTTAAAAATGGCGGATTTGTAAATGAAAATAAAGACTTCGTGTTAAGTGTAAAGGGCAAGTGGGCAAAAATAATAAGATAGAGACAGATATGGCCCTTACTCTGTTAGATGGAAGAAATTGATCAAAACAAACCTCACGACTGTGCGACTAAATACCCTGAAGACAAGAAGATTTAAAGCGATATTTAAAAAGAACAAGCTAATTACTAAATAATTTATCAGGTAGTTAAGTTTAAATCAATAAGTTATATTGTTTAGTGTATCTAATTTTGTTATAGGAATAAGTTTGAACAGCTCAGAATTTACTACACTGATTTAAGGGAAACCGTGACATTGTCTGTCAAACTATTTTTCATATCTTGACTCACATAAAAATTTAAGGGACATACAAGTTAAGTGCTTTATCCTCTAAAAATAAGTTTTTAAAAATATTTTTAGTTATTTTAAGAAAGAACACATGAAGACATGAGGGAGAAGAACAACTGTGCTCAAGAGACAAAAAACAACAGGTAATATAATCCGATTAGAAGATATTAGTTTCAATTATTAATTTATTTCTACGACTTGTAAAATGGGCATTTAATGGAATTGCAAGGTTTTGTTGCATATTTCAAACATGACAATGGCGCCCGACTAAAATTGAACCCCCCCCCTTAACTTCCGTTATAAATTATTAAATATTTTGCAAGATTGCGATTCAAAAGCAATTATTTGACGAGCAAAGAACAAAGTAAAAACAATCAAAATTCGGGACGAAATTCCGTGATTCATTTAAAGACGGGTTAGTTTATGTTAAAAATTATTAGGTTCTGTATAATATTAATTGTTTTAGTTTTAAGTTGGAGGAAATTATGTAGAATATTGTTAACCGTAATTATTAAATATTTATTGGCAAATGTACATTAAACACGAATTATTACCAGGGTATTACGTTTTTGTTAGTTTTTCTTGCCTGGGATTTACAGTAATTATTTTAAATAATATACTTGCATGTTGCAAGCGTTGTGAAACATGCCGTGGAAATAGGCGGAGGACTATGGTTTTGATAGCGAAATGCTATAAATGGGGAGAGAACGGGCATGAAACGCTCTCATGTCCGAAAATTAATCAAAGTGTGATTTGTTTTTTGTGTCAAGAAGATGGGCATAGGGCGGGGCAATGTCCGAGGCGTCCACAAACATGACTATTGAAGCAAAAGTGTCTCCATTATTTGATAAAACAGGGCACCTTTTGTTGTAAACTATTATTCGCTCTTTCATTCTGTATATTAAAAATTTATTGCATGCAGTATTATTAATTATATTTGGAATGTTTAAATTTTTCTTTGTGTGAAGCATGAGTTGCTATATGGTATGATTGGGAGAAGTACATGTAAATTAGGAATTCATGTAGCTAGGGCGTTAAAAAGTATATCCTTAAAGTTTTATGGTTTAGTTTTTATGTAATTAGTGTTCTTTATAATGCCGTTGTTTTTGTTTTAAATTGGAGTTTTTGTAGCGCAGGCAGGTGTTGGCAACTTTTTTTTTTCTATTTAGTGAAAGGCTTATGTTTAGTAAGTAGGTCAGTTATGCGATATGGGAAAAAGAATTCTTTACGCTTGATAAGAGGCAGATGTGGGAAAAGGTTTGTTAGTAGAGTGATGACCTTCGTGGGAAGAAAGAGGTCTGCTTGTTACTTATCGCAGGACGGTAAGGTGGTGTAAAAGATTATGGGAAATAATCAAACCAATATTAGGGTTATTAGGGAAGGTCAAGGTCCCGGGGTGGCCGTAATGTGTCGTGTACCCTGTAAATGGAAAAGGGTGCTCGGCAGGAAGACAGTTGTGGGACTAGTAGAGGATTAAGCAATTAAGACATAGAGATAGATGGTGGGGTAATGGTTGGTAGTATGGTAGGGCAAGAGCATTTAATTTAAGGACTAAAGAGATGGCAAGAGAGGAAGAGATGGCTAGAAAGAAGGTTGACCTATGTCCAGAAGGTGACAGGCACTTTTAACATTATGGCAAAGGTTTTATTTTTTCACTTTCATAAAAAGAAAGGGTTGTGGAAATTATTTCTATTTTCATAATATATTATCTACTACTTGTCTCTCATTTTTAGTTTTACTTTACCTCTAGCTTACTCTATTCTACCTAACTCTTCCCTATTTGTCTCATTAATTTTATTCTAGTGTTATGCTTACTTATACCTATTTCGGCCTAGAGCCGTACTTATAAAAAAAATAAGAAATGAAAGATAAAAAAAATAAAAACAAAAAAAAAAATATAAAAAAATGTGAAAAATGGATGTATGGAAGCATGGGGCGAAGACTTGATCGCAAAAGGCTTAATTCAAGTTGAGAAATTGTATTTCTCATTATCGCGATTTCGTAGGATATGATGTCCAAAATTATAACATAAGAATTTATTGCCCACTTCGGATGTAACATTTTGAATATGATCGCAGAATGTTGATAATTATGTAGTAATATTTATATATTGGTGTTATTTTTATGACTCATTCCCTTTAAAAAAATTAAAAAAAGGAGTTAAATAGGGAAGTGAGGATAAATGATATCTAAAAGCGAAAACGTTATACGTCTATTATCATTTTCGAGTCACATGCTAAAAAAGATAGGGATATATATAGTTGAAATTAATCTCTAATTAAAATTGCCTATAGATGGCACTAATAAGAGGATACTTTTCATTTAATTGCGGCACTCCTGAAAGTGGTTATTATTATCTTCTGATTATAATCAAAAACCCGCAATTTATTAACTAATTTCTAATATGATATTCCTCGTGTTATTACGAAATGATAATATAACCATTGTAGTTTCTCTAGATTATATAAGGGTGTATGTAATATTTCTTATGTGGTTACGAAAAGTTAATAAAACCAGAGTGTAGTTCCTCAGTATCATATATAAGTTGATAATATTATTTCAATTTTATATTTGTATTCTCATAATTTTTATATATTTGTAATCGAATTTTTTTGTATACGTCTATTTTCATTTTGTATTTATGTTCATTTTCATTGTTCGCGTAGCTGTAGTGTGTTATCACTGTAAGTCTGCTAAGAATTTGTAACGTCGAATGTGAAACATTGCTGCTGTGTCGCAATATTTTTAATGAAAATAGTGAGTGTAAAATTACACAGCTCTACAAATAATGACTTTGTGATTGTATCCCGCAATCCGACCATTAATTCTGATAGAAATTTTGCGCTGAAAAATAATCTGTTTTTAGTTTTTTTCTACAATTACTAGTTTTTTAGATCTACGAGGTTAAAGGTGCCAAAAATGCCCTTTTAAGCCTTTTTGAGGCTATATTGCCTAGGTATTTTTAATATTTAGTGAAAAATAGTAATTTATTCCTGTAGATTAAAGTTTTATTTATACGTCCATTTTATTTTTTTATATCACCCTTATATTTAAATTTATTTGCGTTTACGTAAACCCCTTCCCCTCATCAAAATTCGCCCCGCTATGTCTGGAAAAAGGAGTACATTAGAGTTCATATTACACGCTGTTTACTAACACATCGCTCTGTCCCTTTATCCATCTCTTCCACTCCCGCCCCCATATCTATCCAAGCACACATGAAGGAGGCGGGAGTGGAGGAGAAAGAGAGGAGAGTAGGTAAAGGGAGAGATATATGTGTTAGTAAACATCGCGTGTGTAGTATGAACTCTAATGAACTCCTTTTTCCAGACAGGGCTTTACGCAAACGCGTATAAATTTGAGTATAAGGGTGATATAAAAAAAATAAAAGAATGGACCTATAGATGAAACTTTAATCTACATGAATATATTACTATTTTTCACTAAATATTAAAAATGCCGGGGCAATATAGCCTCAAAAGACTTAAAAAGAGCATTTTTGGCACTTTCAACCTCGTATATCTAAAAAACTGGTAATCGTAGAAAAAACTAAAAACATATTATTTTTCAGCGCAAAATTCTCTATCAGAATTATTAATCGGAGATATTTTTTTGTAGACCTGTGTTATAGGGGAGGTTAGGGTTGTCTTTTTATATCGCGCACAATTATTCGTATATATGTATTCGTGAGGGTGCCTGGAAAAGAGGGCACTGACGTAAAGGGTCAAGCGCATATGAGTTATATGTACCGATACGTTGACGTGGTCGTAAAATTTTGAAGGAAAGCTAAAGATAACGGTGCGGTAGATGTCCGCAAATAAAAAAGGATTAAAAAAACGGTGTCGTATATGTAAATGCTAGAGAGGGGGACGTTGAGAACTAGTCACTACATGGGAAATGTAATAACCAGATGGCTAGACGATGACAATCGATTAAGGGAATCTAAGAAAGAACATTAACGTTGAAGACATGAGAGTTGAGAACAACTGTGCTCAAAGGACAAAAAATAACAGAGAATATTACCAGAGAAGAAGATATTATTTTTAATCATTATACGACTTGTAAAATGGGCCTTAGAATTGCAAGGACTTGTTGTATATTTCAAACATAACATTTAACTTCAAGGTTCTATGAAAAACTATTATAAAACTGCCGTAAATATCAATATATGCAAGAATTTTTAAATTTAATACAAATTGTGCCATGTAATTCCTTAAAGAATAAAACTCGGGCCTTCGGCCCTCGTGGGAAGGGGGAGAAGGGAAGGGAAGAGGGGAAGGGAAGAGGGGAAGGGAAGGGGGGACGACTCATCTGTACTTCGTATAAATGTATCATATTTGCTATGCAATTTATGGGCGAGAAAGGTGGGAAGGGGCGAGAATGCCTATAGGGGGGTATTAAATGCCTTATGACTAATTAATTATTTATACAAATTTTCCATTTATAGGCAAAATGTAATATAGGCAAGGGTTAGTGTTAGATTTAGTGTTTGCATCTAGTTGCGTATTACATTAGTTTTTATGGCCTTTAGTGATTATGGGTCTAACAAACATTATATTATAAAACAACACAATGTTAAGAATTTACAGAATTGTTGGGAGAAATTTTTTGTTGAATTTGAACAATTTTTAATTGAAAAAATCAAAAATTTGGCCAATGGTCACTTTTTCTCTATTGGTCAGTACCAACAGATACTCTATAAGTCAATGATAGCCAAAAAAACGAAAAAAATAATTTTGATGCTCACTTTGGCCAATGGTCATTTTTTTCCATTGGTCAGCAGCCAGCACACGGTAAAAGTGGATATAAATTCATAAGAGTAAAAAAAACGAAAAAAAAATTTTCGAATCACATTTTGGCCAATGGTCATTTTTTTCCATTGGTCAGCAGCCAGGACACGGTAAAAGTGGATATAAATTCATAATAGTCAAGAAAAAACGAAAAAAAAGTTTCGAATCACATTTTGGCCAATGGTCATTTTATTCCATTGGTCAGCAGCCAGCGGACGGCCAAAAAGTCATAATAGCAATGGTAGGAACAGGAACAATCATAATAGTAAAAAAAAACGAAAAAAATAATTTCTATTCACATTTTGGCCAATGGTCATTTTTTCCATCGGTCAGGAGCCAGCGGACGGCCAAAAAGTCATAATAGCAATGGTAGTAACAGGAACAATCATAATAGTCAAAAAAAAACTAAAAAATAAACTCGGATTCACATTTTGGCCAATGGTCATTTTTTTCATTGGTCAGCAGCCAACGGACGGCCAAAAAGTCTTATTATCAATGATAGTAACAAGAACAATCATAAGAGTAAAAAAAACTCCGGGATTCTAACCCAAAATCTAGTTAAATTGCATAGCAATTAAAAGTAAACAACTTTTATTGATGTTTATTATATAACATTGGTCAGCAGCCAGCGGACGGCCAAAAAGTCATAATAGCAATGGTAGAAACAGGAACAATCATAATAGTCAAAAAAAACGAAAAAAATAATTTCGATTCACATTTTGGCCAATGGTCATTTTTTTCATTGGTCAGCAGCCAGCGGACGGCCAAAAATTCTTTTTATCAATGATAGTAACAAGAAAAATCATAAGAGTCAAAAAAACTCCGGGATTCTAACCCCAAAACTAGTTAAATTGCATAGCAATTAAAAAGTAAACAACTTTTATTTATGTTTCTTATATAACTAGTTAAATTGCATAGCATTAAAAGTAAACAACTTTATCTATGTTTATTATATAATAGATAATTTAACAAATCTTATATATAACACACCGAGGGAGATAGAGATGAGGGGTGGGGCACCTCTTATGCATTAATTTAAAAAATAACACAGCGAGGTAGATAGAGATGAGGGGTGGGGCACCTCTTTCTCATGCATTAATTTAAAAAATCGATAACCTAAATACCCAATGCAAATGATAGGGTAACGGACGGACAACGGACGGACAACCAAAAACGAGCCCATAAATTGCATAGCAATTAATTAACAAAGTGAAGATCTTGCGATCTGTGTCATCAATCGCGGTTATTTTAGTTTTTAAATTTGATTAAACTTCCATAATTTTCAATGAGAGCAAGTTTGATATATTTTTAGTTAATATGAGTACTTAAACTATTTAGGTTTTCAATCAAGAGGCACTCCACGCGGTGGTGGAGGACGAGGAGGTCGAGGTATGTACATTACATATATACTTGTTTAAGTAATCAGCTTTACATCTTATTTAACATGCTTATGTATGTATACTTCCTATATTTATAATTTATCTCAAGGCACACCATATGGGGGTGGAGGTAGAGGTGGAAGTAGTGGGGGAAGGGGACGGGGTGGAGGGAGAGGTGGTTTTAGAGGTGGACAAAAGACAGTTGTGGAGCCTCATAGACATGGAGGTAACTATTGAAAATATGGTTTTTTGCTAAATATATGGATAGACAATAACACCTTATTTAATTTGACTGTGATATAGAATTAATTTTTCTTAAAATCAAGGTGTATTTGTGGCAAGGGGTAAGGAAGATGCTCTGGTCACCCTTAATTTGATACCAGGGGACACAGTTTATGGAGAAAAGAAAGTGTCAGTTGGGGTACATACATTTACCTTATAAAACAACAAATACATTTTATCTACTCTATCGTAAAAGCTGTCAATATTAAACGGAATAATTTGCTTTTTTAACATTTGTTTTATATTAAATTATTTATATAAATTATATTTTAGTAATATTTTTATATTGTTTAAAGATGGGAGATGAAAAAATTGAATATAGAACATGGAATCCTTTTAGGTCAAAATTAGCAGCAGCTATCCTGAGTGGTATAGGGAATGTTTTTATTGAACCTGGTAGCAAGGTCTTATACTTAGGTGCTGCATCTGGCACAACCGTATCACACGTATCTGACATTGTTGGTCCAGTAAGTACAAACCATCATTATGTGTGAATAACTTAATAATTGAAAAAATATATATACCCACAAGTTAAACCAACCATATGTTTATAAACTTATTGGTTTAGTTATAATAAATAATTTAACATTGTTGAATATATTGCAACTTGATAATACTTTTCTTTGGTTAAAAATAATTTTTTTAAGTTGTGAATAAGTCATATCACTAATTGATTTGAATGAGCAGAGAATAAGCTAAATACACTTTAAGGCACGCTTAACCAAAGCAATTTCTATTTTTCAAATGTGTGTTCTTTAGTTTTTATTGTCAAAACTTAGCTTTTTTACTATGTTGAAGTTATCAAAAAGGATAGAATATGTTAGATTTCACTATATTAACCCTAGAAGCCAAAGTAGCTGGGGTGTAGTCACTTTTTGAATTTATGATTCTATCTTTGTTATAATCATAAAGTTTTTTATATATCATATTAGTAAGGCTGGTAGGTTGTCTTTCTAATCCAGACACTTAAATGTATCTCCCCCCTCCCCTATACATAATTTTAATATAGCTTAGCAATCATCAAAATAATTATAATATTGAATCCTGTCCATAGATTTTAATTATAATGCACGAGATGAATGGGAAAATGCAATGTTAAACTATGTTTCTAAATAAAATTAATGATACCACTCTGTGCCTAATAAGCATAAAAATGTTATGATTTCTTTCATTAGCATTGATAACAATTCAGTGATACACCAAAATAAGAAAAAATACTTATTTATTCATAACCAAAATGATGTGTAGATATTAGATTCTTTTCAAATATATGTTTTAGTATTAATATAGGCATAGGAGTTAGAAGCATATTTCATTATAATTTAAGATTTTGTCATCTCTTTAAAAGCAAATTATATATTTTATTTTGGTTAAATTTGTGATTTTAGGAGGGAAAGGTTTATGCGGTAGAATTTTCGCACAGATCTGGTCGTGATTTATTAAATGTAGCCAAGAAGAGACCAAACATAGTTCCCATCATAGAAGATGCTCGACACCCTCACAAATACAGGATGTTAGTCCCAATGGTAGATACCATTTTTGAAGACGTTGCTCAACCCGATCAATCCAGGATTATGGCTTTGAATGCGCAAAACTTTTTAAAAGCTGGAGGCCATTACCTAATATCTATAAAAGTATGTGTCATAGAAAGGAGATTTTATTGTTTGAATTTGATGATATCATGAACACTGCAAGGGCGGCCTAATGCTGGGACAAAGGTATTTTGTACTTGGGTCAGCAGGCTTAATATGGTCTTATGTAAGGCCTGAGTCTGGCCCATAACCTATGCCAACAAATCACGCAAAATAAAATTACAACTTTACCATCTCCTCCTTCCTATCAATGATCATTTTTTCTTTAACTTTTTAAGATTTCATTTTTAAAGTGTATATAATATATATATATATATAGATATATATATATATATATGCTATTGAGAGAATCAAAACAATAGAATTAAATTGGCACATAAATTAGAGTTTAAATGCTTTTTTATTGATATACTATAATTAAATTTTAGAAAATGGGAGGGGCCGAGGTGTTTAAAAAGTTTTTCATTGAACTGGGCATAAATATAATAATTTCTCCTTGATTTTAACACTAATTGCATTGTACGCTCAATTCTATTTCCTGATTATCACTATCATACATGCTTTACAATTACAGGCCAACTGCATAGATTCTACTGCTCAGCCAGAAGCCATCTTCGCCGGCGAGGTTCAAAAATTGCGAGCCGATAAGCTAAAACCTCTGGAACAAATAACGTTGGAGCCATACGAAAGGGACCATTGCGTGGTCATTGGGGAATATAGGTGCTGATAAGGATGAAAATTTATACTGCATACTTTTGTTCTTTAATTTACTGCTAAATGTGTTTGTTGTAGTAGAGGTGTCCAAAAGTATTTTAGAGTTATAATATCATTATTTTAGGTACAAGAGCAAGACGTACCTACATATTTTTAAGCATTTCTTTATTATTGTGACTGCAAGATGTGAAATATTGTATTTTTATAATAGACCTTTCCCCAAGAAGAAGTGAAGAGAAATGCTGTTTGGTCAAGTTTGATTGATGATTATAAATACATCATGTCTTGCCATTAGTTATACTTGTATTATTTGTATTAGATGTAAATAAACAAACAAATCTTAACCAACCTTTATATGAAATGTTGGATTTAAAAGACTGTTTCACACTTTGCTTCATATTGATTTGCCTGCTTTTTAACAAAAAAAGTACTAGTTTATTATCATGTCACTTTAGGTACATATCTTAAAAATGAAAATTAAGTTGTGGGTGATTTTATTCATTAACTTCCTATATCTAGAATGTATATTCCATATAGGATTTATCATTAAAATTTAATTTTTTAAGTGTAAGGCCTTAATACAGCATAATCATATTATGGTGTCTTTTTCCCCAAATACGTTCTACTAATTAAAATGCTTTATTCCATTATTATTTATTTACCAACTAGATCTTTATAAATTAGTAAGTTAATATTAACTTCAACATCGCCCATTAATATTTTTTAGTTGAAATCTCAATTTTTTGGCCACCTCGTAGTTGTGTTGAAATTTTTTGAGGGTTAAAATCTGTAAATTAACTATTAAGTAATGCTCTTTGGAAAGTCTCTGTTGTGATGAAAGTCTTCCTAGACTTAAGAGTCATCCCTTATAACGTCCATAACCAAGAAATATATTAATTTATGATGTCTAAAATTACTAAAACATAACAAAATTATCCAAATATGACATAAGCCTTTTCTTTTTTATGGATTGGGCATACTTTCTAAAAACATTATTAATTGCTATGCAATTTATGGGCTCATTTTGCATTTTTTATGTTTTTTAAATCATTTGAACTATTATAAAAATCTATCCAATTTTAATAAAACTCGGGCCTTCGGCCCTCGTGGGAAGGGGGAGAAGGGAAGGGAAGAGGGGAAGGGGGGACGACTCATCTGTACTTCGTATAAATGTATCATATTTGCTATGCAATTTATGGGCGAGAAAGGTGGGAAGGGGCGAGAATGCCTATAGGGGGGTATTAAATGCCTAATGATTAATTAATTATTTATACAAATTTTCCATTATAGGCAAAATGTAATATAGGCAAGGGTTAGGGTTAGATTTAGTGTTTGCATCTAGTTGCGTATTACATTAGTTTTTATGGCCTTTATTGATTATGGGTCTAACAAACATTATATTATAAAACAACACAATGTTAAGAATTTGCAGAATTGTTGGGAGAAATTTTTTGTTGAATTTGAACAATTTTTAATTAAAAAAATCAAAAATTTGGCCAATGGTCACTTTTTCTCTATTGGTCAGTACCAACAGATACTCTATAAGTCAATGATAGCCAAAAAAACGGAAAAAAAAATTTTGATGCTCACTTTGGCCAATGGTCATTTTTTTCCATTGGTCAGCAGCCAGGACACGGTAAAAGTGGATATAAATTCATAAGAGTAAAAAAAACGAAAAATTTTCGAATCACATTTTGGCCAATGGTCATTTTTTTCCATTGGTCAGCAGCCAGGACACGGTAAAAGTGGATATAAATTCATAATAGTCAAAAAAAAAACAAAAAAAAGTTTTCGAAGCACATTTTGGCCAATGGTCATTTTATTCCATTGGTCAGCAGCCAGCGGACGGCCAAAAAGTCATAATAGCAATGGTAGGAACAGGAACAATCATAATAGTCAAAAAAAAACGAAAAAAATAATTTCAGTTCACATTTTGGCCAATGGTCATTTTTTCCATCGGTCAGGAGCCAGCGGACGGCCAAAAAGTCATAATAGCAATGGTAGTAACAGGAACAATCATAATAGTCAAAAAAAACGAAAAAATAAACTCAAATTCACATTTTGGCCAATGGTCATTTTTTTCATTGGTCAGCAGCCAACGGACGGCCAAAAAGTCTTATTATCAATGATAGTAACAAGAACAATCATAAGAGTCAAAAAAACTCCGGGATTCTAACCCAAAAACTAGTTAAATTGCATAGCAATTAAAAGTAAACAACTTTTATTTATGTTTATTATATAACATTGGTCAGCAGCCAGCGGACGGCCAAAAAGTCATAATAGCAATGGTAGAAACAGGAACAATCATAATAGTCAAAAAAAACGAAAAAAATAATTTCGATTCACATTTTGGCCAATGGTCATTTTTTTCATTGGTCAGCAGCCAGCGGACGGCCAAAAATTCTTATTATCAATGATAGTAACAAGAACAATCATAAGAGTCAAAAAAACTCTGGGATTCTAACCCCAAAACTAGTTAAATTGCATAGCAATTAAAAAGTAAACAACTTTTATTTATGTTTATTATATAACTAGTTAAATTGCATAGCATTAAAAGTAAACAACTTTTATCTATGTTTATTATATGATAGATAATTTAACAAATATTATATATAACACACCGAGGGAGATAGAGATGAGGGGTGGGGCACCTCTTATGCATTAATTTAAAAAATAACACAGCGAGGGAGTTAGAGATGAGGGGTGGGGCACCTCTTTCTCATGCATTAATTTAAAAAAGCGATAACCTAATATACCCAATGCAAATAGATAGGGAGGGTAACGGACGGACGACGGACACCCAAAAAACGAGCCCATAAATTGCATAGCAATTAAAAGTGGTTTGATAATTTTGAAAATCTGTAAATATGTCTGTTTACTCGGACCCTACCCTAGTGCAATGTTCAAACCTTTTGATAATAATTTTTGTAGATTTATGTATGTACTAGCTTCTCACTATATCCTTATTATCTAACCCCGCTTTCGTGTTGACGCGCGAAGCGAAAAAAAGCGAAGTGATTTTTTGTGCTAATTTAGCAAACATTTTATTATTTTTTAATATCTTATATTCATCGTGAATTTTATCATATATCACAAAAATAACAGTTGTAAATATGAGGTGTTCAAAGTGAAACCGCAGACGATTATTTTCGCCCGCTGAAAAAAGCGAACGAAAATAAGATACAAATCATTTTGTACTTTTCGCGCAATGGTTAAAAAATTGAATTTGGTATGTATGTATTTTTAATTGCTATGCAATTTATGGGCTCACTTTCCATTTTCCGAAGTCCGCCTCACACAGGATTATGCCTCTCAAGGCCGTGGGTTCGAATCCCGGAGAGGCCAAAATTTTTTTTTTAAATTATTTTAGTATATTGTTCTGTTACTACCCTTGATAATATGACTTTTTGGCCGTCCGCTGGCTGCTGACCAATGAAAAAAAATAACCATTGTTCAAAATGTGAATCGAAATTATTTTTTTCGTTTTTTTTGACTCTTATGATTGTTTTGGTTACTACCATTGATAAAATGACTTTTTGGGCGTCCGCTGGCTGCTGACCATTGGCCAAAATGTTAATCGAAATTTTTTTTCTTTTTTTTTGTTTGGTTAAAATTAATAATTAACCTGTGCCCCCCTTACAAGAGCCTATGCCTCTACTGATTTGGGTCCCTGTGCCCCCCCCCCCCTACAAAAGCCTATGCCTCTCCGGATGTGGGTTCGAACCCGGAGACGCCAAATTTTTTTTTTTTTTTTTTTAAATTAATATATTGTTCTTGTTACTACCATTGCTAATATGACTTTTTGGCCGTCCGTTGGCTGCTGACCACTGGAATAAAATTACCATTGGCCAAAATGTGAATCGAAATTATTTTTTTAGTTTTTTTTGACTCTTGTGATTGTTCTTGTTACTACCATTGATAATATGGCTTTTTGGCCGTCCACGATGAATATAAAAATATTAATAAAAAAATGAAAAGTTTGATAAATTAGCCCAAAAATTTACTTAGCTTTTTTTCGCTTTCGCGCGTCATCACGAACGCGGGGTAATTTATTGTTATAATAAAAAGAGTGGCTTAGAGGGTGGGGCCAAGCTGTGGGGAGGGGAGTCTTGGGAGGATCGACACCTTTAGGCCTTCTAGACCTTTTGAACCCTCTCGGTCTCCCCTCGCAACTAATATTTTGTATTAACATTTTAATATGTCTTTCCCTGGATATTTGGGATATATTTACGTTTGAAAGTTTATTTCGGAATATATATGGTATTTTGTAGTTAAGATATATGTTTGATTGCAATGATATAATCGTGAGGGTATAATTTCGGAATAATTAATATGTGTTCTAGAAAAATTATATATTTTGATTGGGAACTATATTTAAATATTATATAAAAGATTTTAATTAAATCATATATTAAAAATCCGCGCATAAAAGTCCGCGAATATTAATGAAACTTTTATTTAAATTCATATCATTTTGATTTGGAATAGTATATTATATT
Organism: Gordius sp. MW1; assembly: GCA_964036665.1. Lineage (NCBI taxonomy): Eukaryota > Metazoa > Nematomorpha > Gordioida > Gordea > Gordiidae > Gordius > Gordius sp. MW1. The sequence continues at coordinate 24,902,082 of OZ038529.1, read as the reverse complement.
TCAAAAAGAAAAAAAAATAATTTGTGATTGGGAATTAAAAATTTATACGAGGGAAAAATGACACTAGAGGTCTGCATGGGGCGGGCCGGGCCTAAAATAGAGCAATAAAAAAAGTGCGGGCCGGGCTTGGGGTTTGGTAAGTGAACAATTGAATCTAATTAACTTTGTACCATAGTCATAATATGCTTATTAGCTTGATGATAATAAACAAAAAACTCGGGCCTTCGGCCCTCGTGGGAAGGGGGAGAAGGGAAGGGAAGAGGGGAAGGGAAGGGGGGGGACTCATCTGTACTTCGTATAAATGTATCATATTTGCTATGCAATTTATGGGCGAGAAAGGTGGGAAGGGGCGAGAATGCCTATAGGGGGGTATTAAATGCCTAATGATTAATTAATTATTTATACAAACTTTCCATTATAGGCAAAATGTAATAAAGGCAAAATGTAATATAGGCAAGGGTTAGATTTAGTGTTTGCATCTAGTTGCGTATTACATTAGTTTTTATGGCCTTTAGTGATTATGGGTCTAACAAACATTATATTATAAAACAACACAATGTTAAGAATTTGCAGAATTGTTGGGAGAAATTTTTTGTTGAATTTGAACAATTTTTAATTAAAAAAATCAAAAATTTGGCCAATGGTCACTTTTTCTCTATTGGTCAGTACCAACAGATACTCTATAAGTCAATGATGGCCAAAAAAACGGGGAAAAAAATTTTGATGCTCACTTTGGCCAATGGTCATTTTTTTCCATTGGTCAGCAGCCAGCACACGGTAAAAGTGGATATAAATTCATAAGAGTAAAAAAACGAAAAAAAAATTTTCGAATCACATTTTGGCCAATGGTCATTTTTTTCCATTGGTCAGCAGCCAGGACACGGCAAAAGTGGATATAAATTCATAATAGTCAAAAAAAAACGAAAGAAAAGTTTTCGAATCACATTTTGGCCAATGGTCATTTTATTCCATTGGTCAGCAGCCAGCGGACGGCCAAAAAGTCATAATAGCAATGGTAGGAACAGGAACAATCATAATAGTCAAAAAAAAACGAAAAAAATAATTTCGATTCACATTTTGGCCAATGGTCATTTTTTCAATAGGTCAGGAGCCAGCGGACGGCCAAAAAGTCATAATAGCAATAGTAGTAACAGGAACAATCATAATAGTCAAAAAAAACACGAAAAAATAAACTCGGATTCACATTATGGCCAATGGTCATTTTTTTCATTGGTCAGCAGCCAACGGACGGCCAAAAAGTCTTATTATCAATGATAGTAACAAGAACAATCATAAGAGTCAAAAAAACTCCGGGATTCTAACCCAAAAACTAGTTAATAGCAATTAAAAGTAAACAACTTTTATTTATGTTTATTATATAACATTGGTCAGCAGCCAGCGGACGGCCAAAAAGTCATAATAGCAATGGTAGAAACAGGAACAATCATAATAAAAAAAAACGAAAAAAATAATTTCGATTCACATTTTGGCCAATGGTCATTTTTTTCATTGGTCAGCAGCCAGCGGACGGCCAAAAATTCTTATTATCAATGATAGTAACAAGAACAATCATAAGAGTCAAAAAAAACTCCGGGATTCTAACCCCAAAACTAGTTAAATTGCATAGCAATTAAAAAGTAAACAACTTTTATTTATGTTTATTATATAACTAGTTAAATTGCATAGCATTAAAAGTAAACAACTTTTATCTATGTTTATTAAATAACAAAAACTTAAACTGCATAGCAATTAAAAGTAAACAACTTTTATTTATGTTTATTATATAACTAGTTAAATTGCATAGCAATTAAAAGTAAACAACTTTTATTTATGTTTATTATATAATAGATAATTTAACAAATCTTATATATAACACACCGAGAGAGATAGAGATGAGGGGTGGGGCACCTCTTATGCATTAATTCAAAAAATAACACAGCGAGGGAGATAGAGATGAGGGGTGGGGCACCTCTTTCTCATCCATTAATTTAAAAAAGCGATAACCTAATATACCCAATGCAAATAGATAGGGAGGGTAACGGACGGACGGACAGACAACGGACAACAAAAAACGAGCCCATAAATTGCATAGCAATTAAAATCTGGTAGAACAAAAATCATCATTTTAAAAAGTTTGCATGAGATGTAAGATGAAATAATTAATTTTTTATCTTGCAAAGATTTAATAGAAAACTTGAAGGCATTTCCAAAAAATATATCATGCTATTAATTAATATGCTTTCACCTTAGCAAGCATCGAATTAGAAACGACGGATAAGACACCAACACTATAAAGTATTACTCTTTTATACACCATTAAAAAGCATCCCAAATTTGTTTCATTTTCTACGTGTAATGATGATCCTGTTGACTTAGAGATCTATAAATTGAAATCAAGAGTCAAATGTTGTTTATCATAAAATATCAACGTTTATTGTTCCTAAGTTTCGCGCGTCTACCCAAAATGAAAGAAGCTTCGTAAAAAACTACGGTTTCAGAATTTTTTATAAAATCCATGCAGGAAGATCCTGGCTCTTCTTGCTTAAGTCGGCCATATATGAGCAATCCAGCTGAGGTGTGCAACAGTAAACAATTATCTATTAGTGAGTCATATAGGATATTTCCAAACGAAGTTGATACTTATCTTAATTTAAATCTAAAACCTGAAGATGCTCAGCTAGATGTAATTTTGTGTTGGAAAGAACACCAACTTATGCTACCAAACTTAACAAAATTAGCTATGCAGTTTTTGTCAATTCCAGCCACCAGTGCTACGAGTGAACGCACATTGAGTAAGGCAAGTCGCCCTATAGAACAGGGAAGAACGAAATTATTGCCTGATAGAATAGATAGTCTTTTAGCTTAAGATGACAATATAAAAAATTACAATTTTTAATTGAAACCGATTTTATATGCCATAGTTAAGTTATTTTTTGAACAATAAAAATGATTTATATACAAATAAATAATTTTGAAACAACGCAGACTTGTTTTTAGTCGTGCGGGCCTAATGCGGCGCAATTTTAGGGTTTATTGCGGGCCAAAAAATAATATTTGTATGGGCCGGGCCTGAACTTAAAATTTCGGCCCATGCAGACCTCTAAATAACACCACATAGAGGAAAAATTATATAACAAAGCCCGTGGGGGGGGGCGATGGGAGGAAAGATTAAATTTTTTAAGTGTGGCAAGTTTTGAGTAATTTAGCCTTTTAATGTAGTTTCTATAACCCTATTACATATATTGAACGCAACATAACATTTTTTGTAAATATGGAACTGCTATATTTTTATTTTAAAAAAATTAAGATTCTATAAACTTTCATAAATAAGCTAGATAGATTTGTAATAAGTATATATCCCCATCATGTAAAATATCAAAAACTTAAGAAATTCAGATGCGAAGCAGTTCTTTAAAAATTATTTTGTGTTATATACATAGTAGACTAGATAAACTGCTCATGCCGAATCGGGGTCAAAGTCGCAGAAAAAAAGCAGCAGAATTGGTCAGATCAAGATTTTAGATAATCAATATAATAGAATTAAATCTCAAATGGGGAAGGAATTTGATGTGCATCTAACCCTAACCCGAACCTAAAATAAAACGCTGACCTAAAACATTAACCCTAACCCTCCTGACCAATCTTGATCTGACCAGTTCTGACCAATTCTGCTGCTTTTTTTCTGCGACTTTGACCGGTTCCTTCATGCCATATGTTGCATCTTGCATATGGTTAATTGTGTGTCAAGTTGTCAGAACTGGTCAGATCAAGATTTTAGATAAGCAATATATTAGAATTAAATCTCAAATGGGGAAGGAATTTGATGTGCATCTAACCCTAACCCGAATCTAAAACGCTGACCTAAAACACTAACCCTAACCCTCCTGACCAATCTTGATCTGACCAGTTCTGACCAATTCTGCTGCTTTTTTCTGCGACTTTGACCGGTTCCCCTCATGCCATATGTTGCATATGGTTAATTGTGTGTCAAATTTTCCTCCACTTTGAAGAGAGTAACTGGTGTATTTTAACCATGTAATTTTGTCCTATAACAGTCAATTTACCTTCCTCACTAGTTTATAAATTAAAACGAACGGCAATAAATTAATATTATAAAAATATTGATGGCGCTATATTATTAAACAATTTAATCGCAGTTTTTAATTTTTATGTATCGTGTAAATGATATTTATTTTAGAATGCTGTTTTTAATATCTACCCAATTCAATATTTTTTTATTTACTTTTTTAAGATTATTTAATTTGGAAAATTACTCATTTCTATAGGATCACCACTATTCCATGTTCACATCAAAATGGTGGAAAAAAGGGTACACATTAGAGATCTGCACAGCCCGGCCCTTCTGCTTAAAAATAAAACAACGGGCCGGGCCTGGATGGGCGGTAATATTACTTTACGGGCTCGGGCCAAGATATACTTAAGGCCCGTTAAAAGCCCGTGACAAAAACAATTAGATCTAGTATAAAAGAGGTGTTTTTATAATGTTCTAATTTGTAATTATTTTATGTATATTAAATTAACAAGGAAGGTTAAATTTTATTTCCATCTTAGTTCATTTATTCATCAATATCTCAACCCGCATTATAAATGTTAAAGATAATTTATATACGTGATCCCATGGGGGTGCCAATTTAAACTAGAGGGGGGTAGTTTGGTGGGTAGCGCAAAAAATGTTTTTTAGATCAAGAATTTTAGGATTTGGAGGGGGGAGCATCTGCTTACTCTTGCCTCCCCATTTATACCCTCACCAATATTGAGTGAATTAATTTAATATTGCGTAAAATTATTGATGTTGATCTTTTCTTCAAAAGTATGACAGATTTTTCATTTTATTTCAATAACCTAAAATATTTAAAATGGTGGAAAAGCTAAGAAGCCAACTACTTAATTAAAAACATTACAACAACCTTAAATAAGGGATTTAAAAGGTTATTATATTAGGCTTATGTAAAGAACGCCCGATTTACGACGAGTGGTAACAGTGAATCAAATAATAATAACTCAAATAACATGCCATCTAGGACACAATTTAAATTAAAGACTGATTTGATTAAATTCTACCTATCTCTTTTAGCACGTGACTCGAAAATAAAAAGAGACACAAATCGCTCATGGGCCCGGGCCGGGCTCGGGCTTTGTATAATATTAGCGGGCTGGGCCCGGGCCTCTGTTTTAATATTTTAACGGGCCCGGGCCGGGCTTCGAAATTTTAATTACGGGCGGGCCGACTGACCTAAACAGGCCCGTAGCAGGTCTCTAGTACACATTATGTACGTTGATGAGCAGTCTATCTAGTCCAGTGGTTCTCAACCTTTTTATACACGCGGTCCCCCAAATATTTTATAATTTGTTTGCGGCCCCCCATTTTTTTCATAATAATTTGTATTTGTTATATTATCTAGAATATATAGATTTTCTATTATTTTTTCATTTTATTATATAAAAAACATAAAACACAACTTTATTATTTCATTATCTATTTAAAATTTAAATAGATAATGAAATAATAATAACATAAAAACTTCATAATTAAACATAAAAACAATGTTTAAAATAAAAATATATGCATTCGGAAATATATTTAATGAGATTTCTGCTGCTGAACATCTTCAGCCAATTTGTTAATTCTTGGTTCAATTGATTGTACTGCTATCCTCATGCAGGAATCTAGTCGCAATCGATTGCGTTTTTTAGTTTAGAAGCCTTTTTCATACAAATATGTACTAGCGAAAGGCAGCAAATTTTGAATTACTGCTGAAAATAATGGAGGATATTCTGCACGAATTTGTATCCAAAATTGCGGCAAACTTTTAGTTTTAAACAAAGATTTTAAATTACAATCATTTCTTGATTCTAATAATGAATCTTAAGGCAACGAGTTCGAATCCCCTGGTGAGTATTTTTTCTAAAGCTTTTCTGAATATTTTTATTTTATACTAAAAAAATTTGGCGGCCCCCGGCAAACTTCTCACCCCCAGGTTAAAAATCACTGATCTAGTTTATAGTTATATATTATGATTTAATCAATGATTAATAATAAAATTATAAAGCATTGTAATTTTTTGAGATTTTTACCTTTCAACAAAGCATGGCCTTAGGACCTTTGAAGTAAAACATTTGTTGTTAAAAGTTACTAATTAGATATTTGTCTCAACTCACTTCACAATTATTTAATTTTTAGACCTGGGATTTTGTTTGACTTACTCACCCGGTCCATAAAATAATAATCTAACTTTAATATGGGGCAAACCGGAACATACGATTTAATTTGACAAAATAAACTTTACAAATAAATTTGATTATTAAAAAAGATCAATTATAGTTCTATTAGAGGATTCATGAAATTACAATTAAAAAGAAAACTTATATATCAAATGTCGGGGGAAGGCTTACCAAGTTTTTTATTAAACTCCCAGAAAGTTTTTAAAAAATAATGGATAAATTTTGCAAATCTTTGCCCGGTCTCTATAAAAGTCGGTCGAATATTATCTAATTCGGCGGGCATGCAGACTTTCGATACAAATTAGAGAACGGTAAAGTCACTTTTTTTCAACCCCGACCCGACCCCAAATTAAATTTTCAACCCAAGCCCGACCCGAAAGCGTTTAATTTTTTTTACCGAATACCTCCCGAACGCGTTTCAAATTTTGGTATCCAACGCGATAGTTAAATTGCGGTGGGCGTAGCCAGGGGGGCAGGAACGGGCAGCCGCCCCCCTCTAACTCCAAAAAATCTTAAAAATTTTATTAAATTATGGCTAAAATAAAAAAAAGGTTATTTTGCCCCTCTCTTAATCATTATTTCCCCCCCCCTTCTTCCCATGGCAGTTAAAATTTAATCGACCAATTAAAGTGCAATTTCCGAAACTAATTGATAATATAAATTTTGATTAAATTTGTTTAAATAATTTATTAGGGATGTATAAAGATAGCATAATATCGGGTCACATTTAATTTGAAAGATAAAGTTTTGCAAATGAACCATTAAATAAATGTAAACTTACTTATATTTGTTTTATGAATATATGTTCCATTTTACACTATTTAAAAATGTTATTTTGTCGATATGTTTTAGCTTCCACGAGTCAAATTTAAATTTGTGTCCAAATTAATACAAAAGTTTTAAAAAACATAATGAATTCAATTAACTGAATGATGATGTTCAATTATACATTTCGATATTAATTAAGAATATTATACATAATAGCCTTAATTTAAAAGGTAGTGTATTTTGCATTGTAAGATTCATACTTTTGACCCTACACTTTAAATCCAAACCCGACCCGAAGGTAGATTTAAAGTTTTCAACCCGAATCCGACCCAAAGACATTTCAAAATTTTCAACCCGGGTCGGGTTTCGGGTCACCCGTGCAGTTCTCTAATACAGATACCTTTTAGAAACATATTTGAGGTTTTGCCTTCCTTTTTCCCTTAAAAAATGTGTATAAACTTGATCGCAACTTGCTTAACAAACTTAAAATTTTATGTTACTCGCCGATTAGTTTTGAGCCACGTTTGAATATTTATTATTAGAAATTACTAATAAAAAATTACATCACTCTAACTATAAATAAATGTGACCTTCTGACCCCGTTTGATGAGAAAGTTGCGGTACACATCAACCTAAAGCAACTCGGCTTTCATGTCTTCAGGCTAAAGTAGTAGTAGATTTTCACAAAAAGTGTTTTAGTTATGCCAAGTTTGCCTAAATTTAAACATATCGACTCGATCTAATCAATGGACAGACAACTGTCCACCTTTTCTCATATCATTCATCACTTCATTAATACGTGTTATAAAAAAGAGCTAATTTTGATGATAACTTAGTGAATAACTTTTATAAAAACAATAGTAAAAATATTCAAATATATGTATCTAACAACATTTATTAACCCTTAAAAATTCACAATAAGTTAAAAAGGTCTAAATAAGGCGTTTCGCATGACAATACAGTTTAAAAGGTTGCGAGGTATTAAGTTGAGAATTCTAACTTGATATATAAATAGCGTATTGTATAAATCAATGTAATGGTAAAAATGGGCGCCATCAATTTTTATAATAATTCGAGGCAATAAATATAACAACGATCTTCCGAGAAATATTCTTAGAGTGCATTGGAAAGAGTGCTACACGATATTTGTGACCGTTTTAATTGCAATGGTTCGCGCCATTTTTATGTGTAGATTGTTCGACGCAAGCATCTAAAGCTTTTCTCATTTCAGCTATATCGGTGTGCAACACGCGGCAACAGCCACCTATGATACGGGCACCTCCTTGATGCCAAGAAGGGATTAAGCTAGCCAAGGGCACACAATCCTTAGCTCCGAACCAAGAGCAGTTGGTATGATCCCACAGCTCCCCGCTATTGGGATAAACCACTAAAGGCTTAGATCCGTAGCTATTTTCAGTATTGCCCTGGTCCGGCTTCAGAATTGGTATAAGAGAATCGGGATGGACGCAATTAGCACCGATAGCCACTATGAATCCGAAAGGACTCAAGGCTTGGTATGCATCTTCGAATGCTTTACCGTCGCTTATTAAAGTTTTAGACGACCCATCGCCTGCCCTTAGGGTAAAACTTACCCATACGGGTGGACGTTGTGTATCTAGGGCTTGTAATAACTCGGCGACGGCAAGCGCTTCCTTGAGGCAGGGAAATGTTTCTAAGGCTAAACAATCTGCACCCCCAGCTAGTAAAGCCATCAGCCGAGGTCTATGCCAATTTTTGAGGAACGCTTTACTCACACTTTGCCCGTACGCGCCAGTATATTCACTCCCGTCACACAGACTGGCCCCGTAAGGTCCTATTGAGCCCGCGACCAAGGGCTGATTTTTGAGGTGGTGTGGAGTATTGTGAACGCTTTTTAGACCATCCACCTGTGAAAGAACATATTGTGGTATTTTAAATATTTTTACTAATGGTAACATTTTTAACTGATTTTTATAATTTAAATGATAGTGATTTGGAAAATTTGTGGGAAAGGCTACAAACTGTTGTCATCTTGCCTAAAAAATTTATTATTAGCCTACCAAAAGTGAAGATTCTAAAGATATTGCTCAATATTATGGTAAAATGGCATATACACAAGAACAAGTAGTAATGGTAAAATTTGTAAAAAAAATTTCTAAAAGTGTATTATAAATAATAAAATTATAATAAAAATCTGGGGTAGTATCTAAATGCAATTTAGGAAATGTGTTAAACAATAAACATATGTTAAAAATTGACAAAACAAAGTTACAAACTAAATATTTCATTTAATAAATAGTGCATCAAAAAATTAATTAATTATTTAGTATAATCATGCTAAGTAAAGGCAAAATGTACTACAATATAAATAGTCCTAAAATGTATAATAAATTGGATTAGATTACATGTATGAAAAAAAAAGAAACACCTACAATTCTTAATAAATTTGAGAAAGGTTTTTATAAAAATTAAGGCAAAATTATTATATGGGTTACCTGAGTTATTGCTAATCGTGCCAATGTTACAGAGTTTGTGATGGCTGCTAAGGCGTCATCCTTATTAAGACCAAGAGATGCTCTAAACCCATCTATACTAGCTTGATATGAGTTTGTTGTGATAATATCTGCCCCAGCCTCTATGAATTGTCTATGAACTTTATTAACAGCATCTGGATTGGTTACTAATAATTTTGATGACCATAAAGGATCACGGTCTGACGTCCATCCATTATCTTCAAGTTGCGAGGCAAATCCTCCATCCAAGAGAAATGATTTTTTACTATCAAAAACTTTTGATGGAGAATTGCAATCATTACAACTGTCAATAGTCATCTAAATTAATCAATCCATCATTTTAAGTGAAAATTTACTACTAATACTTACTAATTTATTAATTAACAGATGTAGTACATATGAATGAAAAGGTTCCTAGGCTAAATCCCGAAAGCGCATAATCCCGAATTTTAATGCTACACTATAACCGTATCTATCAATGCATTTGCCAACAGTTCACTTACCTAAACTCAGATGGAAATAGGAAACATGTTCCTCCCAAAAATCCTAAGCCTCTCCCAACTCCAGCCTCACCTTTTAGTCACCCCACATCCCATATTTGTAATTACAAATATCCATATACATGTATTTACAAGTGTATGATTTAATTTCTGGTATATAAATAACTTATAAAGTAGCAACTTACTCAAGTTATTTCCTTTTTTAAATAGAATTTCAGTGGAACTGTAAAAGTGCAGGAGATTTTTAGATTACTCTTAAGTTTCTTACTGATTTCAATTATAAAAGGCAAATGATTTGTATACTAATATTTTAATAAATAATTTTATCTTAAATCATCAGTAATCAAAGATAATATTCATTAAAATAGATTTGCTAAACACATCCATGAACATTAAAAAAACAAGTGAAAGTAGGGAATATTTTTCACTCCACACTTTAATTTATAAAAAAATAAAAAACATTATCATCAAAAATTTAATTATATATTGCTTACTAAATCTCTTTGTAATAATATGAACATATAAAATGAGGTATCAAATTTTTGTTGTAGATTGAAAAGAAAGTTATATTGAGTGTTTATGAACACACATTAGTATGATACATTACTTTATAATTTTTTAGAGTATTAAATTGCTTAGCATTAATAATATAAAATATAAACTCCTCAAACTGTAAATGAATTTTGATTACCTAAATTAATAATAAAATTTTTAATACACTTGATGTTAGAAAACAGAATCTAAATTAACTTTTTAAAAGTATAACCAATCTTTAAAAGATTGTCAATCAATCATAATGCATACAAAGTCTTATAAAATGTTAAAACAATAATATTAAATGTTTTATTGTATAAAGCTAACAATATATTTAAATTTGTTCCAGACTGTATAAATTTTCATGTACAAGTAGATATTAAACATTGCACCCAAATCTGGCTTCTTGAATTAATTGAAAGTAATAAAATTTATATATAGGATAACAACAAGTATAAAAAGTTTCAAAAAAGTGATAATATTTTTTATAATGTGAAATCCTTATTTTGATCTTTATAATCCTGGTGGGTAAAAATATTTCATTATAATTTTAACAAATTAAATGTGATTCTTACATAAGAAAATTGTAAAGGTTGCACCCAATTCTAGGTCTTGAATTGATTGAAACTACATAATATTATCGGGGATATGATAAAACTTTAAAATTACAAAACATATGGAATTGAAAATCGTAGCAGTAGCATTATCGTAGCTTTGGGATTGTGCCTTTTCGGGATTTAACCTATATCCCAATGAAAATCCTATTTTAATACATATGATTTTGATTTTAAACCTCAACTCGCGTATACATACAACTTTTACGACTGCGTCAATCTATACCAGCTAAACGCATGCCGGTTATAAATTCATTTAGATCCTTACCCAAAATTTAATGACGTTTCATTAAACAGCGTTTTTCATAACATTTAGCTTTTGACATAGAACACTCCTCTCCTCATTTCGCAGGTAACTTGCTTTCTTGACATTCCCATTAAAGCCTACCGTCGTATATATCATACGCAAAGTGTACCTTTTTCAATTAATAAATTCGCACACTTAAACTTATCTATTTTTAACAAAATATATCTTATTTGAAAGATAAAGATTTACTTTACATTCCTTGTGTGTTATTTTTATTTTGCGCATTAATATTATGCCTACAAAAACAAGATCACAAAACCTAAATCGAAAAAATTCAAGAAAATCTGACAGGTAATCATTAAATGCTAATAACTTTAAAAATTCATTATAATATAATATATTTTTTATATAAATATAAACACAAGCTTGGATCTTTCATAAAAATATATTTATTAATCCTTTTTATAATTATTTTAAAAAATATATGTTAATATATTTTAACGTATAATAAATATATCATACAGTGGGCAAGTGGAAATTTTGAATACAGAAGATATCATTCAGTTGTTGGAAACAGATGAAGAAATTTTAAATAATATAAAAAGTATAGATCTAGAAATCATTCCCCCTAATGACTTCTATGATACAGACTGTGATGATAAGGCAGAAGATGAAAATGAAATATATGTGAATGATCCTAGAGTTTTGGGAAAAGGTATATTGGCAAAAAAATCAAATGTACATGTTCTAACTAATGAAAATGAAGTTATTGATTTCTCTTAAAGACAAATTATCTTTAGATCAAAATTCATTAACTAATAACAAAAAACAAAAATTTGCAGAATGGAAGAGAATTAATCTTGGGCCAGAAGAAGTAAAAGATAGCCAGTATAGAATTCAAAACAGAAAAGATGAAGATCCTACCTTAGTAAACAGTATAATAGAATCAAATTTAACACCCTTAGAAGTGTTCCAATTATTTTGGGACCAACCTTTCTTGGAATATGTATGCAAGGAAAGTGAAGCCTATGCAAAATACAAATATTCAGATAATACATTTTCCACCAATGTGGAGGAACTGTACAAGTTTTTAGGAATATTATTGGTATCTGGTTATAACCATCTCCCAAATAGAAGGCTTTATTGGGAAACACAAGCTGATGTTAATAACATATCAATTTCTAACTGCATGTCAAGAGACAGATTTCTGACTATTTTCAAATGTTTGCATTTCTCCAATAATAATGACAACCAAGTGGGAGGTAGCAAAAAAGTGTCTTCACTCATAACCCATATGAATAATAAGTTTGAAAAATTGAGCCTGCCTCACACCACTTATTATTTCTTGGACGAGGGAATGGAGCCATATTTTGGCAAATATCACATCAAACAGTTTATCCGTGGAAAACCTATCAGATTTGGGTTTAAGTTTTGGTGCCTCAACAAACCTAATGGTTATTGTTGCAGGTTTAAATTATACGAAGGTCGAGAGGATCGTCGTTCCTCTTGGGAGTTTTGTGGTAAAACAAATGGTGTCTGAATTTGTCCCCTTCAACAGTCACATATTTATAGACAATAATTTTAATTCCTTAGAATTAATGCGAGATATGGGGGATCAGGGTATTTTTATAACTGGAACAATTAGAAAGGATAGGATCCAAAAAGCTCCCTTAAAAGATTTGAAAAAGGCAGAAAGAGGAGCTTTTGACGTACTTCGGGATGAAAAGGGAAAAATCACTCTTTATCAGTGGAACGATAACAATCAGGTTACATTGGCTTTAAATCGATGATGCCTTAGCCAACATGTTCACTCAATGTGTTCGTTATAATTCTATTGCCAAGAAGCGCATTATGGTTCCGCAGCCCAGTCTTGTAGCGGAGTATAATAAAGGAATGGGAGGAGTTGATCTTTTAGATCAACTCCGTGCAGCCTATCGAGTAAAATTTCGTTCAAAAAAATGGTACTGGCCTATAATCCGTTTTTGTTTGAACGCATCTGTAGTCATGGCATGGCTACTTTATCGGGATACAGAGAAAGGGATTCCTTTGTTGGACTTTACCCGAAGAATAACTATCCCCTTACTCGCGGCGTCAAGTATATCACGAGTAAGGGCTATTAATCCTGCCAATTCACGCAACGTAAGATACGATAATAAGGCGCATTGGCCTGCCAAAAACCCCACGCAGTGAAGATGCGCAGCTTGTACTGAGTGTGCTAAATATATTTGTAGTAAATGTAACATCGGATTGCACATTGAATGTTTTACTTTGTATCATACGCGATAATTATCCTATTGATTTAATAAATATATATTAAAAAAATATGCTTCTTCAATATTTGTAATTGCTTAGTTAATCATAAAAATGTTAAAAATTTCCCAAAAAATTACTATAAATGAATTTTGTTTTCAAAACCTACGAGTAGAGGGCGATGGATTAGGGGGGGGGGGGCGGGCGGTCGGGGGGGGGGGGGTGTTCTTAGGGGAATTTTTTTAATTTTAATAGTAATCATCTTAATATTTCATATTATAATAATAAGGTAGTGGGAGATTATCATTTGCTAACTACGATTTATTAATACATAGCGGGGTGAATCTAAGTCTCCCAGCGTATGATATATACGACGCTTAAAAAAACTAAAAAATCTTGAATTTCAAGTTTTTTCAACGAGGGGTTCTATGTTCAGGTTTTAATGGGTTAAATGCGTTTTAGCAACTCTTGCCACTGACCCTGCACTTTTTATAAAAAATTATTCCTCTTTTAATTTTGTTTATTTTGCTGGTAATTTTTCTATAATGATGGATCAACAAATAAAATTTAATGGTAACACCGTTTTAAAAATTTATACATGCTTTTTTAAATTTAAATCTCCGAAAATTTTTTGACGCAAATTCACTATGCACTTTCCCTTCAAAACAAATAAAGTGGCAGGGGTTCATATATATTTTAAGCTTTATATCATTGTCCCTATATTAGTAATGGAAATCGTTTTGAAATTTCTTTTTGAAAGAGTAAACTAAAAATTTTTATTATATTTATTCAATTGCTAAGTATATATCATCACAATTTCTGAGGTCCAAAATGTCAGTTATCTGAAAAGTGCTAAATGTTAATGTTTCTCGTTAAACTACTAGAGTTTTAAAATTTAAAGATTTAATTATTTATTTTTACACCTACAATCCACAAATATTTTACCTGTAACTCATGAAACATCTTAATATTACCATAAACTCATCAAATACTTGAAATTTACTTGAAATAATTTTTATGGCAACAAATGCACGTATCCATTAAAGGGGACCTTTTTCACCCTATCCGCCATCATCATTATCAAAAATTACAAAAAATTATCAAAACTAGAGGAAAAAATTATTAAAAAGTGTAGGGTCAGTTGCAGTAGTTGCCAAAACACAAGTAAAGTAAGGGAAAGTTAGGTAAAATTGTGCTTGCTCTCCATTGATTATGAATTCACTCTTCTACCAATGTCTTGTCAAAGAGGTTTGTCATGGTCGTGACAAACCTCTTCAAGCCATCCGAGCAATGCTTTTATAGGTTTTCCATCTAAGCCATTAGCTATTTATTTTTGCATCTTGTTCAGATGTGTCCTGACTTCATCCTCATAAAATCGGAATTAATTTCGCTGAATTAATAAACGCATTTATTCTAAGCCGCTTTAATAAAATAAATTCTTTCTTAGGATAATTTTATATGGAAAAATATTCTAATTACTAAACCATCCGTTCTTTCCCTCGGTATGCTACAGTTATATAAATAAAAATAAATTAAAGATAGAATAAAAATGACGAATATTAAAAAACTTTTGTAAACATAGTAAAGTGCCATTTTTATATCTGAACTGGCTAAGACCCTTAATTAGTGTTGGCAAAAATAATCAATGCATTTAGATAGATAATTTGAGACAATTATTTTAGCCCTTTCATATAACTCTCACTCATCAGTTTGTTCTTAAAGAATTTATGCATGTTATTTTATACAATAAGGTTTGAAAGTTCGTAATAATGAAAGTAATGAAAGCGCTAGGGCGTCCTCCGTAAACGACTCGCATGGTAGGCGCCAGTATCATGTGAAAAGTCAACGAGGGTTACTACATCTTCCGCAAACGGTTGTAGTTTAAGAAACTAGTTTGTTAAGGACGAGATTGATAGTGGGCTCGCTAAATGTTGGAACGCTGACTGCAAAATGCCGAGAAGCTGCTGACACCTTTAGCATGCGACGGGTCGATATAGCTTGTATACAGGAAACAAGATGGAAAGGCGCAAAAGCAAGGATGATATGTGAAGGCTATAAACTTTACTTCAATGGCCTAGAAACGAATAAAAATGGCGTGGCAATCATACTAGCCTCACATCTGCAAGATAAAGTCATTGAGTAACAAAGAAAAAGTGGGCGACTCATGATGTTAAAACTATGCATAGAAGGTCAAATGATTGATGTAGTTTCCAAATATGCTCCGCAAACAGGATGCACAGATGAAGAAAAGGAGGACTTTCGGGAAAAATTAGACGAAACGCTGCGAATGATATTCAGAGTCGAGATAGTTATAATTGGAGCGGATATGAATGGTCACGTAGGCAATATAAGAGAAGGATATGAACCGTACCATGGTAGAAATGGATACGGAGCGAGAAACGATGTAGGCAACGAAATATTGAAAATAGCCCTAGCATTTGATTTGGCCATCACAAATACCTTCTTCAAAAAGAATGTAAATCACCTAATAACGTACAAAAGTGAAAATCGATCTTAGCAGATTAACTTCCTTTTAATATCAAGAAGGGAATTAAAGAATGTACGAGACTGTAAGGTGGTATCAGGTGAGGCTATTGCAGCCGAGCATAGACTTGTTGTGATGAACTACCAAGGCGAAAACACAAAAGCCGAAGAGATTAAATGGGAAAATCAAATGGTTCCGGCTACCAAAATTGAAAGATATTTACAATGATCAAATAGTTCAACAGCTGCCGATCAGCAGAATGCTAACGATATGTGGAATAACATAGCTAACACGGTACGATCAGTAGCGAAATGTGTTATAGGAGAAGGTAAACCAGGTATAAAAAATAAGGAGACATGGTGGTGGAACGAAGACGTGCAACGCCTGGTCAAGTTGAAAAGAAAACTTTACAAATTATGGTCAGGCAACAGAAATGAAGAAACACGATTGGCATATGTGAAAGCTAAAAATGAAGCAAAACGTTGTGTAGTTAAGGCTAAAACAGAGGTCTACGAGAATTTGAATGCCAAGTTAACCAGTAAAAAAGGGGAAAGAATGATCTACAAAATCGCAAAAACCAGGGCAAGAAACTCAAAGGATGTGGTAAACGTGAAAACTATAAAGGGCAAGGAAGGCATCACTCTAACTCTGGACCATCAAATCATAGATCGTTGGGAAGAATACTATAAAGAATTATTAAACAGTGAAAATGGGTTTTCGGACCACTGCGAAAGCAAGAACTATGATTATGACCCAGAGTTGAAAGTGACAGAAGAAGATTAAGACCAGGTGCTTAAAAAGATGACCATGGGTAGAGCGGTGGGACCTGATAATCTACCTATGGAAGGTTTCCAAACTAATTACAAAGCTGTTTAACAAAATACTTGCAAGTGGAATGATGCCTGCTGAGTGGAGGGAAAGCTATGTTATACCTATCTTTTAAAAAAGGGAGATGTACAAGAATGCAACAACTATCGAGGGATAAAGTTAATGAGTCACGTAATGAAGGTGTGGGAAAAGGCTATAGAAGCTAGACTCCGAAAAATAATCTTAATAGATAAACGACAATTAGGGTTCATGCTTGGAAAGTCGACTTCAGATGCAATACATGGTCTTAGGAGGCTTATGGAATTATAAAAGGAAAAACTGTTGTAGTTGGGCCAATTAGAATCTGACAGTTGTTAGAGTTTGGCCAATTAAGATTTGACAGTTGTTAAAGTTTGGCCAATTAAGATTTGACAGTTGGCTAATTAAGATTTTACAGGAATTTAATTATGCACGAGAAACGAGTTCTCATCTGCATTAGGCGTGAGAAATAATTTAGTTATCGTCTGCGATTAAGGGTTTGTTTAAAGCACTAATTAGAAACAGACGAATTTGTAAAGGGCATTTTCTTATTGAGATGTGCGGTACATCGAACTGCTGGCATCTCTCATGCAAATTGAGAAGTGCATCGACAAGGTTCAAATAGCGAGAATTTGACCATGATATCATCAGTTATTTAATTTTCTGGTCAGGTATTTAATTTGTTATTTAGTCCTGCGGGAGGAGATATTTAATTTTCGTTCAGGACACGTTAGTCCTGCGGGGGGAGATGTTTATTTCTCATTTTAGACACGTGGGTCCAGCGGCGATTATGCCAGACGTTCCTTTAATCTACCTTCCTTTCGCCGTAGACGGAATCTTATTCTTCTCTGCTAGTAACTGCGATTGTCCACGAAGAAACAAACGGCCCTTACTCAATACCTTATTTGTTAACCGTTGACGTCCCGCATTCTTACCGATTGGTTAGGCGAACACTGCTTCTCCACGGCCATCGTCCGTCCATACTTTTATATATATCGAGAATCTTTATCGGATTCATTATTGACTTATATTGTATAACCCAATCGTACAATTTGAATTATTAAAATAAAGGATTCAAAACGAGAAGTTGCGTTTATAAAATAAAAGGATCTTCATATGTGTTTCATCTCTTGCGAAAGCTTACGATAAAGTGCCAAGACAGTTGATATGGGATAGCATGAGTTCCAATGGTGTACCCGACGCTTATATAATGTTAATAAAGGATATGTATAGAAACGCAAAAACCAAAGTTCGGACATCCAGTGGTACATCAAAGGGATTCAGTCTAAATGTCGGTGTGCATCAAGGATCGACCCTAACAAATGGATTCGATAACGAAGGACCTGAAACGCGAATCACCTTGGACAATGCTATTTGCGGATTATATCGTCCTGTGCGCAGGCTCAAATGTGGAATTAGCATAGCAGGGAAGTGTGGATGGAGCGAATTAGAAGCAAAGGCCTTAGGGTCAACCGAGATAAAACAGAATGTATGCTTAGAGTAGGGGAATGAATACAAAGAAACAAACCTGAAAATCGGTGACTGTTGTTTAAGCAGTAGGAAGGAATTTAAATATCTTGGTTCTAGGGTACAATGTGATGGCGGTGTGGAAAACGAAATTAAGGCAAGAATAAACGCAGGCTGGCTAAAATTCAGGGAGTTGAGTGGTGTCCTATGTGACAAACACATACCACTCAAATTGAAAGGACGGTTATATAACACTGTTATTGTACCCACGGTATTGTATGGAGCGGAAACCTGGGCAATTAAGGCAAAAGAGGAGCAAAGCTTGGCCACAATGGAGATCCGAATGTTAAGATGGATCGTGGGAATAATCAAAAAGGACCATATAAGGAATCAAGACATATGGGATAAACTAAATGTAGTTCCCATTCAAAAAATGTTGGTGGTAAGAAGATTGAGATGGTATGGCCATTTGGAGAGACGGGAGGAAAGACACTTGGCAAATCGTATCAAGAAAGTGAAAGTCGAAGGTAAGCGAAAGAGAGGGAGGCTTAAATTGACATGGAAGCATAGAATAGATATGGACTTGAGAAGGTACGAGCTAAAGCGAAGCTGGTTTAAGTGCAGGAATACATGGAAAACCTACTTGAAGGAGCTGACCACTAAATGTGACAAACAGCTATAGGAAAAAAAAATTTAGACAATAAGGTTCAGGTCGATACTAATTATTATTATTCTTAACATAAGTAATTACATGACACTACAACCTTGTAAAGGCACCAATAAAATTAGCATTGATGTTGGAATAGGAAGTTGAGGTTGTCAATAATTGCACATACAAATGTTCAATAAGAAATTCTTTTATAAACAGGTTTCCTTAATAATGTGAAAGGTAATAGAGATGGCAAAACAAATGCATATGTGATTTATGATTTGAGAATTTCAGAGGTGTTCCATGAGTTAAAAATAACAAACTTCTAGTATTCATGTAATTTAATCTAATGCTTTTGGAGGCATTCGTTCGGCAGACACACAAGTCAATGGTGTTTCAAAAAAAACTTTGGCCATTATATTCCAATTCATATAATTATTTTGCTTAATTAATCACCGATTCTAGATATCATTCCATCAGACAAGATGATGTAGCTGTTATGAAATAAGAAGATTCTTTAGGAATATTTACTACTTCATCATAACTCATAGTGATGCGGAAAAACCGAGAATGAGACGAGAATTTGAAAAATGGAGTCGAGATCGAGACCAGAATTTTGATGTCGAGACGAGACGATACAATACGAGATTTTTTCGGCGAGATCTCGACTTTTTATTGATCGTTAGATTTTAATAAATTATTGTGAATTTTAATTTGCATGATTTACATTTAAGGCATTAAGTGTAAATAATATGTATTTAATATATTTGATATTAAAAAAATTCCCTATGTTTTAGGGAAATATTATATATTTTTGTGAAAGATGTAAAATATCGTTTACTTAAGTATGGTTGGGCCTTAGGGTATGTGAATAATTTTATAATTAGAATTGGAAGTTAATTATTTGGAATATAAATTAGACTATAATGATTTGTCAAAAATTTAAATGCGGGCACCTTAGTTTAAAGTTTTAAACTTTTTGTTCTTAATCCTATAATAACGCTGCTTTTATTGTTGTTTTTACAACGTTTTAATATGTGCAACTAGTTATCAATTCTGTAAATAATAATATTATCATTAAAAGTCACTCGCACTTTGTGGTTTATAACGCTCAGTAAACATGCAATAAACACTCAGGGCTAAAATTTATGATGGTAATATTAATGGACTTAAACGTTTGCTTTAAATATGTAAGGTCTACTTTAAAGCTTTAGCCAGGGTTAATAAAGGATCTCAATATGCTCAATTATGCAACTACAACTATAAGCGAACTTATAATTTTCGAAGTCTAATTTGCTAGAACAATAAAATTTAATTTTCTATACTTCAAATTTATTTATAGTTTTTTTAGTCTGTCTTTTCCATAGAAAATGTTATCTTTATAAATTAATTCATATTTTTAATTGTCAAGGAGATGTCGTGTCCCGCTATATCTTTACAAAGTTTGTGTATTAGTTTTTTAAAATAGATAAAAGTTTGAAATTTGGATTTTTTAACAAATATATAATATTTTTAATAAAACGGAGAAATTTTTATTCCGTATGTAATCAAAAATTTTCAATCCATTTATATAAATGTCATTGTATAAAATCGGTGGATTTGGATTGATAGCGTAGGTAGAGGGAAATGGAACGCAATATTTCGGACACTTATGGTCCATCAGGGAAAAAAAGGAAAAAAAAGGAGAAGATGAAGTGTCTGTCGTATCCCTTGATACGCGGATACTCCCCATTTCCCCCAACCCCTTGTAAAACAGTGTATCTTATTCGATTAATTACAAAAGTTCATTTATTGTTAGATTTCTTAACATTGTCGGGTCTTTTGATCTTATATCTTATACGAGAAGTACATGTGCCTATCAGAGGCATACTCACTGAGTAACCCCTTTTCCTGTAACCTTAAGTTCATAGTGATACTTTTCCTTTCCATTTAATTTCAGTACGTGTGTTAGTTTACCCCCCCCCCCCCCCCCCACGCGCTTATACGTTATTTAATCCCCATATATATGTATTACTATTGATCAACATGAATACGCATCATTGAACTTGATAACGCGTTTCGATTATAATTAATTATTTTTTCCGTCTTAGTATATACAATAAAAATGTAGCTCCTGAATCTCTCCTTCTAAACTTTTCTCGTACTCGTGTTCCCCCGCGGCCCGGGGAATACGAAAGTCTCAAAAAATAGAAATAAAGGAAAGTGATTATAACCGATGATATAGATATAAAAAGAAAAAATTACAAAAACTGGTTATAGCGAGAAATTAACAATAGCGATTGTAGGGATGGATGTTTTTATCAGAATAGAATAGAACCTTTTTCCTATCTCCATATGTATCTATTCTATTCTTATAAAAACATCCATCCCTACAATCGCTATTGTTAATTTCTCGCTATAACCAGTTTTTGTAATTTTTTTTTATATCTATATCATTGTTGTTATAATCACTTTACTTCATTTTTATTTTTTGAGACTTCATCTTCTCCTTTTTTCCTTTTTTTTCCTTTTTTTTCGATGGACCATAAGTGTCCGAAATATTGCGTTCTATTTCCCTCTACCTACGCTATCAATCCAAATCCACCGATTTTTTACAATGACATTTTTATTCCGTATATATTTTTTTTTAAAAGTCGAGACGAGATGAGAATTCTCGTCGAGACGAGATCAAAATTTTTCTAGACCGAGATCGAGATTTTTATAATCGCTCCCGAGACGAAATTTTGTTTTCGAGACCGAGACGAGACGAGATCGAAACACTTAACTCATTTTAAGCCTGTATGTTTATATTGTTTATTAATGTTAGGGATATAAATACAATATATAAAAAAAATATTTAAGTGCCCTAAGGGCCACATACAAACAAATTTTTTAGAATTTCACGCGGCTACTTGGGCGTGTAAATTATCTAATATTAAGGGTGTTAAAATTATCAATTTACATTTAGCATCCTTAATGAATACACAACTAAAGTTATTAGAATAATAAATAAATAAATTTTAAAACCGAGACGCCGCTTAAAATCTCGTGTTGTATCGTCTCGATCTCGGTCAATTTTCAGTCTCGTTGAGACGAGACGGTGTTATGCTCAAAATTTCTGCATCATTAATCTTTTTATATACATAATATTAGTATAATATTCCGGAATAACAAAAAGAGAGTAGGCAATATTAGTTTCCGGACAGTGTCAAAATTGTATGAAATAATCAAAAAATATTTTTATAATTAAAATCTACTCGTATTTAGGCTAAACACAAAAGATCTTACCACAATCGTAAACCAAACTTATAGACTTAATTAAATTTTTACTATTAAACCTCTGAGAGAAATCATAAGTTTACAAACAATTTAACCGTTTGAAATGGGATTAGCTGAATGAGGGGAAAACGAAAAGCAGTACCATAACGCCATTATTCGCCTGTTTAGTTTTAGCAGCAATTAGCCTTTAAATTTGGCTAACTGATCATGCAAATGATCGTGTAAAATGGTCCAATGTATTCGTAAATGGCAAATATTTCCAGGAAAAAATCGTATTCTCTGCGATGGCCGTATTATTATGGCACGACAAACTGGCGTCTTTTACATCACTATTCTAATTATTTTGACAACATCCATATTATTTTTTGCATTTGAGTAATAGTATATTCTTTATTAAAGCTATTTTTATCTTATAAAAATATATTTTACGTCTATTTTTTTACTTTTAACATTGATTCTATGCAAAAATGCCAGTTTTTTACGCATAATTTACCTTAAAATAATTTTTACGCTAAGCCTGCTTTATTATTGAAAGAATATTAGTTTGCCAATGATCTCATTCACTATCTGCAAGAAATATTAGTACTTATTTATGATTTAAAAAGGTTTGATCATGTTTTAAAATGTATATATATATTTAACTAAATGAAATAATATTAATTTTTGCTTTTATATTTAAATTAATATATTTATGTTCTTTGTCTACATAATGTACAATTAATTTTTTAACTATTAGATATTTTATTTGAATACAAGCTCAAAATTTATGAGGCATTAAAATATTTTTCACTAAAATCTATGCCTCACTGTTTAATTTTAATTTTTGACAGTTATACTCACTTGCAGGGAGTCATTTCATATTTTGCCTGCTTTAAGATTACTAAATTTGGTTTTTTATATGCTCTCTATACATTCCCTTAGGGCATATTAGGCAATAAATAACTCCTTCCAATATATCTTTGCTTTATTTCCTTATCATCCTAGCTAGCACACATCTTTTTAAAAAAAAATTTTTGTTTGATTATATTATTTAACTATTTTATTATAATTAATATGTAATTTGATTGAAAATTTTAAACCTAAATAATTTATTTTTTATTTTTTAGATATACAATCATATTTTAGCTTTGTATTTTGTTTTGTGACACTTTATTATCAGTGTAAGCCTATATTCAATTATAATTTATAGTATGTACAATCAATTTTGGTTTTGGGTGTGAGTGAGGGGATACTCCTCTTTAAATGAACTTTTTATATTTACCCCAAATATTATCATCGTATAAGCATTGGAGAGTACATAGTGTACGTATAGTGTAATTAAAATTCTCTAGACGTTTAGACTGACCAGACTTGTATCTTGTTTTTTGTCTATCTATATATCACAGTCAACTTGCTACAAATTAAAAATATTTAATCCCCCCCCCCTTTTTAATTTTTCAAGAAAGTTTACGAAAAAAAGAAAGTAATTTAATATAAATTTTGTAATTTATTAATCGAAAGTCATACAAATCTCGTAAAATGAGGTTTTAACATGACCCCCTCCCCTCTCATTTAGTCCGTTGTTGGATGTTATTGATTTTTATAGGTTTACTTTTGTCTTTAACACTTCCTCTCTGATTGTCACAATTACACCATGGGCGTAGCCATATTATTAATTGATGGGGGGTGGGGAGGGGCAAAATTTTTGATTCTATCGAAAAATTTATTTTATTTGGCTTAGCGGGGTCGCCAGAATCTAAGTTAACTGCAAAAACTAAGTTTTATTCGTATAAATTTAATCATTCGAAATTGTTTATCAGATTTTGCATTTAATTGACACTAACGTTTTAATGTCACTTAATATGGGCCGTTTAAAATTACCTTATGTTTTATCTTGGTGTAATTTCATACCTCACATTAAATTTTATGGGCATTTTGAACTCAAATACTATACTATCATATAATTTAATTCATATTTACTTACTCATACCATTTAAAACCTTTCTTCAATTACTAATTGCGATGTTAATCGAACAAAACTCTCGAATTTAAAGATTTTAATTTAAAATTAAAATATATTTTATAATATTATTAGTTGTCCGTACCTTGCCAGACACCTATCCTTAGGCATTCCTATAGTTGCCATATTTATACTTGGATTCGTTTTATGCACCCTTCTAAGGACGAGCTTTATAGACCCTGGTATTATTCCCAGAGCTTCTGCCCAAGAAGCCGAATACATAACTAAACACGGTATGTTGTTTAGTATTATTTGTTTTTATAAATATTAATTAAATTAAATTTCAACTTTTATTGCCCAAATTATCGTTTGGTTCTCTCGTTACACTCAATTTTCCCTCACTTTTTTGACAAAATTTAAGACTACAGCGTTTTTAGATAAATTATTAATCATTACTAATTTCGATCATCGAACATAAACTTATATTTATCGGCTAGCTTATGAAAAATTATTTACATTGTAAATGGGAATCGTTATTATTTACGCATTTATTCAAATTTTAACATTTAACTTTATCCCTCTATTAGGATTTGATGTTGTTTTGACTCTAATCCTAGGGGGGGGGGGAGGGGGACGGGGTGGCCAATTTTGGCGAAATGGCTATTTTCTTTGACATTTACCATTTTACCTCTTTGTCTACAAGTCTTTGATTGATTAAATACATTAGTCGAATTGATTCATATCATTTTTTTACTCGCTAGTCTAAAACAATTTTTTAAGTGGAATCTAATACGGAGTACTCCACCACTAGAGTTTCCCGAAATTGCTCGAGATCGACTCGAGATTTTGGCAAATTATTTTGAATGTGCTCCGGGCTCAGGCCTTGGGCCGTCCGTACTGGCCTATACCCTCCACAACCTTCTCACCCTATAACTTAATCATTATCGCTCCAGTAGGAGAAGCAAGTTTCATTTAAGTTTAGTGTCTGATATGTATGTGTTTTCTCTAAAATATGATTTCACTAATCGTAGAGAGACGAAGGGTGATGACCAATTGTAACTAGTGTTAAGGCTGGGTTCAGTCGACTAAAACCATAGGTCGACCGAACAAAACCCAGCCCTTTTTACAACACTAGCCTGTTACATACCCATAAACTCGACATTTGTGCATGGGTTTTGACCAATATCCAAGCTTAAATCGCAATTAATTTGAGCACGACCTTTGAACCTGGAATTTGGATCTTTCATATATTTCAAGCAAAATATCAAAATATATAAAACATTGTTTTGGATAATCGCTCGGTTCTCGGGTTTTGCCTTGAAATTATCGAAATTTTATATCGGTAGTAGCCGCTTGAAATAACGCTGTTTTCCATCAACTTTTCGAACCACCATGCCAACATTGAGATTAGTTGTGATGCTTGGCCGATTGCCTCATCAACTGTATTTACCATGGACTAAACTAGCAAATGGGGGGGGGGGGGGGGGTGAGGGGCGATTGCCCCCCCCCTCTCTGACTCCAAAAATTTGTTGAATTAATTGAAATTTTAGCTATAATTTCAAAAAATCATCATTTTGCCCCTCCCTAAATCATTATTGCCACCCTCTAATTCCTGGGCTGTCTACGCCCATAGGTATCACATAGAGATCTGCACGGGTAACACGAAACCCTATCCAAAATTATTACAATGCGTTTGGGCCGGATCGGGCTCGGGTTGGAAATATGCTTTAGGTTGGGTCGGGTTAAAAAAGTGACTTTAAATCGATATTTAATAGACTTTGTTCAAATTAGAAGACACTTTCTATTGTTTGATCCTGATGGGAATAGTCGCTAGAGACCTGCAGGGGTAACTTAAGACCCGACCTGCCCCGCTTTTGAAATATCTTCGGGTCGGGTTCGGGTGCAAAAATTTTTTAAATGCTTTTGGGCCGGGTTCGGGTTTAAAAAAGTGACCGCGTAGAGTCGCTACCACTAGGCCAGGTAAAAAGCTCGGAAAACCAATCTTCCCCTCCCATTTACACTCTATGTCTTAACGTTTGCTACTCCACTGCCTTTCAACAACTACACTACCTACCGTGATAAATTGTTATCCTTTTTCCCTGCCATTTATTGATTTTATTCCTAAACGACCGCAATTTTCGCGCGCAAAGTTTTATACTCAGACAGGCAAGCGGGGGGGGGGGGCGGCAAAAGTCCCCACCAACAACACTTGAGAAGACATATGAAATATATTTAGTAAGTTGAGGCAATTCGGTCGGCCTAAACTTGTTTTACGCGAAAAGTGGCTTTTTTCCCCTTCTTTCCGTTTTTCCCAATTCCCCGATTTAGATTTATTCCATCGCGGCGAGTTATTGAAAAATTAATTAAACCCTCGTACCACGCCCTCTAACCTCTTGATTGATCGAATTTTAATTTTTAAAACAATTTATTTTTGTAAGAAGGGGGGGAGGTGTTATCATTTTAAAGCGTTATAATTTTAAAATAATTTAGTTGAAGGTGCTGCGGGTGGTGATGGAGGAGACGGACTTAGAATGGGTTTGCCGAACGCGCCGCGGTACAAGGAAGTTTTTATCAATGGGCAATTGGTTAAATTGAAATATTGCTTCACCTGCAAAATATTTAGACCGCCTCGGGCCTCTCATTGCAGTCTGTGCGACAATTGTGTAGGTACGTTCCATGTCTCCTTAAATTATGGGTCGAGTAAATATTAAGGGGCCCAAGGCTTTTGGTCTGTTTGGACTTGGTCGACTTCTAGGCTTGGTCGAAATTTGAAAAACAGACCAAGTCTTTAGGTCGACCATTTTGGTCTGTTTGGACATATTCGACCTCTAGGCTTGGTCGAAATTTGAAAAACAGACCCCAAAGTTTTTTAGTACCTCTAGGCTTGGTCGAAATTTGAAAAACAGACCAAGTCTTTAGGTCGACCATTTTGGTCTATTTTTCTTAGTCGACCTCTAGGCTTAGTCGAAATTTGAAAAACAGACCCCAAAGTTTTTTAGTACCTCTAGGCTTGGTCGAAATTTGAAAAACAGACCAAGTCTTTAGGTCGACCATTTTGGTCTGTTTGGACATATTCGACCTCTAGGCTTGGTCGAAATTTGAAAAACAGACCAAGTCTTTAGGTCGACCATTTTGGTCTGTTTGGACATATTCGACCTCTAGGCTTGGTCGAAATTTGAAAAACAGACCAAGTCTTTAGGTCGACCATTTTGGTCTGTTTGGACATATTCGACCTCTAGGCTTGGTCGAAATTTGAAAAACAGACCAAGTCTTTAGGTCGACCATTTTGGTCTGTTTGGACATATTCGACCTCTAGGCTTGGTCGAAATTTGAAAAACAGGCCAGAGTCGACTGCTAGTCTTAATAAAACTCAAGGTGGACCGACCAAATAAAATCGAGCCGTTTTTACGACATTACTTGAAATGTGCAAAAATTATCGTAATTTTTTATTTTAGATTATTTAAAAAATTATTTAGTTTTATGTAACTTAGTTTTTGGTTTCAATCAAATTTAGCACCAAAACAAGGGGAGAAAAAATAGTATTTCTAATCCTAAATTTTGATGCTAAAACTCATTTTTTTTTAATTTATTTTGAATTGTATAATTTATAGAAAGATTTGATCACCATTGCCCATGGGTGGGAAATTGCGTGGGCAAAAGAAATTACAGATTTTTCTACATGTTCCTCCTCTCTCTCACGATACTTTGCATATATATTCTGGCATTTTCCATTACTCACATGGTGTTACGTAAGATTATATTTATTTTTTTATTAATTTATTTAATTATTTATTTGTTTATTTATTTATTATATTAATAGTTATGAAGACGCACAATTTTATCGATTCCGTCAGAACTACACCCGCATCATATCCTTTTTTTAGGAAATTAAATTAGTTTTTCAAGTTATTTTGCCTCAAAATATTATATATTTTTTCCTTAATTTACCACTTTTTTCATTTCCGGTCTCTACGCTAATCGTGGCCATCATATGTTTTTTCTCCATATGGTCCGTGCTGGGCTTAACGGGATTTCACACTTACCTTTCAACTTCGGAACAAACTACCAACGAAGATGTTTGAAATTTTTCTAATTTTGCATCGAATTTTTCTAATTTTCGTGTTTTTTTTGAAATAATATTTTATAAAATCATTTAAAAGAATTTTTTTAATTTTAAATTAAATTTTAATATTAATTTTTGCATTTTTTATATAATATTTTTTAAAAATTATTTGAAAGTGAAAGCGTATTTTTATTTTTCATTTGTGATGATGTATATATCAGATTAAAGGCACGTTTTCGTCTCGGAAAGGTCGTAAAATGATTAATCCATACAGCAAAGGCTCACCCGTTTGCAATTGGTTCAACGTTATCTGTGGCCCCATGCCTCCCAGGTAAAGCCCTGCAAAGTCACCTTTTTCAACCCGAACCCGACCCGAAAGCGTTTTTTTCCACCCGAACCCGGCCCGAAAGTAAAAAAAATGTTGTCGGGGTTCGGGTCACCCCACCACGTCTTTCGTTATGTTTTTCCCCCGTAAATTCTCTAAGTTTGATGAATATCATCCTAACCTCGATGTCAAATAACCCCACTAAACGACAAAATACGAAAAGTTACCTTTTTAATACAATATTAACAATTTCCCCATTTAGTGTCTTAAAAACGGCTGAGTTTCGTTTTCGGTTTTAGTCGATTAAACCAAATAGTCGCTTTGGTCTGTGTATCTTTAGACGACTAAAACCGAAGGTCGACCAAACAAAACCCAGGCGTTTTTAAGACACTCTCCCCATCCGTCTGGTTAGTATTTTGGGCCCGACCGACGCACACTTATTATTCCCGAAATCAAAATAACTTAATATTTAAAACATTCGAAATTTATGGAAAAATAAATTAAATTTCCCCCCTGTAACTCCACAATTTGACGTTATTGCAATACATTTTTCTTGGTTTCAAAAAATCAGTGTTGTAAGAACGGCTCGGTTTTGTTTGGTCCACCTTTGGTTTAACTAAGGCTAACGGTCGCTTCTGATCTGTTTTTCAAATTCCGACTAAGCCTAGTGGTCGACTAAGAAAATGTTTGTGCCTCGACGACTAAAACCAAAGGTCGCCCCAACAAAACTCAGCCCTTTTTACAACACTACTATAAATACCCTCCTCTACTCCACTTTCTTCCATGCTAGTTTGATAGACTTGCGGGGTCGAGTTGACCTACCCCAAGCCAGGACTAACACTCACCCCGGGGAAGGTGAAAGTCAAGTCGTTACAGGCGCCACAACGGTCCCCCTAGAAGTGATGGATAGGATGAAAGTTTACGTGGAGCTATTGCGAAGAGCTGGGCCAATACGCGATGAAGGGCAGCCAGATAAAATGATTCTCAGGAATGGCCACCCCCATGCTCACGAAAACGCCATTTTCGATTGTCTCCCCAACGGAAACGCCAATGCCAATAATAACAATGCCAACTTATACACGCTCGGACATGACGGACAACATTACTATGGGACTAGCCGGGAAATGTGCGAGGCACCTCAGTCCGAACTCGAATCTGGCAAGAGGGTCCGTCCTTCCCCCCACGCCCGCCCCCTCTTATTACCCTCTCACCATGGAGGAACCATAAATCCAGCTTTTCAAGTTATTATTATTATGATAGATTATAGGGATAGGGTTGCACATTTCAAAATGGCAAAGTAGTAATTGCCTGTTTCTCCTCTTTCCTCTTTCCTCTTTCCCTCGTACTTTCAATTAAATATTACATTCGACCTCGATGAGATTGTTTACGAGCTTAGTATCTCTAATTTCTAGGGACTTCGACCGTTGGTTTTCTTAGTCGCATAAGCAGACTAAAGAGATTTTTGTCAAAGCTTTGGTCTATTTAAGTTTAGTCGACCAAAACATCCAGCCCTTTTTAAAACACCTCTAAGCGGTTTTAACTTTATATTAGTGATATCATTATCTAATATTTGTGTCACGTCTAATATATAATTTATAACACGTCACGAACTTTTCCCAGAACATCTTACCGCACGAAGAACGAGTGAATTGTAACGGGGGTCGCCTCAGGAGTTATGGTAGTAAGTGTGGGGCCTCGGGTTCGCTATCCATTGATAATACCCCATCACCCCCTAGTACTTATGTTGACAGCAAAATGGTTATACTAGATGGCGCTAACATGCTAACCGGTGATAATGATGCTGAAGGACTAGCCGAACGCGCCATATCTCCAATCTTCAATTACGGAACCATGGCATCTTCATCTTTTAACGCCGTACGACGAATCGATTGATTTTTACAATCGATAACCAATTAATCGATCATTATTATCGATTATTGATTTGTTTTAAATTATCGTATTATTAAATTAGGTGTGAGACCCCGGCTAGCTATAAATTAAATGATTTTTAAGCTCATATAATTGTTGTACGGCAGAGATATTTTATATAACGATCTCAAACTTGTGTTTTACAGCAGGAGGGTTTGTTAAAATGTTTGCCATTTGGGCTTAATCAAGGGAAGGGGGCAGGGAGGGGCTGTTACCCCCCTCATATAATTAAAATTTCAAAAAATGATTATTTTGCCCCTCCCTAAATCATTATTGCCCCCCCCTCTAACCCCAATGTTGGCTAGGCCCATGTTGAAGTATCATTCTCCCATGATAGATTAACGGAAACATTAATATACAATTTTAAGTTTCATTTCTCAAAATATTAAAAAAATGTTTATCACAAAATTTTTATAAATTTTGTTCTTTTGAAATTTTATTAAAATTTCTTACACAGCTTATCGTATCGTCTTCTGACGATTCCCAATCAACGTACACTCGCTCCTCATTATCGCGCAGAGATGTATCCTTGTCTCCATCATCAATCCCAGCGCTTTCTGCTAAAGGTAATTAGTTCCCAAAACATCAACTTTCATCTTACTTAATGGATATCTAACATTTCTTATTATTATACGTGATGAAATTAATTAATAAATTGCGGGTTAGTTAATATTTTTAAGAAGATAATAAGGACCCCTTTTAAATTTCAAATGTATAATATAACGAATAATTGATATCTACCATAATTAGGAGGGTTATTTCTTAACCACCATAAGAATGGGTGGAATCTAATTTGAGCCTTATATATATATTATGTACCTTACCTATCTCACTTAGAATGTGACGCGAAAATTACGAAAATTAACTACGGCATATTGATGAGCTATAATAAGAGCGATGCGTTATATGTGTCTGTTATCATTTTCGAGTCACATGCTAAAAAAGATAGGCGGGGGGGGAAGTATATATAGTCAAATTAGTCTCTTTATTAAAATTGCCTCTAGATGGCGCTATTTAGAGTATAATTTTAAGTTAATTGCGGCACTCTTAAAAGGGGTTATTATTATCTTCTTATAAATATTTCTGATTATGTTTTCTCACAGACAACACATCTCTGCACAGAGCCTTGCTAGTGAATGATGAACCCGACGGGCGTTCCGTTTCGAAATTAATTCTCAGTGCCCCCACAGGGGAGGGGAAAAAGATTAAGAGAAGGAAAATTGATCCACCCAAAAATTTATCTCTTCAAACCGTTCCCAGTGCCGCTCCTTCTCGGCGAGGTTGGTGCCCACATTGGTGTGTTGGGTTTTTGGTCTTGAGACAGTCACAGACTAGATAGTAGCCTTGTAAAAACGGCTGGGTCTTGTTCGGTCGAATCTGGTCTGTTTTTCTAATTTCGACCAAGCCTAGTGGTCGACCAAGAAAATGGACCAAAAAATCTTTGGTTCGTTTACGATTAGTCAACTAAAACCAAA
Source organism: Gordius sp. MW1 (assembly GCA_964036665.1). Classification (NCBI taxonomy): domain Eukaryota; kingdom Metazoa; phylum Nematomorpha; class Gordioida; order Gordea; family Gordiidae; genus Gordius; species Gordius sp. MW1. The sequence continues at coordinate 24,869,998 of OZ038529.1, read as the reverse complement.
CGTCGACTGAAGAAAACCCAGCCCTTTTTACAAAACTACTTGATAGACTGCTCATCAACGCCCAAAATGTGGTGTACCCTTTTTTCCACCATTTTAAGGATAGCATGGTAAAGTGGTGATTATATGGGTAGTAGTAATTTTTGTATATTAAATAATCTTAAAAAAGGTAAATAAGGCAAATATGGGGGAGATATCACAAACAACATTCTAAAAAATATCATTTACACACAATACATAAAAATGAAAATGTTAAAATTGTGATGAAAGTTTGTTTAATAGTATAGCGCCATATATGTTTTGTATAATATTAATTTATTGACGTTCGTTCAAATTTGTAAACTAGTGAGGAAGGTAAATTGATTGTTAAAGCGCAAAATGACATGGTAATACAACAGTTGTTGTCTTCAAAATAGAGGAAAATTTGACTCACAATTTACCATATTGAACATATGCATAAGCAGTCTATCTAGTCTATGGAGGCAGTAGTCATTTTAAGGAAATTTGATATTTTTAATTATTTTAACCGTTAAAGATTTGGATAACCCTCCCTATAATGACTAGTGGAGGCGCTCTGGGCTATGCTTTTTGATTTGGCTTCAATCAAGTTTTTGAGTAATACCTTTTTGATCAATTGAGTCCAAGGATAGGGTCTCGGAAAGGCTGTGGGGGTCAAATGGGGTTAAGGGGTCAGAATTTTGGTGTGGGTGGGCCTCGTCGACTTCCTCAGCTATTTTCGATCAACTAGCTACTCCACTGGTCCAAAGAATGAGCCGCTTACATTTATTGTGGGTGACATTAGAATCATATTGCACCTCTTTTGTTATTAAATGTATTTTACTAATTCCCCTAGCTTAATCTATAACTAATTCCTAATCACTTCACTTAGTTTTTAGCCTGACATTGCTAAGGGGGTGGGCATTCTTAACAGTACTCTAATTAATTTTATCAAACACGGTTACCTATCAAAACTATAACATATGCACATGGGCGCCAGCACTGGAATTAGAAAGGGGGGGGGGCAAAAATGCTTAAGGAAGGGTCAAAATGATCATTTTACAAAACTTTACCCATAATTTTGATAAATTTCAACAAATGTTTAAATTTACACATTTACAATTAATACACCCTGGCTCTTTAGATGGTGGAGGGATGAGGGTGAGAGAAGTTTCTAGCAAAAACTCACCCTTTTCACCCCAACCCTTTTTGCCAACGCGAAATGGTTACGGTCGAAGGGCTTATCTACTCCATTCAAACTCGTCTCGGGGTTTTCGTTTTTTCTCTCCGTCACCCTCCTCTACGACGGGGTCTAATGGACCCCAGCAGCAGAGTAGTAGTAGCACCGAAATCGAAATCAACGCCGCCCTGAATACCACTACTAACCACGTGACACCCAGCCCTTTAATCATGAAGCTAAGTTCTGTTTAGCTCGGCCGAAAGGAAAAGTGCCTGCCCGCAAAAGCTACTAAATTATAATGTGCAAGAGATAGTGTTGTAAAAACGGGGATGGGATATATTTTGGTCGACCTTTAGTTTTAGTCGACTAGACATAAGCAGACCTTGTGTTTATTCGACTAAAACTAAAGGTCGCCCAAACGAAACCCATCCGTTTTTGCAACACTAGTGCTAAATGTTTAGCCGAGATTCTACTTAGTTAAGTCTGTCATCAGTTGGATTTGTTAAGTGCTAAGCCATTTTGCCATGCCCAAATCGCCAATGTCATAATTTGTTAACGCGCGCCCACAGCCCTCTCTAGCCATTTTTGTCTCGTCTAGCTCAACACCCGGGCCCTATATACCCCCCCCCCCCCCCTTCCGCTTTTAGTGCAAATTTTGTTAACGTGTACATAACAACTATATATATATATATATATATGTAAAATATATCAAGCTCAATAGGCTCTGTTCAACCTTCTCGCGCCTTTCTACAGTACACACACTCACGCGCCAATGTGGAAATTCCATATTAACCTGCATATTAGTTTTACATCACGTATTATTATTATTATATCTACTCCTTTTTTTAAATTGGACTACCCGTTGATTATCTTACTCATGTATTATATAAACACATACCCACACACCTGCTCTACACTGAATTACGATGAAATTGTAGTAATAAAACGATTTTCTACTATGCCCCCACCCATTGCGTGGGAAGTGATGTTTTTGTGTTTAAATGTTTTACATGTTATTTTTAAGAAAAACTTTGTTTTTGAAAAATCTTTTTGCAATAATTTTTTTACTGGTTAAAAAGTTTATTTTCAAGAAAACAAAGTTACATATTTAAGCGTAATACAAAAAGACATATTGGTTAAATACAAAGATCTATATCATTATCTTTTAAACAAGGCCAAGAGTGGGCAAAGGATTTAAAGTTGTATCGTACAAGAATCCCGGGACAAGATTTAATATTATTTTTACCCCTAGACGCTTTAATAGGCTTATTATACTTTTGGACTGGTTGTTTACTGATATTAATTGCTAATACTTTACCGTATCCGTTTGGTGAAATTGTTTTTAGAGTGAAAGACGTTTTAGGTTTATTAATCCGTTGAATAGTTTTAAATATTGTTGAAATTTTCTTTTAAGCTTAATTTATCGGCATTCAAAAAATTTCTTGACAAAATAAATTAAAGCAAAGTTTAATGATAGTTAATAACTTCGATTTATGTTATAAAAAAAATGTCTAAAATATGTAAAAAAAATTTAAACGGTATTTTAAAAATCTAATCTTTACAAGTAAGACACTAGAAGGTTCTAAGCTCGGCCAGGGCCACCCAGCCTCGGAAAATAATCGAGTCGGGGGTCGGGCCTGATGAACCAGACCACACAAGGTGGCCAAGCCCAAAGCAAACCCACCAAGTCATTTAGACGACGCATGTATACCTTATTAAGGTTGTAAGAATGAAGTTTATTATTGGAGATTAACAACTAAAGCAAATTTTTGTTTGGAACATTGATGTAAACGAAATTAAAATATTAAATGGACAAATAAAAATATATAACATGGAAGATAAATTAAGGGTTTAATTTTGAAACGTAAATCAGATATTTGATTCAACGACATGTGCTATGTTTTAAATAAAAATAAGGGCAGGTTTGTGTGTAAATGAAAAAATATTGCAAATCTTTATTAACGTGTTATATTAGCACTAAAGTCATTATTTAGGATAAAATTAAACGGGTACGACGTGTATGATATATAAGGTTTGTAAAACCTTAAAAAGCTAATATTCATAATATGGGGGTTATAATAAGTAATAATATGCTGTGGCGTGTATGATCAAATAGAAGGTGCACCTTTTTACTATAGGAATAATACGGAACAAATAATTATACTAAGGTCGTTTTGGGGACAAATAATATTGCAAAACAAATCGTAAAAAGCGAATTTAAGAGCTTATTATTATAATACCGTGTGAATAATGCATTGGGCAACAATAAGGATGATTTATATAATCCGTAAGGACAAAAAATTTAAGAATAACGGAGAGAGAGGGAGAATAAGATTAAATAAGAGAAATTCAAGCTTTAGCAGACTGTTTAGGAGGTTCATTGGGTGGGGGCAATTTAACGTCTGTAGGCTTGACATCCCATATATCTTTGGCATATTCCGAGATGGTTCGATCGCTGGAAAATTTACCAGAAGAGGCGATGTTATGTATGCATTTCTTGGTCCATTCAACCGTATCCTACGTTTAACAAAAAGAACGTATAATGTCAAAAGAAATTCACAAACAGCAAATATAAATAGCTATTAACCAGAATTTTGGCCTCTAGCCGGGGTCAGATAAAGTAGAAATAAGCAACGGTCATCATAATTTGCAGGGAATATTTAGCCAATTTAGCAATTATCCGATATATAGCAACAACCTACACAAGTTGCCCAAAGAAATTTATGTATAAAGGTAACCAGTCTGGCCCATAAACAATAGTGCACATTGGGCTCGGGCGAGGTCGAAAAATTAAAGCCAATCAGCGGTATAAGCTAGTCTATTTGCGAAAGCTAAATAAAAATCTTTTACAGAAGCATGAGTCAAAGCCATTAAAAACCCGTATAAGTTTCCACGGCAATTATTGAAAAATTACAAAACCAAAAGCGAGTCCTTAAATTGCATAGCAATTAAAAATGGGGTAATCATTAACAAAAATTAAAATAGAAAAGAAATTTTTAGTAAGATATGGGAAGAGTGAAATGATAGGAAACACATTCTAGGCTGTTGGTACTAACCTGGTATAAGGCTGACACCTTGTCTTGCGTTTTGATGTAATCATCGAAATCGGCCATCAAGCAGTAGCTATGCATGTTTCATAAAATATAAAAAAACCGGTCGGAATATTTTAAAATCTCTAAATCACATTTGTTATCCAAACAGAGTCATTGGCGTAATGTTATACATAAATACAAAATGAATCAACTAGACGTGAAAACTTCAAGATATAGAGATGAGAGGCATATGGTGTCATAAAAACGGCTGGGTTTGTTTCGTCCACATAAGGTTTAACTAAGACTATCCGTCAACTCTGGCCTATTTTTAAAATATCGACCAAGCCTAGAAGTCGACTTAGGAAAAAAGGCCAAAAAACCGTTGGTCTGCTCGTGTTTAGTCGACTAAAATCACAGGTCGACAAACCAATCACAGCCCTTTTTACAACACTACAGGCACTAACCGATCATTGTTCAGTAGGTTGTGGACGACGTCGTGAAACAGATCTGGCTGCTCAGGACTAAAGAATCCGTTGGAAATCTGATCGACCGCCTGCTTCAATTCCGGATTTCTCTCGTAATAATGTCTCGGGTTGTATCTGAGACGGTGTCATAAGTTATAAGCATTAAAATATTTGAAGGAAAAAAGTTAAGAATGTCTACCCCTTATCAATAAAAATGTTAGAAAAATTGATTTTAGTAGGTTAGATTGAAACAAGATAAAAACCAATAATTTTTTTAAAATTAGAACCATAATTAGCTTGGAATTAAAGGGGGGAAATAAAGATTTAGAAAGGGGTGAAATTTTAGCCATAATTCTAAATTTTTGGGTTTAGAGAGGGGGAGTCGCCCTCCCCTGCCCCCCCCCTGTCTACGCCCATGTTTAGACCTCAAAAAAAAATGTACAAAATGCAATATTACCCCTTAGCCCATAGTTCTGCCACTTGTTCAACAGTCATGCCAAAAATGAAAATATTATCGGCCCCCATCTCTTCCTGCATCTCCACATTAGCTCCATCCAGGGTTCCAATGGTCAAAGCTCCGTTAAGCTGTTAAAACGTGCGGTAAAATTAAAACGATTAAATGTGGAATAAAGATTTTTAAAGGTGTCCTAGTTTTTATCGTGAATTTTACACTTTTTTTAGTACTTTATTCCCCACAAATTTTTAAATCGTTTCCATTGTGCAATATGTTTCAAAATTTTGTATTAATTTACAAGTTGCAAGTGTCCACTTAATGTACTAAAATCTTTGAAGAAATATTTCGAACATTTTGAGCTAATTAGCATTGAACAGTAGTTAGCAATAGTTTATTAAGCATTTCCTACATTTTTACTGAGCATTTATGAGAAAATAGCTAGGGATACCATGAATTTCATATTTCCCGTGCCGGAGGCTTCGGTCCCGGCCAAGGAAATTTGTTCGCTCAAATCGGCAGCCGGTATAATTTTTTCCGCCATGGAAACGCGATAATTTTCCAAGTAAATAATCTTTAAGCGATCTCCTACCGCGGGATCGTTATTGACCAGTCTTCCAACGTTGCAAATTAATTTTATGATCTTTTTAGCCATGTGGTATCCCGGGGCAGCCTTGGATTATAATCAATTTTTTTATTTTCAAGCTATAATTAATAAAATATAAAAAAGTTTATTGTTGGTTAAAAAATATTCTGATATTGCTCGCCAACTTTCTGACTTATAAATCAAGATTCGCGATTATCATGAGACAGCAAAGAAATATCTTTCCCCATTTATTGATATCAAAAATATTTTTGATCCTTTTTAGAATATACAGGATATTTTAATGTGCTATATTATTAATCAGAGTATCTTAAACTTTAAATAAAAAATAAAGAAAAAATTAATTAGTTTCATGTAAGTAGAGAAACTAAGGGATACAAAGGCCTTGGATTATAAAATCGTTCTGCTTTAGTCGCCCAATGACACAAAATAAACATATTTATAAATAATGTAATGGGACCTTTTAATTGTATCTTAACTACTTTTCACACATCATCCACAATGCATGACATTATTAATAAAATGTATAAGTTAATCAATTCGGCCTCTTCACAAAATCCAAGCCATAGTAATTTTAATGATCTTAATCCTCTAATACAATCAACCATTTTCTTTCCATCATGGATATAGCTCCAAAAACTGAAACTCTTAAATATGCTGCAGTAAAAATATTAGTAGACCTTGAAGAAAAGGCATATTGACCCCTAAAAGGACCATGGGCGTAACCAGCACTGTGGAATTAGAGGAGGGAGGGGGGGGCAATAATGATTAAGGGAGGGGCAAAATGATCATTTTTGAAATTTTAGCCATAATTTTAATAAAAATATTAAGGATTTAAGGATTAAGACCTTGGCTAAGCCCATGAGGAGGACTAATATAAAAAGCACGAAATAGCTTCAGACTGAAAATCTTACTTTTCCTCCCACCATAATGACGCGATGAGTAAAATTAGCGTTGGGATTTTTCTTGATCCTGTTGTAGCACGTGATCATGTGCAAGCAATTCAGCAATTGCCTCTTGTATTCGTGAATTCGTTTCACTTGGATATCGAACATGGCCGAGGGGTCTATTCGGACTTTATAATTCTCCTCTAGGTATGAAGCGAATTTCATCTTGTTTTCCTAAAAAGTCGAAAAACGTCAAAATACTATTTGTTACAATCTTTTTGATACCAAAGTTTATCATTTCATGAGGTCTAGAATAGGGGGGGAGGGGAGGGGGAAATAAAAAGTTGAAAATTAGTTTACAAACAGTTTAGCGAGTAGGCCTGAGAGCGCTAGGGTTAGAGCTCTGCACGGGCCGGCCGAAGGCCGGGCCAAAAATTAAAATTTTATCGGCCTGGTGGGTCAACCCGACATGAGACCCGAGCCCAGGTACATTTTAAAAAAGTCGGGAGGGACTGGGGCTCGGGTCGGGCATGAGCAAAAAAAATTTCGAATTTGTGCCAAAAAATTCCATTTTGCAGGGCTTTAGCTAGAAAATATTCCAAATAATAGCAAATATATGATAGGAAATTATTAAAGACGGGGGGGGGGGACTTAGCCCTTTTAGAATTATCTTGTTTTAAGGTGTGTGGGTGTACCTGTTTAGACTTCATAACTGACAGTATGAAAGCCTTATTGTCAACTTGCGGTTCCAATTGTCGCAACTCGTAGAGGTGCGTAACGAAATTGTCACCAATTTTCTATGCATCAAAATAAAATGCGCGAAATAATAGTAGTTATCCTCTGCAAATGTTTCGTGTAAACAAAATGGTGCAGGGTGACCGCGAGATTATACAAAAATTGACTTTGTGATTACATCCCATGATCTGACAAATCATTCTGAATGTAAATTCTGATCAAATATTATGATTAATTAGGTTAAAGGTGCAAAAAATGGCGTTTTAACGTTTTTGTGGCTATAGTTTCGCGTCATTTTAAATTCATTTTTTATAATATTTATATAATTATATATATACTACTTATTGATCTACAGGATGATAAATTTATTTTTCTTGTTTAACCTCCACTTTTACTTAAATACCCGTTTATCTGAACCCCATCCTAGCATTAAAATTCATTAATCTGATTGCAGGATGGTTTTTTCTCGTAAACCTATGTTTTTGGGTAAACATAAGAAACATGAAAAGAGTTATGAGTAAATATATATATTTACGTCCGCAATGACATCAGCCAGTCCAGGATTGCAAAGCAAAAGCCAACGGCGGGGCGTGATACCGTTAGTTTTATTTTGAAATTTCTCCGGCCACAATTCGTAAAAATCGCGAAATCTAAAGACAAACATTATTGAAATAAGGGTTTAAAAACGATTTCGGTTTAGGTAAGAGGGCCCAATTTAAGGCGGGTGGTATATATGGACAGGACATTTTTAACCAAAAATGAGCCCATAAATTGCATAATAGTTAATATATGAATATATAAAATTAAAATGTTTAACCTTTTCGACACATTTAAATAGCCTAATATAATTCAAAGTTAGCCCACGCATTACAATCTCTTACTATAATTGCGTCCTCAAACTCGAGGATTCTAGCTTTTCTATATAAATGAAGCTGATGCGCATGAATTAAAAAAATATTGCATCAATTCACTTATTGTAATCGTTATTTATAAGCGGTAAAGTTGGATTAACAAAATGCTCATAAGTAATTGCTATCGTTTTATCTATTAAAGTCTCTGTCATCTTACCCATGCACTAATGTTACTTAATTTTTTTAAGGTTTATCAGCCCGCAAGTCGAGTTCCTCTACGCTCTTTTGAAACAAATTGGAAAAGCGATGATCTCTAACGTCTCATTAGATTTGAAAGAGTACTTTTTTATCAGGCAAAAGATAACAATGGAAATCGTTAAATCCAACACGATTTCCATGCACACGGATCAATGCCATCCATTTAGTTTTAGTGCGTTTTTCCACTTATTTAGTGGTGAATGCAATCTTTTATCATTTCAATAAAAAATTCTTTAGAAGTACCTTACCAACATATAAACAACGATCATAATTACAAAAGATTAAGACAGTAACTAATTTAATTTAATATCATCGTCGTTATCATCTCACGTTTCATCCTTGATGATTTGCGAGTGTAAAGCCGCAACCCCGTTGATAGCGTGAGATCCGACGATAGCCAAATGGGCCATGTTGATTCTCTTCTCGTAATCCTCCTCAATCAGGGACATGCGTCTCAGTCTATCGTTGTCGCCGGGCCACTTTTTCTTAACTAACTAAATACGCACACATAGCCATAAATACATAATATGTATTAGAGACCTGCAAAGTCAATTTTTTTCAACCCGAACTCGAGCCCGGGTGGGTTCCGGGTAACCCGTGCAGGTCTCTAATAAATGTATACAAGCTGCTAATTATATATTGTTCATTCAATCCAATGTTTTGTATTTCTTTGCATAAAATCGGTGGATTTGGATTGAGAGGGAAATGGAACGCGATATTTCGGGCAATTATAGTCCATCATGACAAGGGAAAAAAAGGTGAAGATGAAGTCACAAAAGATAAAAATGAAGTAAAGTGAGTTAATGGGTAACATAAAACACGTTGATAGATAAAAACAATAGAAATTAAAAATATAGGCGTTGTAGGGATGGATTCTACCTACTTTATCAATCCAAATTCACCAATTTTATAAAAAGAAATATACAAGCTGCTATGCAATTTTTAATAATTCTTATTCGAAGCTATAAACATTTTTTTTAATAGAAATTTGCAATCCTTAAACATAATTAATTGCCAAGTTATATATTGATAAATTGAAAATAATAGAAAAATACAGCAATTGTAACCATGCATTATTTAAAGGTAATGATGTTAAAAGGGCTGGGTTTTTTAAGTCGATCTTTGGTTTTAGTCGACTTGACATAGACAGACCAATGGTTTTTTGAATTCTCATTCGCATAACAAACCATATTGGTCAAACATTTGTTCTGTTAATATTTAGTGGACTAAAATTAAAGGGAGACCAAACCAACAAAACCAAACCCAACCCTTTTTAAAACACTATTTGAAGTGATACGAGAGAAGAGTTTATAAACCTCGAGGAACTTTCCGTTAATGGCGTAAACGATTTGCAAGTGTCTGGGGAGCAGACTATCGAACATACCCAAGGGCCATCTCTCCAGAGCTTCGGGCAACACCGTGTGGTTTGTATAAGCGCAAGTTGCTGTAGTAAACGCCCACGCCTATTCAAGTATAAACAATAATTCAATTTTCAATGAATACCATGGGTGTAGCCGAGGGGGGGGGGCAGGGAGGAACGGCCGCCCCCCTAAATCCAAAAATTATTAAAAGTATTAATATAAATATGTGTAAAATTTAAAAAAATTGTCATGCCCCTCCTTAAATCATTACTGCCACCCCCTCTAGTTCCAATCCTAGCTAAGCCCATGAGGAATACATAAACTATGGAAAAAGTTAACTCTTTTAATAAGATCGAGACTTTTTGACAATTTTGGAATAAGGCAATCGTTAACTCAAGTATGAGACTAAGATTTGCGAGTAAATAAGCTAGTAGAAAGTTTGAATTTCCAAAATTAGAGCTACTAATTGGAACATAAATTCATGCTCAAAAACATCTATCTAAAGGAAAAAGTCAACCCAAAAAATGTTATGTCATTTATAACGTTGGGCATGAATACAACTAGGTGAAAACGTAGATTAATAATACAAGAGAAACTAGCTAAAAAGTGTCGGGTTCGAGCCAGGCTCGGGCCCAAGAAATTCCACTTCGCAGGGCTCTATTGTGGTACCCCACACAAATGCGCATATTGCAACTAAACTCACACAAAACGGCCGCCCTTATGATACTTAAAAATGAGAACCCAAATGCTAAGGTTAGTAAAAATAAATGATCAAATAAATGAAAACCGTATCCCAATCCAAGCCCTCGTCGTCTAAAAAGATGCGCATCAGTTCCGGTATAACGAGCGAAGGGTGAGTGTCGTTCAATTGAATAGCGACCTTTTGGGGAAAGGTTTCGAATGACGTCCTACCCAAAACATAAATAGCAGCGGGGCGTGAAAAACACAATATAGCAGTGTTGTAAAAACGGCTGGGTTTTGTTCCGGCGACCTTTGGTTAGTCGACTAATCATAGGCACACCAAAGTTTTTTGGTCTCCTTTTCGTAGACGACCTCTAGGCTTAGTTAAAATCTGAAAAACAGACCAGAGCCGACCCTTATTCTTAGTTGAACCAAAAGTCGACGATCAAACAAAACCCAGCCGTTTTTGCAACTCCAGTATAGAGGCTAGCTATAATTATAACATTTATGGAAAATGGTTGACAACTTTAACCAACCCCGGTCCCTCCATTTTTAAAACTCCACTTTAGATCAAAAATTTTGAAAGTGGCTAAAACAGTTTCGTAACACTTCGAAAAGGGAAAAAATTGCCACCGAGCGCGTTTGATCCGTAGTGGTAGTGTTGTAAAGTGACCTGGGGTTTGCTTAGTCGGCCTCTGGTTCAACTAACAAAAACAGACCAGAAAAACCAAAAGCTTCTAATCCCTTTTTCACATTTTGACTAAGGCTAAAGGTTAACTAAATAAAGGTCGACTAAACAAAACGCAGGTCTTTTTACGACCATAACTCATAGTGAGGCCTGCAACCATAGACTGCTCATGTCATATGTTTCATATGGTGAAATGCGTACAATTAAATCCACCATTTTGAATTTAACTATATCCCATGTCCTTCCGCGGTGTACCCCATTGTTAAAACAGAAAAAGTGAATTTACCTTGCACATAGGTTTATAAATAAGAAAGAATGTTAATAAATTAATATTTTATAAAATGGAGATGGCACGAAATTGCTTTAACATCACATAAACACAATATTTTCATTTTTTAAATTTAGGAAATTTGTAAATGAAATATATTTTTAAAATGCTGTTTTCAATGTTTAACTAGCTCAATATTTTTTCCTACGTTTAAAAACACTTTTATTCATTAAAATTACTAAGCCTATACGACCTTCCCTTAGTTGTGTTGTGCTCATTTCAAAATGGCGGGAAAACGGTGGTACACTAACTTAAAGTTGATGAGCATTCAGTTTAGAATCTACCTAATAGGATCTCGACATCCGAATTTAGACGATTTAAATCGACGTATTATATCTTGAAGAGTGGCAGCAACCATGAAGTACTGCTGCTTCAGACGCAATTCCTTGCCCTCGAAAAACTAGCGATAAATACATAAAATGCAATAAAATAGATTTTTTGTATAAATACACATAGAAAATAATAAGGACCAAATATTTATAATTTTAAACCTTTTTTATTTATTCATGCAATTCATCTTTACAAAATGGGTATTTTATAAAAATAATAAATTATCTTAATTTAGGAAAGTTAATTTGAGGAATTTCAGCATTTTAAAAACAACACAAAAATTGAAAAATCCCGTAATACATTATCGTTGGGGTACAGAACTCGGGTTATATTCTCCGAATAATTCCTATCCAGAACCGCTTGAATGTATTGCCCGCTGTTGACTAGTTCATGTAAAAAAAGATAAATTATACATACATATCTTTTTTCGCGATGTTTTGAATATTAAGTGGTATTTTATATTTTTATTACCCCGTTGGGAAAAACTACTATTTATGGCCAAAATCCAAATTTTAATAGGGAGAGAGAAGGGGAGGATAGAAGACAGGTTGATAATTTTAAAAAATAAAGCTTTTTAGACAAATTAATTATTCGCCAAGTATAATTGGTGTTTTTTCCAAGTTTTCGCGAAAAGTATATTACAAAATTTAAGGCAAAAGCTGTGTGGAGCCTTGGCGGACCACAGGCGCAGCGTGTTGACAGTGTTATTATGGTAGCCCGGTATGGGAACATCGTAAGGCATAGCGTCCACAATCTAAAGCAAAAAATAGTTACGAAAACATATACATACATAGAAATAAAAATTGCAAGAATTTGAGGAAGAATAATAATAACGTGTCTCGTCCTGTCCTGTCCTGGGAAGTTTAGGAAGATTACTTTAACTTTTATAACAAACCTTTATAAAAAATCACCTCCCAAAATTTTAAATAATTTTTTGCTATAAACCCGTCAATCGCCATCGATATGGCAAAATCAAATTTTTATTCCGTAATGGATTCAATAAGAAGATCATTTTAAATATACACTATAATATTAATTGCTATGCAATTTATGGGCTCGCTTTTGGTTGTCCGTCCGTCCTGTCCTACTCCAAATTTTCGAATAATTTAATTATTTTCGTTTTTACACAACCCTCTTTCTCACTTTTTCATGATAAAGCTTCAAAAAGATAAAAAATATTGAAGAGGGAGGGATAGCTAGTGTTGTATAAACGGCTGGGCTTTGTTGGGGCAACCTTCGATTTTAATCGACTAAACATAGTCAGGCCAAAGATGTTTTGTCTGTTTTTCTTGGTCGATATAAGAAAAACAGCCCAGAGTGGAGCGTTAGTCTTGGTTGAAGCAAAGGTCGACGACCAAACAAAACCCGAAACAGTAATGACTACTGACCTGGGTGTCTTGCCACTTGTACCCGTGGTCAGTTTGCACAACCTTCCCATACAAGCTGACGGGTATTATGTACTCGGGCCGAGCTTTCTCCCAAGGGTTGCCATACCTCAACCATTCATCAGGCTCTTCAACCTAAATCCAAAAACACGTAAGCAGTTAGACGATCGACTCTTAAATTTCCGTAATGTTTGCATAGGCGCAGCCAACCCCTCTAAATCCAAAAAATACTTAAAATTTATCCAAAACTTCGATAAATGATCCTTTTGCCCCTCCCTAAATCATTATTGCTCCACCCCCTCTTATTCCAATGCTGGCTAGGCCCATGACTTTTTGGGTCCCCTAAAATATTTGTACCAGACTGGCGAACAGATGATTTAGGCGGCCATGTAGGATGAGATTCCCCCTTCTAACTGCGCACCACTTAAGTTATGGAAGTGGAACCTTGAGGGATTGTGATTATCTTTACACGATTAAGTTTAAGCTTTAAAAAAATTTAACACGATGGCCGCCTACACACCTACTAATAATTAACAGCTGTTCGCAAGTCTATTCGACCAGTAGCCAATGTTTTTTTACGAGAAAACCTGTAAAATTCATAAAAAGATCTTAGGATATATTTGAAAAATTAAGAGAGAAGAACTAACCGCCCGCTAAATTTTCAAAATAGGTTATACAATATTTAGTGAATTTCTTTCCGATGTTTTTACAAAAAAATGAGAATTTCTGGAGAAAAGTTTGAGTTATTTTATAAAGTTATATTAAAGTACAAATCTAGGAGAAGGTCAACATTTTCCTTAAAAATCATATATATAAAACCAAAAAACAATTTTTACACACAAAAGTTTACAAATTTCCCCATCTGTATATAAAAATCAAAAATAATAAAAAGCCTAAATTGATATTTTACCTGCCAACCATCTATGATTCTTTGAGTAAAAATTCCGTATTCGTATCTGATACCGTAACCATAAGAAGCTAAGCCTAGGGTTGCCATAGAATCCATGAAACAAGCAGCCAATCGGCCCAAGCCCCCATTCCCTAAGCCCGCGTCTTCTTCCATCTCCTCTAATTCTTCGATATCTAGCCCCAACTACAAATATGCAAAAAACTTTGCAAATTAAAAAATTATTAAAAAAAAACTATTAATTTTAGATATATTAAATTACAAAAAAAACCTTGAATAATGTGGTAGAACTAGTTGTTTATGAAGAAAATTTCATTTAACCTATATACATTCAAAACATGAAGATTTAATTGTTTTTGTGGATAAATTTTCTTTTTTAAAGTTGTATCAACTGATTTAGAATTTAACAAATGTAGAAAAGTAAATCTCACAAGAAATATCCAAATTATTTAAAAATAATTTTTAAAACTAACCATTAAATAATGTGTGTTTATATGAACTATTTATAAATTTATGCCAATATGCTTGTGACTTTGAAAAATGATTCTGACCTTATAAGTCAAAAATAAATGTTTCAACCATCTCAATGATATGTCAACAAGTCTAAAAATAATTAAAATTTAATTTTGCAACTAATTCTACATCTTTAAAACTATTAATTAAAAAATTAACCAGCATTAGTTAACAAAGAAACACAAGCACCATTAAATGAAAATGCATCTTCAGATATGATAACTTTGTTAAATTATACCAAGCTTGGTAAAAAATTACTTAAGATTAGTAATTGATACATGTTTAAAGGGGGGAAGGGTTCTAAGATTTTATAGAAAAAATCAATAATTTAAACTGTAATAACGAAGGGTTAGGTGGTAATTTAAGTTGACCTATTTAAGATAAAGGAAAGAATACTGCAAAGCAAATTAGATACAATCAAGCTGGAAACCTAATTTATCTCCTCTGCATATATTGTAGCAGAAAAGTTCAATAGGGTTGAAGAAGGAAGATTTGTTTAGCTTATAATAATTTGTATAGCATTTAATAAAATCAACAACAAAACTCAAAATTTATTTAAAATATAAAGAAAACAAAAGTAGTAGGTCTTGCAAATGATCATTAATTAAAAACAATAATCAATTATTTTTTTATAAAATTTAAGTCATTTGAGTTTTTAAATATTGAGTGGTAATAACAAGTAATAATGTGAATAAGATTAGGACAGTCACTAAGGAAAGTTTCAATTATATTTGTGAGGAAAAATGATAAATTTTTACCATAACCATCTTTAAAAAATTCATGAATATGAAGAAGACTATTATGTTAATTTGAAATGCTTTAATTTAAATAAATTATAATGCTCTTTCCCAAAACATATTACAAAATAAATGTTGATTTTTTAAATAAATTTTATAAATATTTTGCTTAAACAAATAGTGTACTTATAATGTAGAATAAAAAGTTTTAGGTTATAATCTTCCCACAATAATATATTACTTGATATAAGGATTCATCAATTGAACTAGTGATACCAAGATTCATCATTGTATTTGTAAGAGAACGACCAATATAGTACTCCAAAGAAAGATAATAGACTCTCTATTATAGAAATATATAAATTTCCATTTCAATAAATACCTTAGGGTCATTTTCATAATAGTATTGTTGCGTTCTAATCCATCGTCCAACTAAATGATCCCTAACAGTGTAGGCAAGAGCAAAATAATAATCTCTTGTAGTTGCAACATTTCTATCCTTGACTAAAGTGTAATGAAGGTGCCTATTGAATCCCTTCTTGAATTCCGAGACATTTTCAACTTGTGCGATACCACGGACACTTATCTGCTTTCTTTTATCGTGATCAGTTTGTGGTGGTTTAGACATTGCCAAAGGTTATTTCAAAGTTAGGTAACACAAATTTGAACGAACAAATGATTTCGCTACCGAAACAAATATTCAAATTTAGAATAATTGAAGCATGTCGTTTTTTAAAATAATATAAAATCAAAGCAAAGAAATAGATTTGATTAAGAATTTTGTGTATATGTATAAAAATTGGAATCGAAATCCTAATCTTAAGTCTAAGGAAAACTTATTGGAATAAATATTACCGACGATTTTACACTGCTTAAATTTATCATTTAACGTGATAACTGTTCATCAATTATATTATAATGCCTTATGTTGGCTATTAAACGTGACTTTTTTGCAATTTTATAGTCTTACGGCACCAGAAAACCAAACGAACACGCACATCATGTTTGCGAGGAAATACCCATTTGTATTATTGAACGTGGTGAGACAACACACCTTGGACGATCCAGAGTTACATCCGTTAAATAATGGATAAGACGCAAACAAAACAGAATTGACACTTTTGGGAAAACGCTCCTGTGTAAAACACTTGCTAAAGTTACACTAGTCAAAAACATAATATACAAAGGGCAACGAATATTAATTCTGAGAAGAGCCATACTCCAGAGACTACATAGTAGTGTTGTAAAAACGGCCGGCTGGTTTTTCCCAGCGTATTGCTAAGCTTAGTTGTTGGCGTTTTTTTTCACCCAACCTTTTCAGTGTTAGGTGAATTTTCTTGGGAGGGCTTTGGCGTTTGGCGTTTTCGTAAAAAACACCCAAAGCGTTTTGGGTGTTTTTTTTGGGGGCACCTTTGGCGTTTAGGTTTGGGTGTATTAAAGAGCTAAAGGGTTTGGGTGGATAATATTATTAACCTTTTGGTTTGGTTTTGGTCGTTTTGGGTTGGGCATGCAAATATATCAATTTGTTTATATTGTTCATCATATTTGTGTATTTAGATTTAGGTAATGAACTTTTAATTTAAGAAAATAAAAATAAATGTATCATGACGTCACAATCTAGTAAATTCAGTAAATTATAGTTAAAAGTAGGTAGTGAATCAATATGTTTTATTTATGAAAAAAAATTCGTGAAGATTTCCCCCCCCCCTTTATTTTTTACCCTCTTTCTCACCTGGGGAAGAACGGCGGGCAGGTGGGGTGTTTGCCCCCCCCCCTATTTTTTACCCTCTTTCTGATCCGGGGGAGAGGCGGGGGGGGGGGGCAGGAGGGTGTTTTGCCCCCCTCCCCCCTAAATCTTTACCCGCTTTCTGATGCGAGGGAGAGGGGGGTGTTTTGCCCCCCCCCCTTATTTTTTACCCTCTTTCTGATGCGAGGGAGAGGGGGGTGTTTTGCCCCCCCCCCCTAATTTTTTACCCTCTTTCTGATGCGAGGGAGAGGGGTTGGCAGAGGGTGTTTTGCCCCCCCCCCTAAATTTTTATCTTCTTTCTGATGCGAGGGAGAGGGGGGCAGGGGGTGTTTTGCCCCCCCCCCCCCTAATTTTTTATCCTCTTTCTAATGCTGGGGAGAGGGGGGCATGGGGGTGTTTTGCCCCCCCCCTAATTTTTTACCCTCTTTCTGATGTGGGGGGGGGGGGGGGGGGGGGGGGGGGGGAGGGGGGGCATGGGGGGTGTTTTGCCCCCCCCCTAATTATTTACCCTCTTTATGATCCGGTGGAGAGGCGGGGCATGGGGGGTGTTTTGCCCCCCCCCCCCAATTTTTTACCCTCTTTCTGATGCGAGGGAGAGGGGGGGGCAGGGGGTGTTTTGCCCCCCCCCTAATTTTTTACCCTCTTTTTAATGCGGGTGAGAGGGGGGCATGGGGGGGGGGGGGGTGTTTTGCCCCCCCCCCTAATTTTTTACCCTCTTTCTGATGCGGGGGAGAGGGGGGCAGGGGGGTGTTTTGCCCCCCTCCCCCCTAATTTTTTATCCTCTTTCTGATGCGAGGGAGAGGGGGGTGGCAGGGGGGTGTTTTGCCCCCCCCCCTAATTTTTTACTCTCTTTCTGATGCGGGGGAGAGGGGGCAGGGGGGTTTTTTGCCCCCCCCCAATTTTTTACCCTCCATCTGATGCGAAGGAGAGGGGGGGGCAGGGGGTGTTTTGCCCCCCTCCCCCCTTATTTTTTACCCTCTTTCTGATGTGGGGGAGAGGGGGGCAAAGGGGTAGTTTTACCCCCCCCCCCCCTAATTTTTTACCCTCTTTCTGATCAGGGGGAGAGAGGGGACATGGGGGGTGTTTTTGCCACCCCCCTATTTTTTACCCCCTTTCAAATGCGGGGGAGAGGGGGGCATGGGGGGTGTTTTGCCCCCCCCCCCCCCCAATTTTTTACCCTGTTTCTGATCCGGAGGAGAGGGGGGGGCATAGGCGGTGTTTTGCCCCCCCCCTTATTTATTAACCTCTTGAGAGGGGGGGGGCATGGGGGGTGTTTTGCCCCCCCCCCTATTTTTTACCCTCTTTCTAATGTGGGGGAGAGGGGGGGGGCATAGGGGGTGTTTTTGCACCCCCCCCCCCAATTTTACCCTCTTTCTGATCAGAAGGAGAGGGGGGGCATGGGGGGTGTTTTGCCCCCCCCCCTTCAATTATTTACCCTCTTTCTAATGCGGGGGAGAGGGGGGGGGCATAGGGGGTGTTTTCAATAAATAGAAAACGATTATAAAGTGAGATTTATCTGGCCATTCGAGAGCAGATTTTGAATTCAATCCTTCAATTAAAAATTAATATTTTAATTCATTCTAAATTAATGACAGCTAAGAGATCCCCCTCTAAATATTCCCGGCAATAGCAATTTTAATCACAAAATTTAATTTCAAATATATTTTAAATTCCTCGCCTCTTGTAAAAGATAAAGACTTATTAATTATATGATGTCCCTTTTATTTTATATTTAAACTCTATTTTCAATATCAGAGAACGGCATCCCGCGCGACTCGACATATCACCACTCCCATGTAGCATGTACATGTTCATGTACTAATCCACCCTCTCTCTTCCTTCTCTCGTTGCAATGCATGCGCAAAACCAGATTTAAACCTATTAGATTTAAGTTAAGTACTAAACTAAATATATAAAAAAATTATGGCACAACAAGGCATGGTGTGGCGTGGGCTGGCTAGGCTCTTTATTACATCATTTTACATTCATTTCTTTTTTAACGTACAACATATCAAGGTATGTAGAAGTTGCAAATCATATTATTATAAATAAAATAAATGAAAATTAAACTTTTTTTTATTATGTCAACTACTAATTAAGTCATAATCAATTAGAAAATTAAGTTTCTTATTAAATAATAAGCAATAATTTAAATTAAGATGCTTAACTCATTTTTGTTACTCGAAAAGTCCGATATTTTTTATGATCCTTATAAGCATTGTAAACGCGAAGTCTAAGTCAACAGGACGTAGAGTGTTGGTGCCTTGTGAAAGCATAGTAATTAATAGCATGATATGCTTTTTGGAAATACCAAGTTTTTCCATTAAATGCCCAGATAACTTAAATAGTAAAACTTACTTATCCATGATGGCAAATTTTTTTAAACTGGTAAAATTTCATATTAATATTATATTTAATAATACAGCTTATTTCGCAAATGAAGTTAAATTAAAAAAATTTATTTTAATTGATATGGTATATTAAGACAATTTTTGACCGCAAATCTTCAAATATATATTTTCGAATATTAGAAAATCTTTGTCATATAATAAGGCAATTTTCAAAAAAAAAATAAATTTCAATAGAAAATGTTGATTAAGACATTTGTCATCACTGTGACCGCAAATCTTCCCAAAAATATTTTTAAAAATAGTAGAACATCTTTCAGTCAATAAGTCTATTTTAAAAAAAAATATTAATCTCAATAGAAAATGTTGATTATGACATTTGTCACCACTGTGACCGCAAAAATTCACAAAAATATTTTGAAAGGGTTAAAAAGGGCTTTCCGGCCCCCCCCCCGGGTGAGAAAGAGAGTAAAAAATAAGAAGAGGGTCGATTCACCCCCCTCCTCTCCCCGGCATTAGAAAGAGGATAAAAAATAAGGGGGGGGGGCAAAACACCCCCCTGCCACCCCCCTCTCCCTCGCATCACCCCCCTGCCCCCTCTCACCCGCATCAGAAAGAGAGTAAAAAATTAGGGGGGGGGGCAAAACAACCCCCCCCCCCCCATGCCCCCCTCTCCCCCACATCAGAAAGAGGGTTTATAATTAGGGGGAGGGGCGAAACACCCCCCTCTCCCTCGCATCAGAAAGAGGGTAAAAAATTAGGGGGGGGGGGCAAAACACCCCCCTGCCATCCCCCCTCTCCCTCGCATCAGAAAGAGGATAAAAAATTAGGGGGGAGGGGGGCAAAACACCCCCCTGCCCCCCTCTCACCCGCATCAGAAAAAGGGTAAAAAATTGGGAGGGGGGGGCAAAACACCCCCCCCCCCCCATGCCCCCCTCTCACCCGCATTAAAAAGAGGGTAAAAAATTAGGGGGGGGGCAAAACACCCCCTGCCCCCCCTCTCCCTCGCATCAGAAAGAGGGTAAAAAATTGGGGGGGGGGGCAAAACACCCCCCATGCCCCGCCTCTCCCCCGGATCAGAAAGAGGGTAAAAAATTAGGGGGGCGGGGGCAAAACACCCCCTATGCCCCCCCCCTCTCCCCCACATCAGAAAGAGGGTAAAAAATTAGGGGGGGGGCAAAACACCCCCCATGCCCCCCTCTCCCCCGCATTAGAAAGAGGATAAAAATTTAGGGGGGGGGGGGGGGCAAAACACCCTCTGCCAACCCCTCTCCCTCGCATCAGAAAGAGGGTAAAAAATTAGGGGGGGGGGGGCAAAACACCCCCTGCCCCCCCTCTTTCTCGCATCAGAAAGAGGGTAAAAAATAAGGGGGGGGGCAAAACACCCCCCTCTCCCTCGCATCAGAAAGCGGGTAAAAATTTAGGGGGGAGGGGGGCAAAACACCCCCCTGCCCCCCCCGCCTCTCCCCCGGATCAGAAAGAGGGTAAAAAATAGGGGGGGGGCAAACACCCCACCTGCCCGCCGTTCTTCCCCAGGTGAGAAATAGGGTAAAAAATAAAGGGGGGGGGGAAATCTTCACAAATTTTTTTTTCATAAATAAAACATATTGATTTACTACCTACTTCTAATGCATAATAATTAACTATAATTTACTGAATTTACTAGATTGTGACGTCATGATACATTTATTTTTATTTTCTTAAATTAAAAGTTCATTACCTAAATCTAAATACACAAATATGATGAACAATATAAACAAATTGATATATTTGCATGCCCAACCCAAAACGGTTAAAACCAAACCAAAAGGTTAATAATATTATCCACCCAAACCCTTTAGCTCTTTAATACACCCAAACCTAAACGCCAAAGGTGCCCCCAAAAAAACACCCAAAACGCTTTGGGTGTTTTTTACGAAAACGCCAAACGCCAAAGCCCTCCCAAGAAAATTCACCTAACACTGAAAAGGTTGGGTGAAAAAAAACGCCAACGCTTGCAGGCAACCAATAGAAACCCTTGGTTTTTTACAACACTACTACATAGGTGCCACGTGGGTATCGAGAGAATGCTAGAAGTAGCATGGCGGTATATATGGTGGCCTACTCTTCACGATGACATTGAGCGTAGTAAAGCAATTACACATCCGCATCGGCGAAGAAGGCACCGTTGATAGTGTTAACCTAGCCATAGACCTTGGGTTCAAGTACATATGGATATCATGGGCCCTCTCAAGATTAAATCATACCTGGTTATAAAAGGCAATGGCTCGAAATGGGTAGAGGTGTTTATAAGAAAAACTTGCCGAAACGTTTGCTAGATTTAGAAAGTCGACCAATTTTAATATCAGATCATGGGCCGCAATTCAAAGGACAGGAGTTAGACAATTATTGCAAGGTGAGAGGAATTAAACGATGGACAGCCCCTTACCATCCTGCTTCAAACGGGCGGGCATCAAGGTACGTACGATTGACCAAAGAAGCTATTATAAAAAACGATTCGCAAGTAGGGCTTAGTAGATGGAAATTTACAGAGCTACAAAACACCCCGTAAAATTCCAGCCGAGGTGATGCCAAAAAGGCGAATGCGAAGCGAATGGGAGGTATAAAGGGAAACAGTACGGCAACGATTGTTAGAGATCAAGAACCCGCGTATGTTCGACGTAGGAGACATGGTTTGAATAAGCATGTTTTTGGGACTAAGCAAATGGTTAAAAGGCATTAGAAAAGCCAAGCATGGTAGTCTTCCCACGATGTGTGGGCACATGGAAGAAAGCACCACCGACACATGGATCAAGTATGAGAACGGAAGAGCCTTAATAGGACCACACTTGGACAGGAGAAAGGGTGGCCGCAAAGGATGTGTACCAACAATTCTAGCATAACAAACTCCTGATGTGCTTTAACCAAATCCTTTGATGGCAATTATTTGGCAGGCACTGAATCGCTTTGATGCTCAAAAAATCTTAAATCATTGTAGCCAGATTTATATAATATTTTGATTTATTAACCACCGATTAAAAATGTCAACACATTAGAAAAGATGATGTATTTGTTGTGAAATGTAAAGATGCTTTTTTAATATTCTCAACTTCATCAGAACTATGTGTATGATTGTATTCTATACTAATCCTAATGCTACAAATATACAATAAGGACATTAAAAAAATATTTAAATACCCGAAGGGTCACTCATAATTTATTGAACAAGCTAAAATTATTAAACTACCCAATATCAAACGTATTTCAATTATATTCATTTAAAACATCTTTAAGTGTAAATCACAAAAAATCAAATACACAACTAAATTTAGGATATTATGATTATGATGCTTAATAAGAAATTTTACAGCCGTGATCTCGCTGATAAGATCTCTTAATGTCTCATCTATAGATCGAAATTCTCGACTCGGTCTCCTTTCAATTTTTCGAATTCTCGTCTCCTCTTGGTTTCCGCATAAATAAATAACATTGAATGCTCTTGAGTAATTATTCTCAGGTTTATCTACAACGTATAATGTTTATTGAAAGACAGGCAAACTGACAATAAGGACGAATGGTTGCGTTGTTTTAACTACGGTTAATAACTTAAGTCTATGCTATTTATCACAGAAATCAGATTGCCCGGGCCGGGTCGGGCCGGGCAACTGTCATAAATTTTTATTTTCGGGCGGGCTCGGGCGGGCACGAAGGAAACAGGATTCGGGCAATTCGGGCTTAATGAAATTTTTTAGATAGTGTATTTTTTTGTTACTTTCCATTAAATTGCATATAAAAATGCTAAAAAATCGCCATCCGTCCCCAAGTTATTTTTACAGTTTTTGCCAGAACCCCTTTATTTCCATCAAGTCCCTAGCTAGGTTATGGAAAGGATTAAAATATTTATATATATGCAGCCCATTCATTGTTTGTAATTCGCATGTGCCGTCTATACATAGTACAAAATCGTCACGGCCAAATTGATACAACGCCTGAAAGTGTTAAATTTCATTATAATATCATTTAATTTTTTTAAACAAATGATTTAACAAGGCTTCTCCAATTCGCTCTTATTATTCCCTTATCACTCATCGCTACCGCTAAGCTCAAATATTTTAGAAAGACCAAATACTACGTTTTTGACCAATTAGGATTAAAATTGAAGTACAAAAGTTTCATTTTAAAAAATCATTCGACTTTTAAATATTAAAAGAATTTGAGGTCGCAAAATTTCGGGCCTAACAGGCAAATTTAATATTTCGGGCCGGGCATTTCGGGCAGCATTAATGTTTCGGGCGGACACCAGAAGGGTTGGGGCGGGCTCGGGCGGGCAATGAGGTTAGAGAATTGAACCGGGCCGGGTTCGGGCAGATAATTCCTAACAAATCTGACCTCTGATCAACAACACTTTTTAAAATCGAAATATTTTAACATATACATGCAATATAATTTAAAGTGACAACAAATTAAAATATCTGTATTAAATAGTATAAAGTACCAACATTACCATATTGTTCTAATTCCAAAGGATATTTATTAAAATCGAAATCTAATTATTAATGAAACGTTTTTTTAATAAAAGATAAAAACATGCATTGACACTAAATTTTCAAAAATTTATTAAAAAATTGTTAATTCGCTGTAGAAACATTATAAAATATAAAAGCGGATAAGAAATAAAAATTAATAAATCATTTGAAAGCATCGCATGTATTTAAAAGCGGCCAGCTGTCGGCCAGGGATTTAAAATTATACTTTGAAATAAAAATACCCATTTTTTGTTTAAGTAAAAAGTTGGTGTATTTAGAAACCGGGTAGTGCAGGCTGATTTCTTTAATTTTACAATAGCTGTCTTAGAGCACCATTGAAAATTTTCGAGGGCTGCCAGCTATCAAATTCTTTATAAAAATTAGCACTCTTCACGAACGTACAAATATGGGTTTGCTATATATTAAAAATCTTTTAAACTCGTTTACCTAGATTATGCTTTGGGTCGGGCTTCGGACGGCCCGTGCAGGGCCCTAACTATAACCTATCTAAATATCATAATTATAATGCTTTCTATACATATTCTTGTGTTTTTAATATTATATTATACATTCTTAAGGAACCTAAATTTTTTATCCAACTATGGGGGGAGAAGAATATTTTTTTAAAATGACTTTGTATTTCTTATAAGACCAATATCCTAATCAGTGGAGAGCAAGCAGGATTATACCGTTACTTACAGGCAGTTCTGACAATTACAGACGTCTCAAGCTAACTTGCCACTCCTTGAAGCTAATGGGAAGGATCTTAGTAACAAGGCTGAAAAACAATGTGGGAATATTGGCTTACCAATTCGGATTTGTGGCTGGCAAATCCATAGGCGACCCAATCATTGCAGTAAGACAAAAGATGGATAAATATGGTGAAAAGAGATGGTTTTTATAGACTTGGAGAAAGCTTATGACACGGCTCTTCGCAATTTAATAGGGTGGTGCTTGAGAAAACAAAATTTCACTGATGCATATATACGGCTTATAAAAAATATTTATGAAGCCTTAAATTCGTGCGTTATGACGACAGTTTGAGACTCTAAACTTTTTCGGGTTGTGTAATACGTTAAGGATCTGCTCTAAGTCCTTTTACTCAATATAATTTTGGATACGATAACGAGAGGCATTTAAAAGCCATCGCCATGGCGTATGCTATATGCCGATGAT
The DNA here is from genome assembly GCA_964036665.1 of Gordius sp. MW1. Classification (NCBI taxonomy): domain Eukaryota; kingdom Metazoa; phylum Nematomorpha; class Gordioida; order Gordea; family Gordiidae; genus Gordius; species Gordius sp. MW1. The sequence continues at coordinate 24,844,836 of OZ038529.1, read as the reverse complement.
ATAGTACTATGCTAGGAAACAAAGTAGAAAGTATTCGAAGAAGCTGAAAAGTGGTCAAAGCGCTTAGCTGGATATGGTTTATAAATCAACGATCAAAAACGGAATGCATGGAAATGAACGTTACAGGCACCTTATGGCTGGATGACCATTCAAGTACCCAAAAGTAGACACGACATACTTCGCGATGCTACATTAAGAGGGAGGTGCACAACAGAAGTCAACGCACTAATCCAAAAAGGATGGCTTAAATGGCGAAGTATAGCGGAGTAATGTACGACAAGCTAATACGGTTGAAGAGCAAAGCTTACAAATTCATCGTGACATGTGTTACTGTATGGAAGTTAAACATGGACATTAAATACCACCGAAGAAAAGCTATTACAAGCCACAGAGATGAGAATTATACGGTGGACTATTATACTTAGCTCGACCATATGACGAATGACTATCTCATGACAAAAAAGGGTGGTCAACCTAGGGCGGACATAATTAACAAAAATTGGCCTAAGTGGTATGGGCATATACTAAGAAGGGAGACAAATGATTTAAATCGAAAATTAGTGGACATGGAGGTACCAGGGAAGAGACGAAGCTCGTGTCCCATGAAAAGGGCAAGTCGACAATGTTATGAAAACAAAAAAGATGAGACATAGCACTTACCCGGTCAAGATGAAAGAAACTCATCAAACAAACCTTACCACTGTGGGAGCAAATATTTGACAAAGAAGATTATTTATGAAAATTTAAGTGAAATAAATGAAAAACTCAAAAGAAGTCGTATTGGCTAAAGAATGTAATATCCATTATCTTTTTTTTATAAATTACTAGCTGACCCGGCAAACGTTGTTTTGCTATATACATTATTTCTAGAAAATACTATAAGTGTATGGGTTGGTTATGAATGATAAAATAATTAATTGAAGGATGGATAATTATTAAAAACATGCTTCTATGATCGACCACGTGATAATAATGGCAAAAATTGCCTAGTTTAAGATTTATTTAATTAATTTAAATAGTTTGTTAAACCCCAATAATTTTGACCGTATACTGTAACATTTTTATTATACTTTTAAATATCTAATTCGAGAAAACTTCAGCCTTGTATGTATGACGTCATTATTGTATATGATGCTATAAATGAAACTGGCCGAGGAATCTTAAAAAGCTATTTTTTCCTGGCCGCCCTGGGCATCTACGGCTAAAATTTCGCGCGAATCGGGCCGGTAGTTTCAGAATTTAGCCCTTTTTAAAACTAAAAGGAATTTTAGGATTCTACAAAAGCTATTTTACCCCTGGCCGCCCTGGCCTACGGGTAAAGTTTCGCGCGAATTGGGCCGGTAGTTTCAGAATTTAGCACTTATCCACATACATACATACATACATACATACATACATACATACATACATACATACATACATACATACATACATACATACATACATACATACATACATACATACATACATACATACATACATACATACATACATACATACATACATACATACATACATACATACATACATACATACATACATACATACATACATACATACATACATACATACATACATACATACATACATACATACATACATACATACATACATACATACATACATACATACATACATACATACATACATACATACATACATACATACATACATACATACATACATACATACATACATACATACATACATACATACATACATACATACATACATACATACATACATACATACATACATACATACATACATACATACATACATACATACATACATACATACATACATACATACATACATACATACATACATACATACATACATACATACATACATACATACATACATACATACATACATACATACATACATACATACATACATACATACATACATACATACATACATACATACATACATACATACATACATACATACATACATACATACATACATACATACATACATACATACATACATACATACATACATACATACATACATACATACATACATACATACATACATACATACATACATACATACATACATACATACATACATACATACATACATACATACATACATACATACATACATACATACATACATACATACATACATACATACATACATACATACATACATACATACATACATACATACATACATACATACATACATACATACATACATACATACATACATACATACATACATACATACATACATACATACATACATACATACATACATACATACATACATACATACATACATACATACATACATACATACATACATACATACATACATACATACATACATACATACGTACATACATACATACATACATACGTACCTACATACATACATACATACGTACCTACGTACATACATACATACATACATACATACATACATACATACATACATACATACATACATACATACATACATACATACATACATACATACATACATACATACATACATACATACATACATACATACATACATACATACATACATACATACATACATACATACATACATACATACATACATACATACATACATACATACATACATACATACATACATACATACATACATACATACATACATACATACATACATACATACATACATACATACATACATACATACATACATACATACATACATACATACATACATACATACATACATACATACATACATACATACATACATACATACATACATACATACATACATACATACATACATACATACATACATACATACATACATACATACATACATACATACATACATACATAAATCTACACGGGATATAGGCTAAATCCCGAAAAGGCACAATCCCGAAACTACGATAATGCTACTGCTACGATTTTCAAATTTCCATAAGTTTTTTATTTAAAGTTTTATTATATCCCCGATAATATTATGTAGTTTCAATCAATTCAAGAGCTAGAATTGGGTGCAACCTTTACAATTTTCTTATGTAAGAATCACTTTAAATGGTGCCCTATCAACTCGCAGAAAACCATCTCGCCGAATTTAATGTCCCCCGGCTCAAAAAGGTCCCCTAATTTAAAATTGTCCCCCAGGGGACCTTTTTTAACTGGGGGACATTAATTTCGGCGAGATGGTTTTCGGCGAGTTGACGGGCCACCACATTTAATTTGTTAAATTTATAATGAAATATTTTTACCCACCAGGGTTATAAAGATCAAAATAAGGGTTTCACATTATAAAAAATATTATCACTTTTTTGAAACTTTTCATACTTGTTGTTATCCTATATATAATTTTTATTACTTTCAATTAATTCAAGAAGCCAGATTTGGGTGCAATGTTTAATATCTACTTGGAACAAATTTATATATATTGTTAGTTTTATACAATAAAACATTTAATATTATTGTTTTAATATTTTATAAGACTTTGTATGCATTATAATTGATTGACAATCTTTTAAAGATTGGTTATACTTTTAAAAAGTTAATTTAGATGCTATTGTCTAACATTGAGTGTATTAAAAATTTTATTATTAATTTAGGTAATCAAAATTCATTTAATTAGTTTGAGGAGTTTATATTTTATATTATTAATGTTAAGCAATTTAATACTCTAAAAAATTATAAATTAATGTACTTATCATAATAATGCGTGTTCATAAAAACTTAATATAACTTTCTTTTCAATCTACGACAAATTAGATTTGTTACCTTATTTTATATGTTCTTATTATTACAAAGAGATTTAGTAAGCAATATATAATTAAATTTTTAATATGTTTTTTATTTTTTTATAAATTAAAGTGTAGGAGTGAAAAATATCCCCTACTTTCACTTGTATTTTTAATGTTCATGGATGTGTTTAGCAAATCTATTTTAATGAATATTATCTTTCATTACTGATGATTTAAGTTAAAATCACTTATTAAAATATTAGTATACAAATCATTTGCCTTTTATAATTGAAATCAATAAGAAGCTTAAGAGTTATCTAAAAATCTCCTGCACTTCCACTGAAATTAAAGCTGTTACATTTAAAAAAGGAAATAGCTTGAGTAAGTTGTTACTTAATAAGTATTTATAAAACAAGAAATAAATTTTATTTATATATCAGAAATTAAATCATACACTTGATAAATACATGTATATGGATATTTGCAAGTACAAATATGGGATGTGGGGTAAAAGGTGAGGCTGGAGTTGGGAGAAGCTTAGGATTTTTGGGAGGAACATGTTTCCTATTTCCATCTGAGTTTAGTTAAGTGAACTGTTGGCAAATGCATTGATACGGTATAGTGTAGCATTAAAATTCGGGATTATGCGCTTTCGGGATTTAGCCTAGGAATCACATACATTTTACTTTATATATATAGATATAAAATTCATGATATAGTTAATGCAGCAAATTATAAAAACGATTTAATCAAAAAAGGTCTATAATATAACATTGTCTTAAAGCTGAATCGCAATAGTCATATAGTTTGTACAGTTGAGAAAGTTGTATTCTCGATGGACCAATTAATTATGTTGGGCATGGCACACTTTAAACAATTGAATTCGAGTAAGCAATTGGTTATAAAGATTTAAAAAGACGCATAAGTTCCGTGAGAAAGGAAATGCTGGTGGGGGGAGCAAAGTTATCTCAGCACAAAATAAATAATACCAAATGATGTTTATAATGCAGATGGTACAGCTTTATCCTACAAAGCCCTGCCCTTAATAATATATATATAGACTAGGCTATTAAAATTGTTCAAAGATAGTTACAATTTTTTTGATCAGCAACTTAATTGAAGTACGGTTAAAAAAGGTTGTCGATAAATTCCCTTCATAAATGTGAATCACAACCGACCATTTTAAGCTATTATACGTAGTTTGACAGCGCTTCGATAAATCCATCATCCTTAACAAGTTGTCTATTTCATTAAATATGAATATCAATTTTTTATAAATTATAATTTGTGTACATTACATTTTTAAAAGTTTGATAGGCTATGAAATCTATTAATAATAGTTAAATAAATATGTTGAATTTAACCTATATATAGCAAACTGTTGATACTATTTACTACAGTTGATGATTTTTTCAAAAAGAATACTATAACCTTTGAATATGTTGTAAAAATCTATCGCCAAATCTATGCAATTAAGATTTTGATAAGTTGGAAAAGTAGTAATTGATTGGTCCCAGCCATTTGCATTCAAACAATTTCCACTGTATGTGCACATATGAAAGATGAACATGGACGTTAATTATACAGGCTTACATAAAAAATATCCGGCAAGAGTATAAATATATAGAGAATTTTACGCTGAACAATAATATTTCATTAGTTTTTTTCCTAGTAGTCTAGATTTTGTGAAAAATTAGGTTAAATGTGCAAAAATGGCCTTTTTACCGTTTTAAGGGGCTAATTCCCACGCCATTTTAAATATATCCATAATTATATTAATGTTACCATATAGACCATTAATTGATCTACAGGACCATAATTTATTTTATTTTGCTTCTATATTTGGAATTATTCCCCCCCCCCCGAATTAATATTTTATGGGAAAAGTGAATACTTTAGAGTACATAGTACCTAAGCGATTTTTTTACGTTTTACTCTCTTCATCCAATCTCTCTCCGTCTCCTCCTGCCTCATACTTGTGTGCCTGGCTAGATATGAAGGCGGGAGTAGAGGAGAAATCCAGCCTTGATAATATTAATTGCTATGCAATTTATGGGCTCGCTTTTCGTTGTCGTGAGTGAGTGAGTGAGTGAGTGAGTGAGTGAGTGAGTGAGTGAGTGAGTGAGTGAGTGAGTGAGTGGTGAGTGAGTGAGTGAGTGAGTGAGTGAATGAGTGAATGAATGAGTGAGTGTCGTGTCCAACTTGTAATTTGTGCATAATTGCTGTGGAAACTTATAAGAATTTTTCATGGCTGTGGACCTATGCTTCTGTAAATGACTTTTATTTTGCTTTAGACATTAGCTTATGACCGCTGGTTGGCTTTAGATTTTTGACCTTGCCCGAGCCCGATTTCTATTATTGTTTATGGGCTCGACTGATTAGCTTTATATATAAATTTTTTCTGCAACTTGTCTAGGTTGTTTGCTATATATCGGACGTTTGCGGAACTGGCTAAATAATTCCCGGCAAATTAATGATGACCGTTGTTTACTTCTACTTTATCTGACCCCGACCAAAAACCAAATTATAAATTTGGTTAAGTGCTATTTAAATTAAGAATTGTAAATATTGATAAAACATTCCGCTATGGCTAATGAATTATATTTACAAATAGTTATGCCGATTTTGTGTCGTATAAAAAACGATTCGCGATTATCGTGAATTAGTAATGAGATTTGTTTCCCTATTTTTTCAAAAAGTTTTAAGGCTTGGGGGCCAAAGGTTGTTAGGGTGGTTATCGCAATGAGACAAAAAATTATAGTAGTATTGTTAATTTCTGAATATTTTGAAATTTTACGAGCCTCGGCTGAAGACAAGGGATCTTTGTTGTGATTATATGGGGCAAATACGTCAGTACATGTATAGTCCCATGCTAAACTGAGTCTTTTTCCCAAGCGCCTAAAGTTTGGCCATCGGGTCGTTTGTTATCTTCACAGAGGCCTGTGGGTTCGAGAATAGAGGAGAAACCAGCTTTGTTGAAATAGTTATGTATAAGTTTGTTAACCGCGGTATGTCGAAGGTACCGGGCTTTGTTGCATTTACAGTGTAGGCCATGATGGCCATTCGATTTTAGGGAATTATTGCAAAGTGAACAAGTGTGCAGCAACTATATTGCATCCTAATCTTAGGCCTACTGCGAAGCGGTATTCGTTGTTGAAAAACCGGCATCTATCTATAAATATAATTCATTAGCCATAGCAACAATATTTACAATTCTAAATTTTGTTATTAATTCATCTCACCTTCACAAAATATGTAATTTTGTTTATAAAAATAATAAATGATTAAGTGCTATTTAAATTGTATATTTGCTGCTTTGTGAATTTCTTTTTTTCTTTTTGTTATTAACTTAAATTTTGCATTGATAATATATTGTTCTTGTTGATACGGTTAAAAATTTTGGCTACCGTCTGTTGGCTACTGACCAATGGAAAAATGGCCACTGACCAAAGTGTGATAGGAAAATTTCGTTTGTTAATATTTAGCCCTTATGTATTTAGATGCTTTTTGAACTGCAAACTGCTGACCATTATAAAAAATGACTATTAGCCAAAGTGTACATCAATTTTTTTCCCTATATTATAATTATAGGCTATTTGACCGTCTGCTGACAATTAAATAAACCAAAAATTATTAAATAGAATAGAATTAAAATATGATAGATAAATTGATGGGAGCGAATACAAAGTGCGAATTAGACGTTAGCGAAGCGAGCGTATTTTATAACGAGAATTAAAAGTGTAAAACCAAAAATTATTAAATAGAGAATTAAAATATGATAGATAAACCGATGGTAATTTATTTATTAAGCGAGCGAATATTAAGTGCGAATTAGACGTTAGCGAAGCGAGCGTATTTTATAACGAGAATTAAAAGTGTAGGGGTTTTTAAAAATGGAAGGAATTACCCATGAGATGGTTGCGCCGTAACATCAGAGTAGGAATGGTCAGGCGGAAAGGATGGTGGGATGGGTGAAGAGCTGGTTGAATAAAGAGTTCAGCGGAGGAGGTGAGAGTTGGAAAATGAGGTTAATGTACCTGAACGCGAGATCCCTTGCAGAAAAGTTTTTAGATACCCGAAGAAAAACTTGGTTGGATTTTATGAAAAGGTGTGATGAAGAAACGGTTAAACACGATTGTAAGTTTAAGAAAGGACAGTTGGTTTGGATCAGAATGTTTGGGAAAGGTGTGAAATGGACTAAGGGAACTGTAGTACACACGGTAGGAGGATTTAAATTTAAAGTTAAAGAATTAGAAGGAAAGGAATGTTGGAGACACGTAGATCAGCTAAAGGTGAGAAAAGAGATGGAAGGTGTGAATGGGCTATGAATTAATCCATATATTTTATATTTATATCTTTTGTCTATTAACTATTTTAAGATCCCCTTTAAACGTCTTAATTGGATGAACAACCGAACGTTGAAGTCTGAAAATATGACAAAGGAGCGAACGGTGGACTGGGTTAAATTACTTCATATCCTCCTATCCTACCAATCTACGACATATTTTCTTATCCTACCCTTACTTTAATGTTTATTTGTAAACTATTTGCTTACCTTTTCTTCTATATTTATTTGTAAACTATCTTTGAAGAGATGGAAGGTGTGAAAGGGTTATGAATTAATCCATATATTTTATATTTATATCTTTTGTCTATTAACTATTTTAAGATCCCCTTTAAACATACACAGAACGTTGAAGTCTGAAAATATGACAAAGGAGCGAACGGTGGACTGGGTTAAATTACTTCATATCCTCCTATCCTACCAATCTACGACATATTTTCTTATCCTACCCTTACTTTAATGTTTATTTGTAAACTATTTGCTATATATTTTCTTCTATATTTATTTGTAAACTATCTTTAAAATTAATTTATATTCATTAAAAAAAATAATAATAATCGGTTAGCCTAGTAAAAGGTGCGAGCGATATAATAGCCGTCAATTATAAAAGTCTTGTACCCACTCACCTCAAAATGATGTGTTTCCCCCCCCCCCCCGCCTAGTAAAAAGGGCGAGCGATATAATAGCCGTCAATTATAAAAGTCTTGTACCCACTCACTTCAAAATGATGTGTTTCCCCCCCCCCCATGTCAAAACGCGATTACATTTTGTCAAACCATATGCGATAGCCGTCAATTATCTAATATGAAAGTCTGGTACCCACTTATCTCCATTTCATGTGTCCCCTATCCCCTACCCAAATGATCCTATATGGAAGTCTGTTACCAACCTCCAAGCCATGTGATTCCCCCCCCCCCCCATCCTCCAAACCACGATCATATTTTATCAAACCATGTAATCCCCCCCCTCCTCTAAACCGCGTTGTCCTAATCCCATATGGAAGTCTGTTACCCACGTCCAAACCATGTAATTCCCCCCCCCCCCATCCTCCAAACCACGATCATGTTTTATCAAACCATGTAATTCCCCCCCCCTCCTCTAAACCGCGATTGTGTGTTGTCCCTGGACGGCCTAAATATATGAAGTATTGAGACCATGTGATTCCCTCTCCCCTCTCTCTCTCTCCTCCAAACCATTAGACATGTTGTAACCTGTTCGTCCCAAATAAATGAAGGGTTAAAGCTTACTCATATCAAAACCATGTAATTCCCCCCTCTCTTCCTACGTTTAAAAAACATAGAGCGTCCGTATGGGCACAATCTCCATGTCGGCCAGGGAGAATTCTACCTATTATCTAGACCTCCTCCCCGTCGTGGTTATGATAAAAATGGGACATGTAGTATACAACTACTTCCTTTCCCGAGCCATGCCTTCCCTAAATTATTAAAATAAGCCGATTACGTTATGCCCTTTGTCTGTCGGCGAGCAGATGGCATGATTCTCACTATACAACCATACCTTACTCTAAGACATCTGAATGATTAACGTCAACAACTTCCATGATTCCCACTATACAACCATACTTTACTCTAAGACATCTGAATGATTAACGTCAACAACTATATTACTACTTCCCTTCCCAGCCCATGCTTTCCCTTAATTATCAAAGGAAGCCGATTGCGTTCCCTTACTCTAAGACATCCTAATGACTTGAATGGATGATGGGCGCCGGCATCCCGTATTCTAGGACATTATAATGATTGGCGCCAACAAGTTACCAATCCGGAAAACAGATGCAGAAAATTCTAAATACAAACTAAGTTCATACACCCCCCCCCTTTCTTTCTCCCCTTCCCTTTACCCAGCCAGAAGTACATGAGGGCGGACAACGCCTGAAGAAAAGAATAATAGATTTATCCACAACTTGAGTTTCTAACTCTTCCCTTTTTAAAAACCCCTACACTTTTAATTCTCGTTATAAAATACGCTCGCTTCGCTAACGTCTAATTCGCACTTTATATTCGCTCGCTTAATAAATAAATTACCATCGTTTTATCTATCATATTTTAATTCTATTCTATTTAATAATTTTTGGTTTATTTAATTCTGACCAATGGAAAAAATGGCTGGAAAATTTTTTCGTTTTTTAATATTTAGCCCTTATGTATTTAGATGCTTTTTGAACTGCAGACTGCTGGCCATTATAAAAAATGACTAAGTGTATATCAATTTTTTCCCCTATATTATAATTATAGGCTATTTGACCGCCTGCTGACGAATGGAAAAAATGACTGGAATTTTTTTTTGTTTTTTTAATGTATGTGCTAATAGCATTGATTTTACATAAAAATTGAATAGAAATTATCCCAATATCAAAGATTATATCTACTATTTGATAATTTGTTATATAATTTTTTCCCACATCACACACCCCACACCCCTTACAAGGGTCTTTATACATATAGTTTTACAAATGGGTTTGCCCCGTCCCTTTTTACTTCTAAATCCGCTATCTACTAACCTAACCCTAACACAGTGCAAATTTTTCACCTTCATTTCACCGTCGCAACTAATATTCGCACCATAATCCATTCTTTTACTCGCTAGATTAGGTAAAATGTTACCATTTCATTGTTGCTTTGTTGTTTATACCATACATATGCGCATGATTTGAATAGATTCTATAGTCATAATTCAAGTTATGGGTCGCTTATACCAACATTGCCTAAATTTACAAAGTATCAAAAAAATAATTACTTAGACTGTATTATAGGTTAAAAAAATTCGCTTTAACTCTCAATTTAATGTTAAGGATCCCCTCTATTTGCTTTCCCTTCGCCATAAATAATATTTTTGATTAATTTAGAATTTGATAATTTAAGAATAGTGAAATAAAACCTATGCCTCAAAGGAAAGTATAAAATGCAAGATGATAACTCTGTATTTTTGTATAAAAAGATTTAAAAAGCTAAATTTTTGTAATAATAAACGGCTATAAAACATTTATGAATACTTTATTTAGTGAGGTAAATTATTAATATAAAAATAAAGTGAGTAAAAAAACAATTATAACGCTCTACGATTATTATCTGACTCCTTGCTTGACCATTGCCGCCTCCCCCCCCCCGCATAGGCATTGTCGCCCCTTCCCACCTATCTCGCCCATAAATTGCTTAGCAAATGTACTATGTTTATACGAATTATAGATGAGTTTTGTAAAAGCAATACCCTAAAACTAGGCGCATGTAACAAGACGAAAAAACGAACTCCAAGTCGGACCCTCGGCCCCTCCATTTCCCCTCTCCCCCTCCCCCACCTGGGGCGAAACCCCTGGTTTTGTTATAAACAGATCTCTCTATATTTTTTAATCCACAGTTTAATAGCACTTTTACTGTTTGTTTTTATATGCTCAACTTTGACATTTGAGATTTGGCAGCTTTAACTTATGAAAATTCAAATATAAAGCCTTACCCTCCTGAAGTTCTTCTACCCATCCTTTAAGGCAGTGGTGTAGCTAGCTTTTTTTTCAAGGGGGTTTAAGTTTATTTCATAGAGCAGGGGTAGGCAACGCCCGATCGATTTTTAATGCGCCCTCGCTGGACTAATGTAAATGTATGATATGACCGTATCTAATAACACGCACGTATTTTTTGTTAGTGTGTGATCGTATTTCGAATAGACCACGCGTAGACCGTGCATTTAAAACTACCAAGTAATCCTAAATAATTCTATTCTTTCAAACCCCTTCATGGATAAATGTAAAAGAAAAAGAACATATTATTTTAACGATGAATGGGAACATCTATATTGTTTCGTTGATTACAAAGGGAAGTGTATTTGTTTGTTGTGTAATAATAGTGTTGCGATTCCCAAGAAAAGTAATATTGAACGACATTTTAAGACCGTTCATACAAATTTTAATAGTAACTATCCAAAGAACTCTGAAATTAGAAAATATCTTTAAAATCTTCAAGAACTAACCAGCAAAGTTTTTTTTACTAAACCACTGCAACAACATAAAGCAGCAACGATCGCATCATATAAAATATCGCATTTGCTAGCTAAGAATTAAAAACCATTTACAGATGGAGAATTAGTGAAAGAAGCCATGTTAGAAGCTGCTGATTCACTTTTTGAAGAATTTAAAAATAAAAAGGAAATAGTTTCAGTTATAAACACGTTGCAATTTTATCAGCAAACTGTTACTAGAAGAATTGAAGTAATTGGGAAGAATTCTGAGGCAGAATTAGCAAATGATATGGAAAATTGTTTATTTTTTCGCTACAGATGGATGAATCGACAGACGTGACAAAAATATCACAATTGGCAATTTGCGTGAAGATGGTATTTTCTGATTATACCACAAAAGAAGAATTCTTTAAAGTTCTGCCATTAAAGGGAAGCACCAGAGGAGAAGATATCTTTTCTACTTTTAAAAAGTAAATTACATATGTAAAATTACCTGTACAAAAGTTATCGTCAATTACAACAGACACCAGCGATGACTGGTAAGAAAAAGGGACCTTATTCACGAAATTTATTTCTTATGCCTCATACATCAGGAAATGTTATGCGCAAAAACAATCGGTTTTCAACACGTATTTACGATAGTAACAAAAATTATTAATTCCATAAGATCGGGAGCTATGCAACACAGATTGTTTAAATTACTTTTAGAAGATGAGGACGTTCAGTTCACAGATCTTCTTTTACATATTGAAGTGAGGTGGCTGAGCAGAGGTAAAATACTTGAGCGGTTTATCATGCTTTGCCACAAATAAGGGAATTTATTGCATCAAGAGGCGAATTTTACGAGCAATTAGAAATAAGGATTGGCTACAATCTTGGATTTCTGACAGATATAACGGCAAAGTTGAATGAATTAAATTTAAAATACAAGGGAAAAATCAGCATATCGCTGACATGATTAGTGCAGTAAATGCATTCAAATGCAAGTTAGTGTTGTTGAAATCCCATCTATTGAAAAAATCATTATCACATTTCCCACATTTAAAATATACTGTTGAGAGTTTAAATTTGGATAATGAAAATTTTACTGCTACATCATATTTAGAAATTATAGATAAGCTAATAGAAGAGTTTTCTTCTAAATTGGAAGATTTTGCAGTATTAGAACCCTAAGATTTTTCTTAAATCCATTCAATGTTACTGAAGATGATGTCCTTGAAATAGTTTCAGTGTATTTTGAGCTTCATAATATCGAAGACTTAAAATTAGAAATAATAAACTTGCAAAGTGATATTATTTTAAAAGCGCATAGTAATGATCAAACGTGTTGGAACTTAGTCGATGAAAATTATCCTATTTTAAGGAAATGTGCGCTAAAAAATTTATTCATATTGTGCTACAACATACAATTGCGAGTCTTTGTTCTCAAATATGAAATATTTGAGAAATCAATATACCGAACAAAGCTTACTGACTCACATTTAGATAATTGTTTAAGGACCGGGAACTCTAAATATATCCCCAATTATAAGAAATTAGCCGAAAATATGGACACCCAAGTTTCACACTAAATTATATGTATTATTATGTATGACACCAACAAAATAAAGTTATAAAAAATCTGTTTTTTTAATGCCTATTTACATCTGTTGATTATCTGTAAAGGATGCGCCCTCGGTGATTTTCAAATTTAGTATTGCGCCCTTAAGGACAAACAGGTTGCCGACCCCTGTCCTAGAGCCATATGTAATACATGTATATTTGTTAAAAATACAAAAACTACTTATACTGATTTCATAGCGGTGAAAAATTGGATTGTGTTTACGTTTATGCTATACCTAATGAAACAACTATTCTGATCTAAAGGTTTAACATGCCTTCAATAGCTTTTCAATCTTGGAGTTATAGGGGAGAGAGGCTTGTTTCATTGAATATAATTTTGTTAATCATTTTTATTGGCCAAACCTAAATTCAACTATATTAAAAAATTTCTTAGAAATTTAAGGGGTCGAGCCGGACTGTTTGTAAATGGGATGTGTCGATTTTTACTGATCTCGCTGCAATTATGACGCCTTCAGAGAGCATTAATAGCTATTTAAAATCTCCTTCATTCCCTTTAAGATAAATTTTTGAATCTCAACAATGCAGGACTATACCCAAGACATGGATTATATTTCATCTTTAGGCAGTATATAGTTTTTTTGGTTCTGTCTTTGATTCTTGTTTAGAGTATCTTACACATCATTAAAACTTGCATTTAGCGATGCCAAATGCCAAGTTTTACAACCCCTATTTTTACAACTATATTCTATTTTTCCACCCAAATTTTAGTGTAAAAAAAAAAATTATTTAATGCTCGGCTCACTTATAAGCGGATCTAGTTGTTTACAAGGTTTTTAAACAAGAATTTAACCCTTGACCTTAAAATCTGATATTTTAAAAACCAACACATCATGCTAAGATAAAAAAAGATAAGTGAATCTATAATAAAACATCTCTTAGAAATAATTTTTAACCTGCCTTTTAAATAGCAGCTGGCTGCAAGCCACCCTTCCAACTAAATTTGGGTCCCCATTGACTATTTCCCTTGTCACTTTTATCTTGTCCTTCCAATCCGTCAAAGATCTGGTCTTTAAATTAACCTCTCAAACACAAGATATTTTAACTCAAATGGTCATATCGTCTTGGAACGAGATCGTTATACATGGAACCTGCAAACAACAAGGGGATCCCAGTATAATATCACGCTCCGTCGCATACCTACTTTCAAGTTGTGATACTGTGCAGCATTTTAATCTCAGGTCACTTACAACCGTTCTGGTCGCGAATGCATATCCTTGAAAAATTGCAATAAGGAAATAGATACGTGACCTCAACCACTCAATAGCAATTTCAATAAATATTGGTTTATCCGCCTATTAAAAGATAAACCTTTTGATTCATTTGGCTTGAAAAAAAGCTGACATTTTATTCATCCTTAAACCATCAGATCATTAACTATAAGTTAGTATTTAGTTCCATGGAAGGATGTAGGACTTTACCTCTGTTAGTATATTTGCTCTTCTTAATAACAATTTTGACTCATATCTTTCACCAGAAATCGTAAAACATTTAAATATCGAGATATTGTTCATTCTAATATACCCCTATAGTAGTTTCATGTTTCGCCACTTTTGTTAAAACATTGGCGTTTTTTAAATCCCATCTTTATTTTCCCTTAGAAAATCGGCGTTTTATTAGCAAAATATTATCATATCTTTATACGAATCTGTTGTTGTTTATATGTTCGTTTATTGTAATTTTTATGTACCAATTTTTCCTAAAAAAATTATTTTAAATAAGAAAATAATAAGCTATTGTTTTCTTGAAATAAACGCTACTGTTAAAGTCACTTATTGTAATAAATTTTTAAATCTTTAATTTTGAGGTATTAGTTCTAGAAAAATATATCTGATTAATTTGGATAATATTATCAAAGTTCCTTATGCCTTCATCAATTATAAAAAGATTAAAATAATGGCTTTGATATTTTTTGGCAGAAATTTATAAGCCTTAAGTATTATGTATGAGATTCTTTACTTTAAGTGCATCTAAATGTATTTCAATTCTGATTTGATTTTATATTTAAGATTTAATAATATTGATCGCTTTTTAGTTCGATCTTAGAATGTAATTTTTTATGCTCTTGTATCAACGCAGATGAGAATTGGCTGCAAAATTCTTTATACATGGTTTAAAGGATGAACCGTAAATTTTAATATATTTTTTATTTAAGTTTCTTTTGAAAATATAAATTTTGCTAACTTATTATATTTTAGATAAAGATCCCTTTTCAACTATGCCTAATAATTCCACAATTACCAGCAATAATATCGCAGCTTCTTTGGGAAATGCATCAAAGATTACCACAGTTTTAGCTAACTACGGAGTTACTGCTTCTGAGGATGATTCAGAAAATACTAAATTTGATGGACTTTCAAAGATATCTCACAAAACCAACATACCTGACTCAATAAATACTGATTCATCAAACTCTAATACTACTTCCATTATCAATACTAATGAATCAGCTCGTGAAATATCATATACAGACACCAAAGTTATAGGTAATGGCTCTTTTGGTGTTGTATTTCAAGCAAAGTTAGTTGACACTGGAGAATTAGTGGCAATTAAAAAAGTATTGCAGGACAAAAGATTTAAGGTAATAGCAACTAATTAATATCAATAACGTGAAATAGGCTTTTACCTTTCTGATGATTTTTAATGGCTTTATTCATTTATTCATAATGATGATATTTATTATAAATTTAAACAAGCTCATACATAATTTATATCCCACCCTTCATTATTATTTTAAATATATTTAGTTCTAATTACAAAATTTTCTGTTTATTTAGAATCGTGAGTTACAAATTATGAAGGAGTTGAATCATTGCAACATAGTCAAATTACGTTACTATTTTTATTGTACAGGTGAAAAGGTAATTATTTAACTTTAAAATTAATTTATATCATTAATCATATCCTTTTTTTAGAAAGATGATATCTTCCTTAACCTCGTTCTTGAATACGTACCCGAAACAGTATATAGAGTTGCAAGACATTATTCTAAGTCAAAGCTAACCCTCCCACTTCTTTACGTTAAGGTTTATCTCAATTTTAAATTTATTTTATTAATTTTACACCAAAAGATTTTATAATTTAATGTAAATAACCCAATTTGTTTGTACATTTTATAGCTCTACTTATATCAATTGTTTCGTGCACTGGCTTACATCCATTACAAGGGGATTTGTCATAGAGATATAAAACCACAAAATCTTTTGCTTGACCCCGAAACAAGTGTTTTGAAGCTATGCGATTTTGGAAGGTTTAACTTTATTTTTAATAAAACAAATCCAGTTTTTGTTGAAATAGACTTTTTTGGTTGTATATTTTAATTTAAAAACAAGCTTTATGACATTTCTGCCCACACTCAACTTTAGTGCTATATTCATTGGTATACACACATTTTCAAATGATTGTAATTAGATTATATCTACATTTATAACATATTTAAGTGCTATTTTTCTTTGTTGAGTAAATCATTCAAAATTATGACAAATTTCTAAAGGGGTGATGAGAATACTTTAACCATTACAGTGTTACTCTAAGGATTAATTAGTGATTTTTACTTTAAAAAGTATTATAACTTAATTTAGGGTTTTTATTACATAATAAATCAATGTTTTTATATTGTCAAAAATTTAAATGCATTTATGGTAAAATAAATTATAAATTTTATAATTTCTTATTTTCTACAAATCTATAGTGCAAAACAATTGGTTCGTGGAGAGCCCAACGTTTCTTATATATGTTCAAGATACTACCGAGCCCCTGAACTTATTTTTGGGGCAACTGATTATTCTTGGAATATAGGTAAGTTTTTTTTATAAATTGAAATGTTGATGCTGCTTATAATCTTACACATCTCTCTGCTGCTTATTTCTAAGTCTGTTTGTAAGGGCATTAAGTTATTTAATACAGATTTCTGACTCAAATCTCGATTGCATAAATTAAGTAATTCTTTTATTTTTTAATTCTTATGACAAAGGCCAAATTAAGTTCAGGAATTTGCTGAATTTATAAAGCAAACATTTTGGTGCACTCTTGTAGCATTTGTATCCTTCACCTTTTAATATATCAAACATAATTGTCCCCTTTTTACAATGTTCATTTGTGTAGAACTTCCCCTCACAATCTATCAAATTATAATCGTATTTTTAAATTTTTTATTTATGGATTTATTTAAAAAATTGCATACCAACTTTTAAACTTTATTCCATCTTAAAATCACCCCAAAATTCTTTTTAAATTAATATATTTTACTCCAATTTTATGACAAGAATTAATTTAATTTTATGCTTATTATTAGTTGACACAGTGAAATTAAAGTATATGTTTATAAGTTATTGAACGATATCACAGATGTTTGGTCTGCTGGTTGCGTGCTGGCTGAACTAATGCTCGGTCATCCTCTTTTCCCCGGGGATAGTGGGGTTGATCAGCTGGTGGAGATCATTAAAATCTTGGGTACCCCGTCGAGAGAACAAATTCGAGAAATGAATCCAAATTACACGGAATTCAAATTTCCCCAAATAAAACCACACCCCTGGACTAAGGTTTACCTTTTGCACGTGAAATTAAGTCTTATATTTTTCTTCAAAAATGGTGTGCGCTCTTATCTGGCCATGGTCTTAATAAATTTAAGTTCGTTTTTGGCTTGGGTTCGGGTGAATAAAATCGACCACTCTACTATAGTATGACAGTGTTATCAACATCGGTGCCTTTAGTCTCTTAAATGTTTGCCTTTTGAAGCTACAGAAGCTTGAAATTCTTACGGATTTTTGATTTTTGACAAGTTATGGACGTAACAAAGAAATTCCGCCACGTATACCTTTCATCTAATTTTCCAAAGATATTGTTGCATATGATAAGACTGTATTCTTTGTGTTTGTACTAGTGTTGTAAAAACGGCCGGATTTCGTTTGGTCGACCTTTGGTTCAATTAAGACTAATGGACGACTCTGGTCTGTTTTTGACTTTCGACAAGCTTAGAGGCATGGACGTAGCCAGGTTTTGGATTCGTGGGGGGGGCAAAACGTTAAGTTCATTTAAGGAGAGCCCAAACATAAAAAAAATATAATTTTAAAAGGTTTCTGCATAGAATTTTCGTCATTTGGCTTATGCTTAGAGGTTCACTAAGAAATACAGACCAAAAAACTTTTATTTATGTTTAGTCGACTAAAATCAAAAGTAGAACAAATCCTTTTTACAACTCTAGTTTGTAGGCACTGGAGAGCCTTATTTAAACGATAATATGTCAACAAGAATTTTGTATTAGCTAATACTTATATATTCATTAAGGTGTTTCGCAATCGAGTCCCTCCAGAGGCTATAGAATTGGTTAGCAAATTGCTCGAATACATACCCTCTCGTCGCCTCTCTCCCCTCCAAGCATGTGCCCATGCATTTTTTGATGAGCTTCGAAATCCGGCCACCAAACTACCCAACGGTGCCCCGCTGCCACCCCTGTTCAATTTTACTCCGCTCGGTAAAGTTTTTTTTTATTTATTCCTCACTTTCGGAGTATTTTTCGCACTGGCAAAATATCGTAGTGATCAATATCTAGGTTTACCTTAAATTTTTACTAAACCTTTTAATTTAGACGTCTTTGTTAAGCTATCATTTCGGTACCCATTTCTTATCCCCGCTGGAATCTTAAGCCTAAATTCTACTCTCTTCTTCTTTATCAGTTATTGGTCCCGGTGGGGTTTGTTTTAAGGAGTTTCTTCCATCTGACTAATCTCTTTTGTTTTCATAACTTTATCGACTTGCCCTTTCCACGTGACACGGGACATCCCCAGTTTTCGATTTACGTCATTCGTCTCCCTTCTTAGTATATGCCCATACCACCTTAGCCAATTTACGTTAATCATGTCCGCCTTAGATTGAATACCCATTTTTGTCATGAGAAAGTGATTCATCATATGGTCGAGCTTAGTATACCCCAAGCTCCACCGTATCATTCTCATCTCTATGGCCTGTAATAGCTGGTGTTTAATGCCCACGTTCGCTTCCATATAGTAACACCGGTTTTACGGTGGATTTGTAAGCTTTGCTCTTCAAATATATTGGCATTTTCTTGTCGCACAACACCGGATATACTTCGCCACTTAGGTCATCCTTTTACCACACTATAATTACTTCTTTAACCTGCAATGGTTTGTGGGAGTAAAGGCAAATTTTATTGAAACTTTGCACATTTGATTAAAATGTTTTTATTTTGCGGTGATAATAGAACTTTCGATAGCTCCTTCGTTAAACGCCATACTCGTACCATCGCACTACGTACCAACCTCGACCACAATCGTATACAAGGGCGATAACGTGGCCACGGCCAGCAATACCCTCAATCGCTTAGGCCCGGCCTCCAACACTACTACCTCGACCGGCACCGTGGGTTCGATCCCCGCTCCTTCCCCCAATATTACGGGCAAAGATGAAAGCCAAACCACCCACGGTAACAACGATGTTGGAGGTTCTAAGCAATTAACTCGAAACGACGATTGCCCCGCCCCTAGCACTCAGACTTCCGAACCCATTAAAACCCCTTCTGCCCCAGATGGTGGCTTAGAGGCTCCCCCAAACCATAGCTAAGCTTTGTAGCGCCCCCCCCCCTTTCTCGCTGTCTCAGATAGACCATCTCGCATAATGTTACTCGTGGGATATCGTCCCCTGTAGTGGGCATTTAAACTCCATCTTGCACTCCCCTCTATTCTCCTTCGGGCGCTATAAATGGAAAACATAATATGCACCAGCGTCGCTGCTCCGTAGCAATCGCGTGTCTGCTAAAATTTTATTAACTTACATTTCGTTGACATTTAAACGCTCCCCTCGTCTGCAGCATCTAGTAAATTTATAGCCCGCCACGCCTTGTGTCACTTGGATCAGAGATCTTGAAAATTAGAAATGTATACCCTTCCTTTTTAATGCGTCGTTTGTGTCCTCTCGCAAAAATTGAGATAAAACTTACACACACATCTAAATACATCTATATACTTATACATACAACCTATATACATCTTTGAAAATTACTTACTACATACACGCATACATCTCCATATATTTACTCTTATTTACAACAATATAGCAGCTCTAAATTGTCTCTAAGCTCCCTTAATGCACTATCCCAACCCTTTTATTAAGCGTTGAAGCGCGTGCATTTGTGTGTAATATCTGTTTCGTGGTTGACAGGGGATGTGTGTTTTTGGTCTCTTAATCATATTACACGACGAAAGTTACGATAAACTTACATTATATTAAAATTGTATGCTTCATTCATCGTCGTCCTTCCCGCTCACATAACTTTTCTCGTACCTTGTCCCATCTCTGCGTTATACTATTTATAAACTTTGAAATATTTATAATTGTAAATAAAAGATGTATATATATCAAAGGCCTGCGCGGGCTCACTCTACTGACTTAATAATATTTTTATTTCAAAAATTACTATTAATTCAGCGATTACGTAGCATTTATTAAGCCATAATGAATTGAAAACTACTTACTACAGAGCTACCGCTAAAGGTTAATCCGGATTCTTGTTGTACGATACAGCTTTAAATTCTTTGCCGACTCCTGGCCTATTTAGAAGAATTATATAGATTTTTGTATTTAACCAATATGTTTTTTTGTATTACGCTTATATATTATAAAAAACTAAAAAATCATTTTTTCTTACTTTATTTATCCTAAAAATTTTGTAATAGAATCGCGCAGGGTTCCATAAAAATAAATAATTTGAGAAAAAATCCACATATCCGTGAATAAGGAAAATATCGATTGTCATCTTGAAAGGCGATTAATAGGGAGAACAACATATATTGAGGGGTCACAGTACAAAGACCACATTAATGCTTGCGCAGATGGTGCTAGCACTTGGCATCTTACAGAGAGGGGGGGAGCGTGCTAGCACCATCCTCTTCAAGATAACTTCCTCCGATCTAAGTGTTGACCTCTCTCAGCACGGTCGTACGTTTTCCTATTGTCCCTTCTTCGGGGGCCAACTGCATTGTACGCGTCCAGGATCGTTTTCTTACGCGTTCTTTCAATCGGTGTTTCGATTTAACCCACCGTTTGAATCGCATTTGAGCTTGCTACGGGGGGGGGGTTGTTTTTATATAACGTCACCTCGATGGCTAACGATTGACCACGTTAATCTGGGCGTTGGGTTCAGGATACTCTACCCCACGCTTTCTTCTAACGCAACCCCAAGAAGCTTTTTTGATTTCCCCCAAGAGAGCGAGAAAGAAACATCTTTGCCACCCTAAGTCGCTCAGGCCGCTCCCCAATGAGGGCTACTAGCCCCTCGACCACAA
Organism: Gordius sp. MW1; assembly: GCA_964036665.1. Taxonomy (NCBI): domain Eukaryota; kingdom Metazoa; phylum Nematomorpha; class Gordioida; order Gordea; family Gordiidae; genus Gordius; species Gordius sp. MW1. Next base: position 24,822,884 of record OZ038529.1, on the reverse strand, counting down.
GAGTAGGGATGTTTCCGTTAAATTTTTACCGATGTCGCTAAACCACACATCAGCTATCGGCGCCGACACGGGCACCAGCGACATCACTAAGTATAAAAAAATATCACCAGGCGTATATTGCATAAAATGCAACTCCGCCTACCATAATCACCTGGGAGCTATGAACTCAACGAAAGATAACCTTGGACCTGACTACGATGGTATTACCTCTAATCGAACCACGTGCTACGTTCCGGTAACCAACCAAATATATTAATAACACCATGCGCAATGAATAAAAATATTTGCCCACCCAGAAAATCCGACCTCATCAAACCTACTTAGAGGTGATACGGCGTATAGCCAAAAGAACAGATTAGTAAAGACCTAAAGCCTCCGAAAATGAATTCGCATCTGGGATCAACGTGCGCGCATGCATTAATAAATTTCATAACCGGATCATCGTCGTACACGCACTGCTTTTTAAGGGCAGAATTCCTTCAGCTCTGCCCTACCGTCCCTATGCACCGGCATTACCCTTCAGCACATATTGACCACACTGCCCTGTACAGGCAACTTTTATGCATAACGTTACGCACCACCGCGTCGTTTTGTCCGTCCCATATTCCGATCATCGAGCAGGTACCGACAGAATCCGAAATCGCAATAGCACACACAGCACAGGAATTACATACCTTCGGCGCTCTATTATCGCACTGTCCGGTACCAGCTGATCAATCAAGGACAATGACGGAAGACCATTGACGGTCACATGCGCGACAATCATATTCATAAATATATAACGGCAATTTCATGCGAAAAAAATAAGAAATAAAACTGCATTATAAAAAATGTTTACCTTCGCGCAATCCTTATGGGTATCAACTAATTACCGAATTTAAAAATATTGCCATACCCTTATTACACCCAAATTTGAGTTCAAAAATTAAAATAGATCCTCTTAAGATATTTAAACCTTCTTAAAATATCACTATTAATTAGTGAAAAGATCCACTACCCTTTAAGTTAGGAGATTTCGTCTGCTTTTTCCCTAAGTTAGGAAATTTCGTCTGCTTTTACACCTTTAGGTTAATAACTCGTATATTACATATCGTCTGCTTTTCCCCTAAGTTAGGAAATTTCGTCTGCTTTTACTCGTATATTACACTATTTTAGCTTATATTTCCATTCTTATAAGCATCGATAAAAGGATAAATAGCACGCGCGCGCTTTTTGACTTCGATACTAGATCTCTAATTTTCATTATTCATAGTTAAACAAATACTAAATCCCTCCCCCGAATCATATCATTGGAAGAGCATTCATAAGAATATCCTGGACAAAATACAAACAATCATGCGGATAAAAATCGCATCATTAAACGTTAATACCTTAATGGTGGAAGGGAATCAACAATGTATGATAACATTCGCTAGGAAATATAAATTGGATGTTCTGTGTTTACAACAAACTCGGATCCCCCTCTCCAGAGTCGATAGTGCCTACTCAGACTACACAATATACCATACGGGCTTCGGCGAGAACCCAACCACAGGAGTGTCCACGATTATAAATAAACGTCTCTCAATCTCGAGCATTGATTGGGTTAACGACAGAATCCTCATCCTCAATGTCACATTTGGGTCACGTACTCTCTCAGTGATAAACGTCTATGTCCCCACATCGTCATATAAACTTCAAATATTAAAAGACTTCTTCACTCTACTTTCAGGAAAGATCAAGACTTTAAAGCGCAGATCATTGCCTGTTATCATTGGCGACTTCAACTCTTCTGTTAAGTACACTGACCGTGATGACCCTGGATTGGTAGGCCCTAACACTTTAGGCACAAACAATAGAAACGGGATTTTTCTGAAAAATGGTGTAGAGGGTTGAAGTAGCGTATTGCCTCTACTTTTTCCGAGCTTCCGACAGATCAGTTGGCTACATTTAGAAGAAGGAATAGTCCCCAAATAAGCCAAATAGATCACCTGCTGTGCAGATCACGGCATTATAAAACTGTCAAAAACTTTCGTGTTATACAAGATACAATAATTGAAAAGGCGGATCACAGCGCCATAGCTGCTGAGCTGGTAGTGAAGTCAGCCACCTTACGAATACCATCATTGCGCAATAATCCAACGATAAGGCCACAAGGTTTATCAGGTACAATCGAATTCAGGGAATATCTACGCTCCAAATTTAGAAATACAAATTTTTCTGCTTTACCCATTAATGAGTTGAGTCTGAAAATATCAGCTATATTTGCTAATGCCCCCAAGGGCGAGAATCGAATGAAGACAAAAACTTGGTTCTCACAACAAACGCTGGGGCTACTGAGGACAAGAAATCAACTTTTTTTCGATGATAAAAATTTCCCCTACAAATCCTCATGCCTGTCGGCCCTCAGCAAACGTATCAAGTCAAGCATAAGACAAGATAAAATGGCTTATATTAACTCGAGAACCAGCGAGGCAGAGGCCGCGGCCCGCTCAAATAATACTCACCAATTATTCAACATAATAAAAAGCCTGAATCGTAGCTCGTTTACAAAAAGGGCATACTACAACATAAAAACAGTTAGTGAGTCTAATGATTCCTTGGTGCAAACCAAAACATGGGAGCTATACTTTAGATCAATCTTGTCACCCCAATTCAAAGTGCCGGTATTGGACATTTTCAGAGAATTTTTAGTAAATTTTAAAGGACCTCCGGCACTCCCAATATCAACTGACCCACCATCGTTTTCTGAGATCAAAAGAGCAATTAAATCACTTAAACCCCATAAAGCGGCTGACCTGATTGGACTCACCTCAGAGGCACTGAGCGCGGATCCATACGTCTCCGGTACTATGCTACATCTACTCTTTTGTAAAATTTAAGCGAAAGAAGAGGCACCAGAATCCTGGTCACGAGGGCGCCTTATCAAACTTTTTAAGAAAGGAGACCCATCTGATCCTAACAATTACAGGGGAATCACAATTATAAATCTTGAGTCCAAAATATTCATAAAAATAATCTACGACAGAATATATAACGAGGTTGAGGGCATCCTCAAACATAATCAAGCAGGATTCAGGAAATGCCGGACCACAACGGAACACATCATCACATTGAGGAATATGATAGATGTGTCGCGCTCTAGTGGGGACCCTTTGGTTTTGGTCTTCCTAGACATTTCGAAAGCGTTCGACTCCCTTTCCCATCTTTACATATGGGAGTCGCTATGTTTATTGGGAATTCCCAAGAAATGATCCTTATGATCTTCCTGATCTACCAAGATATGAAAGTAATAATAACGCATCTACAACACAAATCAGACCCGATTCCGGTGACAGTGGGAGTTAGACAGGGCTGTCCATTGTCCCCTCTTCTTTTTATAATAGCGATGGACTTGATTGTAAAGCGGTCCATACTTGGCTATGAAGGCATCAATGTAAACGGTATCAACATATCCTCACTACTTTTCGCGGATGATATATGCCTTATCGCTTCCTCTGTATCACAGGCTCAATTGATGGTTGATAGATTTACTAATCAGAAACAAGCAGGGTTGTTTATAAATGCTGGTAAGTGCTCTATGCTCGTAATAAATAATCAATCAGAAGAGGAGTTGATTATTGAAAATAACCCAATACAAGCATCCAATAGAGTAAGATATCTGGGAGTAGAACTAACAGAGGATACTTATGCCGACGGAGACATGGAATTAAAGCTCCGACGAACCCTTGTAAAATTTTATTCTTGTTCGGCAATCTGGCGCTCGAGCCAACTGGTCCTTAACACCCGCCTGAGGATCTTTAAAGTTATGATTATACCAACACTTCTTTATGGGTGTGAATCTTGGTCGTTGCGTGCCCCCGGCATAAAAAAACTCCAAGTTAACATCAACAAAATGCTACGAATTGTATGTCGAATTTTTTACCCAGCAACGATAACAAACGAAAATCTGTGGATGCATTGTAAGATCCTTCCAGTTAAAAATATTTTGTTAACAAGGAAGTGGAATTTTTTAGCGCATCAGGTCCGAAGAAAAGGTACAAACTATTGCCTGTCCTCACTGTTCTAGTATCCTCCTTCACTAAGGGGCTTGAAGTGCAACGGCAGCTGGCTTCACAAGACTTTTCGAGAAATTCAACTATTAGGTCAGGACTGGGATTCAATGTTGACAATAATGCAGGATAGGAAATTATGGATAGAGTTCTCAAAGAACCAACTATCTAGTCTTTCAACTTCAAGGGCGCGTATATCCCATTCGTAATAAATGCTCACCTACAAAGTTCTCTTTAATTCTCATGCAGTTGGGTATTACATATTAACATGCCATAATTACACTGCATATTAATCAAATTTGTTACAGGTACATTACACACGTTGTCACCAACGTGGCCTTATGCGCCATTTGGCGTGAGAAGGGGCCCAACCTTAGATTGCACTTACTAAGCTCTTAAGCGTCTTCGCGGCAATCATACATACATACATACATACATACATACATACATACATACTATTAATTAGTGTAATCCCAAAATATAAAGTTAGATAAAAATTTACCAATTTAATTTTAAAATCAAACGAGTATCATTTTCTTCTGACACCATTATAAAAAATTAAATAATCATTTAGTCTTAATTTATTATAAAAATTTTAGCGCGAGGTTCCATAATAATGAAACTGATGCGCAAAAATATACATATATCGACGGGGTCATAGCACGAAGAAAATCCCATTAGCGCTCGCTTGCTAGCGCGGATGGCGCTACCACACGGCATCTTATAAAGAGAGGGGGGGAAGAAGCGTGAATCCACAATATATATGTAACTTTCTTTTCGTAAAAATAAACTTTAACCATGAAAAAATGGCCAATCTTTTGAATAGGGCGAATCAGGTTCCCATTAATAAAATTAATACGTAACATACATATGTATCCCTTACTTTCACTCTCCTACTTTAAAACTAAGTCTCTGCGGTTTAAGATCAGCTCACGCTAATTAAGCACCCAAAGCAGAGCGTTGGAGCGCGCTTCTAGTTAGGTCTCGATAACGCCATCGCATTCGCGCGCAGCTTTAAATTAAAATATAAAAGCTATACTTAACTTAGCTAATCATATAAACTTTATTTGGATCTTCAATTGTATTCTTTAAATACTTTTAATTTAATTAAGGGTAATTGCCATAGATGTTTCCTAAATTCAATTATCGTGGCAAATAGGTATTGCGATTGCGACTATTTATTGAATCAATAAAATGATGATGAGTAAATTAATATTTAAGCGACCGTGGCCGAGTGGTTAAGGCGACTGACTTGAAATCAGTTGGGATATTCCCGCATAGGTTCGAATCCTGTCGGTCGCGAATTTTTTATTTTGAATATTATAATGATTTTAATCATTAGGAAGTGCAAATGTATTTAATTTTAATCATACTTTTGTTTAAATAATTGGGGTTTTAGAAAACTGCATATCTTCCCTGCCTACCCCCATAAACAATAAATATTTATTCAGACAATCTATAGCTCAAACAAATTTATTGTCCGATTTTTTTGATTGAACCTGTTTAACATTGTTGTCAATTTAAAACTAATATCCACCTAATATATTAATTTTCATACATATATCATCAAATTTTTTAAACCTACACTTTAATTCTATGTAAAATTCATAAAAATATTTTATCGTGTTTCTTGTTGGAAATTAAAGACGTATTCTTTAAGCATGGAGTCTACAAATACAAACTTCAATATAAAATAAATTTGGCAAAGAATATGTCAAAAATAATTATGGCCTAAATCCTTCAACTTTAGGTTAAATCATAATTATTTATCATTTAATATATAAAATTTATTATTACAACACCTAGGCACCTGCTTGGATTTCATTGAAAAGGAGAAGCAAAAAATGATTTTCGAATGTTTTCATCTTAATTTCGCTAAAGTAGCAATACGATGCGAACATACCGGAAGGTCGCAACTAGTGTTGTAAAAACGGCAGGGGTTTGTCCCGAACCCAAACCGGGTAAAACCGGATTTTTTACAGAACCCAAACCCGAACCCATTTTTAAAAATACCCTTAAAACCCGAACCCTTCAAAAATATATTGTGAATTGAATATCTCAGTTTTCTCAATCATGACAATGTAAAGAAAACCATACGATTGTAATTTCAATATTTTTATGTTTCCGGCATTTTTCATTCATTAATCGATACTAATTATCTAAAGAATTAATTGCTATGCAATTTATGGGCTCGTTTTTGGTTGTCCGTTGTCCGTTGATGTCCGTCCGTTTACCCTCCAATGTATATATTTAATTAAATTAATATTTGGTTCTTTTTAATACCATTGATAATATGACTTTTTGACCGTCCGCAGGCTACTGACCATTGAAAAAAATGACCATTGGCCAAGTAAATCGAAATTTTTTTTCGTTTTTGAATAGGTTAACATTGATAATTACCCTATGCCCTCAACTACAAGGGCCATGGGTCCCTGTGCCCCTATTTAATTAAATGCTATGCAATTTATGGGCTCGTTTTCCATTTCAATTGCTATGCAATTTATGGGCTCACTTTACATTTTGTTTGTCCGCCTATTCGGCGTGCTACACCGCATGTCTTGTGCTACACCGAATGTCTTGTCACGCACCGAATGTCTTGTTTTGTTTACTTTTAATTTTTGTTAATTTAACTAGTTTTTGGGTTCGAATACCGGAGTTTTATTTGACTCTTATGATTGTTCTTGTTACTACCATTGATAATAAGACTTTTTGACCGTCCGTTGAATGCTGACCAATGAAAAAAATGACCATTGGCCAAAATGTGAATCCAAGTTTTTTTTCGTTTTTTTTTGACTATTATGATTGTTCCTGTTACTACCATTGCTATTATGACTTTTTGGCCGTCCGTTGCCTGCTGACCAATGGAATGAAATGACCACTGGCTAAAGTATGATTCGAAAATTATTTTTTTTGTTTTTTTTTGACTAACATTGACAATTACCCTTTGCCCTCCCCTAGTAGAGCCTATGCCTCTACTGATATGGGTCCCTATGTCCCCCCCCCCACAAAAGCCTATGCCTCTCTTGATGTGGGTTCGAATCCCGGAGAGGCTAAATTTATTTTTTATTTTTTTGTTTAAATTTATATATTGTTCTTGTTAATACCGTTGATAATAAGACTTTTTGGCCGTCCGTTGGCTGCTGACCAATGGAAAAAATGACCATTGGCCAAAATGTGAATCGCAATTTTTCGTTTTTTTGACTATTATGATTGTTCTTGTTAATACCATTGATAATATGTCTTTTTGGCCTTACGTTGGCTGCTGACCAATGGAAAAAAATGACCATTGGCCAAAATGTGATCGAAAATTTTTTTTTCTCGTTTTTTTTGACTCTTATGAATTAATATCCACTTTTACCGTGTCCTGACTGCTGACCAATGGAAAAAAATGACCATTGGCCAAAATGTGATTCGAAATTTTTTTTTAGCTTTTTTTGACTCTTATGTATTTATAGACTATCCGCTGGCTGCTGACCAATAGGAAAAAATGACCATTGGCCAAAATGTGGTTAAAAAAGTTTTAATTTAGCCCCTGTAAATTATTTGAGATATCATTATGATACCTGTGACATTTTTAAATGCGCGGTCGTAACAGGCTTTTGAAATTAATATATTGTTCTTGTTAATACCATTTAACTTTTTAAATATTTGTATAAATTAATAATTAACTAATAATTTTGCATTTAATACCCCCCTATGGGCATTCTCGCCCCTTCCCACCTTTCTCGCCCATAAATTGCATAGCAAATATGCTACGTTTATACGGAGTATAGATGAGTCGTCCCCCCTTCCCCTCCTCCCCTTCCCCCCTGCCCTTCCCACGAGGGCCGAAGGCCCGAGTTTTATTTGTAAGTATTAATTGCTATGCAATTTATGGGCTCGTTTTTGGTTGTCCGTTGATGTCCGTCCGTTTACCCTCCAATGTATATATTTAATTAAATTAATATTTTGTTCTTGTTAATACCATTGATAATATGACTTTTTGACCGTCCGCAGGCTACTGACCATTGAAAAAAATGACCATTGGCCAAATAAATCGAATTTTTTTTTCGTTTTTGTATAGGTTAACATTGATAATTACCCTATGCCCTCCACTACAAGGGCCTATGCATCTACTGATATGGGTCCCTGTGCCCCTATTTAAATTAAATTAATATTTTGTTCTTGTTAATATCATTGATAATATGACTTTTTGACCGTCCGCTGGCTACTGACCAATGAAAAAAATGACCATTGGCCAAATAAATCGATTTTTTTTATGAAACTGCCCGGGAAATGTCCGATATTTTTAAAACGAAAAGGTATTTTAGGAATCTGAAAAAGCTATTTTACCCCTGGCCGCCCTGGGCACCTACGAGTAAAGTTTCGAGCGAATCGGGCAGGTAGTTTCAGAATTTAGCCCTTTTTTAAACTAAAAGGAATTTTAGGATCCTGCAAGAGCTATTACTTTAAATTTTATTTATTTAATTTAAATAGTTTGTTAAACCCCAATAATTTTGACTGTATACTGTAACATTGATAATATGACTTTTTGACCGTCCGCTGACTACTGACCATTGAAAAAAATGACCATTGGCCAAATACATCGAAATTTTTTTTTCGTTTTCGAATAGGTTAACATTGATAATTACCCTATATCCTTTCCTACAAAAGCCTCTGCCTCTACTGATATGGGTCCCTGTGCCCCTACAAAAGTTTTAATTGCTATGCAATTTATGGGCTCGCTTTCCATTTTGTTTGTAACGCTGTTCGGTGTCTTGTCTTGTCTTGCACCGAATGTCTTGTCTTGTACCGAATGTCTTGATGTCTTGCACCGAATGTCTTGTCTTGCACAGAATGTCTTGTCTCGTTGTTTACTTTTAATTTTTGTTAATTTAACTAGTTTTTGGGTTCGAATCCCGGAGTTTTTTTTGACTCTTATGATTATTCTTGTTACTACCATTGATAATAAGACTTTTTGGCCCTCCGTTGGGTGCTGACCAATGAAAAAAATGACCATTGGCCAAATAAATCGATTTTTTTTTTGAATAGGTTAACATTGATAATTACCCTATGCCCTCCACTACAAGGGCCTATGCATCTGATATGGGTCCCTGTGCCCCTATTTAATTAAATGCTATGCAATTTATGGGCTCGCTTTCCATTTTGTTTGTAACGCTGTTCGGTGTCTTGTCTTGCACCGAATGTCTTGTCTTGCGCCGAATGTCTTGATGTCTTGCACCGAATTTGTCTTGCACAGAATGTCTTGTCTCGTTGTTTACTCTTAATTTTTGTTAATTTAACTAGTTTTTGGGTTCGAATCCCGGAGTTTTTTTGTCTCTTAGGGTTGTTCTTGTTACTACCATTGATAATAAGACTTTTTGGCCGTCCGTTGGATGCTGACCAATGAAAAAAATGACCATTGGCCAAAATGTGAATCGAACATTTTTTTCGTTATTTTTTGTTAAAATAAATTATTAACCTATGCCCCCCCTAGTAGAGCCTATGCCTTTACTGATATGGGTCCCTGTGCCCCCCCCCATACAAAAGCCTATGCCTCTCTTGATGTGGGTTCGAATCCCGGAGAGGCCAATTTTATGTTTTATTTTTTTTTGTTTAAATAAATATATTGTTCTTGTTAATACCATTGATAATAAGTTTGGCCATCCGTTGACTGCTGACCAACGGAATAAAATGACCATTGGCCAAAATGTGATTCGAAAATTTTTTTTCCGTTTTTTTTGACTCTTATGAATTTATATCCACTTTTACCGTGTCCTGGCTGCTGACCAATGGAAAAAAATGACCATTGGCCAAAGTGAGCATTAAAAAAATTTTTTCGTTTTTTTGGCTATCATTGACTTATAGAATATCTGTTGGTACTGACCAATGGAAAAAATGACCATTGGCCAAATTGTAAATCGAAATTTTTTTCCCGTTTTTTTTTACTCTTATTGTTCCTGTTAATTGGTTTTAATGATTCGACAAATCGCTACCTGAGAATTGGAGTGCTCTATCTGCAATTTTTGAAAATTTTAAAGTAAAAGTGCTATTCCATAGATTTTTATATATTTTATTTATAAAATGTGGAGAACAAATTTTTTGGCTTCACTATTAAGGTTCTTATTTCGCTTAAATCGCGAATATCAATATTTTTTAGAATTGGTTTGCTCTAACTGCAATTACCCAATCGCAAGCGCTCATTTAATCACGTGAATAAATCGTCTGCTTTTAAATTTACATTCGAATAACATCTCTACAATTACTTTTCACATTGTTTTATGTCAAATATTTATAAATAAACTATTTCGGATGAAGATAATTAAAAGTAATATAAAAAATATAGCCATAACTATTATTATAAGTATCAAGAGGATAAACCAAAAAATTGTAAATAATGGTTGAAATTAGACTACAGGCAAAATTTATATAAAAGATTAAAACTAATATTAATTTTAGGCTTTGTTCATTATTGATCATGAAAAAAGATGATTGTTATAGCCAAAGCAAATTTTGCAAGAGATAGGAAAAAAATTAAATTTTTAAAAGAGATTATTTAGGAATATTCAAAAATGAGAGATAAAATTTTAACGGGAATATTTGTTTGAAAATAGATATAAATTATTGTACTTCCATTTGATATTCTTTTATATGTATCATTTATTTTATAAATAATACATTAATAGTATTTGTTGTAAATAATATGATTGCTACAAATTGGTCTAAGAAATTTAATTATATACTCAAAGATATTTAAAAAATTTCATAATTTACCTTAATGTACATAACCCTTTATTTAGCTACTTTGCTCTATCTGAAATTTAAAAAATCAATTTTTTTATAAAATAAAAGAAAAAATCCACGTATTTGGCTAAAATAATATAGATGCTAATAGTTTACACTATCAAACTTAATTTCAAGTCATATGATTAATAAGTTTAGATTTTATAGCATTTCAAACTTTGAACTCAATTATCTCAGTTCGGAGTTTTGTGCAGATAGAGCACTCCAATTCTCAGCTAGCGAAATAATAAATGCGGGATAGCGATTAAGAGAATTGATGCCAACCCTTGCTTACCATATATTTCAATTTTATTATAGTAGTGGAGTAGTGGTGGAGTATAGGATTGCCATGAATCGGCAATTTGCTACCCGAAGCAATATACCCTCGGTATATGCAACAGTATTGATTAATTTTGGGGTTTATTTTTCTTATCTAAGAAGTAAATTAAACAACCCCAAATATATAAAATATCAATAATCATTAAATAAAATCATAGTATTTTGACTGTCTTATTTTGACAATGTCTTATAAATTATGTTCCCCATTAGTGTTCACCTAACTTTGTTAATTTCGACGAAATGAAATGTGTTAAGGGTAATTACGTAGTATTTTAATTAAAACCAGACTACCTTACAACCTAAATCTAGATAGATTGGCCTAATTTCTGAACACCCCTGAAATTAATAGGCATAGATCATATTAGAAATTTACTTACAAATACATTTTATTACCAACTAGTTAATCCCGGCAATTAGTAATGATTAATGAATAATTCAATTGGTTAACATCGATAATTACCCTATGCCCTCCCCTACAAGGGACTATGCCTCTACTGATATGGGTCCCTGTGCCCCTATTTTTTATTAATATTGAATATTGTATATTCACGAGGGGGGTGGGGTAAATGAAATTGGAAATTAATTATAGGGTAAATTGATTTTGATAAATATTTTAATTCTAGGTTAGGTTAAATCGAATTTGCAAATGATAGAGGTCTCTAATCTTTATATTTTTATCAATCTTTTAAACAGACTTAAGGGTTTGGTTTTAATCGAAATTTATAATTAGTGTAGGGCAGAAATCTTTAGCCGAAAAAAATGACCAACAAGGCCTTTTGGGTGAATAATAAATGATTTCAAAATTTTGTCAAATCCCCCTGACAACTCTTTTTTTCCTTTTTATGATTCTAATGGCTTACTAAGATATTGACATATTTATTTTATATATGCATGAGCATAGGCCAAATATAATGATTTTTACGAAAGTAATGTATATTCTTTACTTGGGTGTTTATATACCACATATATATGAGAGGCCTACTATATTTAAAAGGAAAAAGATTAAATTAATAATTACCTCTTCCTACGTGTTCCTAAAAGCTATTTTACCCCTGGCCGCCCTGGGCACCTAAGGGTAAAGTTTCGAGCGAATCGGGCGAGTAGTTTCAGAATTTAGCCCTTTTTTTAAACTAAAAGGAATTTTTTTTAATTTTTTTTTTAATTAAATTAATATTTTGTTCTTGTTAATACCAGACTGTCTGCTAACCATTAGAAAATATCACCACTGGCCAAAGTGATGGAAAATTTGTATAAATAATTAATTAATCATTAGGCATTTAATACCCCCCCCCCTATAGGCATTCTCGCCCCTTCCCACCTTTCTCGCCCATAAATTGCATAGCAAATATGATATATTTATACGGAGTATAGATGAGTTGTCCCCCCTTCCCTTCCCCTCCTTCCCTTCCCCTTCCCTTCTCCCCCTTCCCACGAGGACCAAAGGCCCGAGTTATATATATAATTGATATGATCTAATTTCTTGAACCCAACTCAATTCCTTAAACCCGAACACGAATCCGATTTCAAAATTTATGCCAAACCCGAACACGAACCCGATTTTATTTTGGGCGGGTTCAAACCCCTGAAAAACGGTTGAATTTTGTTAAGGCGACCTTTGGTTTTAGTCGACCACGACTGAATCAGCCTAAAAGAATTTTTATAACACTCTAGAGCGTATTTGTCCAACGTGAGGTATATGTCGACCTGGAGAAGCTAGTACTTCTATCTCGTACATTTTTATACCCTTTGGGGATAGGATTGTTGCCGCTAGCCACTTCCCTTCCCTATATAGATACTCGCTAATTTTGCCTCGCCGGGTGATGTCGTGTTTAGCTCCGATTGCAACAACGTATCTAAGGGAATGTGTGGTAAACGGCCTAGAAAGCTTAATGGTTGTAAAGAAGGTAACCTCGGGGGCACGTTATGGTACAGCCGACAAAGCCATGTTCCATCCTTTTCGGCTTTAGTGTTTTTTAACCATCGTTTCACCACTGCCGCGCGGCTTCCCAGGATCCATTCGTACTCGGATGAAGCGGAGCGGTTAGTAAATGTTGTATTCCGCATTCACTATAGAAAACCTTTTAAACGTGATGCTGGCAAATGCGGTGCCGTGTCGTACAATCGTCTTCGGAAGATCATAAGGGCTTGTCAGATTTTTCAAGAAATCGACCACTACTTCCGTTGATAACCTGCTCCCCTGTTTGTACTCGACCGAACTGAAGTGTGCATCTACGGGGAAAATATTTTTTTTCCCTTCAAAATCAAAGAAATCTAGGGGTACTCTTTCCCAAACTTGTTTCGTTGGTGGCCATCTTGCCTTCATGACGTCCTGGCAGGCTTTCCACATTGTTCGCATCGTCCTTTAAGCAAAGCAATATCCGTGATATCTTAGGCTACCAGACGTGTCTCTTCGCTAGACCTTTCATCTTTGTTATGCCTATATGACCGGTGAAGCAGTTCTATTATCTAGGTCGCAACACTAACGGAATTACTATATTATCTATAGTAATATATTGTTGTTGACCTCCAATTCATGTATCAAGCTTTGAAAAGTAGATGGTAACGTTTCTAAGGTATTCTTGACCATCAGGTAATTTAAGACATCGCCAAAATTTTGTGTTATAAAGTTTACTTTAGCGAAGTTATTGCCTTCTACCTCTTTATGAGTTAGGTCCTCATGCTTTCCCAATCTCGATAATGTGTTGACTTACCTTTGCGGTATTTTAACGTTGAGTTGAACTTTCCCAGCGCTAATCACCTTTTTGCAGCCTCGGGCTTAACGATAGATCCCATTTGTCCTCTGCAAAAAGTGATACAAGCGGTTTGTGATCGGTATATATATCAAAACTTTGACCAATTCGATATTCACGGCAACGGGTCAAACTCACTTTTACTGTCAATAGAGCCGGTCGTGAGACTCCTCACGGGACGCACCCTATCGAATGGTGGTGCGACGGGAAGGCGGAAACCACATCAAGAAGCGGCTAGACCTTGCAACGCGGTTCCGGAATACTGTGGCAAAACCAGGAGTTTAGCAGGATGAGGGAGCCTGAATCAACATATGCAGGTTTCTCCACACACACCTCCAAACAGGACCCAATGCCCCTGTGATCGCCCTAGACATTTTGAGACGCTAGGAGGGGAAGGAGGTCACGCCGTCTGCAGGTGGGATGTCAGACGAGAGCTTTCTGCAGAGGATGTCACTTAACACAAAAACCCCATGTGCGCAAGAACGAGGTCGGCAAGGCAGGACAGAATCCCTGGTAGCGTGGTAGCTCCGGAACTGGTTATGAGGACGACTAGCCAGGTTGTGGGCAGCCCTGAGGAAAAGGTTCATTTATCAGAAATTCAGGGCGGGATAGCACGGACCTGGTGGGCTCGCAATTTAAAAATATGAGGTGTGGTGAGCCGTAACCAGCCAGAATGCCAGAGAGGCATGCACTCGCAATATATGCCATAAAATTGCTTTCTTTTTACGAGTTACACTCTATATAATAATTTCATTCATACATTAATTTAAAATATATACATTGATTGATTGTAAAACAACTGTTTGTTATTTTCGATACATCGATTCGATATTTATAAAAGTTCTCCTCCTTGTACGTTCAGTACCCGATTGACAAAACTCTCTATTGAATCAAGCAAATATTCTCACATAATAACTTAGACATAAAAATGTCACCTAATTATTGGAAAAGGTTGTTTTAAATTAATTATTAAAATATTCCATCATTTTTTTACTTAAACAAAAAGGGAAAGAAATCGTAAAATGAAAACCAACTTTAAAGCCTTCGCTGAATCGTAAATTATTATTAACAAGATCTTCATCAACCCATAAATTAGTTCAATTGTTTACGCATTGGCGTTTCCAAAAGAGGATTGCCTCGTGCTCTAAATATAAATTCTGAATTTTTTAAATGGATTTAAGCTTAAAATTTCGGACAATTATTTTGTCCCTTTTTAAAAGCCTTTTAGTAAAATTTTTAGCTACGCCTATGTGTTTATATAAATCTTCACCCTTCTAAAAAATCAAAAGTATACTAATAAAAAAATGAGATTTGAAGTTTAATATAGAAAAAAGTAATTTCCAAGTTATATATTAAAAAAATTTCCCAGTAGGTCAAACTTGGTAAATACTGAATTGCTGCAATTTATTGAATCAATAAAATGAAGGTGCGTAAATAATAATTAAGCGACCGTGGCCGAGTGGTTAAGGCGACTGACTCGAAATCAGTTGGGATATTCCCGCATAGGTTCGAATCCTGTCGGTCGCGAATATTTTTATATTAATTTTAATGTACAAATTATTTTAATACATTTATAATAAATACGTAAAAATATAAAAATCCATCTGTTTTATATTTATCCAAAACTAAGTATAACTAATTAAAACATAAATAAGTGAAGAAGTATTAAAATTATTTTGGTTTCACTATAACATTTTATATTAAATATTTTCATAAATAAATAATTTATGGCCTTGAAACATGAATCAAAGCCTTTTTCAATCAAAGATAATATAATTTAATATCAAAAATTATTTAACAAAAATTTGAACTTTTACATCTTTACCTTATGGAAAAACTAATATATCTCTAAAAAGATTTTAAACTTTTTTTCAAAAAACACATTTATAATAAAAATTCTGAAAAATTAAATGAATATTTAAAAGTGCCTTGCATTGAATAATCAAATAAATACTTATAATGGTTATAATTTATAAATGTTTATAACTTCTTAATATATGTAAATATATCTCATAAATTTAAATATCTGATGCCTTGCTAAATGTAATATCAACTCTAGGAAATATAATTTTAAATGTTATACTCCTATCTTTTTCAATCATCTTTAAAAAATATTTTAATAAATTTACTAGGATAACACAACTAAAATTCACTACATTTTAAAATAAAGAATTTTTAATAAAGTTTTCTAGTAGGATTTTTAAGAAATTATATAGATTCATTTCAGTGCAGTAAAATAGTATAATTTATGTTGCCAGTTAACTAGTGATATTAAAATAATTTTAGTTTATGTAATAAATTAAAATTTTATTAATAAAAAAAACAATAATATACACAAATAAAAAGTAAAAAAACACACAGTAACATACATTCAATTAACTCTATCACTCTCGTGAGTACGGACCCAATCACTTATAATTTTCCATTTATCACCATCAGCAACTAGTATAATTGTTTGATTAAAGCCAAATGTTTTCATACGCCTCCTTTCCTCTTCATAATTAACAACACCATGTACCGTAAGAGTCACACAAGTTTGACCATTTATAGCTTCTGGGGCTAAGGGTTGAGCATCTAGACAATCAATTTTATGCTCGGATACTGGAAGTACATCAATATATTCTTTAATTGCATCAATACCCTGCAGATTAGAAAAAAAAAGATGTGAAAAAACTAATTTAAAAAATATTTTAAAAATTTATAAATGTAAAAAAATTAACAGTTCACATAAGTCACTTCTTACTTGGTAACAATTGCCATTCCAAATGAGTGTTGCATTTTCATGGTATAATTTATTGAGTATGTTTCGTTTTTTATCTAATGTGTCATAAAATAATTTTGCAAAAGTCTCAGCAGTTTCGTCTGCTTGTTTTATCGCTTGGGTCATGTTAGACTAACCGCATTTTATAACATTACAAATAAATTACGATATGTATCGTTTAAACAGCTAATTCCAGGGTGCTGGAGATGGACGATGTAAGATTTTGATCGACACCGCAAAAAAATTGCATGTTCTAAGTTAAAGAGCTTCTCATAAGACAAAACTCCATATAGTCGCGGTTTGTTCACACATTCCCGAGTTATATATCTTAACATTCGAAAAAATAACGATACTATGGATAAATTTTTAATTATTGACTGGAAATATAGATAGGATTAAAAGTCACTACATTACTACAAATGTTCTTATTTTTATAATTGGATTAAATTTCAAAAAGCAAAGGTAACTGTTTACAAGTTTGTGTCATGTGTTAGTGCTAAACACGTAGATTATATTATAACTTTTATTCGTGGCACATATACAATAATTCCCATAAATTCATGCTGGCTTAATCATTTATTCTATACATATACTTTATATATTTAAAAAAAATATCCCTGAAAAAGAAAACATTCATGTTTTAAGTACTTAATTAGGCAAAGCTGAGATCTTTATTAAACCACTATAGTGTTGTAGAGGTTTAAGTCTACTTTATTACTAAATATCGAGTAAGTTTATTATAACTAAAAGTTAGAAGTCTCGTATTATCGTTAAGCATTAGTATATATATAATTGTATAGAGGATGAATAACATTGTTAAAGCTTAAGGTATCCAAATATCAACTTCAATGTCCCTTGTGATATCCAAATAAAAAAGGTGCGCCAGTATTCTAATTAGGTAATACTATATTACCCCCCTCCTATTTGCATGGAGTGCAAAAAAATAAAAGTATAAGGTAAAAGATGTTAGTGTTTCGTGTGGTGGTTTGGGCGTGAATGCTAGTGTAATTGTTTTGCTATCCAATATATTAGTAGACATGTCACGAGCAGGCGTATTTATATTAAAATCGCAGTATTCCATCAGTTAAATAGGTCAGTGGTGAGGAAAATGCTAATAATAGCAGGTATTTGCATTGTATCGCCGAAATTGTTTGTCCTTGCTCATTAAAAAAGGGCCGTGTAGGTGTGTTGATGTTGAATATGGCCCTGAGGAAGTGGACAATTTTAATCGCCAGCACACGTTCCAGAATTTGATAATGTAGTAGGGCGTTTAGATTGTCATCGTATTAGCAACCAGATAGGTTCGTTCCACAGTATTAGGACACGTTTAGATCGAGATATATTTGAGAGTTGAAGGATTGGTTGTTTTGTATCTCGATCTCTTTGCGAGTGTCCTATTTGGTGAATGTTTGAGAAAGTAGTACCCAAAAATACTCTGAATTGCATTATTATTAACGATGGTAACTATGGCGCCGGTACTAGAGAGAATGTTTAGGGGGAGGAAAAAAAGTCGGCTCCCCTCCATTATGAGGTCAGCAATGTAGCCCGAGGGTTATAAGTGTTCTGGAGGGAGGAATAAAAAAAAATTCGGCTCCCCCGAAAAAGCGGGGTCACCAATGTAGAGGTTTAAGTCTACTTTATTACTAAATATAGAGTAAGTTTATTATAACTAAAAGTTAGAAGTCTCGTATTATCGTTAAGCATTAGTTTATATATAATTGTATAGAGGTTAAGATGAATAACATTATTGAATCGTAAGGTATCCAAATATCAACTTCAATTATAGTGAAGGGTGTGAATAGTGATATCCAAATAATAAAGGTGCGCCTTCTAATTAGGTAATAGAGAAGTACCCAGTTTTAGATAAAGCTCATATACTTTTCGCGTTACAAAATGCTTTAAAACAGTCTCCCTGGCTTTGAAAAGATTTCTATGACCAAATGTATTAGAGCTCTGAATAAAATCTTACGCATTGCCATAGGCCTGCGTCTCGGCTGTGACATCGTATCCCCATACGTATACGACCAATGTAAACAGCCGGTCCAACCCAATGGCCATCACCCCCTCCACTGCAAATACAGCAAAGGCCGCAACCCCAGGCACACGGCGATTAACAAACTAATCGGCCAGTACCTAAGGAAGGCAGGCTTTCCAAATACCTTGGAACCCGTCGGCCTCAGCACACTAGATGGAAAAAGACCCAACGGCGTTACGCTCATCCCCTGGTCCCGCGGACTGAATCTCACTTGGGACTTCACCACGGTCGACATATTCGCCCCCTCCAACTCCTCTCCTGACCTTTTAGTCAGCACTGAAAGTAGGAAGTCAAATAAATACTCTTCCCTTTCAGAAACAATATTTATTCCCTTAGTGGCTTCCACAATCGGAAACTTAGGCATCCAATGCCTCTCTTTTTTAAAACAAATTGGGAGAGCAATTTCCATGGTCTCATCGGATTCGAAAGAGTCGTATTACATCAGATCAGACAGAAGATTACAATGGAAATCGTTAGATCTAACACGATTTCCATTCACGGCTGGATGGCATCCGTTTAGTCTTCGCGCGTTTATACCTTTCTTATTATACTTTTTAGTTGTTAATGTAAATTAGTATACAATTAAAGTTAAAATAAAGTATTTTATATTTTAAATCTGTTAAAATGATTAGCAATCTTGTAAAAACAAATATACATGTAATCTATAAGGCTCAATATTAATTTTATTATTCTAAAGCTCTCAATACACTAAAAAATATGATAGAGGGAAAACAGAGATTTATAAAATATAACATTATAAAAACCAGAAGGTAGAAATATAGATTTTATAACAAAAAAGCTTCTGAACTAGTGATTGCATATGCCTTGTGTAGGGGCAATTTAATGTCATCTTTGCTGTACATCCTATACAAATAGCATTCGTGATAGAGTTCCAAGTCATTTAAAAAGTGATTCATAACATTCCTTCTTTCATGGTCCAACGTTTTTTGGTAAGAACAAGTTGGAACCTCTCCTTCGTCATCAATTACCGTAATTTCCAATAATGTCGCGTCAACCCTTATTATCCTATAAATTTTGATTAATTCTTTTAAAATTCCTTCTGCTATATCCATGTTTTCTGCATATATAGGTCCTAAAGTGTAGCCTATGTATGTGGGTCTAAGCATCCCATAACCAATTACGATTGGCCCATTGATAAGTGGAGTTTTGGAGATAGCTATTACAGTTATTGTATGTTCATAATGAGATAGCGTTTGCCTCAAAAACAATTCCCGTTTAGCTAGAGAAATTGTAGCATCATATTCAATTAGCGCTTCCAATTCTTTGGAACTTAGCAAATTGTCCTCATCGGGACAAATGAATTTTACATCTTTGTTGGAGGTTGTTATTTTGTTTACATATTTTAGCATCGACTCTTGACTCGGATTCCCGAAGTATCGTGCTACTAAAGTAATAATAAATATTAGAGATTTATGTAAAGTTACGTCTGAAGGAAAGTTTCATCCCCATTTTTTGATTAGGTGCAACGCGACTTCTCACAGAGTTTATACCCAAGTTACGATCGCCTATATGGAGTAGTCGTTGTTTCCATAATTCCAAACCTAAGTCTTGACATTCATAGATGCTTTTAACGACATACAAGCCTCCAAAAGCCAGTTCTTCGTTGAGGTTCACACCTAATATTACACCTAAATTACAATTAACAATATTTTAATAACACAATTACCCATGATGTCTCCATTTGCATCGCAGGCAACCAAGAAACCTTGACAATCACAATCGTATAGGCTAAGCAAATAATCCCAATGGGCCCTATACCCAAACTCGACATGTTTCCATTGGCAAAGGGTTAAAACTTCGTTTCTTTCGATACATCGTATAGAATATGAGATTTCGGGGGCTATGGTATTTTTGGCTAAATTTTCCAGCAAAGCTTGGGTCTCCTTGATTATTTCATTCTTAGCTATCAAACGCGAGTGTGATGGTTGAGAGGATTGAAATAAGGATAATACTAAAGCATTTGAACATGTGTCTAATCCCGTTGTTGTTCGGTCTAAAATTCTATTTCCGTGTTCCGAAACTGAGTTTTCATGGCAGGTGTGAATTGGCAACGCTAATAAGGTCGACATTATTAAAAATTTTCTTCGATCTCGCTATCTCATAACTTAGAAATCGACTCTCGTGTAATTTAGGGACAAATCCCCGATGTAAAAACTGGATTTAACGAATAAAAATTAACAAGTGAAAAGGTATTGAAAAAAGTGTCTTTTATAGGCATCAACGGGTAATGTAAACTGTGTAAGCATTGAAAGATAATGCACGAAGAGGGTGAAACTGACTTCATAACAACGCGTTTAAACCAATACAAACTGGAAATCGAAAGCTGTTGTATTGTCCATCTATAGAAGCGTCCTAACTGGCAGTTTTTCACTGTCAACAAGATTATGTATGAGATGATGAGAATTTAGCTTATAATACTGATTTTATGCTAGAAAATTTGTTATTCTCTAAAGAAAGTATAGGAAAATCAAAAACACCCTCTTTTAGATATAGAAAATTTGCAAAGTATATAATCATATATTTTATTTATTTAGAAACTATAGTTTATTGTTCATCCCCCATTCAACTAGAGATATGATAAAAATCATGTCAATTGAAGTTAAAATAATATAAATTTTCAGTTTTATATTTTGTTTATTATATGCTCCTCTGCAACAAAGTCGTCCTCAGGGTTTTTAAAGGTTGTTGTTAGAGGGTGCAAATAGGTCAATACAAGTGAAGACCCATTTAAGGTGAAGGCCAATGCTCCATGGGACTAAAGAAGA
Organism: Gordius sp. MW1; assembly: GCA_964036665.1. NCBI lineage: Eukaryota > Metazoa > Nematomorpha > Gordioida > Gordea > Gordiidae > Gordius > Gordius sp. MW1. The sequence continues at coordinate 24,801,420 of OZ038529.1, read as the reverse complement.
CCCAACAGGGGAGCATAGGTCCCTCCAGGGGGGGGGGGGGGGGGGGGGGGGGGTCCGATGCCTCTAAGATGGATGGGATATTTTCCTTCTTAAGTGCATTTTTTGGCCTTATTGTGTCTTTAAATTTGTTTGCTAGATAGTGTAAGGGATGTCTGGCTGTCTGTTTACGAATGTATTACAATTTCTACAACTGAATGGCTACATAGACTTCACGTCATCAGTAATTAGAATCATATAAAACGGGAGACCTGAGCCCTGCTAAACAAAATTTCTTCGGGAGCCCGGCCTGAGACCGACGCCTAAATTTTTATTTTGCCCAAGCCGGCCCGAGGTCAAAAACCTTTTTTTTATTTTTGGCCCGACTCGAGTTAGACCCGTTTTCAAATAAAACTTTTGAAAAATGAGATTTTCGAAATATATTCACTACTTAAATATAAAATGCATTAGATTGTTATTACACGTTATTCACAACTAAGAATAGTTTGTAAAATAATCCATTTTCATTTTCCACGATTATTCAGCTAACAGTTTAAAACTAAAAATCTAATTTAGAAAATATACTTTATTTAACAGTTCCAAATAAAAAATTTTTTGAAATATTTACCTATTTTATTTCTAAAGTTCTAACAGTTACTATGAAAATATTTAAATACTAGAATAAGATTTCCAATTCAGATCAAAATATTATAGATAGGGGAAAATAGCTGAAGTTTAAAAGCTATATTATGTACGATGTGCGAAGATAGTTATTTAATATCGAGTTGATTTTATTTAAATCATATTTTATAGAATATTAGTTCGCTTTAGTTCAATTCGGGCCGGACTCTGGCCTCAGGTCGGGCGATCTCATCAGGCCCGACCCGAGCCCGAGGCCCAATTATTTTATTAAATTCTGAACGAGCCGGGCCGGCCGAGCTTCGGGCGGCCCGTGCAGGGCTCTACTAGCATCGCAGTACTTAGTAGTGAACAGAGAGCAATGTGGTATCAGAATCCCAATACTGTCTCAATCTTTGAAGCTGAATAGTCTTATATGTGACGTTTATTTTCCAAAACTTGAAGGATTGTGTTAACTGGGAAGTCGAAGTTTTTATTTAATTACAAAAATCAAATATTCACTAAAAATGAATGAATTTTAAATTTATTAGTGCAGCATGGGACAGGCTGCAAGGAGCGTTAATTCTAAAAGTACCTGATTTACATTTAAGATTGCAACGTTTCGCAACTTAGATGTCGCACAAATAGAGGGTTTTTTTAAAAATAGTTTTGGGGATACAAAAAAAGAAACCTCATCATTTTTAGATATTGAAAACAAAATAAAGGCGAAGATGCAAACAATGGTCAGATTAAATGATAAAAATATTCAATAGTTTTCTAGATAATCTTCCATCCCGCTTCCCCTTTAAAGTTAGTTAAAGCAGGCATGAACGTCGATACATTTGTAACTCATGACTTTTCATGTTTTATTTGTTAAAAAAAACATTGTGCTCAGTATTTAATTTTCCGCCCAGTAAAATATTCAAATGCGTAGAATAATCAAATAATCCGTAAAATATTTAAATACTCAGTAAATAATAAGTATTTGCTCAATGTTGGTAATTTTTTGCTCAGTAATTAAAATTTTATTTAAAAATAAAATATGTGTAAAAGCGAGATTCCAACCAGAAATGTTAATCGTATAAGTCTTAAGTGTTATCCACGCACACATAGTATTATTTAGAAAATATCAATTTTTTTCTTAATTTAATAATATAAAATAAATTTATTTTTTAAATTCAAATTTCTAAAAAAAAAAATTAACGCATAAATAGGCAAAGCATTTTGAGATATAATTGTTCATTGCTTTTTGTAAGTTTCTTGATATAATTTATATCAAAAATTATTTGGTTGGAGGCGAGGAGTGAGGGATTAAGCAAAAACTTTCACGAAGCTAAAAACCCTTTTTCTTTAAAAATAAATAATCATGCTCTAATCAATTTAGTTAGGCTAAATTAGAAAACTGATTTAACTTCTTTCTAATTTTTTTTTATGATTTTGTAAACATAAAAACAAGGAAATTATAATAATCAGATATTAATCATGAAATATCAGCGCTAAAATAGATTCATATCAAATATTATGAATTCAAATTACTTAGCATATTTTGCAAAAATACTGAGCATTATAAATTAAAGATGAGGATATTAAAGTTAATTACTGAGAATTCTTGAATTTTTTAGAGCACATTTTACTGAGAATTTTTGAATTTATTACGAAAATATTTAATGAACACAAACAACAATAATAAACAAGTTATGTAAACTCTAAAGCTTTTACAAGAACTTTACGTTTTATGATAACCATTGTGTTGTATAATTTGGCCATATTATGCAAAAAATATATTAACAGAAGGTTTATGTAAAGGCATCAAAGTAATAGCTAAGAGAAATAGATAATTTAGCTAATATCCTTAATTTGATTTAAAAATGTAAAAAATGAATACACAACAAACATCTTTGTTCTATAAGTGTCGTGTACCCATACACGAAGAATGAAATTAGCGTATCCAGAGATACGATGATGAAGATGTCTTCCCACACACCCCCCCCCCCCCCTCATCTCATCTTATTCAAAAATTAAAGTTAAGAGTTCAACACGCGGTACAATCTTTTGATCTTACACGTTGTACACTCATAGCGTAGACCATTATTCTTTTACATTTAATTTCTAGTACGCGTATACCCCCCCCCCCCCGACGCGCTGATACGTATTTGTTATTTTTCTTACGCGTGAGTGATTTTCGATATACGCATCTTATCGTATGCGATTTTGACATTGCGATCTTTTAATTATTATATATTTTCTTGGTTGTGATTATATTAATGCCATGTAATAAAGACAGTTGAGAAATATTTCTGCGTACGCGCGTGAGCCTGTTCGCGGCCCGGCCATCCCCCAATAATTTATCGTTTTACGGCCCAATTTTCCTTTAAGTTCCCCCAATTAATTCCTAATAACTCTTCCCTTCTGGACCTTCTTATTTAAATCGTATTCCTTTTCGCACGAATACGATATTTGGTGTCAGATATTCTACTCACGCCCGATGGAGGAAACCAGGAATTATTCTACAAAACGAAAAAGGAAATAATTTATACAGAAAAATTAATTTGGAATTCAAATTGCCGCCCCCCCCCCCTTCTTCTGAATGGAATGGATAAAATTATTCGGATAAAATTATTCCAGGAACATCCCGTTTGCCATGAACAATCGTCACAGCGCAGGGATATTGGATAAAATTATCAATCTCGTTTGCGAACAACCGTCACAGCGCAGGGATATTGGATAAAATTATTCTAGTAAAACAATCGAATCAATCCATGATTCGGAAATATTGGGAGACGGAGGAAGAAAACAATTCCTTCGAACAATTGGCTACCAAATTTAAACCGCAAACATAATTCAGTGGAAATTCCAATATGTCTGAGAACATATGGCGGAATTCTTCGAACGAATGAAGATCCCGAAACTGATTTTATTCAAAATATCAATTATGCAGAATCATCCCTAACTAATTCTCAAGGCCTAAATTCTTAATCCGCTAAAATATTATTGTAAGACAGAATTATACACTTGATTTATTTACATATATTTATTATATGAAAATTATATTGTTAACCAATATTAAAATTCCCCCCCCCCCCCGCAGTTTCTTTGACTAGTATTTGACAGTCTGCTCGTGGGCAAGAAAGGATAATTTTCAAGATAGCAGTTTACAATCTATATTAATTATAAGTTTTGTCAAGGCTGTTGCTAGGTGAGTCACAGAGCTGGAAGAAAAATCCGTTAGCCATGACGTTGCCTTTTTATCACTGATTTTTACATATATCAGTCGTGTGAGCAAAGGCCAGAGTCGGTATTCAATGCCAGATGTTTGAAATTTATAATGTTAATAACGCCGCCTTGATAGTTGCACTGAGCTCTTAGAACTCTATCGAAAATACATTAAGTCTTCGACTTTTAAAAGGAAAAGATGTCGTGTACCCATACACGAAGAATGAAATTAGCGTATCCAGAGATACGATGATGAAGATGTCTTCCCACACACCCCCCCCCCCTCATCTCATCTTATTCAAAAATTAAAGTTAAGAGTTCAACACGCGGTACAATCTTTTGATCTTACACGTTGTACACTCATAGCGTAGACCATTATTCTTTTACATTTAATTTCTAGTACGCGTATACCCCCCCCCCCCGACGCGCTGATACGTATTTGTTATTTTTCTTACGCGTGAGTGATTTTCGATATACGCATCTTATCGTATGCGATTTTGACATTGCGATCTTTTAATTATTATATATTTTCTTGGTTGTGATTATATTAATGCCATGTAATAAAGACAGTTGAGAAATATTTCTGCGTACGCGCGTGAGCCTGTTCGCGGCCCGGCCATCCCCCAATAATTTATCGTTTTACGGCCCAATTTTCCTTTAAGTTCCCCCAATTAATTCCTAATAACTCTTCCCTTCTGGACCTTCTTATTTAAATCGTATTCCTTTTCGCACGAATACGATAATAAGTATAGAATTTAGATTAACAAGTGTAAGTGTAACTTATATAGTAACTGCCCAGACCCAATTTCGAATATGTAGTCAAAACCGTTTAATTGCAAAGCCTTGGGCCTGAATAAATCGCGATTAACCGATATTTCGCGATTAAACAAAGTATATGTACATTATATTAAATATTCATTTCTTACGCTTCGCAATAAACCGATATTTTATATAATTATCTGGTTGATCTCGAAAATGTTTGTGAATATCCGATATAGTACTATTAAGCGATTTGTCAATAAACGATGTTTTTGTTAATATTATCGATTAAAAAAAAATAAAATGGCGGTTAACTTCGCGATTAAAAGTTTTTCGCAATAATCCGATTTGCGATTTAGAAGTTTCGACTGTATAAAGTTATTTATAGCTAATAGACGTATTTATAATAAAAAATGTAGAGCAAAGCAATTTTCAATGTCATCATAATATTTGTCATATTCGTACACTTTTTTTGAGTATCACTTTACAACTATTTCTATAGGTTTTTTATTTTCGTGACAATTAAAAAACACACATTTTGCAAGCATGTTTCGAAATAAGTTTTGAAATGCAAAAACCACAAATATTGATTTTGATATTTATTCATTTTCATACTATTATCATTTTTTTGAATATAAAAATCTCAAAAATACTATTTTTGAATTTGAATTTGTTACCTTATCACACAACGTAATAAATGTTGCAAAAACTACTTATACTCTTCACAGAAAATTATAATTAAGAAACATCCATGATACAATTGGCGTTTTAAAAACGGAAAGAATTTGTTTTGTCGACCTTCGGTTTAACTAAGACTATCAGTCGACTCTGGTGTATTTTTCAAATTGTGACTAAGCCTAGTGGCCGACAAAAAATGACCAAAAAATCTTCGGTCGGTTTATGTTTGGTTGCCCAAACAAAGGCCGACCAAAAGATCCACCCGTTTATACAACACTAGATATAATATCAGAACATAATTAAAAAGTATTGAATTAAAAGGCTGTAAATATAACTATGCTACAACACATTAAATTGATAAGGCGGCATGGATTCATAACTATCTAAATATACATCAATAAATAAATTCAAGAAAAATCTTTAGAGAGTATCATTATAAATGGACAATTAAATATAAAGTGTGTGCGGTTATATCAATGTTTATTTATTCAGCAGTGCCTTATTTAACTTATTTCGATATATCTTTATTTAAAACTTTCATATTTATAACTTTTGTTAAATAAAACCGGGTAACATAGTAGCCTTAATATTTGGTTTTTAGATAATATACAACGCGTCATTCTTAGTTGACACTACTAAATTTGTACATAGTTGTGGTAGTGTTCTCAATTTATTACTATTTTTGGATGCATTTATGAGAAATCACAAACGGTTTACAAACCTTATTTCAGACTGAGGACTATTATAAAAGCATAACTAAAAACTAGAAAATATTATTTGACACCCATTTAAATTTCCCATTCTACATGGCCTCCATATTGAATTATTTACTTGTTTCGCTGATCGTTTTATATGCATTCAAAGGTAATACATTTTGAAATTTTCTTAGCTGCCTTTTATTTAATAATTAATAAGTAATTCAAGTTTGTTACAACTCATACATTCACCCATTGCTTCACTAACGTTTGTTTTGAATAATAACCACACTATTTTAATTCCTACGTAACTTTATATTCGAACCCTTTGCAATTGCCTGATTTTGAATGATATTAACACATATATTTTTAATTTCGTATACATGCGATACATTTATGTAAGAGAAATTTCTATCCAATTTTAATTAAAGTCCACTACTTTATTACACAAATGTTGTTATACAAATGCTTTATTTCGAAATTGGGTTATTATTTTTTCGTCTTTAAGGCAACCATTGTTACAGAGTAAACAAAGAAGCGCTTCATCAATTGGGCGATGGCATTGAGCTAGAAAGTTTGAATGTGCATCAGGCTATGAGAGGGGGAGGTGGAGGTGGAAGTCATAGACCAAGACCCCCTAAGCCTGGACAGAAACCACCACCTGGTGAAGATAAAAATTCCGGTGAACAACCCCCTGAACAATCTGGGGCTAGTTCTGAAGCCCCTGGACAGAGCCCACAAGATAACCAACAATAAATGATAAAAATTAATTTTGAATTATACACGGTTAATTTATAAACTCATTTAGCTCTTCATTGAATTATTAGCGAAATTTATAGACAGCTGTTTAATCTAGTTACCACTTTGTGCAATAAAGTATAATTAAAAACTAGTACACTTTGGATTAACATAGAAATTCTATATATAATATATAAAGGTGCATATAATTTTGCCCATAATAATATATATATAGCACTCTACCCACTCTTAATTAATACCAAGATTTTGACCCCTCCCTCTCCTAACTTTAATTTTATGGGGCTGTAGCTAGGTAAATAAAATTTCCAAAACTTTGTAAACAATCTGCCCACTATTTGATTTTTTGTTATGATCTTTAAAAAAACTCAAGTTACGGTCTACCTTTAATATAATAACTAGATGTTGTATGAAGTAGTGTTGTAGAAACGGTTGGGTTTCGTTTGGTCGATCTTTGGTTTTAGGCGACTTTACATAAACAGATCAAGTAGTTTTGGTCTATTTTTCTTCGTCGCGTAAATAGACCAAATATTTTGGGGTCAAACAGTTGGTCTGTCTATGTTTAGTCGACTAAAACCAAAGATCGACCAAACGAAACCCAGCCGTTTTTACAACACTAGTATGAAATATATGTTAAAAGATAAAAATGGAAGTTAGAGACGACTAACATTATATATACTTTAGGAAAAATTGGCATTCCGCCGTCTTAGAAAACAAGCTACAGCTTTTAAAATAATGGTCTTTGCTTATTAATGTGCAAGCAAAGAACCATGGTCATGGTCAAAATACAACTTCATAAATTATTTTGCCAATAATATTGTAAAATCAGGCGCGTATCCAGGATTTTCTCAAAGGGGGGGAATTTTTTTTAAAAATTTTAAGAACTTCATCGGGAGTAGGAGCTAACTCCCGATGAATTGTCAATAAAGCCAATCCATTTAATCTATTCTTAGACATGGTATTTCTAATGTAAGTTTTTAGCCTCCTCAGCGTTGAGAAGCTATAAAGAATTTTTTAAATTTTTGTCAAGGGGGGGGATTTCCCGTCCTCCCCCTTATTTACGCCACTGTGTAAAAGATATAAGTATATTGATAAAACTTGCATTACTTAATTGTTGCTTTTAATTGTTATCAAATTGTTCAAAAATAAAGAAATTGACTAATATGAAACGTATTATGCTGTCAAAATAGTATAAATTTGACACGAGTCAGCTAATCTATTATTAATAGTTTTTACCTTTAATTTATGTCAACTATAAGCATTTCTGTTTTATAAATTATGGTGTAATATCTACTAACTTAGGCGTGTTACTTGAAAACAAAACAGACATACAACGTTTTCGCTTTAAAACTTAAATATTTGAGTAGACCGAATTGAAATTAAAACAAATGAAAAAGTTTTAATTGCTTATAATTCATCAAAACTGATTCATGAATTTATAAAACTAATATCTCACTCATTAATCCACTAGCCTTCACATTCATTTTTAAGGGAAGCTTCAATTAGCCATCAACTTTTATGCACATTTAGCCAGAAATGATTAAAGATAAAGAAATATGAAGGGTGTAGTTATATGAAAATCAATACCTACAGATGATTAAATCTAAAAATTAATTAATTCCATCCTCTATTTGTGAGTCAAGAATTGATATAGTTATGGCACTAATCCAATTTTATCTCATCATCAATCACATGGCGAGTCAACTAAAGCCGATTTTGTATAAATAAAGCTTAAACTCTACTTATCCAACATGATGGGTATTAATTGATAACCTTTAATCTTAAAAGTATAAATTTTTAAATTCCTCGCTCAAAACGTAGCCTTTTAACGATAAAGCTTATATATCGATTTTCGTAACGAAATATTTAAAACTCGCCGAAATGAGGGCAGGTTGTTAATAACGACATCCACTCGTCCCCGAAATAATTTAATTAAAAGGGGACTTATAAATAATTATAGGAAGGTGTCCTATATTGGTGAGCCATGATTAAAGTTACAATTAGTAGATCGTAACAAACGAAGTGAGTTAGAAGTATAAAAGTTTAGCTTTTAATGTTTGTTTATGTTTGTGCTCTTAATATTAATGATATAAATGACTGCACAAACTAAAGTGTACTTTACTAATGCGTCCTAATGCCTAAAATAGCCTCAAGGATCATTATCCTTGAGTCTTAACTAAAATTGCCACGAGACATCTTTTGAACAACTATTTTTTTTTCAATCATTTATCCATTACCGACACAGCTTTAGATGTGAAAAAATAAAGTTAACATATAATTAAACCAAAGACTAAATTGTTCAATCTGTGGAAAAGGGTGTTAGTTCTTGTAGCTAGGTTTGTATAAACGATAGATATTTGGTGTAGCATCAATAAAAAGCTAAAATTAAATGTCGCATTTAAAATGTTGTTAAACAGCGCTACAAAGCTTAGAAAATTACTCCTTTAAATTTTTATATGACATAAATAAATATATCGCAATTAGAGACTTAATTTATCCGTTATAGACTATATGCTTTTGATTAAATTAACAAATAAAACTTAATGCAATCATATATTGCTGATTATTATAAAGTTTAAACAAATAGGGATTCATAAAATAAATCTGGGTAGTTAATAAAACATGGATTATGTTCAATGTAAAAACATAATTAAACAACTAAATCTAAATTTTAAAGGAAATAAACATTCACTTCACAGCATTAATACTCGTTATTTATTGATATATTGTATATAGTAGGTACTTGGAAGGGCTTTCCATTATAGATCATAGAAAAATCGTTTCTATACGTGTTAGAAATCTTTATGTGGCTTTTTAAAATAAAACTATTCCTTTTTCCTACACTAACCTTGTACTCATCGGTAACATTATATCATACTGTTTAATCCTTCATAATTATTCATTAAAAGCAATGTTGCTTCGAATAAACTTACACCAACCTAATAAAATGACATAATATATAATTTGTGCTTTATTGCTGGTCAATGTGAATATATTTAAAGGTTCGCTTATCGTGCAACACAACATCAATAGAGACCATCAAATTACTATTGACTGCTTCGTTAATGATGTTTTTCCCCAATTTGGTTTATGCCGTAAACACAATGATCGTGTCTCTTCATCATGGCGAGAGAGTTTTAGTCGGGTGAGCTTTGATTTATTTGTTTTACTCAGTCTCTGTTATTTTATCTCCTTCTCTCTCTCTCTACTCATAGTCGCTCCACGTCTCTAGGGAAATAATGAATTTGAATGAAATGGAGGTATTAATGTGGTTTTAAACTTAATTAAGTTTCACGAGCAACAAATGCAGAGAAACTGGATTATGAGATTCCACGAAAAGCTAACGCTATCTCTTCTCTTCGCCTATTTACTAATGAAGTTGGAGTAACTTTGAATAAATTAGGCGGTCAGGCTTGGTAAACATAGCCGAATGCTACTTAACTTATTATATTATATTACTAAAGGATGCACTAGGGGTAGAAATTTTGTATAATGAAATTAATTTCCTCAACTTTAGCTCCATTTAAATTGGTTTCATACTTTCTACCTAGCAACACTAAATGAGTTATATTATTAAGATGGTTAATAAGTTAGTTTAATTTGAAACTTCTATGAACAAGACAATAAGCTATTTAATCTATTATGATTTTGATAAAACTCTTAAGACAATTTGTTAAAATAGCGAGTTTACGTTTGGAGCTAAAAATTTATATGGTTCCTTCAAAAATGCTTGTCTTTCTAGGTCTAAGTCTAACATAATCTAACTTTCATAATTTTGAGCGCTTAATATAGTTGTCGAAATAAAAAAATGTAATAGTAGAGCAATATAGTGCTTAAATAAGTATGTTTGAATGTTAATAAGGGGAAGTAGAGTTAGTGTATACTGTATATTAAATGTATGCAGACCTGAATTGTATATCATTATTATGCGTTGCAATTGCATCGTTAGGGGAGGGGATGCTAAGCTAAGTAAAAATTACATTAATAAAACATGAAGGGATCTAAATGCAAGTCCATTAGACGTCATTCTGTTAGGGCAGTATTTAAAAATATCGTATGTTTGCTGTAAACAACGTTACAACGTTTTGACAATCTTTCTATTAATACATTCCCGCGACACTCACTACGCTAATATATTATCTATGAGATTAATACTTTAAACTTGCGAATCAACACATTTTAGCGTGTATACCTTATGACATTTTTTGAGAAAGCATTCTCGATAGCAATAATCAAGTGAAAAATAGAATAATGTCGATTGGTATATTAAGGTCGTTACATTGGGATTGGGAGAGGTCACCAACGCGATATTTCGAATTAGCCTTAGCTTAATTCTTATAGGTAAAGGACTGAGGATAGTAGAGACGTGCATGGGCCCGAAATTTCACACTAAGGCCCGGTCCGTACCCTCACAAATATATTTTTTGGCCCTCATTCAGCCCTCAGATAAAACACAAAAGTTGCGTTAAACGAGACAAAGTTGTTAACAAAATTTTATTTGTATAAAGAACATTTTGTATTGTTCATTAAGTGACTAAGCTAGAGCATATAAAATAGGTTTTAATCAAAAATTAAATGTTGTCGTTTAAAAATAAAATGCTATCTATAGGCAAGACCCGGTCCTTCTCTTTATAAGACGACTTGCCTTACTGAAGGTGCGTTCACTCGTGGTGCCTGTGGCTGAAATTGACAAAAATTTGATAGCTAATTTTACAGGTTAATGTACTTTTCATCATAAAATCACATCTAACTGAACATTCATGTTTCAATCTAACCCGAGATACGTGTTAATTTGGTTAAAGTCTTTAATCTTTCCTGTGACATGCATGGGCGTTGCCAGGATTGGGATTAGAGGGGGGGGGGGGGGCAAATTAACAATTTTATTTTAATTTTAAACATAATTTCATAATATTTCTATAGAATTTTAGAATTTGGATGGGGGCAGCCGCCCCTCCCTGCTACCCCCTGGCTACGCCTATGGTGACATCATCCTTTTAAATTGAAATATCCATCTCTATTTCTCAAATTTCTCATTTATGATATATTTGAGTTGCACACCTCAAGTGAATTGCTTCTAGGTGGATGACTAAAAGGGGAGACAGAATCATCTTGCATGGAATTATTCGGGAAATATTTAACCGTAATTCATAGTTTTTTTCATCTTGGGATAACATCTATAATCTGCGAAACTTTGGAACAAAAAGAGTTGATAGTAAATTGTATTTTTCTTGAATTATTCCCGTTATTATATTTAAATCCCAGATTTTTATTCAAATAAGTATTGATCTTTTCAAGCTATTAAGTGCATACCTTTGTTCCTATATTTATAATTTTAGTATAAAGTCAAAAATTCTATATTATTTCAAGTATCTAAACCCACCCCCGGCCCGTACTTTTTATAAGGCTTTTTTAGCCAGGCCCGTTTAACACATTTCAATATAATAATTTTAACACATTATATCCTCAAAGGATATAGATTCCCCGAATTAAACCCGGCAGAAAAATATAATTAACACTGTTTCACTAGCCAAAAAGCCCTATTATATTCTAATAGTAAAAAATCGATTAAATTTATGCCCTGTAAATGTATGAGATGTGAAAGAAATTTTCTCTACTCATTTGATTTATCATGTTAGCCCGATGCAAAGATGAAACGAGGTTCTTAGGTGTTATCTAGTAAGCGGTTTAAGTCATAAACGTCGTTGAACGTCAATTAGCTGTATTAAGGGAGTTAGATATGTAAAAATAGTTATGTGCCCTAATGTCAAAGCATTTCCACCATGATGATTAAAAATGAATTTGTGAGAATATGAATATTCAAACTGATGATTTGTTAACGCGGGGGGGGGGGAGGAGATGAACCTGACTTAAGCAAACCACTCGCAATAATTATAATAACTAATGAATCATTTAATGAATATCGAAGGAGCAGCGCAGCAACTGTTTTCTCCCATACTTGTGCGTATGACGTCAGGCTTAAATGTCGCGTTGCTTTATAAATGATATGACACCGACGTGTTAAAATAAAGTAACCATTTACAGATACAAGCAAAAAAAACAGAAAGGTAGCTTCTCGTTCCAAATATGAAAAATATTATTGATAAAAGCATTGCAATTTATCTATTGTACATGAAATTACCGGGCGTAGCCAGCGTTATTAGAGGGGGGCAATCATGATTTAGAGGGGCAAAATAATTAGTTTTTGAAATTTTAGCCATAAATTTAACAAATTATTTGATTTAGAGGGGGGCAGCCGTCCCTCCCTACCCCTCCTTGGCTACGCCCATGTTATTACCTATTATGTATAAATACAAACTATTCCAAAAAATGATGCTAGAGGATTTAAGCGTAAAATATAATTATTAGACGTGGAACGTTGAACAAATATGAGATTTGTTATCAGCCAAAAACGTGCGATGCTAGAACTATTTTAATCCCTTATAGTTTAATGTAACTATTGATTGATACATGAGCGTAGCCAGGATTGGATTTAGAGGGGGGCAATTATTATATAGGGTGGGGCAAAATAATATTTTTTTTAATTTTAGCCATAATTATATTAAATTTTAGAATTTTTTGAATTTAGAGGGGAACAGTCACCCCTCTCTGCTACCCCCTGGCTACGCCTAGAGATAGATATTTCAGTCCTTTTAGATTTAGAAACACGCGATTCTTTAAGATTTATAATTAGGCATTTAAAATTTGTTAGCAATCAAGGAAATGATTAAAAGTGTAATTTCACTTGTTAATTATATGGATGAAAATCGATTTTCAATCAATAATGTTACGCATTCACGTTACCACTTACTCTAATAACCCTACACTAATATAGTATTAATTGCTATGCAATTTATGGGCTCGTTTTTTGTGCGTCGTCCGTCCGTCGTCCGTCCGTCGTCCTCCCTATCTATTTGCATTGGGTATATTAGGTTATCGCTTTTTTAAATTAATGCATGAGAAAGAGGTGCCCCACCCCTCATCTCTATCTCATGCATAAGAGGTGCCCCACCCCTCATCTCTATCTCCCTCGGTGTGTTATATATAAGATTTGTTAAATCATCTTTATATAATAAACATAAATAAAAGTTGTTTATTTTTAATTGCTATGCCATTTAACTAGTTATATAATAAACATAAATAAAAGTTGTTTACTTTTAATTGCTATGCAATTCAACTAGTTTTTGCTATATAATTAACATAGATAAAAGTTGTTTACTTTTAATGCTATGCAATTTAACTAGTTATATAATGAACATAAATAAAAATTGTTTACTTTTAATTGCTATGCAATTTTACTAGTTTTGGGGTTAGAATCCCGGAGTTTTTTTGACTCTTATGATTGTTCTTGTTACTATCATTGATAATAAGAATTTGGCCGTCCGCTGGCTGCTGACCAATGAAAAAAATGACCATTGGCCAAAATGTGAATCGAAATTATTTTTTTCGTTTTTTTTGATTATTATGATTGTTCCTGTTTCTACCATTGCTATTATGACTTTTTGGCCGTCCGCTGGCTGCTGACCAATGTTATATAATAAACATAAATAAAAGTTGTTTACTTCTACTTGCTATGCAATTTAACTAGTTTTTGGGTTAGAATCCCTGAGTTTTTTTTGACTCTTCTGATTGTTCTTGTTACTATCATTGATAATAAGACTTTTTGGCCGTCCGTTGGCTGCTGACCAATGAAAAAAATGACCATTGGCCAAAATGTGAATCGAAATTATTTTTTTCGTTTTTTTTGACTATTATGATTGTTCCTGTTACTACCATTGCTATTATGACTTTTTGGCCGTCCGCTGGCTCCTGACCGATGAAAAAAATGACCATTGGCCAAAATGTGAATCGAAATTATTTTTTTCGTTTTTTTTGACTATTATGATTGTTCCTGTTACTACCATTGCTATTATGACTTTTTGGCCGTCCGCTGGCTGCTGACCAATGGAATAAAATGACCATTGGCCAAAATGTGATTCGAAAACTTTTTTTTCGTTTTTTTTTTGACTATTATGAATTTATACCCACTTTTACCGTGTCCTGGCTGCTGACCAATGGAAAAAAATGACCATTGGCCAAAATGTGATTTGGAAATTTTTTTTTCGTTTTTTTTACTCTTATGAATTTATATCCACTTTTACCGTGTGCTGGCTGCTGACCAATGGAAAAAAATGACCATTGGCCAAAGTGAGCATCAAAATTTTTTTTTCCGTTTTTTTTGGCTATCATTGACTTATAGAGTATCTGTTGGTACTGACCAATAGAGAAAAAGTGACCATTGGCCAAATTTTTGATTTTTTTAATTAAAAATTGTTCAAATTCAACAAAAAATTTCTCCCAACAATTCTGCAAATTCTTAACATTGTGTTGTTTTATAATATAATGTTTGTTAGACCCATAATCACTAAAGGCCATAAAAACTAATGTAATACGCAACTAGAAGCAAACACTAAATCTAACCCTAACCCTTGCCTATATTACATTTTGCCTATATTACATTTTGCCTATAATGGAAAATTTGTATAAATAATTAATTAATCATTAGGCATTTAATACCCCCCTATAGGCATTCTCGCCCCTTCCCACCTTTCTCGCCCATAAATTGCATAGCAAATATGATACATTTATACGAAGTACAGATGAGTCGTCCCCCCTTCCCTTCCCCTCTTCCCTTCCCTTCCCCTCTTCCCTTCCCTTCTCCCCCTTCCCACGAGGGCCGAAGGCCCGAGTATATTATGTGTATACTCATCGACATATCTAAATTTTATAAATACCCTAGTGGCCACTATGTCAATCACAATTCAGTACAGATGAAGCGTTGATTTGTCATTGATAGTTTCAGTAATCACTCTTGTTATAAATAGAATTGTGCATGAGCGTAGCCAGGGGGTGGCAGGGAGGGGAGGTTGCCCCCTCTAAATCCTATAATTTGATAAAATATGGCGAAAATTTCAACAAATGATCATTTCGCCTCTCCCTAAATCATTATTGCCCCCCTCTAATTCCAATGCTGGCTACGCCCATTTGCGTTGTTATATATAGAATTGCGTGTATAGCATGTATTTATATAATATTTATCCACAAATATAAAAAGATTGGAATGGTGCAAAAGGCAAAGTCACCATTGCTGTAGCTAGAAGTGGGGCTGTGGAGGGGTCCTAAAGAGGTGATCAGATTAAAATGGGGGAGTCGAAATGGTCAAGAGGAAACCAAGATTATGGCCCCCAAGCCCAGGGGTATCTCAACGCCCATCCCTTGTACCCCTCTCAGCCCGGGAAGTCCAAAAGAATTATTTTGAAACAATTTAAACGAAATGAATATGTAGAATGAAAGAAAGGTAAAAATGGGAAAAGTTATTGTTAAAACACCTAAGATGATATGGAAAATACATGAGTTTGTTTCGTGGGTTGAATTAAAATCATAAGGATTTCAACTCTTTTTACTTAAACTAAGTTTTTCAATTGTCTAAAGAAAAATAAAAAAACGACTTTATCAAAATGCGATGTGATGGACTTTACATTCCCCCCCCCCCCCAAGAAAAAAGATATCTGTTATTTTTAATAAAAATATAATAAAAAATTCAAAATATATTATAATTTCCCTCTTTAATCAATATCGCTCCCTTCTAATGATACTGGCTGCGCCCATGTAGCTATGCTGGGCCAATATCAAATTTATAATGGTTATTAATGAATTTTTGAGACATTTTGCTAAGGATGTAAACATATATATGTATCTAAAAATGATGTTATATTGGCTTAATACCTTTGGGCATCAAACTAGCACATAATAATATAACATTTAATAACTAACTATATTTTCATTACATCTAATTAATATTATCAATTCTTGGAGGATATTTATACATAATATTTACAATTTCTTTTTTTTCCTACAAAATACTTATTATAAAATAAATTCAATATAAAGGGTGATTCGATAAGGATTTATTGGTTTATATCTGATGTTGGGGAGTTGGGAAATAACACGTGAAAAACTTAATTGAATAAATATTTAATATATCTTGCATTGAAGATATTTATTGAAAGATCAAAAAAAAATATTGATTGGCAAATAGTTGGAAAGCAGAGTAAAGTTTGCGAATAGACTCAACCTTGTTAACCAACCATGTGTGCTCTGATATTTTATTCACAGTTTATATTGGTTTTTTTCCCACTTTCTCCTCCACCCTCCTCTCTTTATAAAACATCATAGATTTTTCTCCCGCTTTGTATCTTTTTTTCACATTACTTCTCCATACTTACTATAGATTTTTATCAATTTCATCAAAATTACCCTAATATTATCTCAAAATAAGTATTATATAATAACGAATTCCTGATCGTCATTATTTGGGAAGGTAAGAGATTATTTTGTTCTTAATTTATCCCTTTTAATATAATTAATTCGTTTTGTTATTTTAAAGGTGATAGCCCATATTTCTATGTTATCATTTTATGAATTTCTTGAGTTTTCATAATTTTTAATATTTCAATTATGAAATCTAATCAATGTGCAATTATTTTTATCCGACGACTTTGTTGTATAATAATTGTACATCAAAAATTATGGGAAAATTAATTTATTTAACGGATTTCAATTTTCCAAATTTAAATAGGCCTCAAAAATACTTAAACACAAATAAATTAACCTATATTAATCAAAAAGTTTTTAATTTTATATTAGTTTTATAAACTTAAAATATTTATTTTTGAATAGAAATTGGTCCAATATTAGGCGTGTTTCAATTACTTAATTATAAATATCTTAACAAATTTAAGGTCCAACCCCCTACCACTTTGTCCCTTTTAAAATACTAATAATACCTTAAAACATACCCTAACATATGTTAAAAGATAAAAAAAATTACCGACTTATTAAAATTACATCGCAAGAGAAGGTATAATCTTCTATAGCAAGCACTAGATAGATGGACTTTAAAAAAATCGATTTATATATATATAAATTATCTAATTTTATTAAAAGGAGGGTGGGTGGACACACAGGGTCATTTACCTATCATAGAGCTCTCATAGTAATATAAAGATTCGAAGGTCTTAGTTATTCTCTTTGTCCATTTTATTATTATTGGACACTGCTAAAAATTTAAGTTATTTTAATTTTTATAATGGGTCCATTTATGAAAGTTTATATATATATTTATAAAATTAAAAGGATATTTTACAGATGTTTATTATGTTATATTATTATATTGTTTCTACAAACCCTTGCTTTATTAGTGGAATAAAGGAAAAATGTTAAAAACTTTAACAAAATATTTTAGAAGATTTTTATCCTCATATTCAATGTTCTTCATGGATAAATTATCGGGAATTGTTGGGGGTGTTAAAAACAAATTATAATTCTGATGATGTTTCGATGAAAACGAAATATTATAATAATTATAATTTGTTTTAACACCCTCGACAATTCCCGATAATTTATCCGTGAAGAATATAACAAAATATCAATGCTGTTTGCGAAACATTTGTTAAATTACACCTTATTAAATAAATAAGCTTTAGAAAGTTTTTAAATAAAGAAATATATAGTGCCACGATGATTAATATAATATTCTTTTTTTCATGCAATCCATTTAATGAATGTTTAATTAATTAAAGTTAGATATCTTTAAGAGCTAATCACTTGTATAATAAAAAAGACAGCTGAATCTTGTTTTTTGGCATTTTTCTTATGGTATAAATATTTACAAAAAAATACACAATATTTCTTAATTTTTTTATTTACATGTTATAGCACCTTATTTTCTTTTTCTTTTTTGTCTATTTTTTTGTTTATAATTAAGTCGCTGATAAAAAAAGTAATATAATTGTATGAGGTGTATATATTTATAAGCTATTTTCAAGAAGCTAATTCTCATTAAAGCTTGTTTACATAGTATTTTGACCAAAATATTCATTATATTTTTTGTTTCTTTGATAATTAAAACTACAATGTATAAGTTACTTAATTTAAAAATCAAAACATTTTTATAAATTGTAAAAAATCTATTTATTTTTTGTTCCCTATTATGTTCTTTATTTATTTCAACATTATTAAGGTCTTAAATTTTCACAGATTTTTTGTTTTAAAGCGAGCTAAATATTCCATTGTTTTGGTTTTTTTAACAATTTTTAAACTACTTGTCAATCAAAAAAACTGAAAAAACAGAATTTTTTAAAAATTATATTAGGCATTCGAAAAGATATATTTAATTATAAAGTTTCAGTATATTTAAATAATTTATTTCCCGCAAAAATTTGCAGCATGAAATGTAATTTCACTTATCCAAATAAAAGGATTAACACTAATAAACCCTAATAGCACTTTTGTCGCTAAACATTTTATATGGATTAATAATTCCCACGAGAACAAGATTTATGTCCTAATTACTCTCCCTAATTTAGCCAATTTAGTTATAAAAACTCACGCAACCCCCCCCCCCCTTACAAAAAATTCACCATTTTTTCCAAAAGTGTCTGGAGTATAATTCATTTATCATTTTTTAGCACCCCAAAATACAGAGGGAAAAAATTGGAAAACCAATAATTTTAAGTTTTGTCCCAAATTGCATTACATTAATAATTCATCGGTCGTAGCACTTGGGAAAAAGATACCCCTAAAGTACCCTTAAAATTCCTTCCTTTTTAGTGGATTTTTATAAAATTATTGATTCATACACACACAACATTTTTTTTAAAAGAAGCTAAATAAATTAAGAATTTTTTATTTATTAATTGCTATGCAATTTATGAGTATATATACAGTTTTAAGAACACTTAAGTAATTAGTTTTCACCCTTTTAATAGTTAATATGACTAAATATTGAGGCTGCATTATAATTCTGATAAATCTAATGACATTTACTTATATATTATATAATTTAGTTAATCCAATGTTAATTATCCTTTTCCTCCTCAGTCAAGCAGCTCCCATATCCTTTTGTATAGGAAGATAATTATAATTATGATATAAAATTGTATATAATATATTCGATTTCCTATTTTTTGATATATATTATGCCAAAAAACCTTATAAAAATCAGTAAGTTATAAAAAAAAATTGCTTTTAAACATACATGATTGCATCTAAAAATATCTCAACCTTTTTACAACAAACATACTGCAATAAAAGTACTGTGCTGTAAATAGAGCCCTGCAAAATGAAATTTGCTCGGCCCGAGCCCGAAAGACTTTTTTATATTCGGCCCGACCTGAACCCGAGCCAGACCCATTTTTCAAATAGATACTTTTGAAAAATTTTAATTTTAAAAATTATTTCACCATATAAATATAAAATGCATTACATTGTTTTTATTGTTAAATTTACAACTAGGATTTAAAATAAAAAATCCATTTTCACTCGCTATAATTTTAAACTATAAATCTAACTTTACAATGTATATTTAATTTTACAGTTAAAAATAAAAACCTTTTTGGAATACTTGCTTAACATCATCTACTATATGAATATATTTTAAAAACTAAAACAATATTAATTGCTATGCAATTTATGGGTTGTGAATTCATATCAATGTTTTATAATAGACAGGGGAAAAAGGCTGAAGTTTGGAAGTTATATTATGTTGGCTGTTAATATCGAGTTGAGTTTATTTAAATAATATTTTAAGAAATTTTGTTTTCATTAGGTTCATCGGGCCGGGCTCGGGCCGCGTCGGGCTTTGGACAGCCCGTGCAAGGCTCTAGCTCTAATATTATTTTTTTAATGTTAGGGGAGACCGGGGCTACTTTAGCCATAAAAAATTAAATCGTGTTTGAAAAAAAACTAAAAATTATTTTTTCAAATTTTATGTTGGAATCTATTTTTAAAGACTATTTTTAATATAGGAAGAAAATTTGGAGGGAAATAAGCAATAGTTTTTTCACAAAATAAGTTCAAAAAAAATGAAAATCTTAAATTTTTTAAAAGTGCCCGGGGTTAGTCATAGCCCATAGATTAACTCTGACTTTTTCACTGCTTATTAGTGTATGCTAACTCATATCAATAAAAAGATTGTTTCTTCATAAAAAAATGTAGAAAATGCAAATGTAATATGAATATTTTTTGTTTTTTAAATCTTGCCATTTGTAAAACACAATGCAAAAATGGCTAGCAATAGCCCCTTTCCGACTATCCCCGACCCCTATTTTAATAAACAATTAATAATTTAAGATGTTATATTGCATATAAAAATTTTATCATTATACGGTTTTTATATAAAAAATTTCCCTTTATAAGATAAAAGTTAAATCAATCCAAAATATTCAGCCAAAAAAATTTTATATGCAAAATAAAATTTTTTGAAAAGGCTACTAATAGCCCCGAAAAATCGTTTTTTCTCAATAAAAATTTTAAATTTTATTTTTTTTAAACAAAAAATTTTTACTTATGTCATATGGAAAAATACACATATGGTTTAAATTTTGATTTAATATCATTATTATTTTAAAAAATAATTAGAAATATAATAGTAACCCCGGGCTACGACTAGCCTCGGTCTCCCCTACTCATTAATAAATGTTGTTTATGTAAATATTATATGAACATGAGTGTAGACAGGGCAAGGTAGGGAAAAGCAACTGCGCCCAAACCCCAAAAGGTCTCGAATTTTCTCATCCAATAATTGAGTAAAATTGCGTGTTTGTGCTATTGATTTTAATCGTGTACTGTAGCTTTAAATGGTTTTTATGTTCAGTTTTTGACATCTAAAATTCTCTATTCTGGATTGGAATACTTTGGCTTTGGATTTCCAATAAATTTTAATAAATTAATTAATTTAGTGTATTTGAGACTTTTAATATCCTTCAGGTTTAAAAAAATTCTAAGGGCTTCGATGTTAACTGAGTTAAAGTACGTAAATATTAAGGTTGCCCTTAGAGTATATAACATGTCCTTCTTCACGTTTAAAACTTCAATGATGTTTTCAATGGTGAATATATAAGAAATTTTATATTTTTTATAATTTAAAGTTACTACATATTATTTTTTACCACTTTAATCATTACTGCTCGTCCGCCTAGAGTAGTTAAGCTTAAATTAGAGGGGCAATTAAATATATGGTATTTTTTTAAATTTTAACTTTATTTTGGTTTATATATATATGTATAGGATGTGTATTTATTTTATCTTACAGAATAAACTTTTTTTATCAGTTTTAAGCGTATTTTTTTTTAAATTTTATAAATTTTAATGATCTCCTCTTGTAACCTTCAAATAATTCCATATAAAACATAGTGAAATGCAGCAGTATATTATTCTTTTTATAACGAATTCATTCTATTTATAGTGTAAAAGTACAAAAATTAAATATAAGCTTACAAATATTACGATGATTAGAAGTATAAAAGATTACAAAGTATTCATGTAAAAGATAAATATAAACCCGTTTCAGTGTTAACAAACATATCTAATTTCGTATGGAAATTTACACTTCAATCTTTTGCATGTTAGCTAAAACTATTTATGCAATGCGAATGCACAGTCATGATTAATCTTATCAATCAGTTGCCAGTTGTTTGATATTTCCAACACATGCTAGTTATATTTTTTTAAATAATTCAAAATAAAGGATAAAAATCTATCAAAGGAAGTGAATGTTTGTCGAAAGCTATTATTTAACACATTTTAATTTAAATTTGTAATATACAATCCTTTTTAAAATTTATAACATAAACTACCGACTATAATCATCTTTAGACAATATATCGTATATCAGTTATCTCATTTTATACATTCTGTGCAAATTTACCTAATTTTTCTGAAAACCTCCTTATTATACTTTTATCTATTTCGATAATTAAATAATGTAATTTACAAATAACATTCCAGGAGCAAATTGTTTAAAAGTCATAACTCACTACGAATGATAGATGTTTTAATTTTTTCTTACATAAGAATTGATTATATTTAAATTTGACATATTAAATTTTTCCACCTCCCTCCCTAACCATTGCCTTGTAAACTGGCATGAGTTAAGTGGATAAAGGCATTAACTGTAAAATTTATTTCGTTGACCGTACATAGCTTAGTAAGAAATCAAGGCTAAATAACATGGATTATTTAAAGCATAGATTCATCAATCATAAAATGGCTATAAATTTGTAACTCGAGATATGTGAGTGGAAAAAATAAGGCATTAAATCAGTCAAAACGGACGTGTTAACCTTTATATTAAATCCAAACATTAGTCTACTAGTTCTGTTTTTAATAACAATATAACACTCAAAAAGAAATACATAAATTATAGAGTTTATGTTTGATAATGTTGGTAAGCTTAAAATGATAATAAGTTTTTATCTCCTATAGGTACTCATCATTTGTTGCATTAATAAATTATTATACGAACATGTAATATAATATTAAAACATTGTATTTATTATAATTTTAATTTCCTTGTTCCTAGTGTATACGTATTTTTTTATGTTCCTATTTTGAATAATAAATTTGCAGAGTAGTAAATAATACTACAGAACATATAAATTTTGTAAAGATAAAAAATTTGTGTATAGTTTGTAGTTATTGTCTAAATTAATAATTATCGTTTAACACATTATTGCAGATTAATTTAATTAGTTTTTAAAAGTATATTTATCCCTTTCACCAGCCAACATTCATTGTCAAAGTTAATTAAATTCATTAATTTAATAAGTTTTATGGTTCTTCTTTATGGTTAATTCGTTTATTCATAGTTTTATTAATTAACTTTAATAATTTATGAAATCTTTGAACGCGCGATCTTTTAACTATAAATTAATCAATTTTTTGCCAAATATAATAATATAAAACACCTTTTATCTTATTTAATTAATTTATACACATTGGTTAATTTATGAAACATAGATTCTTGCAAAAATTAATATAAATAACATAAATTATAACGTTTTAACTTGCCCTAAATAGATAAGACGTCTATAAATTTAGACATAATTAAATTAATGAAAAATAAGCGTTAAGAGGCCTGTGTAAGTGTTACACATGGTTACATATAAGTTATACTTCAACTTATCAGTCTAACTATATCTACAATACCATTACTCAACCTTTTTTTACTAATATAGCGCGGCCAGTATTTAAGATAAAGGGGGAAAAATATGTTAATAACAATTTGGGTGAGGAAGAAGGCAAAATGACATGGGCGTTGCCGGGGGAGGCAGGGAGGGACAACTGCCCCCCTCTAGTTCCAATCCTGGCTACGCCCATGCAAAATGACGATTATTAACATTTTTGTTCAAAATGTTTTATTAGGTAATTTAATTAACCCTACGCATATTCTCATACTGGAGTCAACTTGACCTTAATTGTCTAATTAATATTTAATGTTATTCGCTAAAATGTAGAGTCCATTACATGAAGTTGGCAAGATTGTAAGATATGTAGATCTCGCATATTTTTGTCAAGAACGAGGTTCCTTTTCATACTGATTCATAAATAATTGATGTGAATCCTTTGCATCTTCCTATACGATAACATGGTGTTGACTAAAACTTCAAGGTCTTTCTTTTTAGTTAAATTAGTAATTTAAGCCAATATATGCAATTGCTTCAATCGTTATAAATGTTAATTATAATCATTACACGGTTCAGCAATGAGTCCAACATTAATTAAATTAGCACGAGTGATAGCGTTTGGCTAGGTATACTTTAAGACCGAGTTTGTCTATTTATTAATGGAAATCATGAAATTTAATTTAATCATACAAATAAGGGTATAATTTAAGATTACGATGAATGACGAACAAATAAGAATTTTAAATTTATGGGTATGATGACTCCTTTATATTAGCCAAATGTGATATTGTTAATCATATAAATATAGACACATTGATAGTTTGTCAACTCAATTTTGCCCACAATGCATACAGGTCTAGACTCTAGAGCATTGTACCTATATCAATTCTAATCATGCGAAGTATATATTTTAGGGTTCATAAACTTTATAATACAAGCCTTAATGAAAAAAGAAATGTATTTTCTAGCAGACTGTGTAAAAATCGATAGGATAATATTTGCCCATCATCCCCTTACGACCATCTAAATGTATGTATTTCCATGATATAAGGTTTCATAGTAACTACATGTTTGCCAAGATTAATATGTTTGCAATTGTTTATACTTTGTGAAAGCGTCTGAATTATTTAAACAACACTATTTAGTTTAAAAATAATTAAACAGATAAAACAGACCTTTATACAAATCACACCCGATGAATAGTTTAGAAGGGGTTTTTACCTTGACTAATAACAATTTTAAGGGTAAAACCCGCTGAAGAATCATATTTGCGAAATTAAACTTTTCCAATAATATCATTTTTTTATAATCTAGCGACATGCTCTTCAATCCGTAAACCTCAAACTGAAATCCCCAAAAATAAATGGTTTTAAGGGATTTGTAAATTGATACAAGAACATTTTGAAAAAGATAAATGTTTTAAAACATCATCACACTCCGAGAAAATCCCTGTGGTAATCCCATCTCCATTCTTGATGCACGTTGCAAAGAAGTCGGTAGGTCTGTGCCTCATTTATAAATGAAACGCCATTCGATTCATCATGCACATGCTATCAAACTTCAGCTCCTATAATCTAACCGTCGTGAATTATACTAATCAGCCCCTTTCCATCACCCAACCCAAAGTATCGAGTATAAAGCCTAACATTATGACCATATCCAGCTCCATATTACTATACAACAAGACAAACGGTCATTTCTACGGTCAGTTCAGCGATGTTATGTCGGAGGAAAGAGCAGTCACCTCAAAAAGATTAATTAGAGAGCGACTCCATTCCTTCGGTTGGTATGCCAAACTAGTGACCATGTTCATTATAATGGTATGCACCGTTGTAAGTAACATTTTCATATGTTGGATCATCTCAGCCAAGAAACCTCTACGTACTATCCCTAACACCTTTATTCTAAACCTAGCTTTAACTAATTTGTTATCGAGCCTTATCAACACTCCCTTCTTCTTCATCGCCATCTATTACGGTATGTGGCCGTTGGGCGACACTTGGTGTCAAGTTAATGGAATGACCACATCCTTCTTCGGACTTACTTCAATCATGACCTTGGCTGGAATATCCCTCAATAGATATTGTATGATCCTATATCCAGCCCGCTACGTAACCACGTTTACAACTCAATCTACGCGACTCATGATCTTAGGTTTAACACTCTATAATTTTATTTATAATGACTATAAAGTTTTGTTAAATTAAATTATAATCGTTTATGGCCATATATTTTGTTGCGCCCATTATTTTTAAAAGTGAAAGTAAATTTATGAGGTTATATTTTATTATCTCTTTTTGAGGCCAACCTGCAACTATTTGCCTTATAATACTTATTAAATCAAAACCTTAATTTGAACAATAAATTATTAACTTGTAATTTTAATTTAAGTTAGATACGTTTAAATATCGATATGTAAGGCATTTATTATAAAGTGACTCCTTTTACAATTATATAATTTAAAATTTTTGTTACAAACTCTTATTTCAAAACGCTTTTATTGACGTCATTATAAATAAGGGAAGAAGCGATATTTATAAACCCTCGTTACACGCTTTAAGTTAATACTTAAAGTTGTTATAATCATTAAAATATCATTTTTGAACCTATATAACAACAGCAATTTAAAATCGAATTAAGGAGTGTAACTATAATATTTGATTTTTTTAAATTTACGAAATTCATTTCAATTATAATTTGTTATTAAAAAACTTTTCTTGAGAGTTTTATAATAACGGTTACTAATATTTTCATTAAATTACATAGAAGATAAATTGAAAAATGATTTTTTGGATTTTTTAACTTGAATTATTAGTTAGTATTTAGCAATAATAAAAAAGTTATAAATATATATATATATATAGACTAGGCATAAATTATTTTAGTGCTGTTTATATCATATGACAAACAATGCATTCCCTTGAGATTAGATATGATATTTAATATTAAAGTGCAGGATAAAGTGTAATTAAGTATAATGACTTATGAATTACTAAGATATTATGTTTGAGTGAATTAATATAATTAAGTTATAAATGTATAATATAAAGATTTGTTTTATAAAGGTTAATGAACAATTTGTATAAATTTTGAATTGTATATGCCAACTAAACTCTAAACATGGTTAGATGTTTTCATTAAACACAAGCGCTTAAATAGGAGAGGGGAATAAAACCGTTTTAATCACAATTTTACATTTGCTCATGAAAGGGAGTTGAACACTAAATTTTAATAACGAGGCTTTTGTCTGCCTTCAAATTGTCTTTTTAGTAAAGCCTCATTAAACGGCGACCATTATATAAAATAGTAGCATAACTTTTATATTTAACTCATTATATCCTTTATTAGGAATCTGGATATCAGCTTTCTTATTTGCATTGCCTCCTACCATCGGCTGGTCTAAATATTTGTATGTTCCCGGCAAAGCCATTTGCACACTTATATGGAACACGGATATATCTTATACCTTTTTCTGTCACACGCTGGGCATTTATATCCCATCAGGCGTCATCTTTTACTGTTATATGAAAATCTTTTTAACCGTACGTCAGAGTGGGAAGCGCATTATTTCCCACAACGCGCAAAATAATGTGCCACAAAATAGTAAGGAAAATGTCGATGTTAAAGGCTCAGTAATTAACTCCAACATCAACTCTCCCAAGGTTTTTACGATGAATCAGTTATTAATATGCATGGCCCGACGCTTAAATTTGAATAGATCAAAAATTACTAACTTTAACACGCAATCGACCAATTTGTCTGACAATGCCCAAAAGCATACTAATGACAGCATCACAACACTCGCGAAACATAAACCGCCGTCTGCAGGTTCTAAGAGCTATGTATCATCAAACACGACCACATCTAAATCTCAAACTTCGACCACATCTGGAGCAAATAAGAGCAAGACAAATAAAGAGAACGTAAAACGACAATGCAAAGATAAAAATACTAACGGTGAAATAATTAATTTGATCAAAACATCTGGCTTAAAGAATATGCGATCGTCTTTTAAATCTTCCATCAGTAACAATGATTACACGAAAAATGAAAGTGTTTGTAAAGTCAAGGACTTGACTAGGTCCTCAAGCTCTTCAGTTCCTTCTAATTCCATCCACTCAACACCAGGTAGCTCAGCTTCAAATTCATCTTCAACTAATTCCTCGAGTTTTATTTTACCAAGACGAGCTACTATGGCCAACTTAAAGGAGCGAAAGCGTCGTGAAATGTGTCATGAAACGAATTTTAAGGATACCTTGTGGGTTAATTTGACTTTCTGGAAGAGATTTGATTTGGGAACCAAATTTTTTCTAAATTCTTCTAGCGTTAAAGTTTTTGATGAAAGTCATTCCCATAACAAAGGCGAAATAATCAAACCCCCTTGTCGATTACGCTGGCCATGGTCGTCAAAAGATTCCAACCTTATACCTTACATTCAAGCCAAGCACAAATCTAAAATCTCTTTAAATTGTGGAAACGGATGTGCCTTAATGACTCCTAGGGTACCTAAGAAATCCGATGTCGCAAACCTTAACAACGATCTAGGTGAATCTCCTTATCTCCTCAAAAATCAAATTAGTTTAAGTCAATATCGATCGAGTTGGAATGGAAGTCCCGTCATGAGGGACTACGGCATCGCCAAAAAAATTAAAAAATTTAAGGATCCTCCTTTGAATCCATTATTAGAATCTGATATAGCAATTGCGATAAGCATTCCCTCTAATGTCGCGGTGCCGGAGCCATTAAATAGAACCAAACCTGAGGATCAAAATAATTGCTTACTGAAAGATACGTTAGTTAAAGTAGCGACGCAACGTCTCTCAGAAAATTCAACATCAAACTATTTCCGAACTGCGCCATCTTATAGACATGAAATAAACAAGCTCTCTTACTCCTGTGATAATATACTAACCCGATCCGAATTTAATGACATCAACACCACTACTGGTTTGACAGAGGGTCCAAGTACCACATCTTCATCATACGAATTATACGCCATGTTTCGACACACGTACAACGCTTTCAATCCATCAGCTGCCTTTAAGCGGATACACAGCTGCTCTAAGCTACCAGATGCTACAAGCGATATCTATATTCAGCATATGTCCCCTCAAGTTGCTGAAACTTTATTAAAGCCGTCGATTTTAAATCCTTTCCAGTTAATCCCATTCGCTGCCCATTATGGTATTCCTCACCAGCGCCCAACACAAGGTCAAAGAATGTACAAAACTATCAAAACCAACGTGTCTAGGCATAAATATTGTAAAGAAAAGTTGACGACCATGCGTAGAAAACTGAGCAAAAAACTTTTCAAAGGCCGGCGTAGGGAAGATAGAGTCATAACACAAACCATATTACTCATTGTGGTAGCATTTGGATTTTGTTGGTTCCCCATTAGTATGGTGAATTTCTTGGATACATTTTTCAGTTATCGCGTACCCAATTGGCTAGACATTTCCACGGTTTACTTAATATTTTTAAATTGCGCTCTCAATCCCATAATATACGGTCTTATGAATAAAAACTTTACTACCGTTCTCCGCGATATCTTTTCCTGTTTCTACCCTAAAAGCAAACATCCACACCTTATACCAGGGACCGTGAAACCTGCTCGAAAGAGGAGTAGCAGGGCAGGTACCATAGAGCGTAAGGGATGTGGACATCGACAAGAACATGCTTCTAAAATAGGCAAGGAAAAGGAGAGCACCGTGGAAAATCATAATAATGACGCGATCTTAGACAACGGTGGCATTAAGAGTGGGATTGACACGGATAAAAATTTATCTACGTCCGAAGATAAATCTATGTTTCCGAGTGGAAGTGCAAACGTAACCAATGACTGCGACAAAATCCTTAAGTCTAACGGCATTATCTTAGATACGGGTGGTCCTTCTTTGAAGAGTTGTTTTAAAAGTCAGCTCATAGACCTGAGCTGTCAGGGTAATAAAGTTGACTCTCAAAATAATATTAAAGTGAGCACGCCGAACAACGTCAATTTCATACTACACAACCACATCCACGTTTATTAATCCTTCAGCATTGTTCAATTGTAACAAAATGTATGTCGCCATTATTTAACAATACAATACTCATTCTTAAACAAACCTTTTTAGGAATCATTCTCTTAAGATAAGATACAGGGTGGAAGACAAAGTATTAATAACTCTATTAGAGTATATTTTTTAACTCACTCTACATATTAAAAAGTGGCACAGTAAAATTAAGATTAACCTCTAACAAAGTAATTATTGAGACAGACGACTATTGAGAATTATATGCTTTGTATTGGTAAGACAACTTTAGGTTTATATTAAAAGATTACAATAACTTTTCGCCTAAAAAGAACATTTAAAACATTAACATATTGCTACCTAAATTAAAAAGAAAAAAGCAGGAATTAAAATCTGTCAATGTCTAATTCATAAATACTTTACAATGTTTGAGGCTTAGATGAAATTGATTGAGATTAAAGATAACTTTTAAGTTTCAACCACTATAACATTAGATAATCTTTTAAATTAAATTTATAAAAATGAGAAGAATTAAATTAGTTTTTGACCCAACAAGATGACAAACATATAGTATATAAAGATTTTAATTAATTAATTAAACCAATGTATCAAAGGAATTGTCTAATGTTTGAAATTTAGTTATAATACAAATATTAAATCCGTGAATAAAACTCAGTCATTTCTATCTTATTTCAAAGGAAAGAAATCAAACGCGTTGTCATTTATATCCAGGCCGTTGATTTGTTGCATGCATCTTTCTGTAAAACATGAAAAAAAATGTATATTTTAATTAGAGCCAAATTAGTATAAAATAGCGACATATTATTATTGCATTTTAATTAAACCCGACATCGTCCTTGACAAAGCTGGACACGGCAATTAAAATTTATATTATCTTCGTCGGGATATTTAAAGACTACAAATGTGACATATGCCATAGTTCCACTCCTACCATAATCCAGATCATATTTTTGAAATTTTTGATTTTTAACTAATTCCTTTAACACTGGACACCTGAGGAAAGAAAGTATGGATATTAATTAGATATAATAATACACTGGTATAAATGATAAATTTTACCCCTTTTCATCAAGTAAAGGTACTCTTTCAAAAACACCCCCAGTTCCATAGCAATTAGTAAGCATCAATTCTACGAGCATTAAAAAAATCATTAAGATATAGGAAAACAAGTCAGAACTAGCGATATCATGGGCGTACGCAGGATTTCATTAAGGGGCGGTGTTTAAATTTGTTTCTCAAACATTTAGTAGATTTTATATGTGACGAATAAAAGATTATACAAATGTAAAATAGTCGCGACTTTGTCCAGCCATCGATAGTTTTACAGTTTATTGACGCTAGTGTTACGGAAATGTAATGGAAGAAAATCTAAAACTAGGTATAATGTGAAAACGGGTTTTCTGTTTAAATGTAATTTAAAAATACTAACACAACAAATTATTATGTCAACGTGGTCTCTCTTAGTGTTTGTCCTGCACTTGTTCTACGAATCATCAAAACCAGATTATCTCTTTAATAATTTACCACCTCCAAAACTAACATGAATTTCGAAAATTATTTTGTAGTTGTCGTATTTTTGCAACTCTAAGGTATTCAATGCCTGCGATATGTCTAAGTTGGCATTTATAAATAAGTTCTGAGTTTCTAGGTAAAAAACACCGGCTTAAGAAACATTAATTTTTATTTTTGTTTTGCCCGTCCGAAAAAATGATCTATTTAAAGTCCCGGAATTTTTTAATCTATTTTGAATTTAAAATCTAATTTTCTCATAAAAGTTTTTTGCATAATTAAGTGATGGAAAACTAGAAAATTTTGATAAATGATTTTGCAATTAAAATTCTTGAATAAGCTTTAGAAGTTATTTAGTGATATTTTTAGTAAGTTTAAAAAAACGTGTACATTTATAATTTTAACATATAGTGATCATAGATAAAGAAAAATATTTGGGTAAAACGCTATCCTATGCAAGCTTTAAAATTATTTCAAAAATAATAAGGATAGTGTAGAATTGTTCTAAAGGGTTTTTTGGCTTTCATATCGGGCTAGTCTATTAAGCCCAATAATTTTAGAGTCCTATCAGACGCCGATATCTCCTTAAGTTCGATTCCCTCAAAATATAAAAAAAATATTTTTTTTTATTTTAACTTTCTACATACAATTGTTAATTTATTAATATTGTTTTTTCGGACGCTCTGTCACCTTTTAAAAGGTTTAGATATATTATTTTCACTGGAAGTTAAATTTATCAGGTTTTTCTCGTTAAATAAAAATATGTAAGAATCTAATCTTATGTACCTTATCATCACAAAAACTTTTTAAGTAAAATTAAGCGCACTTATCAAATTTGTAATGCATAACATTAATTTTAAATTTTTTTCAAAGTCAAGGTTGAAATTCCCTCTTGCGTACGCCAATGAATAATATAATAACTTAGTTAAATATAATAGTTATAAATTTTGAAAACTAGCCGAATAATCAGAGATATTCAACAAATAATAAGTTTTAAAATTATTGAGCTATTGAAAGCTAGAGCCGTGTACATTTAAATTTAAAAGTTATATACAGTAGCTGCAATGTTACTTTTCTACGTTTAATTAAATACATCGTTATAGCTTCAATACGACTTTAGGTTAGCAAATTTATAAAAATTAATTAAAATTTAATGAAAGTGTTACCAAAGTTGCCTCGCGTTCTTAAATCAGCTACAATCGTAGCAAATTGCCCAACTGTGAGATCACTAGAGGCTTTGGCATGTGGATTCTTGCCTTTCACAATCTTTAATTTAACTTTGCGAATAATGCTCTTGGCATCAGATCTTGTTTTAACTTCAGAATCAGTGTTTTTAATGTTCCCAACCCCAGACAGGGTTGTAGAGACGGAGACGGTCAACAGTTTTTCGTGCATTAGAGATGGGGAAATGTATTCATTTTCTTGGCTATATTTCAATGGTTAATACTTATTTACAATCTCGTTTGTGAACCTTTGGAAAGTAGATTTGTGTATAAAATTTAATCTCAAACTGAGAGTCTTTATAATTTTAAATACTAATAAAGGCCTACCAGGCGCGTAGCCAGGATTTTCTCCGGGGGGGGGAAATTTCCAAAAATTTGGGGGGGGGGGGGAAAATTTCCAAAAAATTTTTATAACATTTTTATTTCAACATTGAAATTATAAAATTTGGTATAAAACATAAAGAAAGTCATGATAAATAATTTAATATTTTCTTTTTCCCAGCGTCATCTGTGTTGAAGCTTAAATATATATTGTTGAAACTCCGATTACAAAAACACGAAAAAACTAAACTAAATAACTAAGAGCGATTTTGTGTATATAGGGTAAGATCGCGTGATGGTGGGGTGATACGCGTGATGTTGATTAGAATTTGAATACGACCGCGCAGTATGCAGTTTATACCATCTCCTACCCCTTAAGTTATTCCATATCTTTCTATAGGTTTTCGGATTCGTGTAGATCGCCGGACCGTTATTTCGGGTGAGGGTATAGGTGAATGAGGGGAGTCCATACGAGGGGGTAGAGGTGAGAGCGGGGGTGTGATGGAAACTGGCATTGGTGATGGCAACTTTATAACTCTTTTAAGGTTCCGTGCTACTACTTAAGTCCTCATTTTCAAAATGAGGTTATAAAGAATTTCTATCATGTGTGTTCATTGGAAACAATTTTATCTTTAACACCACAAATTAGAACCGGGAAAAAACCTTGCATCATTAATCAGTTGGATACACAAAGAAAAATTCAGGCTGAAGAAAATCGTAAAAAGTTAGCTCCAATCATTGAAGCGATTTTGACCTTGGGAATTCAAGGATTGGCATTAAGAGGCCACAAAGACTCTGGACCGCTTGATTTAGATGTGCATGATAATAATGATGGCAGTTTTAGGGCTATTTTAAGGTACCGTGCTAATGGTGACCCACTACTTTTTGATTATTTGAAAAATCCCCCAAAAATGCCCTCTACTTAAGTCCTCACTTTCAAAATGAGGTTATATCGATTTGTAATGACCTAATTGTTAAAAAAAATAGTCAATCAAATAAACAAATCTCCCTTCTTCACAATTCTTTGTGATGAATCTACTGATATATCAGGGATTTAACAAATGTCCATGTGTGCTCGAAATATTGACTCTTCTACATTAACAATAAAAGAAGATTTTTTACAGTTTGTGCCAGTTTGTGATACGACTTAAAGTTAAGTAATATAAAAAATAAATTCAACATTAATTTAATTTATTTTACCTAAACTTGAAACTTTGTCAACTTCTATCATTCAAACTCCTCCAATGATTTATTAGTAACAATCTTTTTATTATTTCTTTCATTTGCTAAATAAATTTTTAATATAAATATATATAAAATAAACCTCAACTTAAAAAATCCATGGTATATGATGTTGAACACAAATTTAAGAGAGACATTTAGATATTATATTAAGTTAAGAAAAAAAGGTCAGAAAAATAATAACTTTTTTAATATTATTTTATATTAATAAAAAAAAATTAAAAAATGAAGTTTACTTACTGAGTTTTGTAAAGAAATTACGAATATCCATAATTTGAATTTTGAATTGGGTGGGAATTAAAATGAATAGGAAAGGAACTAACACAAACGCTACCACTTATCTCAATATTTAATTATTATATAATTTAAATTTGCGTCAAAAGGTCGTGAAATAAAATTTTCAACCAACATAAAACTTAATATCAATTAGGGGGAGCGAAACACTAATTTTTTCCAATTTTTACAAAAATTTACATTTGCACAACTATAAAATATAAACATTAGATCTAAAATAATTTTTTTTCCGGGGGGGGAATTTTTCGGGGGGGGGGGGGGGAATTTCCCGTTTCCCCCCCCCCCCCCCCCCCCGTATCTACGCCACTGAGGCCTACATTTATTAAGTTCGACTAGTGTCAATTAGTACAGTTTTTGTTGAGTAACCAAGCTGGACATGTCTATACAAAACGAAATCTGAAATGGCAAAAAAGCTGTAAATTAGGTATTTCTGATATAGAAATGAGATAAGCCAAACAAGTAGTTGTCAAATACTGTATTACTAATTATATATATTAATGATAAACGAGGAATATGCGGACAGTATAGTTTTGAGCTTCATTATTTATTAAATTATTCATTCAAGTCACTTTAACTGTGTTTTGCCTTTCCAAAAACGGGCAAAGATTATATTTGGACCAGTTGTAGAAAAGTAATGTGATTAACTAAATTGGATTAAAGGCTAAAGAGACGTGTCATTCCCGTTTACGTCATTCCAAATTAATTTGATAAGAAGACTGTTTTAATACATTAAATGTCTTTGTAAAACAATTAGAAGGTAGTTCCCGAATATTGTTACGTAAACCAAACTTCCATAAAGAACTATGTGTTTATTTGAACAATATTTAAAAGATAACGAATTTAGAAGTTATATAAATGACTATGCATTAATGATGCCCTGATAATCATTATATGATAATGTTAGTTGTGTTTTTAAATAAATGCATATTCCCTAAATGATTTTATCACACAAAAATCACTGACCAATATATGCCACACTTTTTAGCGTATTTCAAAATTTGTTCAAATGTGTGCATAAACCAAAGTAAAAAGAACTTTCACATAAATGTTTTTTTATGCATTCACTTGTATGAGTCGCTCCTGACACCCAATGGTTCTTTGTCCAAAGTGAGTAAGGGCTCTTTAATATTGCATTTCATCCTGTAAATTTTATCCCCGTACTCGAGAATTCCAAATTGGCCTTCTTTCATTACAACTAATTCGTTAGTAAATGTCATAGGTGTTTGCGAACCGAAATAACTTGTCTAAATAAATTTTATTCATACAAAAAGACTCCCTTAATACACAATATAAATTTTCACTTAAGAAACGGTGATATGTGTGTTTATATTAGAGATCTGCAACGGGCCCTTTTTAGGAGGTCGGTCCACCCGTACTCTTTCAAAAACCTTCAGGCTCGCCCGAGCCCGTCCCTAACTTTTCTGTGCACTTCAAGCCCGTTTGTAGCCATTTGGAACACTTTAAAACCCGCCCAGGCCGGTCCGTGAATGCCCTTCTGTCCGTTAGGCCTGGCCCTTCAATATAAAATTGATGCAACATGCGATTTTACAGATATTATTAATAGAATTCTCGAGCAAATGAATAGATTGTTAAGGGTTTGATTATAATACACATCTTGATCAAGAAAAATATTATTAATTATTAAAAAAATTCTCTATTAGTGACTCCGAGACTTATGATTTGTTCAACATAAATACCATAATTTCTTTATGCAAAAATTGGGATGTAAAAAAGACTTGATTAAAGATTATCATTTAATATTTCTATATATGCAAAGCTTTAAAGTTCCATGTTTCTAAATAAGTGTGATGATTAGATAATTATAATCTAATTATATTTTGTCATAATTAATTTGTTGCTTCTAATACTAAGAATCCATTTAAAAAAAATTCTAAAAGCCGCTTTGTTATCGGTTTAACTCTAATACAAATTCCAAGACCGTTTACAGAGTTTTTGGCCCGTTATGAAATTTATTTGGCCCGCTCGAATACGTTATTAAACTTGTTTGACTTGCCCGAGCCCGGTCCGTTTAAATTTCTTCTTTTTTGAACCCTCCGTACCCGCCCGCTGGCCCGGCCTGCCCGTGCAGATCTTTAGTTTATAATTAGTCCATAACTAAATGCTTTTTTACGTATTTCTTTAAGAAATGAAAACCAATTCCTATTATGACACTTCATATATAACAATTCATTAACGAAACTGTTTAAATTTTCATTACCTTTTTCATAGTAGTTCCACAAGTAATTAAAGAAAAGGTAAACACAACCTCTGTTTCCCCGGACCCAGTGAATCTGCAACGAGGATCTCTAAAGTTTCCTAAAGTGTAGAGAATGCCTGTAAATGGGTCCGAAAACTTGAAGGAAACCGTCATCTTTTGTTCCGATGAAAAGCAAACCACGCTGGCACTATCTAATAAACATGATATAACCACATCCGATGAAAACGTATATTTTTAAGGACTTATTAATTTAAATGGAATTCACATGGAGCATAACTACATAAAATAGCTTGGCAATTTTGTTTTAGAGATTTATCAAATATACTATTAATAAACTAAGACTATCTAGTTAGTAGTTACACACCGAGTATTCAGATAGTCGCTATGTTTTATTGACAATTTCTTTAAAAGCTAAACTTGGCGAGTTTGAGGTTCAATATGTTACAGATAAGAATTGGTATTTATTATTAACTTTAACTCAGATTCTGCCAATTTATCACCGGCAAAAATAGATAAACTATACAATCCATTCTCCTACATTACTACATAAAACCTTAACGCAGAGTGGGTTAGCTATTGTTAATATATTTATCGTGTCAATATAGACGCTAATCTATCTCATGATAGCAAAGAGAAGTTAGAGACTGACAATCTAAAGAATAACTTGTTAATATGCTAATAATTAATTACCAATATGGATGCGTTCTGGGTTTGGTTGCGAACCAATGTGTTCCTCTACATTGAAAGGATTCTCATAACTTTTAGAAAAGCCCAATGAAGTAGCATCATTCCTAAAATCCGGATAAATGTTTTGGTAGTATTTAGAGTACAACCTATTACCAAAATTAATATCATACGCCTCATCATTAGTATCTGAATCATCGTCCATTCCGAGTGTATATATTTTATCCTTCACAATATAAACTTTGGGCCTATTTCGCCTCCTAAATTCACTCTCGATAACTTCTGGCACGGATTCTATTGGTGAAGCGTAACCTTTGTATGTTAAAGCAACAGGAGGTGCTTCGCTTTCCCAATTATTATCGTGGTAGGATGTCCATTGAACGGGCTTAGGACGGAAATGTCTCATTCCGGTATGGTGAACTATTGAGTAATCTGATCCATCATGAAATCTATTTCTAGGAGGATAGTAATTAGGTCCTTTTTCCATTGGGTGGGATACAATTGTCGTGGTTTCCGGTTCAACTAATTCCCAATCGCGTTCGTGTTTTTCTCCGACGTCGCCCCGCGGAGAATCTATGCTATGGAATTGTATGGCGTGCTGAAATATATCTTTTCGCGGTGATGGATCAATACTGGAAAAAAGAAATATAGTAGTGTCGTATCCGGAGATATACGTATATATAAATTCTCACACCCCCATGTCCTCTTATACAAAAGTTAAGGATTTCCCCCCAATCCCTTGTAAAACTGCTTATCTCAGACGTCTTATTCGATTCCCCTCCCTTCCTTTCTTTATACTGCAAGTTCGTTGATTGTGAGATTCGTTTGATCTCGCCGCGTATTTTAATATATACATAGTACTATGTGGTACTTTTCCTTTCCATTTAATTTCCAGTACGTGTGTGATACTTCCCCCCCCCCCCCCCAAGCGCTTAAACTTGTTATTTCTTCCCTATTGATCAACATCAATACGCATCATTGATTTTTATACACAACATATTGTATCGAGAGTTGTGTGATTTTATTCATTCGTTATTTAATTGTCGGTTATCAGCTGGGGGCTCCGCTCCCAGACCCCCGTTTAGTTTAGGACAGTCCCTGCTCCGCATATCTTTACTTCAAATCCTCATACACATCGATTACTCTTTTATACTTCGTATTAACAAAGCATGTTTGCTATGCAATTTATGTTGGAATCGTCATAATTGCATAACCTAGCCCCTTTTACCTGGAGGCCATAAATTGCATAGCAAATATTATTGCCAAAAGCTAAAGTTTATGCCCGACTTTACTCAATCTATAGCTATTAATTGCTATAAAGTTTACCTATTATCTAGTGAAACCCTGTACTATTTTAAATTACTAAAAGTTTTAAAAAAGCTATTCAAAAAACAGTAAATGCCAGTGTTTAAGCTATTGAAATGATTAACAAAATTTTTGCTATATTAATGGACTTGCGACGAAACAAGCAACGACATGAAATA
Source organism: Gordius sp. MW1 (assembly GCA_964036665.1). Classification (NCBI taxonomy): domain Eukaryota; kingdom Metazoa; phylum Nematomorpha; class Gordioida; order Gordea; family Gordiidae; genus Gordius; species Gordius sp. MW1. The sequence continues at coordinate 24,762,715 of OZ038529.1, read as the reverse complement.
GCGGTCTTGATGTTTCTGATGATAACAGATGAAAATGCCAAAATTGTTAGCAATTAATAAGAACTGGATAATAAAATTCAGCTTTGTGCCTAACAAAAAATTAAAAATAGCTATTAAAATATGGATGTATGTATGTACGTCATGTGTCTAGTCACGTGCTTAGAAAGGCTTTTTTTAATACAAAAAAATATTTAAAATATTAGGCATAAAAAATTATAAATAGAGAGTAATGAAAAGAAAATTGAATTAAGGGCTTGCGGCGAAACAAGCAGCCACATGCAATAGCTCCGCTACAAAAAAAATTATAAATAGAGAGTAATGAAAAGAAAATTGAATTAAATGGGCCTGCGACGAAACAAGCAGCGACATGCAATAGCTCCGCTATTGCCTGTTACGACCGCGCATCACAAATTGTCACAAGGAGCAGCGATATGCAACAGCTCCGCTATTGCCTGTTACGACCGCGCATCTAAAAATGTCACAGGTATCATAAGGATATCTCAAATTAAAAATTTACATGTGCTACATTGTTCCATAAGAGATTATTAATACATACGAGTCAAAAAAAACGGGAAAAAATTTGCTTCACACTTTGGCCAATGGTCATTTTTTCCATTGGTCAGTACCAACAGATGGTCTATAAATCGATGTTAGCCAAAAAACGAAAAATAATTCTCGATTCACATTTTGGCCAATAGTCATTTTTTCCATTGGTCAGCAGCCAGGACTAGAGACCTGCACGGGCGGCCCGAGGCCCGGCCCGGAAAAGCCCGGGCCGGACCTTAAATTTTTAGGCTTTAAAATTCCGGGCCGGGCCTAATTTACAAATTATAGGCCCGGCCCGGAATAATTTAGAAGAGTATAAGTAGTCTTTTATTCTGTTTAAAACAATCTATAATTCAAATAATTAATTATAACTTATTGAATCTGTTAAACACTCATTTATTCATTTCGCGCTTATTCTAATATACAAACAATTAAGTATGGAACAAAAAAAATCTACTGCTAATAGCTGAAAATATTCAGAAAGAATTTTATAAAGTAAAAGAAAATCTTAGAGAAAAGAGTGAAGTATGGAAAAGATTATAAGAAAATAAATTTTGTTTTTTGTAAGATTTGCAGGAATGTGTTATCCTATAATTCCTGCTCATCAGGCAATATTTATGTTGGTTTTGATTATGCTTAATATGGAACACCCCTCCAAAAACATAAATGCTGTAAAGAGGTTCAGGAAAATAAAAATTGGACAATTACCTATGCAAGCCACTTTTAACAAAATTTACAAATCCTGGAAAAATCAAAAAAGATCTCATATCCTCAATAGCCCAATTTTGTTGAATGGATATAGCATGAAACATCTTCTATGAAGAAAGAGGTAGAGGAAAATGAAGTTGACCAACACAAAGTTAAAGATCAATGAGAAAAAAAATAAAATTATCGCGCTTAGCCCTCTTGTTTGTAAGATTTTTTCGACACCTGATTTGGCCTCGAATGAGAGGTGTTTTTCGTCAGCTGGCTGCATTTATGAAGAGCGGAGAACAATTCTAAAACACGGAAATTTTTGATGCCTGTGTTTTTTGCATCAAAATAGTTTTTTATCCATTTATAAATTTTTTATGTGCGTTTTATTATTTAATAAAATTTTTTACCAAAATTAAGTTTGATTAAGTTTCTGCAATTACCAAAATTTCGGGTCGGGCCCGGGCCGGGCCGGGCTCGGGCCTTGTTTTTAAAGATGCTAAAATACGGGCCCGGGCCGGGCCTATATCCCCATTTTAATTCCGGACCCGGACCGGGCCTTAAAAAAATTGATTTTGCAGGTCTCTGGCCAGGACACAGTAAAAAAAACGAAAAATAAATTTTCGAATTACATTTTGGCCAATGGTCATTTTTTCCACTGGTCAGCAGCCAACGAACGGCCAAAAATTCTTATTATCAATGGTATTAACAAGAACAATCATATATTAATTTAAAAAAAAATAAAAAAAAATTTAACCTCCCCGGGATTCGAAACCACATCAGGAGAGGCATAGGCTTTTGTAAAGGGGGGGGGGCACAGGAACCCATATCAGTAGAGGTATAGGCTCTGCTAGGGGAGGGCATAGGGTAATTGTCAATGTTAGGCAAAAAAACGAAAAAAATAATTTCGATTGACATTTTGGACAGTGGTCATTTTTTTCATTGGTCAGCAGCCAGGGGACGGCGAACAAGCCATCTTATCAATGGTAGTAACAAGAACAATCATAAGAATCAAAAAAAAAACGAAAAAAAATAATTTGGATTCACATTTGGCCAATGGTCATTTTTTTTCATTGGTCAGCACCCAACGGAAGGCCAAAAAGTCTTATTATCAATAGTAGTAACAAGAACAATCATAAGAGTCAAGCGAATCGAACCCAAAAACGAGTTAAATTAACATAAATTAAAAGTAAACAACCATTCGGTGCCATTCGGTGCGTGACAAGACATTCGGTGCGTGACACGAACAGGGTCGCAAACAAAATGGAAAGTGAGCCCATAAATTGCATAGCAATTAAAATAGTTAAAATACCATGTAGTAAAATCGAATGAAAAGTATATTGTGGCTGGGGGAGTCCTTTACATTCCCCCTGCCATCCACCCAGCCGTCTGACTATAGTATCCCAACATATGCCCCTATCTTTCCTTCCAATTCTCCCAATTAATTCCTGATGATTCTCCAAAAATAAACTTGGATTCACATTTTGGCCAATGGTCATTTTTTCTTTGGTCAGCAGCCAGTGGACGGCCGAAAAGTCGTATTAGCAATAGTAGTAACAGGAACAATCATAATAGTCAAAAAAAAGAAAAAATCCCCCTTCCTTCAAACCTAGGGTGTCCTTTTATTATGCCGCTCGATTAATATATCTCCCCTTATTCCTATTCCTCATATCTTAAATCCCATCCTGCATAAATATAAAGAATTCATCATCATGTTAGAAATAGAAAAATAATTATGTTTAAAAACAGAAAAAGTAGCTAGTTATTCAACTGTATAATCGAATATAGTATTTTAAAAATCTTTATATAAATATTACCCTTGGTCAATTGTGATTGTGGACCAGGGAGAATCCTCATCGATTATGTCACTGTGATAAGCTGAGGAATAAGAGATCCAAGCCGAGCTATTTTTGTCGTCCCTTTTCATCCTCTTATCATCCCTGCTAAGATGAGGACTCTCCGTTTCTTGGCTAGGAACCGTTTCGATTTTTGACAATTCTTTATAATTGATTCTTTGATTATTTATAATTCCACCGTCTAAATTGGGATCCAAAAAAATCCTATGATTCAAAGCGTCTTCTTCCCCGTCTATACTAAACTTTTTCCTAGGTCGAGTTATTTCTGACTTTCTAAGCGTTAGTTTAGCTTTCGTGAAAAGTTTTTTCAGTTTTCGCATCCTATAACTTTTGCGCTGGTTTTTGTCGTAGTCGCCATCATTTTCTTTGTGCGCCGCGCGATTTAAGTGACGTATTTGATGTATAAAAAGGTCGGGATCTATGTTATTAGGGTTATAAACGGTGGTACGCGTCTTTTTAAGTAACCTTATACCACGATTCTTAAACACTAAATCCGGTTGCCATATGTTATTTCTTGGCTTGGAGTTACCATAATCATGGATACCGAATGTAGGGAACGAATCGGATGCAGGTTTAAAAGTCGAGGAACCTCGTGTTTGTCCAAATTCTTTGCCCGGTTTAATGCGCATCCAATCAGCTCCTTGACTTTTTCTCTGAGACTCCCTTCTCGAATTTCTAAACCTATCCCACCACCGACGTGACACCCTTTTAGCATGTTTAGCTTGCTGTTTTTTGCGACTTTCTACCTCTTTACGACGGTCACGGGTGTCGTCTTTGTAGAAATTAAAATCTGGATCGACGGCAAATTGGTAATCAATATCGGGTTCGACATCTGTATCGGCGTATTCATCTTTCGCCTCGACGTTAACAACGCGCTCGTTAGAATGATGACCCTCAGAATCGATATCCAACGTATGATCTGACTCCACCTCTGTTTTAAACCCATTTTCTAAGTCCTCAATTTTAGGTCTATATTTGTTAAATTGGCAAAATTTTAACTTTAATTTTGTTGTATATATATATGTGACCTAACTTTAAAATTTTTACATGCACGGCATGTACAAATAGTTTAAAAATAAGGAACGAACATATGGGTATGGTAATGAGAGTTTATGGATACTGCTATATATAAAGACCAAAAATCATAGAAGTTTTTTAAATGTTAAACATAATTACAAGGATTGATCGACCGTTTAATCACAACAAATGAGGATCCGTCGTTTGTAGAAGCCCTAGACGTCTGGTCAGCCAACGTCAACCCAGGGACCCCCTTCCCCATAACCTCTAGACAAAAGGATTGGGATGCTGGCCTCGTATCGCGCTCCGTTGATTACCTCTTATTGAGTTGCGACGCCCGCCAGCACTTCAACCTTAAATCTTTAGTTTTTGACGGACCGGTTACGAGTGGCTTGAAGCTTATCCTAGCTCACTTTCTGGATTGATGTTGGAGGACCCAGAGCTAGCATACGCCATCGCCCTCAGACTAGGAATTCCCTATTCAAAGGAATATTCCTGCCGCAACTGCTCCCAGAGCATAGACATTTATGCAAGGCATCCCCTACACTGCCTTTACAATAAATTTAAATACATAAGGCACGAATAGGTGAATAGCCTTATCCAAGCCGCTTTTAAAAAAGCCAACATTCCCTCCGTTTTAGAGCCGTCAAACCCTTCGTTGGAGGGAAGGATGCGACCAGACGGCTCTACCCTTATCCCTTGGCAAAATGGTCTACCCCTTAAATGGGATTTCACCGGCATAGACATTTTCGCCCCCTCTAACCAAAACTACAACGCTCTGACTCTCGCCGAACACCGCAAAACGGTTAAATACCAGGCCCTCCTACCATCTAATATCTTTACCCCTATCGTTGCCTCGTGTTCTGGGACTTTTGGTCCGGCCGCCATTAAGCTTTTTAAAGAAATCAGCCGTCGCTGCCCGCCCTCTAAATATTCCACTAATTTTTTACTTAAACAAAAAATTGGTATTTTTATAGCTAAGTACAATTTTAAATCCCTGGCCGACAGTTGGCCACTTTTACAAGATGACACATGCGACATTTTTGAATCATAATATTTTTATTTTGTTTTACATCCGCTATATTTTTCGAATTTTGACACTTCGTTTTTATAATGTTCTTACGTTCAAATAAACAATATATACATTTAAAAAAAAAAAAAATTAAAGTATTTGTGTAAAAAAAAATTTAAATCTAAACGAAGGGATAAAATTATATGCAGGAGCAAATCCGCGAAATGTTTTTAAACGGCTAAAAATACAAACATGATAATTTTAGCTAAGAAGGGTATGAAAAATTAAAGAAAGCAATAAAAAGGAATTTAAAAGCTACTAAATTATATTCTGACTTAAAAAAGATTAATAAAACTTTCTCATTTGTATTTGTAGTAAAGGCTTACATTTCAAAAGGTGTGCCGGAATCCTTCTCCATTTCCCTATCTTCCATTAAGTTCATCCTTCCATCATACATAGCAGAGTCAAACTTTGTCCTTGAGGGACTTTTTTTTCTTTGACCTCTTATCATGGAGATGAGAGGAAATTGATCTTTGTTTAGGGTTGGATTACCCATTAATCCTCCCAAATTCTGAAATCCCGCCATAGGATTAGGGCCTCTGTCTGGTCGGTGTGAATATGGTTGATCCATGTTAGGAATCAATTGGAAATTATGACCTTCGTACATAGGTACTAATGTTTCGTTGGGCAATGGCATTAAATTAATAACTCTATGTTTCATAGAACGCTCGTGCCCATCTAATTGCCAAGGCTGTATACCTCCCTCTAAATCCAATTGTCCCGTTGCGTTAAATTTGTTCATTCCATTAATTTTTGTGGCATTATCATTAGTAAATAATTTTGAGTGGGTTATTGCTGGAGTGGTGTTCGGCGTTACACTTACATTAACTTTATAGCTTGAGTGAAATCTATTTAGAAAGGGAGGAACAAAATTTGGTAAGGCAGTAACTGCTAATATGAAAAGATAAATTAAAACTAAAGTCATTTTGATCATAAATGATATTTTTTGTTTTTGAGAGAACCCAAAGTTTTTAATCATTGTTTGCGCTTAGGATAAAATTTTAGGGGTTGTTTCCCTCGTTAGTCTTTTGTCATTTTGAAGTGATTTGATAACAATAGAACAATACAAAATACCGTACGACTTCGTGTAATATAACTTTCATACTACAAAATGACAACGCGCAACCTCAAAGGTTGGCTTAACAAACTTAAAGTATAACAAGAGTCATGTATACTATTTTTTAAAGCTTACACAGGGAACAGAAAATTAAAGATTATTATTAAAAAATAGCCAACTTTCTAATACGCGAACTGTGATTACACAAATGCATTGGCGTGTGTAAACCATTACCTAATTTTGAATAAAACTACCTATTTCTTTACTCCCAGTTGTGCTTATATTAGCATTAATTTGTCATTACTTTAGTATGAAGATATTTTTAAACAGAAAGCTTTTAACGGCCACGCTGAGCTTTACACGAGAGCCCCCCGAGGCCAAAGCTCGTCTGACCTCGAAAGAATTTCGGGGCTGGCTTGGACAATAAATTTTAGGAAACTGATTTCTGGCACCAAGTATGAATTATAACCTAGCCAACATACCTTTCTAAATTATTCTAACCCTATTATAAGAAACGTGCTTTTCAAACACAGGCAACTCCTACCTGAACAATAACTTTTTTATTCGAAATGGTGAATTTTTCTCCATTTTTTTAAACAACCTAAATTAATAAAAAATATATGATTTAATTAGAGGAAAATATTCTTTGGATCATGATATAATGTTGAATAAGAAAATTGTAGAAAAGTTAAAAAGCAACTTCACTCATAATTAATATAATGTTGTTTTAAATGACATATTAATAGCAATCGACTTCATTATGACTTGCCAAACAATAGTGTCGGGCCGAGCTCGGGTCGGACAATAATAAAAAAATTAGGGCTCATGTTTTTTAAAATTTGTTATAACATTAATAACCCTATCGGACGATATGTTGTAGATAATTATCCTAAGTGAATTTTCATTAACATAATCTTATACTCAAAAGTGCGAGATATTTGAAAAAAATATAAATTTTACAAAGCTTATTTATTATATTAAAAATTACAAAATCGGTTTTGGTAGATATATCAATAAAAAACGCTTAATTAGTACCAAAGTTGCCTTTAACATATTTCGTAATTTATATTATACGTTTATTATGTTTATTCCAAATTTATGCCTCTCGTTAATTGTAATCATTGCTTCAGCCCTATAAAATTTAAATTAGTTTAATAAAATTTTATATTATTGCAGAAAATATTTTGCGAAAGAAATTATAGATATAATTGAACATTTATTTGTGTCACCTAATTTAAGATTTTGAAAATATAATATGTCTTAATTATAAAATGGGAAAACAGTCGCGTGAACTAAAATTTTAGTATTTGCTAAATAGTCAGATATATTTTAGAATAAAGTTAATACACATACAAGGATGGTTAAACATATTTAAAAGGCTATTTATTTGCACTCATATTTAATACAGTATAGATGCATAACTTCTTTTTACAAATGTACAAAATTGGTGGGATGCACATACAACATTTAATAAGAATTTGATCAAAAACATATGCAAGAAAAAAATGATATATACATAAAAAAGGGCATCACTATTACGCATGTTACTGTGAAACTTTAACATAATTTTGGGGGCCCACCTTAGTAAGGGTTGTAATTGTTCGCAAGTCATTTTTATTTGAATATTCACTTGAGTCGCTGTCAGGATTGTTAGGATACTCGTTGATGCCCGTATTAAATAAAATGGGCGGAGGTGTATCACAATCCCCACCATCCTCGTTGCATTCAGGCATCATAACAATACCGCTATCATCAAAATTGCGAGATAAATTAGATATCCTTTTCGCTTCAAGTTGGAGATAACTTTCATCGTCACGAATCAGTTTAGTTGTACTCGTAGTTCCGTTCATATTCTTGTGCCATTTAGGTGATTGATTTACAAAATCAGAACCATTTATATTTTTTGTATCTGGATCTTTAGTAAGTTCTACATCTTGGTTAGAATGCGAGGATTTTTCTTTGCGATGCCAGCAATTAGAAAACCGTTGAAAGAAATGACACAATCGTGTAAGTTGTGTGTCTATCGGATCTAAGGAACGTAAATAAACTGGCAAAAAATCCCATGATCTTAGAACCGGCGGAAGCATTTTCGGCTTTCGTTTTTGCAAAAGATTAATACAAATCACGCATGTTAATAAAATTAAGAGAGGAATCACTACCGAGAGTAATAATTTTAAGCCGCCGATGGCAGAAAGGGAAAATATCAAAGTGGGAACTACAAGGTAAAAGAAAAGCAAATAGGCAATAGAAAACCAACGATATCGCGAAGTAACGTCGCCCAAAAACTTGGCAATGAATAAAGGCCATCTCATGAAAGGTATAACATACCAAAGCAACACACCAAATACATTATAAAAGGTGTGAACCAATGCTATGTGCAATGAGTCTTTCAAACGATCAGTTCCGACTGCCAAACTGGCCATAAGACCAGTCGTTGTAGTCCCTATGTTACTTCCCAAAGTCATCGGATAAACATTTTCGATTCTGTAACGTTTTTATGTTTATATACATTAAAACAATTTATAAACAAATGTTAAAATATAAATATTTAAAAAAGATTACGCGACTAATCCAAGACCAACAAGAGGCGTAAGGGTGGAGGTGAATATGGTACTACTCTGAATCATAAATGTAACAAATGCTCCGAAAAATATGGCGAAATAGCCTGTCAAAAATGCAAATTTGCCTGGAAATTTGTAATTAATGATTTTCCTGATTGTCAAAGATACCCTGGCTAAACATTATTCGGTAGAATAATATGTATCAATTATGTGTACTTTTTAATACGGATTGCAATATCTTGACCATTGATATCAAACAACAGCAAAGAAGGCATAAAGAAACAACTAGCAACACTGAGCCGATTAATTTATCGCTCCAATTAGTTTGAGAAAAGAGTGATTTACCTAAAAGTAATATTAGACATATTTTAAATTGACAATATTACATCTAACGGCTCCAGCCAAAGAGTTAGGAATCATTGTAGTTAAATTGATGGCACTAAGATCGGAACCATCAGGCATACAATACCTCTCTAGTATAGTTAAGTTGCTAGTTTGGGGATCATTCTTAGCAATCAATTTTAGCACATCATCATCCAACTAAAATAAAACACAAATATTTTAACATACATTAACAATAGCTTTTACAACTAAAAAATTCTATAACTATTCACATAGCCATAAGCTTATTTCCTAATAATTAAAACTAAACCAAGAAAATTAGTCAAAATGATATGTACAAAGCAAAAATAAAAGGTTTTGATAAATACTCACGTAAATGAAGGAGATAATTTTGGCAAACTTTTAATAATGAACATTATTTAGAGTTATTGAGATTGGTTAGTGGCATGGAATGATCCTAAGATGGTTTGATAAATTAAATAAAAACAACTTTATTTAGCTATGTTATTATAAAAAGGGGTAAAAAATAAAAAAACCTAAATTGCATATTTTTAAGCACATCATAACAACCACAATTAAAAGGTATAAAGAAACAACCTAAATTAAAACCAATATTTAACTTACCTTGATGATTAAGCCTGTAAAGGGTTTGGTCAATTTCTTTATCAAATGGTTTTGCTGGTAATTGACTTTCTCGATTTTAAGTTTATTCACGATAAAATTGGTAATGTGGTAGAGGAACCCTAATATTTTAAAAGTATAAGAATTTATATAAATGAATAAATGATCAAAAAATGGATGTGTATCTCTATAGTAATAAAAGTATTAAGTTTTTAAAATATATGTGATAAATTAATGTACCTGTCATTAGCTCTAAGGGTAAAAACACCACCACACTCAACCAATTGAACATGTCATGAACTGTAGCTGCAGCAAAAGCCCTTTTGAATTGTTCTCTATCCCCACTTTGGCCAAGAGAAACTATGATATTAGTTATGGCTGTCCCAATATCCGCTCCCATTATTATAGGAATGGCAGTTCTCACTTTTATTACTAAACAAAAGATATAAATAATCCTAAAATCCACTTTTTTAACTAAAATTGATTATCTGGATCAATATAACGCAACCATTATTCAACCATAAAATATAGAGTTATCATGTGTAAATGTTTGGACTAGTAATATTTTGAAACTAATAAATTTTAATTACATTTATTACAATATCTTAAGGTAGCCATCTCATATTATAAACAAATATGTCTGAAGTAATGCCTTATTATTAAAAATTTTAGACTTCTACACTTATTAATTTAATTTTAGGGTAGGCAATCCTCATTTTTTTAGTTACAAAGTTTATTTTAACGAAAACAAATAATCATAATACAATAAAAGACATATTGGTTAAATACAAAGGCATCATTATCTTCTAATATAGGCCCCAGGTAAAAAATTTAATTAGACTTATTCTATTAAATTAAAATAATTGGCTACCCATAATTTACAGGTATATTAGGTGTTTGATCAAAGTTAACAAATAAACTCAATGCGGAAATTTAATTAATTTTAGTGAGTTTTTTATTAATCTTGAAAAATATATTTGTAGCCGCAAAATTACTTCCGCTCGCGACCATGGCGATTAAAACGGATGAAACAATAGCGGAACTATGCAAAAGGGCTGCGACCAAAACGCCTACCATGAGAGCTGTGATTGGGTTGTTGAGTAATTGACTTTCCGAAAAAACCTTTCCAGCAGTTTTAGCTAATTTGAAACAAAAATTAATTAATCTTCAAAAAAGAAATAATAGTATATTACCTCCTAGGAGGCGAAAAGCGGATGACATCAAATCTAAGGAGCAAATGAAAAAGTACAAACAAGACATGACACCCAATGTTTTGCCCACGTAATCCACTAGTACCCTTTTAACTTTCTCTCCAGCTAACAAACCTGTAATTTGAAGGAGTTAGAATTAATTAAAAATAAATATACTTCTCCAACGTTTAGTCACAATTTGTACATCCGGTAGATCCCATTCATGTTCTTCCTTTACCTCATTAATCCTACTACCTTCCACGTCGTATGATTTTGAAGCTGATTTTTTCATGGGTTTGCCTTGTGCGAATATTAATTGAAGAGAAGGAGAGAGGATTTAGTTGTCGTCAACTCTTTGAAATTTCTAACGCGAACGTTAAAAAAATTTAATACAATTACATATCTAAATTATTTGAACATCACAATGGTTGCACATTGAAGCGCGTAAAAGCCCGCCGGTCACATAACTTATAAGTTGACGCGCTTACAATGCCTCTTGACACTTTAGGGCAAAATAGGTAAAAACTAATAGATTCCATATCAAAAATATCGTGTTTTAAAGTTTGTGATTGTCGTTGGTTAACTTGCGAAAAATAGCATCGATTATAATAAATGATTAAAAAGAAATATTTTTTTAATTTTTTTTACAAATCTTTAATATCGTTAAAATTACTATTCACGCTTACCCATGTGTTTTGATTAGAATATTTTGGAGACGGGGATTAGCGAAAAATTTTTTGTACCCTAATACAATTTCATAATCTGGGATGATATTGGCAATAATCAATCAATAAATCCTGGATCGATTAATAATTGTGGGGAAAGGGTATATGAAAATTTGCGCGGTAAACAGGGCAAAAGCGCGCGCTTTTTATGCAGATTTAACCGGTTTTTCGCGTCTGAGCGAGCGCGCTTAATGCTTTGATTGACACTTGAACACCGATGCGACAAAACGTATAATGGTCTAATTTCACCTTACGCACCCCACGAGACAATTAAGGATTGGCTAAATTAGGCCGAGTTTTTTTCGTTATTATCAATTACGGGGTTTTAGTACTAGGGTGCGAAAAGGAGCTCCAAAAACTGTTCAATGAAAGTGCATAAATTTCCAATATGCAACAACGCCCCGAGGCAATAACTAGGAGAACTGTAGCAAGATTGCTTGTGTTGGTGACATCTGTCTCCTGGCAGCAACACTATGTATACTGTGTCTGTATAAGGTTGATTCGAGGCGAAGCATTAAAGTTATCTAAGATTGACGATTATTTAATTGATTTTCAAGTATTTTTTTGGCTAAAATATTTAGAATAAATTAGTATGAACACTGGTTTACGCGGTTGAGAAGGGAAATTTATAAGGTGAAATTTTAATAATATCGTTTGCGTATCGGTAAATAAAGGGGAGAACAATTTATAGTTGCATTTGAAACTAAGAATACAGCTGCTAAATCAATAATTATTAACCTAACAAAATATGCTAGTCATTTTCCCCGCCCCACACTTATCGAGTCTTTAGATTTATATTTATTTAACCAAGTTGACATTGTTGAGGCTGCCCCCTGCCCTGCCTTCGCTTATATATATTTAATCTAATATTATGACTTTTTTAAAATTTAAACTTGATGCAATAAGTACACTTATGTTTATAAGATTTTTAATTTGCATAAATATACTTAGGTGTTGAGATTTGAAATGAATTCTATACATAAACGGTTTAAAATGTGCAATTAGTTATATAAAAGTATAAGCAGCGTTTTAGAAATTAAAAGAACGGTCATTATGGGTATTATAGATATAAAAACAGAGTAGATGGTGAAGCTACAAACCCTTAATACTGTAGTATATGGTGGGATAGCATGATCTGATAGGCATCAATAAAATAAAACCAGGGCACAAGGAAGCAAGCGGCACAAATAAGCACAGATAGAGTGAGGTAATTTCTGTGAGCGTCTCGCTTGAGGAAACACGCTTGCTAATGTATCTTCTACCCGCACTACCTTAACCACAACGTCGAGGATTGGCGTGAAAGCACTGGAGGCGGGAAAAGGCTTGTTTGCTTTATTTATTTACTCGCCACCACCAGTGATGTGATTAATTTAACCCGCGAGAGTATTCGTGGGGTATTTTAAAACCCCACCCAAATTATAGATTAAAATATAAAACGCAATTTAAGTCTGATGAATTTGGTCTTTGCAACATCTTAATATTTTAGCAAGAACTAGGTTAGGTGAAAATTTCATAGGTTTTGGCTTAATACTTTTTAAAATATAGAAGCTTTTTTGGCTTCTGGTGTAATTTTTTATCCAACGAATGCTCTTACGAAAGTTTTTTTCTGTTGGAAAAAATGTATGTATTTTTTGTTTGTTTGATGATATCTTTTATAATTTGTGTTATTAATACATTTTGAACATTCTTTTAATAAAAAATAACGTTATTTTGATGTATTTTAAGGTATATGATGTCAAGAGGTAAAATGAGGGGAAGCTCTAAAATAACCAAAATAAAAATGGGGATCCAGAAAATTGTCAATAAGTTTATGTTGATTAGATTCGTATCAAATTTATACCATCAATCTTAAGCCCTTTTAAAAATTTGAAAGGTTTTAAAAGAATACTTTGAAAGTTATAAGAAGTTTACAAAGTTGGGCAAAGTTATACCCCACGATTGCTCTCGCGTTCGGTTTCAGGAATACTCTCGAGGGTTAAGTCTAGAAAATAAAATAATACATAATAAAATTAAAAATAGGTTAAACAATCATTTGTGTATTTAAAATCAAATGTAGAAATTGTTTTGATATTTTCAAACTGCTACTTTATTGATTATTAATTACTGACTCTTTTAATTTATACAAATTTAATAGCTTCGGTTGTAAAAAACATAATACGATTTATATAAAAGTCGATCAAATATAAAAAAGTGCTTTAAAAACGAGTATAAAAAGTTGTTTAAATACATAAAAATCGTTCATAGATTCTGTGAATATTTTGAGGCAACACATCGTTTGTGAGAATGTAATGTGTATATTTTTGGATGAAGATCATCAATAATAAGTAGCTTGTGAGGATAAAAAAGGTCACATTTCAAGTTTGGCATAATATAATATTATTTTGGAACAATTTGTGATGATTAAAAAATTGACGATAGGATCAATATTAAAAGGAAGAGTGTTAAAAATTGGAATAAGCTTTTGATTGGACGTTGGGCCGATGAGGTAATGTAGTTAACCATACTGTTTTCGTAGCCTCCGTAATGATTGAGTGGCACTGAAGATTCTATAAAGAAAATTATATAAAGTGTTTAAAAATGTTTTATTACTTTAAATATTTAATATTTTTTGTTTATTTTAAAAATTGCAATTTTTATACCGAATAGGGTAAATATGAGGGAAGACTTTCCTCTAACGTTCGATGCCCAACATTTGTATTTGCCATAATCTTCACTTTGAACTTCTATGATTGTCAACCTCGATGTGGTGAGATCGTGACCACTGCTGTCATGGATTATATCTATCTGATAACATGATTCAATATGTATTATCAAAATCACTAAAAATCTAAGCCTGGGGGAAAAATAAATCAAATCACTCGTGAAATTTTAGAAATAACGTCAATAGCAATTGCTTTTAGGTAATAATTGCATGCGAAAGAGTTTTACTTAATATACTTAAAAGTTTGAAATTAAACAAAGTATAGAAGCAAATGAAGCAATCTTTTCAAAATGACGCCAAGATTTATTATATCAACGTCAATTATTTTAATACATCTGGTACAATGCCATTTTTTAATATCACAGGTTCTACGGATTTGACGTTGAATTTTCGGTGTGCTACACTAAGGTGTTAAAAAGCATAAACATTAATTGGTGGGCTTTAGACGAGTTAAGAGCCCTGATTTCAATGCAAAAAATCTTGAGCCAGACAAAGATCATGCATTAACAAAAATATTCTTAATGTTATAAATTCCTTTCGAAGCGCGTGAAAAATATTCTAATACATCTAACTTCTGTTTTAAATGTTACAAAATATAAACATAAAATTTGTTTCACATATTAATATAGTATAAATGCAATTCTGGAAATCGATAATCAGGATGAGTTTTATTAATGTAGGTCTAGGATAAAATTGCCACTTATGTATAATAATTTTCAAGAAGCGGAGAGACTCGCCATTCTTTTTGCCAAATATAACTTTAAGTCGCTCTCATATTCCTGACCGCCATCTTAAAATTCTTCAATTTATGACCAAAATTTTACATTATATCGGATATTTTTGTGCATTTTTCTCGTAGCCACCAGTAATTTATACACGTGTAGTTTTTACTTAGGCAACAACTAGGGATTATTGTTGTACGATACAACTTTAAATCCATCCTTTGCCGACTCTTGGCCTATTTTAGAAGATAATGATATTTTTATTTAACAACCAGTTGTCTTTTTTGTATTACGCTTATATATGTAAATTTATTTTCGTAAAAATAAACTTTTTAACCAAAAAAAATATTGTGCCAAATTCGAAAAAGTGTACCCTATAATTGTGATTATTCATGATTTTGGCATCTGGTCCACTGTCTTCCCCCACAGTCCACCAAACATCTGGGGCTGGGAATGATTCTACGAAACATTCTAGCACGGCGTTCAGTTGATAATTTGGTGCTTGTCCAACCCTGATCTTGGCGCCACTCAAAATTGGCGCGAATTCCACGTTGACCATCACTAGTTTGGTGTCCCCGGCGTCTACGTCGTTGGAAGCTATGCATTTGTACATGCCCCTGTCCGACTTTTTCACCGAAGATATGCTTAGTGTGTTGCCTTCGAACTCCGATAAACCTATGATGAGGTGGTCAAACGACCCAAATTTAGTTGGACGCGAATTGTGAAAAGAAATAAGGTATTTAACCTTACGATTTGGAGATAGAGGGGTGTAAAATGATCTTTTATTGAGATTTTAGCCATAATTTTAATGAATTTCAACAAATTTTGGATTTAGAGGGGGCAACCGTCCCTCTCTGCCCCCCCCCATTGAGCTGGGCGCTAAATCCTACTTTGAATTACTAGCTGTGCGTTAATATTGCCGAAGAAAAGTTTTATTTTATATTAATTTTGCAAAGTAAGATTTAAGCAAAGGGCAAAGCCGACCATATAAATAATTCAATTTGTGATCAAAGATTACACGTCTAAATATTTGTGAATAATAGTTAAAAAAAAAATAAGTGTTGTTTAAAAAGTGTCGATTTGTCTAAGCATGGACGTAGTCGGGGGGGGGGGCAGGGAGGGGCGGCTGTCCCCCATCTAAATCCAAAAATGGTGAAATTTATTAAAAATACAAAAACGTTCATTTTGCACCTTCGTATTATTCCCCCCCCCCCTCTAATTCCAATGCTGGCTACGCCCATGTGTCTAAGCCATAAACAAGTATAAGGTCGCCTGTGCATGACTATCAAACAATTGAAAATACGAGATTAGTGGTAGCAAAGAAATATACAGGTTAAATTTTTGAAATTAATTTAATATAAAAATTTACCATTGGATAATGGATTATTGTCAGCCCTTTTCCAGGATATTTTAGGTGTAGGATATCCAGTGGCATTGCATTTGAGTTGTATACTGCCCCCCTCATTGATGACCACATCTTTGGAAATATCATCTCCAATGTTTGGAGGTGCTTCAAATAAGTTAAAAAATCAATTAAAAGTTTATGTAAAGTGTAAAGCAGTGGCTTTAGGTATTAAAATTTACAGACTATTATTATAGTTGGTTTGAAAATTATATTATTTTAAATTATATAAA
The DNA here is from genome assembly GCA_964036665.1 of Gordius sp. MW1. NCBI lineage: Eukaryota > Metazoa > Nematomorpha > Gordioida > Gordea > Gordiidae > Gordius > Gordius sp. MW1. The sequence continues at coordinate 24,745,977 of OZ038529.1, read as the reverse complement.
AATTTATAAATAATGCTTCAAATATTAAAAGTTTTGCCAAAAATTATAATAATTTACTTGGGACCCTTAACCAGACTTTACGTGATTTAGTTGGCAAGGTAGTGGCTATTTGACACATATATATGCCAGTATCCTCATACCTGACATCATTTATATTCAAAATGTATGAAGATTTGTCATTATTCAAGTAGGCTTGAAATCTATGATCTGCTGTGTTTCTTTTGTTACCCATAGTCAATGTTATAGGTATGCTATTATCTCTCAGAAGTAGCCAAACAACCTAAAAATACAATGCATTTTTAGCAAAAGGCAGTATTATAAGAAAATCTAAAATTTTATAAATGTATATATAAAACTTCAAAAACATTAAATTCTGTCTTGGTTATACAATAAAAAATAATGGATAGATCAGCATAATAACATACTGTATGTTCTCCTATGTTTTCCAACATACACGTTAATTTTGCATTACTTCCTCGCGTTATTATTTGTGGTTTATTAATACGAACAATTGAAGGATCTTTTTGGGCTAGCATGACTACTTATAAATAAAATTTTCATATAAATCAAACCTAATACATGGTAAATGGATAATATAAGACAGGTAAGAGCTAAATGCATTTTTCAGGTAGTAGCCTAACCTAACAAAGTGTTAAAATCATATGATTGCTAATATATCCTAGTATTGAAGCGATTATATTGATAAGTGTAGAGAGGTAATTGGAGTGCGAAGTGCCTCCGGAGATACGTTATTTACCGATGTGTTGTCAATTAAATTACCGTTAATTGGTTGTAACTTATATATTCGATTGATATACACGATTTAGACACTTACTATATTGGTTTCCCTTCGTAACGTGTATTAAATAATATTCCCAGTCGTAACAGTGGCGTCGTGAAGCAGAAAACTACGCGGAGATGCAGAAGTATAAAATAACAGAGAACATCGACGCTTTTATAACACAATTTGAGCTGTTCCTAAGGAGTGGGAATTAGGGTTTCTTTCAGAAAAAATGCTCCGGGGGTATTTTCAACTTCCGGGGGGGGGGGTAAAAATTTTTTTAATTGCTTAACCATTTTGTATAATATTTACTGATTTTTATTGGTGATATAAGTGATATATAAATAGATACATACACGCATAATCATTAAATAAATACATGCAATATTTTAACGGGCAAGTGTTCTTTTAAGAAAGTATGTTGTAAAGAGAACAGACAGAGCATAAAGCCCCACCTAAGGCTTCATCAAAAATTAGCCATTTGTATTTAGATGTCCATAAAATCATAAATTTATAAAATGGTTTAAGTTTTTAATTTTGCCCATGTTTTTCACTTTCAGAGACTGAGCAATTAGTAGAGCTGCCAATACACTCATCTATATCAATACATATTAATAAAATAAAAACAACTTGCATAATTTTAATTACCAGCATTTTTATCATAAGAAAAAGAAGAGACAGTTTTCCCCACAGCAGAATTACAATTTTCATCTTGACCTAAACATGAAAATATATATAATACTTCTATATTAAAACCAAAATCTTTCTTGCCTCTTTCAGAGTTCATGTGAATTTTACTGCTGGAAGCAGAATAATATCTGCCTTTAACCTAGATATATTTAAAATATCTAATGCTTAAATATAATTACCATAATTTCCCATAGTAAGGGATAAAACAAGAGTTTTTTTAATTCAGTCCCATCTTTACCTATTACAGACAAACATATTCATGTCTTATTTTATATCACAAATACCCATACATAATTAAAATTATTCCAAATTAAATCATATTTACCATCTTTTTTATTAGGCTTTTCCTTTATACTAAAGTAGTGTAAAAGAGTACTTTTATATTTACCAGACATCCAATTCAAAATAAGCATATTATATCAATAAAAAAACAAACAATAGAATCTATTATTAATAATAATTCTTTTTAAGTTAAGTAAAATAGTGATTTAATAATTCTAAAAGCATTTATTTATGTTAATTGCTTTGCAATTTATGGGCTAGTTTTTTGTTGTCCGTCCGTTGTCCTCCAATGTATTTTATCGATTTTTTTGAATTAATGCATAAGAGGTGCCCCACCCCTCATCTCTATCTCCCTCGCTGTGTTAGAATAGTAATACATACGCGTGTCTCCTCCCCACATCATCTCTCTCTCGTTATCGATTTTTCGGGCGGGGTCGGGCTTATATTTTCGTTTTTGAATTGGGTATTATGTATTAGGTTAACATTGATAATTACGCTATGCCCTTTCCTACAAGGGTCTACGCCTCTACTGATATGGGTCCCTATGCCCCTACAAAAGCCTATGCCTCTACTGATATGGGTCCCTGTGCCCCTACAAAAGCCTATGCCCTTACTAATGTGGGTTCGAATCCCGGAGAGGGCAAAATTTTTATTTTTTTTAAATTAAATTAATATATTGTTCTTGTTAATACCATTGATAATGTGACTTTTTGGCCGTCCGCTGGCTACTGACCAATGAAAAAAATGACCATTGGCCAAAGTATAAATCGAAATTTTTTTTCGTTTTTGAATTGGTTAATATTGATAATTACCCTATGCCCTCTCCTACAAGGGCCTATGCCTCTATTGATATGGGTCCCTGTGCCCCTACAGAAGCCTATGCCTCTACTAATGTGGGTTCGAATCCCGAAGAGGGCAAAATTTATATATTTTTTTTTAAATAAAATTAATATATTGTTCTTGTTAATACCATTGATTATATGACTTTTTGGCCGTCCGCTGGCTACTGACCAATGAAAAAAATGACCATTGGCTAAATTGTGAATCGAAATTTTTTTTTCGTTTTTGAATTGGTTAACATCGATAATTACCCTATGCCCTCCCCTACCAGGGCCTATGCCTCTACTGATATGGGTCCCTGTGTCCCTACAAAAGCTTATGCCTCTACTAATGTGGGTTCGAATCCCGGAGAGGGCAAAATTTTTATTTTTTTTTAAATTAAATTAATATATTGTTTTTGTTATTGATAATCTGGCTTTTTGGCCGTCCGCTGGCTGCTGACCAATGGAAAAAAATGACCATTGGCCAAAGTGTGAATCGAAATTTTTTTTCTTTTTTTTTGACTCGTATGTATTTATAGACTGTCTCTTGGTACTGACCAATAAAAAAAATGACCATTGGCCGAATTGTGATATTTGAAATTTTTTTTTCGTTTTTTTTGACTCGTGTGTTTTTATAGACCGTCTCTTGGTACTGACCAATGGAAAAAAATGACCATTGGCCAAATTGTGATTCGAAATTTTTTTTTCGTTTTTTTTGACTCGTATGTATTTTATTTGTAGTTCCCTGTTGTTATTATTGCAAACTTCCCACCCCAGATCTCTATGCCTACACGCCATCCTTTATGAACAGATTTTTTTATCCTCTTACAATATATTAATTCCATTTATATTCAATTTTATCCCCTTATCCTACAAGTACAACGATATATTCAATTTAAAAGGTAATTAAAGTGGTTATGACTTTAAATTTCTATGCAATTTATGGGCTCGTTTTTTGTTGTCCGTCCGCTACCAGTTATTGGCGCCAGCTTTGTGACCTGGAAGTCCGGGATCAAGCTCGGGAGAGGACGAATTTTTTTTAATTTTTTTAAAATTAAATTAATATTTTGTTCTTGTTAATACCATTGATAATATAAATTTTTGACCGTACGCAGGCTACTGACCAATGAAATATATTGATTTTATAAACATAAACACAACTTTATTATTTCATTATCAATATAAATAACATAAAAACCTCAACTATTTTAATCCCAACAGGGTGTGAGTGGTTATAGCGCACGGCTTTTAAACAGATGCCTCTACTAATGTTGGTTCGAATCACGGACAGGGCACAATTTTTATTTTTTTTAATTAAATTAATATTTTGTTCTTGTTAATAACATTGATAATATGGCTTTTTGACCGTCCGCTAGCTACTGACCAATAAAAAAATGACCATTGACCAAAGAAATCGAATTTTTTTTCCGTATTTGAATTGGGTATATTAGGTTAACATTGACAATTACCCTATGACCTCCCTACAAGGCCTGATGCCTATACTGATATGGGTCCCTGTGCCCTTACAAAAGCCTATGCCTCTACTGATGTGGGTTCGAATCTCAGAGAGGGCAAAATTCTTATTTTTTTTAAATTAAATTAATATATTGTTCTTGTTAATACCATTGATAATGTGACTTTTTAACCGTGTCCTGGCTACTGACCAATGGAAAAAATGACCATTGGCCAAATTGTGAATCGAAATTTTAATTTTTTTCGCTTTGGAATTGGTTAACATTGATATTTACCCTATGCCCAGTCCAATTATTTTGCATTTAAAACCCCCCTATAGGCATTCTCGCCCCTTCCCACCTTTCTCGCCCATAAATTGCATAGCAAATATGATACATTTATACGGAGTATAGATGAGTTTCGTTCCCCCTTACCTTCCCCCCTCCCCCTTCCCACGAGGGCCGAAGGCCCGAGTATTTATTTACCTATTGATATTTTTTAATTAAAGATAATTTGTAACTTTCAAGATAGTAAATTAGGATTCAAAGATGTTAAAAAATAATGTCTATGAACGATTCCACCTGATTTGTAAAAAAATTTAATTTCGCCAATTTTATATTTTTTTTAATGACAAATTAAAATAATTTATTGAATTTCAATTTTAGCCTATTAATATAATTTATGACTTCATGATGGAATACGAGTTCATGCTTCCTTCAATCAAAACTCTCCGGGACGGGGGTATTTGAAAATGCCCGTCCCCCCTGAAAAAAACCCCGGGGAATAAGCACGAGACAGACGAACAAAAAGCGGCTGTGCTACTAACCAGCCTCGAGGGGGAGGCGTTTCAATTAATATTCGAGGACTATAGACCCCAAGATTTGACAGGAATTACATACGAAGAAACTAAAAATCGGCTAAGAGAATTATTCCAGAGGAATTCATGCGCGGGGGTAAAAAAGTATGAATTTTCAAAGGTGCGACAAGGCCAGGGAGAGACGGTAGACTCGTACGCAAATAGACTCAAGGCCGGAGCTAACAGCTGCAACTTGGACGAAGAATTGCAAAACAGAATTGCTGATCAATTCATTATAGGATTTCGCGATTGGCAGAAAACGACATCATATGGGACCGTCTACGCGAGCTGGCGGTAACGGCCGAGACGATAAATAGGGGGCTAAGCACCTTGCAGGACTTGTCTGAAGAGGGGTGGAGCGTAGTGGCGAGACGAGAAGCGTAGCCTAGGCAGGTCCGGATTCCCACCACGCTTCAGATGTGTTAACAGTAGATATATATATTAATAACGAGTTTTTCCAATGCATCTTCGATACCGGCGCTACAGTATCGATAATACCGGCGCGAAGATGGGCGAAGGAGATCCCACGCAACAAGGAGCCCGTCCCGACGGTGTACGAGTACGGCCACGAGGAAATAAAGATAGTAGCCAAGGTGCAAGCCGATGTCCGAATGGGGAAAACGAGGAAACAGCTGTCGTTATTGTTAGCAGACGTAGCTAGGCGCCGTTGTTGTGCGGGATCGATTGGATTCAAGAATTCGAGCCCGAAATCTGGCGACGAATACGTTGGAAGTCGAGAGCTGCGGCGGAACGGTTCGCGGTCAATTACGTGGAAAAACCCAAGGATACCAAGTCCGCGATCCAGCACTTGATGAAGCAATGGGATGGCCAGCTAAACAAATTCCCAAAAGCAGTCAAGGGAATAACGGTGGAAGTACCGTTAAAAAAGGGCATAGATCCCGTATTTATCCCCGCACGGGTGCCGATGGCGTGGAAGAAAGAAGTAGGAGAGCTGAATAAATGGGTCAGAGACGGGGTAATAGAACTAAACGATTTCTCAAGATGGGCCAGTCCAGTGGTACCCATAAAAAAAAGCGATAGGAGTCTACGATTATGCATCGATTACCGGTTTACGATAAATAAATACGCACAAGGTTTGTTGTAACTCGATAACGCGTGTTGCTTTACTAAGTTGGACCTAACTAAAGCGTACCTACAGCTTGAATTAGGTTCAGAGGCGAGCCAATGATTGACTATCTCCACGCACAAGGGCTTATATAAAGTTAACCGGATGCCTTTTGGCTTAAAGTGCCGTGGCTATTTTCCAAAAACAATGGATCAAATATTAGGAGGCATGGAGGGGGTAGGGGTATACATCGACGATATACTAATTGCAGGGGACACGGAAGAAATTTACAACGAGCGGTTACTCAAAGTACTAGAAATGTTACAAAAGTGAGGGTTCGTGCCAAACATTTCCAAGAGCATCTTGTGGAAGGAAGTAACATTTTTGGGATACGTAATAAGTAACAAGGGGATTCAAATCAACGACAATAAAGCCGAACTAGTCACGCAGTGGAAAAATTTAACAAACAAAAATGAAATAAAATCGTTCCTTGGGTTAACAGCATATTTTTCAAAGTTCATTAAGGACTACGCCAAAATCTTGCACCCGATTCAGAAACTCATGAAAAAAAACGTGACGTACCACTGGGGTGGAGAACAACAAGGCGCATTTGAAGCCATCAAGTCCGCGCTTACGAAAGCACCCGTGCATATTTTAATGGAGATTGAGAGACTGGCCTGATCGTAGACGCCTCTGGTACAGGGTTAGGGGCCATCTTACAGCAACGAGCACCAGGTGAGAATTGGAGAGTGGTGGCCTATGCTTCAAGAGCGTTAAACGATAGTGAAAGCCGATATTCAATGATCGAACGGGAGGCGCTGGCTGTGGTCTATGGACTAAAAAAGTTCAATGAATATATACAAGGACGAAGCATTACTATTATGACGGATCATAGACCGCTAGTATATATATTTGATCAGAGCAAAAGGGGCAAGGAACAATGGTCACCCCGTCTAACTAGATGGGCGCTCATAGTATCAGCACCACCAAGGTACAACAAGGAATCCGAAAACACGGCAGATTTCTTGTCCAGAAAACCGAACGAACACGCGTATCATGTTAGCGAGGAAATGCCAGAAGACTCGACAAATCCATTTATATCATTGGACGTAGTGAGACAACACACCTTGGACGATCCGGGGCTGCGTCAGTTAAAAGAGTAGATTAGAGGTAAACAAAACACAATGGTCACTTAAAGTCTAAAACACTCCTACGAAAAACACCTGCCAAAGTTACATAAAGCAAAAAACATAATATTTTACAAAGAGCGACGAAAATTAATTCCGGATAAGTTAAGAGGAGCGGTACTCCAAAGACTACATAGGGACCACGTGGCTATCAAGCGAATGCAGGAAGTGGCGTGGCAGTATATCTAGTGGCCTACTCTCGACGATGACTTATTGAGGGTAGCGAAAGGGTGCCGGAATTGCAATTACACTGCCGCGGCGGCGAAGAAGGCACCGTTGATAGTGTCAACCTAGCCATAGACCGTGGGTTCAAGTACATATCGATATCATGGGTCCTCTCAAGGGTAAGTCATACCGTGATGGTGGACAATAGGGTAGAGGTGTTTAAATTAGAAGACACCACATCGACCACCATTATAAAAAAAACTTGCCGAAACGTTTGCTAAATTTGGAAATCCACCATGGTTAATATCAGGGCCCGCAGAGGGGAGGAATTACAGAATTTTTGCAAGATGAGGGATTAATCAGCGATGGACAGCCCCTTACCATCCTGCGTCTAACGGTTTGGCAGACGATTAATTAAAGAAGCCATTATTAGAAACGAGTCGAAAGTAGGGCTGAGTAGATTTTTGGAAAACTACAGATCTACAAACCCCACAACAAATAAAAGCCCAGCAGTGATGCTAAAAAGGCGTATGCGAACCGAATACATTGTAAACTTAACAAATTCCGTTTCATTCGCCATCAAAAGATCAACCTTTTGATTCAAACCGCTTTACTAAAAGCCGGCTTCCCTTCCATTCTCGAACCATCAGAACCCACTCTTGAGGGTAGAATGCGCCCCGATGGAACATCCACAATTCCATGGGATGACGGTAAGTTCCTATCTTGGGACTTTACCTGCATCGACGTATTTGCACCCTCTAACAATAACGCTGACCCGTTAGCTCTAGCGGAAGCACGCAAAACTCATAAATACCGTGATATAATTTCTTCTAAAATTTTTATCCCTATCGTGGCTTCATGTTCCGCCACTTTTGGCAAACAGGCATTAGCCTTCTTTAAATTGATAGGAAAAAGATCTCCCGAAGGAAAATACTCAGCAAGTTTTCTTTTGCGCCAAAAAATAGGAATTTTAATTGCCAAATACAATTATAAGGCATTTTCCGACACCTGGCCTCTGGCCCTCGATGAAGATGAAGAGTAGTCGCGCTTTTTATTTATTTATTTATTGATCGTGTTTTATATTTTTTATATATATAGATTTTACCTAATAAAGATTTTTAACTTAAAAAAAAAAAAAAAAAAAAATAAAAGCCCAGCAGTGATGCTAAAAAGGCGTACGCGAACCGAATGGGAAGTATTGAGGGAAACCGTACCACAACAATGGTTAGAGACCGGGAACCAGCGGATGTTCAACGTAGGAGACTTGGTTTGGGTACGCATGTTTTTGGGACCAAGCAAATGGGTAGAAGGCACGATAAAAGCCAAGCACGGTAGTCGTTCGATGTATGGGCACAGGGAAGAAAGCACCACCGACACGTGGATCAAGTAAGGAAACGGAAAATCCTGGATTGGACCACACTGGGACAAGAGAACGGGTGGCCGCAGAGGATACCATCAGAAAGGGAAGCGGGAACAGATGCTCCAAGCGAACAAATGCACAACCGGGGAACAAGGGCACAAATTCAAAACCAGTCAGGAACGCCTAGAGAAGAACCTAGATACCCGCAGCGTAGTCGGAAACGGTCAGCATTCCTTAAAGATTTTGTCTGTGAAAAAGGGGGAACTGTAGAGAGGTAATTGGTGTGCGAAGTGCCTCCGGGGATACGTTATTTACCGATGTGTTGTCAATCAAATTACCGTTAATTGGTTGTAACTTATATATTCGTTTGATATACACGATTTAGACACTTACTATTTTAGTATCCCTGTAACGTGTATTAAGTAATACTCCCTGTGGTAACAATAAGCAAAGTTAAATAATCCGACTTCAGTAATATCTCTAAAAATATTTAATAAGACCATGATAATATTTATTTAAGAAAGGATTGGTTAAAATAATTGTCTTTAAAAAACCGATTAATTATATACCAAATGTATATAATTTTAAAACAATTAAGTTCAAATTATACAAATTTTGCCCTACTGACTATAACCTTAACATTATTGAGATATTGGATTGATTATTAATAGTTCTATCTATCGTATATTAATTGCTTTTATTAATGCATCAATTTAAGTGTTTATAATTTTGAATCACTTATAAATGCATAATTTTTTTAATGTGCAGCCCTAAAATGTTCAGTGTAGCTTTTTAAAAATCTCGTGTATGTCAATAAAATACGCTAAAGTTTAACCCATAGACTAATAATAAATACCAAAAAATTAGAAAGTAAGGCGCCATCTTGGGGCATATAATAACAAACAAAAAGGTACTCATTTTTAAAACTCTAATGTAATTTCAAAAAATTAAAAGCTACTATCACATAACAAACGCTCCCAGCAAACCAAAAAATCTAAAAATAAAGCATACTTTTTTATATTTTGGAAATTTTATAATTATGAAACATTTTGTTTTCATGTACACACACACAATAGAGGCCTAGGTTACGTTCTAACTTTCATTGATATAATCCTACGTTGATTGGTTATATCTATGGCTACTTTTAATGAGATGTCTGGCTAGCTCCACAAAAACGCGATCAGAAACAAGTATTATCACAAGGCAAATAATTTATTATATAAAAACATTATAAATTATATAAACATTTTTTTCTTTTTGGTCGTATTTGTGGCTAATTCATCTTCATCAAATTCACTATCTAGCATCGAACTCAATTCATCACTGCTAAGATTATAACTAGTTGGGCAGGTGTCTTTCTTTGAACTTGTCATCCAGTCGGGTAGTTTACGTTTAGGCGAATCAGTAATAACAACATGAGATTCTCCGCACCAATCCTAAAGCAAATATATGCATAGTAATTATATTTTCATCATTAGGAGACGTTTATAATAATAGGAGATTCATTTTAATAACACATGTCTAAACCCCCGTCTTAATACACGATTCAACTTCAAAGCGCCATATTTTTTGTCCAAATATGCGATTTACATGTCGTGGAATTAACAATTTCGTTTACCATGTGAATATGCATTAGTAAGCGTAATTAAAGGATAAATATTTGTTTTATGAGAAAAAACACAAAAACAAATCAAAAATGGCGTGACGCTCTTATTAAGACGCGGCTATGTTTTAACGTGCATTCGCTTTTTTAATCTAGATTCAAAATCGCGTTTTAAGACACACCCTAAGTTACGGTAATAAAATCTGTATTATTTATAATTTTCTTATAAAAATTCCTTTTACCTTAGACTGGCTTCCTAAACCGACTTGTTCAACTTTAGAATCATCCACTGATGTATCGTGTAGAACGTTAGCAATATTTTGAGAGGGCTTCGCTTGTGTTGAATCTTGCGGATTTGACAAAGTAAATCCAACACCAGTTGTGCCATAATTTTTTTCTAACAGTGCGATAACGAGATTAATTTGATCGTATGTTACGTGCGGAGGCAAAAGATTTTTGATGGGCGCTAAACGACTAATATCTAAAAGCGATATTTGCAAAAAGTTGTATGGAAAATATGAATAAAAAAATAAGTAATTTATTGTGGTTTACCAATAAGGAATTAAAAATTTGTATATAATATTAGCTAGATCAAATTATTTTAAAATTCTATCAATTTATAGCTGAATGCTTTTAAATTTGAAATTCATACGTTATTTCACTCTAGGGGCTGGGTAAATTTAAATATGAAGTGTTGAACCGGAAAGGGTAATGAGTCTTGAAATTACAAGTTGATAAATAACTTTAATTTATAAAAAAAATTTAAGCTAGAATGTTTCACTTGAACTTATGGGAGGATCTCTAATAGTTTTGCAGATTAAATCTTCGATATCTTTGGTAAGTCCTAATCGCGCTAATCCTATATATCCCTCATAGGGCAACCCTTTTTTAATGGCGGCACACACGTGATTTACTATGGTTGATTTGGTACATTGCCGTTTTTCGGCCAAAGTTTCGAGGTTTAGGCTATGGTTCGACATGAACTCCACGTAAGTGGTTCGAGCATTTGATGGTAATACGCTTATATCATCACACCCAACCAAGGAGACCTCCTACCCCATATAAATCGAAACATGTTTAAAAATTAATTTGCAAATTGAAATTAATATTTCTTAAATAAGATGAAACGTCGCGTTTGAAGTGACTTTTTTGCGGAAGGATTGTTGTCGAGGCAGTGGAGATGTGGTTAGACAATGTTTTTCGCAAAAAGACGTCACGCTAGCTATGAATTGGCTTCCAAATTTAGTGATTCTAGCCTCGGGAAAACTTTCAACGCGTCGTAAACTTTCGATATCCAACGGCCTTTAAAAGTTTATAATATTACAAAATATTAATTGCTATGCAATTTATGGGCTCGTTTTTTGGTGTCCGTCGTCCGTCCGTCGTCCGTTACCCTCCCTATCAATTTGCATTGGGTATATTAGGTTATCGCTTTTTTAAATTAATGCATGAGAAAGAGTTGCCCCACCCCTCATCTCTATCTCCCTCGCTGTGTTATTTTTTAAATTAATGCATGAGAGGTGCCCCACCCCTCATCTCTATCTCCCTCGGTGTTATAATATAAGATTTGTTAAATTATCTATTATATAATAAACATAAATAAAAGTTGTTTTAATTGCTATGCAATTTAACTAGTTAAATAATAAACATAAATAAAAGTTGTTTACTTTTAATTGCTATGCAATTTAACTAGTTTTTGTTATATAATAAACATAGATAAAAGTTGTTTACTTTTAATGCTATGCAATTTAACTAGTTATATAATAAACATAAATTAAAGTTGTTTACTTTTTAATTGCTATGCAATTTAACTAGTTTTGGGGTTAGAATCCCGGAGTTTTTTTGACTCTTATGATTGTTCTTGTTACTATCATTGATAATAAGAATTTTTGGCCGTCCGCTGGCTGCTGACCAATGAAAAAAATGACCATTGGCCAAAATGTGAATCGAAATTATTTTTTTCGTTTTTTTGACTATTATGATTGTTCCTGTTTCTACCATTGCTATTATGACTTTTTGGCCGTCCGCTGGCTGCTGACCAAGGTTATATAATAAACATAAATAAAAGTTGTTTACTTTTAATTGCTATGCAATTTAACTAGTTTTTGGGTTAGAATCCCGGAGTTTTTTTTGACTCTTATGATTGTTCTTGTTACTATCATTGATAATAAGACTTTTTGGCCGTCCGTTGGCTGCTGACCAATGAAAAAAATGACCATTGGCCAAAATGTGAATCCGAGTTAATTTTTTCGTTTTTTTTGGCTATTATGATTGTTCCTGTTACTACCATTGCTATTATGACTTTTTGGCCGTCCGCTGGCTCCTGACCGATGGAAAAAATGACCATTGGCCAAAATGTGAATCGAAATTATTTTTTTCGTTTTTTTTGACTATTATAAATTTATATCCACTTTTACCGTGTCCTGGCTGCTGACCAATGGAAAAAAATGACCATTGGCCAAAATGTGATTCGAAAATTTTTTTTTCGTTTTTTTTTGACTATTATGAATTTATATCCACTTTTACCGTGTCCTGGCTGCTGACCAATGGAAAAAAATGACCATTGGCCAAAATGTGATTCGAAAATTTTTTTTTCGTTTTTTTTTACTCTTATGAATTTATATCCACTTTTACCGTGTGCTGGCTGATGACCAATGGAAAAAAATGACCATTGGCCAAAATGTGAATCCGAGTTAATTTTTTCGTTTTTTTTGACTATTATGATTGTTCCTGTTACTACCATTGCTATTATGACTTTTTGGCCGTCCGCTGGCTCCTGACCGATGGAAAAAATGACCATTGGCCAAAATGTGAATCGAAATTTTTTTTTTTTTTTTTTTTGACTATTATAAATTTATATCCACTTTTACCGTGTCCTGGCTGCTGACCAATGGAAAAAAATAACCATTGGCCAAAATGTGATTCGAAAATATTTTTTTCGTTTTTTTTGACTATTATGAATTTATATCCACTTTTACCGTGTCCTGGCTGCTGACCAATGGAAAAAATGACCATTGGCCAAAATGTGATTCGAAAATTTTTTTTTCGTTTTTTTTTACTCTTATGAATTTATATCCACTTTTACCGTGTGCTGGCTGATGACCAATGGAAAAAAATGACCATTGGCCAAAGTGAGCATCAAAATTTTTTTTCCCGTTTTTTTGGCTATCATTGACTTATAGAGTATCTGTTGGTACTGACCAATGGAGAAAAAATGACCATTGGCCAAATTTTTGATTTTTTTAATTAAAAATTGTTCAAATTCAACAAAAAATTTCTCCCAACAATTCTGCAAATTCTTAACATTGTGATGTTTTATAATATAATGTTTGTTAGACCCATAATCACTAAAGGCCATAAAAACTAATATAATACGCAACTAGATGCAAACACTAAATCTAACCCTAACCCTTGCCTATATTACATTTTGCCTATATTACATTTTGCCCATAAATGGAAAATTTGCATAAAAATTAATAATTAATTAATCATTAGGCATTGAATACCCCCCTATAAGCATTCTCGCCCCTTCCCACCTTTCTCGCCCATAAATTGCATAGCAAATATGATACATTTATACGAAGTATAGATGAGTCGTCCCCCCTTCCCTTCCCCCCTTCCCTTCTCCCCTCCCCCTTCCCACGAGGGCCGAAGGCTCGAGTTTAATTTTTAATAAAATAAACGATTTTGCATAAAAACAACAACAACATATATGCAATATATGTTTGGTTTTTTGTTCACCTTATAATATAAACAAGCATAATTAATTACTTTTACTACAATACACGAATAAGGTTGGCATCAAAAGTGATAATTTTTTTACACACTAACTTTGCGCTTAATACTACCAACAATACACGAATAAGGTTGGCATCAAGAGTGATAATTTTTTACACACTAATGCGCTAAATACTACCATAACTAGTGTTGTAAAAACGGCTGGGTCTTGTTTGGTCGACCTTCGGTTTTAGTCGACTAAATATATACAGACCAAATTTTTTTGGTGAATTTTTATTAGTCGCCTCCTGAGATTTATTGGTCAAACCTATGGTCTGTATATGTTTAGTCGACTAAAAAAAAGGTCGACCAAACAAAACCCAGCCCTTTTTACAACACTAACCATAACCTTATAATTTTTTTGATATTTTTTGTTTTTGAACTATAGAATAAATGATAAATTCAAACTTTAATTTGGCTATATCTGCCAAATTTTTGTTGCTGGCGATCATGAAAGGTGCAACTTTATGATCATTGGCGAGGAGAGAACGTAGCTGTAGCAATTCTTGAAAGAGCTTAGCGTTCAAATTGTCGTTTTGCTCATTTACAGGTCCAACTTCTCCAGGCTGTTTGCCATTATCATGAATGGTTCCTTGTCCACAAGCTAACCAATCATGTCCACCCTGGGTTAATTTGGCTTTCGCGTTTTCTAAATTTTTGCCATTGGATACTATTGGAATCATCGGTATTATCCTTGTTGATAAAATAAATATTGATTAAATAAATTGACATAAAATGTGAGGGCCAAAAATGAGCTACAATTTATATGCGATGATCTTTATTATAATAAGTCGCATAAGAATTCCTGTTGAATCCTGTTTTTAAACAAGCATTTCATTAAAGAGCAAAAAACATTCACTCAAAATTAAAGTTTATATTAAAATAATGGTCTCCAATTACAAATTAACAAAGACTTTACGTTTTCTAAGTTCCAAAAATCATGAAATAATCTTCAGAATCGGAGTTCACTATTACAATTTATGAAATTTCTTTTTCATTTAAAATTTTGTATTGTAATTAAAAAACACATAGTCAAAAATCATAAAATAGGTTCAGAATTAGAGTTCACTATTATAATTTACGAAATTTCGTTTTCATTTACAAAACCTGCAAGTTAATATCAATAAAAAAATTTCCCAACTTTTCCATATAATTTTTGGTAGTGGTATGATCTTCAGCTAAATCTGTATCCCATTCCAGTAGTAAAGCAGTTTGATCGGGGTTGGTTTCGTATCTTTTTAACCAAGCCTTACCTTTGGCCGTCATAGCAATAGTAGAACCAAAGACACTTGTCAGTTGATTTTCGGTTAAATATCCTTCTAACAAAAGTTTTCGCCCTAAAATGTAATTTTTACAAAATGATCTTTTAAATTTTCGAGACATAAAAAATTTATTCATACAAAAGATTTTATAACAAATAAGTAAATTATATGCGTTAAATTAATTTGATTTTATTAAAATTCGCTATGTTTTCTCACACACCTCATGAATAAAATTTAAATGGTTTCGCTTTAATCTTTTAAATCCAATAAATTTCCGTAAATCTACAAAATATTGCACTACCCTACGCAAAAAATCGCCTTAAAATACGCAAAAAATCTTTAGTTTTTATCCGGTTTTTAGGTGTATTAACAATAGAGCCCTGCACGGGCCGGGCCTATAATTAAAATTTAATCGGGCCTGGGACTCAGGTCGGACCTGATGACTCAACTCAAGCCGAGGCTTAAGCCCGGCCCCAAGCAAAATCTAGCTAAAAAATATGTTGAAATTTTCTACAATTCCTTAGTTAAGTAGGCTATTTAGAGGAGACAAAATATATTTGTGTAAAATGAAAAAGAGGCGGGTGGGTATTCTGAAAAAATAGTTTGTTATAAATTTACATTTCAAAAAATTCGAGTCGGGCTCGGGTCGGGTAAAATTAAATAAAAAGTATCGGGCTCAAGCCGAATAAATTCCATTTTGCAGGGCTCTAGTTAACAATCATTCGAAGCAATTCTAACCGTAGAAAAAAATTTCGAATCAAATTACCCAGAGCTTTCCACCATTTCTCGCTCCGATATTTCCCTTGTCCATAGCCGGGTTTTTTTGTCATGTAATAGCTTAGGCGTTTACAGGAAGATCCTCTCAAAAATAGGATGGGGACATTAAGTCCATAGCCAAAATCTAGAGTTCGCATTGCACAAAATAGATCGTGGGCTTCACGCCCCACTTCGATTGACTCTTTATGGTTATATGATGCCTCCCGTGTCTGTATTTTATTGGCCCACCCATCTGGCAAGGGAGGCGTTACTCTATGTAATCAATAAAATCAACAAACCGACAATTTTTAATTAAAAACCACCGGAGAGTGCCAGATTTGAGGTTTTAGTTAAATTTGATAAACAAATACAGGCTCATCACATGATATTGCATGGCATCCCTTTTAACGATGTAAAATTGAAACTTAATCCTAGGGTATATGCGGTAGTGTTGTAAAAACCCAGCCGTTTTTACAACACTAGTATGCGCTGAAAAATTTTATTTTACGTTTCACAGATGAGACATTAATATTCTGAAATTTTTGTTTTACATTTTTAAAGTTATATCAAATTTTCAAAAAATCTATCGTGCCCCTAACAAATTAGTCTTAATGGGATCGTGGCAATAGAGTGCAATGTAGACAGAGCTCTATCTACTAAATCTACTAAAAGAAATCAATAAAGGCTTAATAAGGAGGGTAGAGGAGTGTAATTTAATTAAGATGATGGCCTGACAGCCTCTTAGTCTAATAAATTTCACGAAATTTTATGACTGTTTTATTATCTTACTTATCTAAATTTTAATTAAAAAAGCATTTCGATACTCGTGCCCCTTCCCTAATGAAATAGGAACTTTCATAATATTGAGAATTAATGTATAAATTTTTGATATCCCATCTAATCAATAAAAAAGTTTCTTTATTTATTCCCTTTTACTAATCAAAATTACGTATCAAATTGACACAAAAATTGTTGATGAAATTTTTGAAATTACTTCACGGGCATAGCCAGAATTGGATTTAGAGGGGGGGGGCATTATTATTAAGGGAGGGGCAAAATGATATTTTTGTAGTAATTTAAGCCATAGCTTATACTAAATTTTGGACAAAATGCATTTAGAGGGGGCAATACTAGGGGGGAGGGGTAAAATAATATTTTTTTTTTTAATTTTAGCCATATTCAATTTTGAAGAAAAAAATGGATTTAAAGGGTGGGGGTAACCGCCCTCTCTTTCACCCCCTGACTACACCTTTCAAATTACTTGTTTTTAAGACAATTATCGCAACATCTACTGAGCCCAGTGAGATGATTTGGCTCCTCGAGTTCATTATGGTTTCGGAAGAAGGCTAAGAGACCACGCCTTCTACACTTGAAACTTTTCACATATTTTTCCATTTCGTTTATCATTTGAAAATGTTTCGTACGATACATTTCGCATTTTATGGATCGCGCCATTTGTCTAAATGCAAATAAAAAGCGATTTTCCGCCATTTTGAAATGCGCACAAATAAGGAGGTGTAAAATGTGTTATGCTTTAACGTGATTTTTTTGCACATTTTTTATAATAAAAAAGGAAATAAAAAATAAGATATTAAACTAGAACAACATTATAAACAATATAAATTTGACAAATTTATAAGTTCCTCATCTCCTAACACAAAATTTTAGGTTGGATAGCAAAAAAATAACGACAAAATATCAGGGTTGTTATTTTTCATGCAATTTACTTAAAAATTAAAGTTGTTAGAGCTAAATCCCTAAGCAAAAAGCGGGATTTGAAGCACTAGAGGCAAAATTTTAAGCATTTTGCAAGGGCAAATATAAAATGTTGCTTTAATATTGACAATAATATGTAATATTAATGTGTGTCGGTCGACCGCCGAGAAGAAGCCTTATTAATAAAAGCAATCGAAATTTAATGACGTAATTCACAGGGTTATTCCCCGGTCAACACCGTTTACCTTTTCAATTAAAAATAACAATATTTTCAGCACAGATACCACTTATACCCCACACTAATGGCAAAATTTTAAAATCATAGAAGCGTGGCAATTATAAATAAAGCTATGGGGCATTGGAATTAGAGGAAGACAATAATGATTTAGGGAGGAGCAATTTTGACATTTTAGCCATAATTTTAATAAATTTAAGCAAGTTTTTGGATTTAGTGGGGGGCAGCAGCCCTATCATGCCCCCCTTGGCTAAGCCCATGAATAAAGAGCTCTACCAATATTTGTTTGCAAACAGCAATTTTTTTACAACAAATGTATGGAAATTTACTGTCTTTTTTTTTGACACTATATTAACCTTTATGAAGAGAAAAAAATAAAATTTCGCAATTAAAAATAAGATTTATTTCTGAAATCAACAGATTTTTCATTTTTTGGCTTCACTTTCGGGCAACTTTAACAAGATTTTACAGGAAATCATTGGTCTAGTCGGGAGAGGGGGCCAAGAAAGACGTATGTACCCTAAAATCCTTATAAGTACCATAAATTGAATAGCAATTAATAGGGGAGAGTTTTTTGCCTTTCTATTCTCAATTCAAAGTCATGCAAGGCCAACGTAATGAATAGAGAACTGGGCCATAAAAATTACCCGAACCCCGTTGTCTGAACGTCTCGCATAAGACTCTAAATCGAAATCATCTGTACTTTAAGGGGGAACTCCCTATTGATAAGTGAAGGCAATGTATATAAGGGGAAGGGGGGCACAAAAAAATCGATAATAAATCGTATTGTTCGACTGAGGGGGATGGGCCTACCTATGGCAGGTATGATTGATGGAAGAATCATAAAAGGAAAAATAAATTGCCATTTCTACCTTCCCCCTCTCCTTCCCCAAACCCATCATTTTTTTGTATTATTTGTGATCAATATTTTGATACACCTTTTTATAACCACAACCTTACCCACAGTCTTTGTCAATCATCGCAAATATATTTCGTTCGATGGCTTGCTGCTAGTTTGTAAAACGGGAATACTATTATTACTATCGCGCGCCTTCGCTAAAATCTCATATTTCGCTCTATTTATAAATTCCTCAAACCCAAATTGCATATAGAATATGTAAAGCTATTGGCCTTGGAAAAGATCTAACAAAATTTATCATAGCACAATGAAATCTTCAAGAATTCAAGACGATGCCTACGAACCCTTAAAATTTGACACTAATATAGCTGACATTCCGAAGGAAAGACTCAAAGATATTTACGAAATATTCGCGGTTTTGGATAAGGATAAAGATGGTTCCATATCGTTACAGGAGATGGGAAACCTTTTGAAAACGCTGAGACTAGGTGCTAAAGAAGAAGAAAATAGCTCGTATGCGAAAGAAGAGAATCCCAATGAAAAATTTGTGGAGACGGAGCAGAGAAAAGGCAAGCTAGGAGTAGTTCCTAAAGAGTTACGAACGGCTCTAAGCACTACTGACACCCCCGACATTAGTGAGAAAGTTGGTGAGACCAAGGGCAGTTTGGAGGAAAAAATAATGGCATTAGCCGACGTAGATCGTAATGGAACCATCGATTTCGAAGAATTCGCTCGCCTAGCTGACCGAGAGTTACCGCAAAATCACGACTTGCGAGCTTCTTTCAAGCGCTCCCACCACAACCAACGGGCCCAAGACCAACAACCCGAACCCGAGCGGGAAGTGATGGGCGCAGTTGACGACGGAGAAAAAGAGTATTTAGCGCTGCTGCAAGAATTATTTTCGGCTTTTGACGCGGACGGGGACGGATACATAGACGCGGGCGAGATTAGGAGAGTGCTAGAGGCTATAGGGATAGATGCCTCGGACTCGGACCTTCGGCACATGATGGAACGAGCTGATAGGGATGGTAATGACCGCATAGATTTCGATGAATTCGTTCGCATGAATAGGGATAGGGATGAGAGAAGGCCGTCGTCAACTAACGTTAATACCCCCCTCCCAGACCCCCAAACCTCCAAGAAGAAGACCAACCAAGCTGGAGGACTATTAGATAAGGCCAGACGTTTTTTCGATTGTAGAAAATTGCACCTTCTCAAACAGCAAAATCCAAACACAGTTATCGCATCGCCTTCGCATTAATCCCTCCCCCATTCCCTAAACCTATTACAAACCACAGGGTTGTGCATCCGGTATTGTTTGTATAGTCGATCTTTATTCCTCCTTTTACATAAACTCTATTATACCCTTCACACATAATGTACTATGTATATATTGCAGCATTAATGTTTGGAAACTTGACAATAAATTGTAATCTTCCATTCCAAAATCAAAAAAAATAAAACCGCAGTTTAAATTTGATTTGTTTGACCCTGGACAGAGGCTAAAATTCATTTTAGCTCAAATTGAAGAAAAACACCTTTTGTCGTGTTCTTCACATTAGAAATAAATATTTAAGCTGCCTACCTAGCTTCTTTTTAAAAGAATGGATGACTTTTTTAACGAGTTGAATTCTAAAATGATTGCCACTAGCCAGCATTGTAACGCACGAGTTTTAAGTTTAAACGTCCAAGAACGTCGTCAAATACATACATGGGCGTAGCCAATGGGGAGGGGGGCGGGAACAGGGAGAGGCGGCTGCCCCCTCTAAATCCAAAATTTGTTTAAATTTTTTAAAATTATGGCATAAATTTCAAAATGATCATTTTGCCCCTCCCCAAATCATTTCCCACTCCCCTCTAATTCAATCCTGGCTACGCCCATGAAAACACATATTTAAACAATCACACGGTATATTTAAATATTAATTGGTTATTAATACATTTCATTTTTATGCTGATTTTATGCTAATAGTGCTGTCAAAAATTGAGAAAAAACTGCTTTCCAAATAATACAAACTTGAATATGAGGATAAGCAAAAAACAATTATAAATGCATTAAAAATTAATGGAAAATTTCGACATTCAATTAAACAAGAATGAGTTTGTTTTACTTCATCTTAACTAAAACAAAACGGGGAATAAAAATTAAAATGCTTTTAATATTTTATGACTTGCTCTGTTGCTCCTAGCTATTAATATCGTCTTTAACGCGACACCGCTTAACATTGTAAGATATAAGTAATTTTATTAATACCTATATAATTTATGGGCTTACTTTTGATAAAAAAATGTCCATTAATAGAGCATAATGATTCTGGATATTATGTTGTGTGCATGGGCGTAGCGGTGGTGGAGAGGGGCGACTGCCCCCTCCCCCTATCTATCAAAATTTATAAAAAAAAATCATTTTGCCCTCCTTAAATCATTATTGCTCCCCTCATTTTTTTGTTCCGACTGATTATCTTTACAAATCTCAAACGCTTTTTTTGAACTTTGTTTAAAACGGAAAACTGCGAAACTGGCTAAATAATTGACGAAAAATAAAGGATGACCGTTGCTTACATTTTAGTTAATAACGGTTGGCTGGAGGCCAAAATCTTTTTTTAATTATTGGTGCTAATTTGCACATCACACTTTTTGACACTCGCTCCGCTTGATGCTTTATAATGGAAACCTAGAAATCAGACTAAAATTTTGTCTAAAAATAAAACCGCAGTTTAATATGATATGTCTGACCTTGGCCAGAGGGCGAAATTCGCTTTAACTAAAATTGAAGAAAACACTATCGTGCTTGTGAAATTGGAAATTCGAATTTAACCCATTAAGACCGGACCATAGAAATCTTCGACAGATTTTCATAAAATTTGGAATTCCTAGGTGATTTTGCACCAATAAAACAAATTTAAAAAAAAATTGAAAAAAAAACTTGTTTACTGCCATTTTTAAGGTGTCGTATATATCATACGGTAGGACATGCTGTCTTTATGGCTGTATAAAACGAACTTTTAACCCTATAACTACTCTACTTTCTGTAAAAGCATAGCTGGAGATAAATTGTCTTAAAGTTTATTTCAAGATTTATAAAAAATAATCACAGAAAATATGAATAGTATTGTAAAAGTTATAAAGTATGATATTGAATAAAACAATTTATGTGAAGTCCCACGTTGCATTTTGTGCATATAAATTTCACAGACTTGTGACAAACCCCAACCTCCTTTGTGTTGGGTTCTTAGCAGGCCAATGTTCAAGCTTATCGAACCGAACCTCGGTATAAACATTGCTGATCCGCTTTGGATATGCCGTCCTCAGGCGACAGCAATATCCATTGGGTTTGTTCAAGCACCAAAATTTAAACCCAAATCTTATGGGCTTACCACGGATAAATTGTTTCAAATGAAATCTACCATAGTAGGGCTCCATGGCCTCATCTAAAGAATATATCATCGGATTAGACGCAATATATTTTTCAAAATTGTTGTTGATATGGTTCATTAAAACATTAACTTTTTTTATGCTTCCAAGTTCCCTGTTAATATTGTTATCAGAAAAGTGTAAATACTTAAAAATAGTATTGAACCTATCTCTTGCCATACAATTAACAATGGCACTATTATTAAAATCTGCCTGAGTTGCCAATATAGTCGCTTTTGTGGCAACTTACAATACCCTGATAATAACAACACACCTAGCAGTTTGTAAATTTCATCACATGAAACATTAAAAGTTTCATCACTATACTTATATTTAGCATATTTTTCACTTTCTCTACATATAATCTCTACTAAACTTGGATCCCAAAATAGTTGGAACACTTGTAAAGGTGTCAGGGCATCTTTTTGTATAAAAGTCAATATATTTGGAACATTTTCTTTAATATTTTGAATTTTAAATTTTGTATGTTCATTAGTTTCTGGCATAAGATTTATTGGACTCCAAGATAAGAGTTTTTGTTTTT
Source organism: Gordius sp. MW1 (assembly GCA_964036665.1). Classification (NCBI taxonomy): domain Eukaryota; kingdom Metazoa; phylum Nematomorpha; class Gordioida; order Gordea; family Gordiidae; genus Gordius; species Gordius sp. MW1. Next base: position 24,723,151 of record OZ038529.1, on the reverse strand, counting down.
TTGAAGGATTGTCATCTTTATAATTTGGGATAGGAATTTCTAATAACATTTCTGTAGTTAATTGAATTACTTCATTATCTATATCTCTTATTAAAACTTCAGCTTTTCTTGATAAGACCCCAGGTCCTAACTTATGAGGATCATTAATCAAAACTTCATTTTCATCCTCTGAAATTTCATCTTTATCAGAATCCAGATAGTCTGGAGGTGGAACTAAGGCCAGATCAATTTGTTGAACATTGCTCAATAAGGTAGTATTAGATTCCAATAGAGTAAGCACTTCTTCTGTATTCAAAGGCCTACGGTATGATATATACGACACTCAATTTTAAAGACATATTTTAATATTAAAGTCTTATAAATTTTATATAAAAAACATATCATTTTAAAGAGAAATTTTTATAGTTTAATAATATATCAAATTAAATTAATTAAATATTGTTTATATAAAACTTTATTAACAAATACTTACGGAAGGTTCTGTTTTTTCGAATTTCTAGAATTACACTTGCTTTTACGAGTTAAAGAAGGCATTGAATAAGGAAACACAATAAAAATGATCCACCAGAAAGGTAGATCACATTTTAAGCTTCAATAAAAACTATGTTTGATAATATCTAAGGGCCATTAAGTATTAAAATTTTTAGACTAAAAATGGTCTATTTTGCGTATGATAAATACGACGGTAGGTCTAAATGGGTGCTGACAACCTAGCTTCTTTTAAAAAAATGGATGACGTTTTTAACGGGATGCATTTTTTATACATACAAAAAGTAAAAATTTTATATGCTTGTGGAATCTCCATCTGCCCTTACCTCTTGTGGTATCTAAGGGCGTTTCCAGATTTGGAATCAAAGGGGGGAGGGCAATAATGATTTAGGGAGGGGCAAATGATAATTTTTTGAAATTTTAGCTATAATACTAATAAATTTGAACAAATGTTTGGATTTAAAGGGGGCAGCCGCCCCTTCCGGCCCCCCTGGCTACGCCCATGGTGGCATCCCTTTGTTCCCCTACAGCCTAATTGCTTTTATTGCTATTACAATATGTTTATGACGTTTAAAGCAGATCTCTCAGAGATCAGAGACTTTAATGGACGTCATGGGCAAAGAGGGGCATCATCTGCGCGTACTCTTGCTAAGCTCGTGAAAAAATGAAAGTTTTTCTTCTTCCACACAAAACATCCAAAATACAATTTTCTATTCCTGTAAAGATTAAATTTCCCAATAAAAATCAAATATTTGGTAAACCCCTTCGAAAAATCATTATACGGTAAATCCGTGTCGTAAAAACGGCTGGATTTTGTTTGGTTACGGTTTTAGTCGACTAAACATGATCATACCAAAGATTTGACCAAAAAAATTTTGGTCTGTTTGTGTTTAGTTGACCAGAACGAAAGGTCGACCAAAGAAGACCCAGCCGTTTTTACATCACTAATTAAAATTCATGATATCTATTACATACTCATCGCTAAATAAGACAAAAATATATTCCTCTATCAAAATTGCAAAAAAATCACACCATAATTTCTATAAATTTTCCAATAATTTTAACGTTTCCTAGATTTACTTATGTAAAATGAAATCGGGAGTCGCATAAAAGATGTGACTATGACAATTGGGTTGTCCGTCTCGTCCAGCTCGTCCCATTTCTTGATAATAGGAGGCAGGTCCATTTGGGGACCCATAATGTATGATATTTTTGATGTCAGGCTTATCAATACCCAACCCGAAGGCAATAGTTGCTACGACAGCCTTTACTTCATCCTTCAAGAATGCGTTGTGAGATGCCCTTCTTTGAACTGGACTTAAGCCGGCGTGGTAAAGTGCACTCCTAACACCTATATCTGTAGTAAGTAATCGTTAAATGCCAAGTTTTTTTGGTGTTTTTGCCAAGTATTATAAATTATATGTAGTAAATTTATATGATCACATGTATTGTACAAAACAAAGTGAAAGCATTAATATATTCTAACTTTAAACCTATAATGTAAGATATTTATCTAATGATATCTAAAAAATAATATATGCAAAAATTGTTGAATTATCAAAGCATATTGTTTATCAGTACTGACGCATCATAAATGCATAAGCAATATGTGGCCCCAACAATTAAATGAAAAGCAATTCCTGAAATATCAAATTATAATATTCAATTGGTCAAGTTAGGTAGAGATTATTAAACAAACTTTACATATGATTTAGTAAAAGATAAAACACATTCCAAGTTTGGTTTAGATTAAATGGCTCAATGATATATATATATATACCTAGTAACATATCAAAAATTTCTTCTGCACAACGTCTAGTTGGGCAATAAATGATTGTAGGTCCAGAGAAATCGTAAGAGATTTTACCCAAACCATCCTCACCAGGTAAATCATCAAAAAAATCAGCCTCTTCATTCTCCATAACAAATCCATGGTTAATGACATTTGATTCGGATCTCGTCAGAATTCCTATTTCTAAGAGACTTTTAAAATCTGTTCTCATATCGGATGGAGACACTTTTTGACTAGCTGACAGGAATATGTTTGGCCTGTAAAAATGGGGTTAATTTGTGATATAGCTATAGAAATCAAGGTCTCTCCAGCTTTTAACTCATGTTCAGAATTTTTTATTTAGATTTGATCTAGAACTCCATGTATCACTTTTTTTATAAAAGTAATTGTCGAACTCTTACATTGGAGTAGGGAGGGGGTGGTTTCGGGTTAACCCCCCCCCCCCCCATTGATTAAATTTATAATTATTACTCCCTAAAACTGAAGATGTTGTAAATGCGTTTCTATCTAAAGATCGTCGATTTTGATTTTCAATTTATATAATTTTAATATTGTATATTTAATAAAAATAAACATTTGTTGGAATTTTACTGTTTATTATTTTTACGCTATTGTCACTTTAAACTTGTGGGGAAAAAACATTTTTATCCAAAAAAAAGTTTCAAAAAAATTTAACCTTGAACATTTTAAACCCCCCCCCCCCTTCTTGAGAAAATCCTAGTTACGCCTATGAACTCTCACTATCTGGTAGTATTGTAAAAATGGCTGGGTTTTGTTTTGTCGACCTTTGGTTTTAGTCAACTTGACAAAAACAAACCAAAGCTTTTTTGGTATCTTTTTCTTAGTCTAAAATTTAAAAAACAAACCAGATTCTACCGTTACACTTAGTATAACGAAGGTTGACCAAACAAAGTCGTTACAATACTACTACCTAGTTAATGTAACAATGTCATTCTTAAAATCAACAGATAAACATGATATACATTAGTAATTTTTGACAAGTTTGCCATTATGTTTTGTATTGTTTGAATAAAACTATAAGCAAGTGCTTAAAACAATCTACTTAATAAAGGTGGTAAAAATAAGACAAATTTATCTAATATAATTTAAGGAATATTATAAAAGTCTGACCGATCTAAATTTGAATGTAAAATTTGTGGATTTTTTAAGTTGAGACATTTAATAATATCATCTTCAACATCTTTAGTGGCAGTTGCTGTTACTGCAAGTACAGGCACATTTGGCAATCTTTGTTTGATACATCCCAATCTTCTGTAAGCATCTCTAAAATCATGGCCCCATTGAGATACGCAATGGGCTTCATCTATAGCTACCAATGTTATCCCTAACAATCCAATCAATAGGTTTAAAAATATCCCAATAATTCTTTTAAGTAATATTTATTTTACAGTAAGTCTTAATCATAACTACTTTAATAACTTAATAAATTGAAGTTTGTTTCAAATCGAAACTTAGGCGTATAGTAAATAAATTAGGCAAAGTTACAATTAGTATAATAAATTTATTAATTAGTCAAATATGTTAGTTAAATACTTTAAAAATGGATATTTATGAGCATTATTTAAGTCATTTAATTAAAACAGTTTAATAATGTTTATGTTTGTAATTGAGATATCAACATAACATTTTACATGAGATCAATTAAATGAACCTTTTTCATCGTTTATCTTTTCTAAAATATCTGGTGATTTGGATATATATTCAGGAGTCATATATATTATGCTATAAACTCCTTCCAAAATAGACTTTAAAGTCCCTTTGTTGTTTGACTGAGCAGACCCCAAAAAGCATGCTGATATATTTCCTACTCTGGAATATAACCAGTTTAATTTTTTATGTGTAATTATTGCAGTTAATTATATAACTGCTATGAACAAAATATCAACATATATTAGTAAAGATTTTGAGTGTTAAAAGAAAACAAACAATAACATATAAGAAAATACTTTAAATTTGTGACTTGATCTTCCATCAGTGAGATTAAGGGTGATATAACAATTGTAATCTTTTGGGTAAATAAAGCGGGGAATTGGTAGCAAACACTTTTACCATAACCGGTAGCTGCAATTAAACACTGATCTCTCTTTTCTTGAATAACAGACCGGATAATTTCCCATTGCAAAGGTTTAAATGCCTCATGTCCAAAGTATTTTTTTAATATATTTACATGGTATTCTGACGGAGGTTCAGGGGAAATTTGCATTTTAAACTTATTCGCGCTTATAATTTCAATTTAACATATGATTTTAAAATTTTCCGCGGCTATTAGTCTATGGCGCTGAGTATTTCTTTATTTTCTATTATAGTTAGGAATTATAAAAATTATACGAATAGACGCAGTATATAAAAAAATAGTGCGTATATATATAAATAATTAGAGCTCGAAAACATTGCAGGTATCATCCTCTATAAAAGGCGAGTTGTCGGCCAGGGAGTTTAAATTGTATTTGTCAATAAGGATGCCCATTTTTTGTTATAGTAGAAGGTTTAGGAGAATATTCAGAAACTGGGCAACGTTTGCCGACTGCTTTACAAAAGTTAATTGCGCTTGGTCCAAATTTATCTGGGCAGGAGAACCCCGACCCTTTGCTAACACAAGCTTTGGAACTTTAGAATTTGAATGTATCCGAGACCATTCGACCTCAAAGCACGAGGCATATTCTGGACTAATATCGCTCTCCATTGATTACCTCGTCTAGCAGGGATGATGGCCAGCATTACAACCTTAAGTCCCTTGCTTTCGATGGTTCCGTTCCGGTCATGAGTGGCTTGAAGCCTATCCCTGTCACTATTTGGGAATGGTGCATGACGACTTTGAGCTTTTATATTCTATAACAGTTTGGGATTTAGTTACACTGAAAACTCTTCTTGTTGGAATTGTCTTACCCTAGTTGACGAATATGTTAGGCACCTTCATTACCTTGCAAATAGGCAGAATAAAACCAATTTATTTCCGCTGCCCTCTAAAAAGCAAAAATCCCCTCAATCCTTGAGCTCAAATCCATCTCTGGAAGATAGAATGCACCCTGAAGGCACTTATCTAGTCCCATGGCGAGTGACCTAGCACTAAAATAGGACTTTGCTTATCTCGACCTTTTTGCCCCTTACAGTTTTAATTACGGCGCTATCGCCACCGCAGAGGGGCTTACAACGACAAAATATTCTGTCCCTTTGGCATCCAATATTTTTACACTTGTTGTTGCCGCATGCTATGATTCGTTCGTTGCAGGCCATGAATCCTGTATAAAAAAATTGGAAAACGTTGTCCAAAATCAAAATTTTCCACGTCGTTGGCAACAACTATCCTTTGCCGACCCTTGTCTTATTAAGACAACAATGATATAGATCTTTGTATTTATTTAATATGCCTTTTTGTTTTACGTTTAAATATGTGACTTTGTTATCATGAAAATAAACTTTTTAACAAAAAAATGGGGTAAAAATTTTGGCTGGGACGAGGGCCTGGTGTTTGGCCGCCCTGCCGTCCCCTGCAAGAGTTAGTGCATTATAATTTTGGTTAAAGGTGGCGAAAAGGGTTAGACCATTTTGTCAGGAGATGATAGTTAGGCAGGCCGCATTCTTTCTTCCAACGAAGAGTCAGAAGGCTTTAAGACCGATAGAACGTTGGCCTTTTTATTGGCAGCCTAAATCAATGAGTTAATTTTGGTGTGGCTTATAAATTTATATAAGGTATTTCAGCATTGGGGGTGCCTGAAAGAACTTCTAGCAGGGGTATTATTTGAAGTAAGGTATTTTAAGTCTAAGGACAATAAAGTAAAAAAGCTCTGGATCCTTCAACATGAGTAAAATAGGATAAGCTTCTAGCCATCCAAGAATCCATTAAACAAAAACTTTAGGTTAATGTGTAATCAACGTAGCACGATAGAAACCAGCATCCCAATCTTTTTGTCTTGAGGCTATAGGGAATGGGGTCCCTGGGTTGACTTTGGAGCACCAGACATTTAGAGTCAGTCCAATGGATTGGTCATTACATGGTGTTGTAAGGATGTCGATTAAGTTATGGACAGATTTAAAGAAAGAAGCTGCCATTTAAAATGATGAAGCTGATACCTGAACAGCCGACTTTAATTCGTTTTAACTCAATTCAGAACAACTAGTAATATTTTAAGACTATTATATTTAAATAATCTGCACCTCCCTTAATTAATTTTTTTATATTTTTGATCATTTTTAGGTTAAAATAACAAACTTTTTCAGTCCTTGCGCCCACACCTAATTTAAATAAATATCCTATCAACCGCTTTAACAATATGAATAAAAGTAAGATCTTTGAAGAAACTCTTTTTAAATAATATTGCATACACAAATCCCCAGACAATCACATTATTAAAAAGACAAAGTCACACAAGTATCGATTTAATGATTAAGCCTAATAATGAGAGGCGATTTTAGGTACACAGGGTCAAAAGTAATAAACTTCAGCCTTACGTTGCTCTGCTTTAATATACAATTTATTTAAGGTATTATCGCATACATGGTTTTCTTAAGAGCTGTGGCTCCCCCCCTCTTTCTCCCATTCTGGCATGTGTCTAGGCGCAGACAATTTCTTTAATATATACGATTATATATTACCTTAAAATGAGATATTTAAAGGCACCAATTACCTTACTTGAAATTACTATTAAGTCCAACTATGAATGCCTTATTAAAAGTATATTTAAGAATTTTAATTTGAACAAAATTTTAAAATACTGTTTTAATTTGATTTGCGAGTTATAGTTAAACTATAAGGCTATTGTACGGTTTTATAAAATATGTATTGTTTAACTTTCAAAAAATTATATACATTCGACATACCTATTTATTGCTATTACACAAATGTTAGATGATCAAAAAAAATCTAAATTATTTTTATAGCCCCGTGAAAGGCTACCTTTCTCTTACTTTGAAATATATTAACTAAAACAGTTTGTCACACTTGGTGGTCAGCACATTCATGTAATTACATATAACCCTGCATCAGCTAACTTAAATTTACGCTTTTTTGTCTCCACATCGATTTTGTGTTTGCTTGTCAGCTTAGATCTTTATCACTTTCGCTTACCTGATTTGCACTTTCTTAATACAGTGTGCTAGCTGACTTTCCTCTCGTCTCTTTCGATGGTCATACCATATAAAGTTCTTAACGACCAACTGTCTCTGTATCAGAACCACAACTAGTTTATCCCTTATCTATTGATTACTTTTCATATATGATCGATCCGTCTTGCTTATTCCCATGATCCATCTTAACATTTGCATCTTTTTGTTGTCAAAATTTCCTCTTCATTCGCCTCAATTGTTCATGCCTCTGATCCATACATCACCGAGGGCACAATAACGGTTTTTAAACGTCCTTTCTAACTGAGTAGTATGTGTTTGTCACACAGCACAATCTTAAATTCCTTGAACTAGGCTATCCTGTTTGATCCTTCCCTTAATCTCACTTTCCACAATTTCATTAGACTGCAACCTAGAGCCAAGTTAGTTAAATTTCAGTTAGTGTTTACACAGCAATCATAAGTTGGACTTAGTGCTATAAAACGACTGGGTTTTGTTTAGTCGACCTTTGGTTTTAGTCGACTAAAGATAAACAGAACAAAATACAGAATGATAGTGCCAAACTTTCTTTAATATATTTATGAAATCCAAGATTAATTGATTTAGGAAAATTCATGTTAATTTGTCTAACAAATTAATTAATTAAGTCCTTGTATATGCCCGCCGTCCAGCCATTTTTAGGTCGATATCTGTAATGCATAAGGTATTGGGTGTAGGAATCTTAATTTTTTAATAGCTTAACAAACTTTGTAGAACCACCTTGCAAGTTTTTGCCCATTTTAAGTATTCGTTTAAAAAACTAGGCTTGTGAGCCAATATGTTAAATGTTAATTTTAAATATTAGTGCTGTTATAGATTATTTGCAAACTTACATGTGAAGGGTAGGGATTTGATTTATATTAAAGATTTTAAAAGTATATTTATGTAAGTTCAAAGAATTGAAAGCTCATGAAATAGACGCACTGATATATTAATATAATTGCCCACTTGGCAAATTGCATATAAATGTTTAAAAATTTTGACCGAATATTTTGTTTTTAAAAACAAATCAATTTAGAAGGGAGTTCGCTTCAAAATTTATTACTTGTCAATATTAATTAAATTTCTAAGGCTGTATGAAAATCTAAAAATGTAAAACTATTAGAGAAGAATTTAGATTCAACTTTTAAGGATTTTGCACACAAATGCTTAAATTGTTTTGCCATTATATTACTAATAAGTATAATGTGCATATAAAATAACTTTAACGTTTTAAAATTAAATAATAAAACAAAATTTCAAAAAAATCTACAATCCTCCTATTTTTTAATAATTAAGGTCCCACTTATAATTTTGAGGGCTCAAGTTATAACACGAATTTGAAAAATACGTGTTTAAAAAATCTATAGTATTAATTAGTATTATAGAGCACCTACATGTATATATAAACCGAAAATGTTTAAAAAAAGAATCCACCAATGAAAGATTAATAAAGTTGGGTGAGTCTATCAAATGAATGGAATATATAGAAAAACTTACAAAAAATTTAATACCCCGATGAGGAGTGATATTTGATTGATTTTAATAATACTTTCCTATATGGTAGCATTAAAACAAAGTCGAGCTAAATTAATTTTGAGTTAAATATTAATATCATTGCATTGCGATATAACACTAACAAAAAATTTAATGTAATGTTTTCCCTATTATAACTTGCGTGAGCTACTGTTGACAATAATATTGTTGTTTCATAGGGCGTGTATTATAACTTAATAACCTATTAATATACTATCTAATTTGGCGTAGAAGACGTTAAATTAGTTTTTAATTGGTTTTATTGCTAGGCACAAATAGATGGATCCTGCTATTTTAAAACAATTTAACATCAAAATTAATATGGCTTATGTTATATAAGCTATCCAAATATAATTAATATATTAAAGCCTATATACCTTGATATAAAATTTTATATAAAAGCTATATTTTGTAAAACTATAAAAGGGGTAGGATTATTTTTGTCTTGCAATAATAATAATTGTTAAATTATTGTATTATCGCCTCGCTATAAATATAAGTTATTTTCCCTTATTTAACTTAAGATTTATCGAGGATCATCTTTAATATAAGTTTGTAATAATATTGTCCAAAAAATTAAAACTGATTAATAAAATTTAAGTTCAGTCTCCTCTTTATATGTTCATCAAAAGATAAGAGAGTAAATTTAGCCTAAGTTAAAGGCATTTGTGTTAATTAAGAAGAAATTAATATCGGATATGAAATATTATAAAATGCCTAAAGTGAAATGCATTGTTGAAAAGTTATTAATAACAACAAATTCCAATAAACTTAGAAAAAGTTTTAAAATATGTTATAAAATAAATTAGGTTCTTTAATATTTATAAATTTCTTAAGAATTATAAAATAATAAGAAATTTTTAATCAAAGTGTTACATGAAATAAATAACATTTACATAAATTATACAATTATGTAATTTGAATATCAACGACATAAAAGTTTAAATGATGGTGGCCGTTTCGCTCCAAGCTTCGCAGCAAATTAGGTCCCAAAATATTTCACGAAATTTACTATCAACCGCAACGTAGAGGTAAAAGTTTAGGCAATAATTGCAAAGCTCCAAGGTGTTAAAAACGTAAATCAAAATTCTGTAAACGCAAGGCTCAGCAGGGCAGCTGTTGTAAAGGAATGTGTATAATATCACCAAAATTGAAATAGGTAGTATAAACAATGCGTAAAAGACTACGAACGAAAATAGTAGTACTAGCATGGCCCTCCCTTTTGATTTTATTTGTTCGATTTGGCCAACATCTGAACCTATAGATGGACACTGCGGAGTTCTAACGGGTATTTCTATCCTAGAATCCTGATCAACTACATGATTTATGTTATAATTTATACCCTTGGCATTGGGCACGTCTTCGGATTTTTTAAGTTGTGGTAACGATAGAGCCGAACCATTGTGCCCATCTTTGATTAGCAAATTACTATTGGTCGGTTTAAGCTCGGTGGCGATTTTCGAAACGGATGCCTTCATGTAATAGTAGGTACGGAAGGCATGAAACAGGCGTATGTTGAGCCAAAAAATGATGGCCAAAGGGATTAGGGTTAAGAGTAATTCTTTGATGAATTGGTACGCCATGACTAGATGAGTATTACGGATTTCTACTATATAATCGTACCTATAGCTCTTGTTGTACCGGCCCATGCAATAAACTACGGGGTAGATCATGGCTTGTGGACTATTAATTATGAGCGAAAAGGCAAAACAAAGCCAGGGACATAACCTAGCCCAACGGCTTCTACACCATTTTTGATGAATTTGAATGCGATAGATGAAGAAGTAGCGTTCCAAACAAACCAAGAGGAGCAAGAGCGAAGATGTCTTCATAACGGCATTGAGTAGAGTGAAATGAATCTTGATCCTAAACCAGACATGTCCATAAGCTACGTACATGGGCCACTTGAATTTGATGGCTAGTTGTAGTATGGAATGTTCCAGGAATAACAGGCACACTACTATGTCTAGGAGCGAGATGGTTTTCATGTAATACATCCCGAGGTTGTGTTTGGATATTTCTGCGAAGATGACATAGTTAAAAAAGTTACCTATCAGTCCTAGCACTATTAGCACGGGCGCTACGTAGCCATAACTTATCAGTTCGTAATACCGAGTAACTGGTGTCACGTCCCGACAAAATACTATGGAGCTCTCTGTTAAATTCGCTTTATTATCCAGTGGATCTACGAATGAGGACATCAAATATTTAACGACCTATATTGTACGAATTTATATTAAAAAGGGCGTGAAGTTTAATTATGAATGTGTGTGCGACATAAAGTAAATTTAAAATTTAGATGTGCTGAATTTAGTTTCTTATTTCGAATGGGCCTCTGAATATTAACTGCAGATCTTTATAAATGAAAGGCGAAAATTAGCCCCAATTAATTAGGAATTACGGCGATGTAAGCCTATAGCTCTAAAAGAGTCTGATATATATTTAAAATAAGTTTCAGTATCTATCGATATGTTTGCAATAAAAATCGAACGAATGACATCGCTTTAATTATAGCCTTACACAAAGCAACATGTAAAGCAAATAGGTGCTTTGACGAGAATCCCAATCAATTGGTACATTAATAATTGGCCTTAAAGAAAATGATGCGTCATCGATTGTTGTACCTTGTTAACTTTAATAAGGTCTCTCTTTGGTGACGTAACTAACCTATCGAAACCCTTTTTTAAGTGCCAACTTAAATCGTCATTACATTAATAAAGAAGCATGGATGAAAGGGGCAATAGTAATGCTCGAAAGGGTTAGTAGTCAGATAATCGATAATAATATAAAAACCTCTATGCGATTATTGAATTTTAAGAGAGTATGAAATGCCTAAAGAGATTACGATTTACTATTGTCAGACAGAGCGTAAGCTGATAAATGGATTGGACGTTACATTTCCAATTCTATTTGTTTCTTTTCGATTGCACAAAGATTTCATTTTATCCTTTGTTTAGTTTATTTTTAATATTGAAACAAAGCCAGTATATAAAAATGTGTTTTTATTGTTTTATCGTTAATTTAATATTAGAATAAATTCAAAAAGCCTAACCTTAACTTATCTTTGATCCTAGAGAGTCAGAAGAATCGTATAATTATGGAATGACATGTGTAAATAAAAATCTTAAACATAAAAATAGGTATCTTGTCCAACATAAAAATTTAGTTTAATAGAGTTTGAAGTAGTTGTTTGTTATAGCTAATATTGATCATACTGAATAGTTAAAACTATATCCTCTATACATCACAAAATTCTAAATTCCAATAGATTTTATTCTCTTGCACTTTGATGTTTTTCAAAATTACATTGCTTATCACCCATAGGTCAATATGGGTTAAGAATGGTCTACCAATCTTATAACGACATACATATTAAAAGAATGATAGCTCAACCCTTAATGCCAAAATGGATGGAAGAATAGGTAGGGAGAAGCGTATATATTAAAATCGATTTTCCAATCAATTTCTTAGCTCTTAATCTCCCGTTTTTATACTATTTAGGCTAATTAAGTTATACTACTATAGGAATCATGGCCCGTTGCCTGGTTAAGTGTGGGTGTTTTTAATAATATTTACTAGGGGGCATTGGCACTATCATAATATTAACTTTGAGATCAAGCTTATAATTCTCTCATAATCGCTTTTATTTATTTTATTGACTGGGCTATATTAACATAGACATTATCTGTCGCAAGTTTAAGAAATGTTTACATAGGCGTACCCAGGAGGTTGCAGGGAGGGGCGGCTGCTCCCCTCTAATTCCAAAAATTCTTGTAAATCTAATATAATTATGGCTAAAATTACTAAAAATTAATTTTCGACCCTCCCTAAATTATTCCCCCCCCCTCCTTCTAAATCCATTCCTTACCCATGAATATTATTAATAATTGGATATATTTTAAGGTATAACATACTATACCACTGACAAATCCATTGAAATGATTAATAGATCCCAAAAAGTTGAACATAATTAGTTTTTACCTATTTATAAAAGAAAATAATTACTTTAGATCATTTTATAAGCTAGGAGTTAAAAATATTATTAATATAGTATCAAAATTATAAATTATACTATTTTATAAGGTTAAACTACAATGTATATAAACCTTATGAGAGATAAGGTCTAAGCTAAAATTTAAAGCTAGAAGAGATTATATATGAAACTTACCTTCTTATATATTTAGATGTACAATACAATGATGAATGATATAATAAAAATAATGCTTATAAAGCGTGATTAGAAGAGACTAATATAATTTTTGCTGTTTGCCGATTTTATTATAAAAACAAAATAATTCGCACTTAAGCGCTAATAAGTAACGCGGTGTTCATGTGCGCTAAGCGAAAATTTAGGACACTAATTAAGATATAGTGCATATATTTGGTTTATTTTTTGTAATGGACTTAATTGAACAAGTTTAAAATAATCTTCTATTTCCTGGAGGTGACGCACCTTTAGAACTACTTTTCTGAAAAACTTTCATAACGTAAATTTGAAAAATTGGGTATAAATCATCTGATACATTTTTATTAATTCTTCTTCATTGGTTATTGAATTATACTTGTTCAAAAATCGTTAAAATCGCACTTCCGACTTGCCTTCTTTTATTCAAAATTCATGCACACTTAATAATAAGTTTTTGCGACTTAATTTAAATTTGCATATTCAAAATCTATATAATCCAACATTTTGATAGTAATTTCTAATTCATATTTTCAAACACTTTAAAATTTGCCTTAATATAACAACACCCAACGGGCCATCTTGTAGCGTCTCCATTGAAATAATTGTATGATTTATATTATATTGTAAATGGCTCACATCGAAACGAGAATAAATGTCATAGAATTAAGAAAAATGTAATTAAACTTTTCACTATACTACTAAGTTCATGGACGTATTGATGGGGTGGGAAGTTACCCTATATTTAAAATTAACGAATGTGCTGTTGAAACGTTTAAAAATTATTATAATGCCATTCCCTAAATTATGATCAACCCTTTTACCCTCCTCCATGGGCATTTGAATTAGAGGGGGGCAATAATGATCATTTTTTGAAATTTAAGCCATAATTTTAAACAATTTTAAAAAATTTGGATTTAGCGCCCTTGGCTAAGCCCATGGCCTCCTCCCTCCCAATTTAAATTTTAGCTATGCCCATAAGGATGATAGATTCAGAACATAATGTTAATTGAGACAAGATGCGATAGTATTAACATGTATTTTTATATTTGCTATATAGAGAGAGACCTGCGACGGGTCTGTTTACGCCAGTCGACAATAAGATTTAGGCCCGGGCTCAGCCCGCTAATTTTGCCCGAGCCCGGCCCGGTCCCGTATAAAAAAATCGTTTCCCTTTTTTAATTTTAAATTGTAATTTGTTACCCTGTTTAAACCATATTTATATGTTACAAATGTGAAAATAATATAAATAATAAATCAACAAGGATTTTCAAACGAGTTCCTCTTTTTAGGAGGGATCTTCAGTTAACACATTTTTTCTATTATGACAATTGTAGTCTTGATACATAAAACATTACTTGTCAAAAGAGATATAGAAACCTTATTTCAGGTTACGATATTTTTAACAAAAGTTAATGGGTATTTTGCTTTTCCGCCATTTTAAATATTTAAGGTTAATGGAAAAAAAATCCGTGATATTTAATAAAGGAAACTTGAGAATCATTTTTAAAATTAGTCTTTAAATTTTATAATGAGTATATATTATAGACCTGTATGCGCCAGAATTTTAGGTTCAGGCTCGGCCTATACCCGCACACATATCTTTTTTTCAGCCTGCACCTAGCCCGCGGTTAAAACCCTAGTAGAAACGAGACGAAGTTGTTTTTTTTATTGTATAAAAAACATTTTGTATTGTTTAAGCTAGAGTATATAAAATCGGTTTTAATCAAGAATCATAAAGCAATGTTGTCGTTTGAAAATGAAGGGCTATTTATTTTATCAGGCAATATTCTGGTCCTTCTCTCTTCTATAAGCTCACGTGCCTTACTGAAGGTCCGTTCACACGTGGCGCTGGTGGCTGGAATGGACAAAACTGTAAATTGGGTAGCACAGGTTGTCCACTATAAAATCACATCTAACTCAATATTCTCAAGTTTTAAATTTAATCCGAGAGAGGTGTCAACTTCGTTAGAGTCTTTAATCTTTTCGGTGACATCATCATCCCAAATAGAAATATCCATATCTGCTTCACCATCCTCATCTATATATAATTTATTTGAGTTTCACATTTGAACCAAATTGCTTATAGGTGGATGAATAATGCAAATATTCCAGGATCATCATGCATGGAATTATTTAGGAAATCATTAACCTTAGTTTTTACCAGTGGCGTAGCCCCCCAAGAGCAAATTCCTAACCCCTTTGCCCCTCCCCCCAATCAATTATTTAATATATCGTAATTTAATTAATAATAATTATTTTTATTGGTTTTAAGAAAATATACTGTGACTTATTTATATTAAATATCGTTTGTTATTTATTAACAAGCAATGAAAAAAGGCTGGCAATTAAAATTTAATTTATTTTGAAAAACCCCAAACAACAGCTATTATATAATTATGAAATTGGGTTTGGGGCAATAGCAAAATGTTATAAGACAGTCATGTTTTACTAATGTTTACAAAAATTAACACTTTTCTTGTAAATATACCCGTTCCATTTTGTTTGTACAAACTCACTATAAGCCATATATTTTATGAAGCCTTAATATAATCTTTTTTATTAAATGATTCCGTTGTTATTTAACTATATGCAATTGCTGGTGATTTTGTTTAGAGACCTGCACGGTCTGCAAGCTTTTGCTTTAAAGGAAACAACGGTCTTGGGACGGGCCTTAATATAATCTAGCGGGCTCGCTTCGTGAATGGTTGGATATAACATTTAAGTAAGACCCTCCCTTTAAAAATCGTATAAATTTTTTGTTTAAATTATAATGTATAAATAAAGATGTGTTTTTATGATGTTTTATATTAAGTTAAAATTATTTAATGTTTATTAAATTAACAATGAACGAATTATAATTATTCTCGTAACTCAATCATTTATCAATATTTTAATGCGCATTTCAAATTAATTTAAGACTATATATAAGCGTGGTCCACTCCAATCATATCCTTTGAAAATCAATAAACTTTAGAGTAGGCTAATTGATATCTAGATAAGTATAATTTTTACATGGTATTATTAACATCTGTAACACTTATAAATTGTTTACCCAATAAAAAAAATACAATCGAATATTATAAGATACAAAATAAATTTTTTAATACGCTCTCAGACTTGGACTTTGCCAAAATTAGCGAGCGGGGTTAATCACTTATCAATTTGATGGACCCGGACCCGTTTCAGGTTTTATATATTTGTAACGCGTGGGCGACCATAAGAGTCCCATTGCAGGCATCAAAATTCGCATGCTCATGTAAAAGTCGGGATCTAATATTAATTTGGACTAAAAAAGGTATGAGTCTAAGTTAATCTGAAAAAAAATACACAAAGGAATAGCTGATTATTAAGTTTGACAAATGGCTATGATAATCACCATTTGGTGTAAATTTTAAGTTCGGCCTCCCCCCTAGATACGCCACTGGTTTTTACATAACTTCTTTCATCTTCAAATAGCATATAGAATTTGTGAAACTTTGGAACAAATTTTTTTTTTGAAAATTTATGATAAATATCGATGTCAAATTTTAAAACTAACACAGTTTTGCCTCTTGATTTTTAATAATCTTTAGATCTTTAAAACAACAGGATCATAAATAAATTAGGGATATCTTTTAATGATGTATAAAAGAATAATACATTATAGAGTCTGGGTGTACTATCCGCCTTTAATTCCATGCAGGCCTTATTACAAACATGTAGATCAATAACATGATATGTTTTTAATATTTGCCATATAAAAAATTAATTATTTCATCATACATCTCGTACAAACTTTTTAACATAAGAATTTTAGAGTTACACTTGGTCCCTAAATCTTGGGATCGTTTTACTCATATATTGAGCTTTACCACTTTGTTCTGAATATCTTGTAAGTTCTTTGCTTTGTTAAATTAATTAATTCGAGAGATAGGAGCATTATATTTGAAATTAATTATAAATTGCGGGTTTGTGAATATTTTTAAGGAGATAATAAAAACCTTAGGAGTGCCGTAATTAACATAAAGGTATACCTAATTAGTGCCATCTATAGTCAATTTTAATTAGAGACTAATTTAAATAGGAGCATTAATTTCCAGAAATAATTTGTAAAATGTGCTTCTTAAAATAGTATTAATTAAATGAGCCGAGCAATTTAATCTTTTATAAGGGTTTAAAATTTTTTTAAAGTTTGTTCCTTGATCGAAAAAACAAGAGTTAACCTCGAAAAATGTTGACTTGAATACCCAGGCTTGTTAAAATTAGAAATTAGTTCTTGGAGTGAGTTTTATATTATTCATTGTCCCTTTTCGTTAACTTCCAATTATTCGCAAAATGTAGTCAGAGAGTTATATTTGTAAACTTTTTAAAGTCATCCGTGCAGAGGTCAGTAGTAGCCTTAGACCAAGAATTCTGTAGGTAGGGCGTTTATAATTTTCGGTTTTAAATTATTTCTAATTTTCTCGGTATTGGCATTAATATGTCGTGCTATTGTAGTTGGTTGTGAAAGTATGGTTCCGACATTCCATATTTAATGTTTAACTTCAACCTCAAAAATATATTGGGCCCATGGGCGTTGCCAGGATAAGGATTAAAGGGGGGCAATAATGATCCAAATGGCTGAAGATTCACAGCTGAAAGCTTACACATTTTAAACCCAATTCTATCTCGAGAAAATTGTTTAATATTAGTAAAAGCAAAACATTAAGTAATTACATGCCTGATACCAGACATTTGTATCTGCAAGATGGTCGTTCCCGTTTTCCTTGAGCGGCTTAATATCTCTTTGCACTTGTTGCATTACACAAATTCAAAATTTTCATTAAGCTCATTAACTATATTCGTGAAATTTTTCCATATTAAGCTTTTATTGTTATTTCCACTATAGTGTATATTTCATGTATTAGCATTTTAAGTATCATTGCTTTATCAAATATCTAAGAATATAACAAATATCCTACGTAATTTACCCTTTCTAGGCAGTCAATAGAATCATTTGATTTTGAAGATTAAAAATTATAATTACCTTAATTTATTCCCGTTATTATGTTCAATTCCCAGATTTTTGATCAAATAAATATTAATTTTTACCTTCAAGCTCTTAGGTGCATCAGAAGGGCGTAAAACTAAAAAGTACTCTCAGTTTTGGCATCCATTATTTTTATCCCTGTCGTTGCCTCGTGCTCCTGTACCTTTGGTCAACAGGCAATGCGTTTTTTTAAAGAATCGGAAAACGCTCACCGAAATCTAAAATTTCGGCGTCCTTACTCAGGCAACAACTAGGGATTCTTGTTGTACGATACAACTTTAAATCCTTTGCCGACTCATGGCCCATTTTAGAAGATAATGGTTTAGATCTTTGTATTTAACCAATATGTCTTTATGTATTTCGCTTATTTATGTAACTTTGTTTTGTGAAAATAAACTTTAAAAAAAATAGTATAAAGCCAAATAAATTTAAATTATATTAAACAACTAGACTCAAGCCCGACACGAACCTTTTTACTGCTATGGGTCGGGCTTGGGCCGGCCCATGCAGGTCTCTAATAGTGAATATAAATTTTATTAATAACCCTTTTTCTATTATTTTTACCCTTAATAGCATTCATATTAATTTTCATAATATAGCATAATAATTTCTTTCATCGTAAGGTCTCCTACATTATGATCCCTATTTTATCGTAAATATTTAATTATTACGTACTAATTATTATTTATCTGATTGAGGACAATGTCAAAGTAGCATTTGCCCGGGCACAACTAGTACTCTATAAAATTTTCGTCATTTATGAAGATAGTCAATTTGACAGATATTTTCCCTAGCGCCATGTCCTATCTTGAAATAACTTCCACAAATATCTCAACCACACCACATTTGGTTATTTAACACTACTTGCAAAAGCGCGAAGATCATAATGTGCATGCAAAAGGGGAGATTTGATTATCTATTCCATCGGCTTAATTTATGGATGAAGAAAAGTAGTATATTGAAAAGAAATCGCCAGGCAACATTGTCCACTAGTCATGGACCCTGATGAAAAAGTATTTCTGGGAAGAAAATAAGGTTATATGATCTTCCTCTAATTAGATACGATGCTAAAGGAAACTCACGAAAAAAACTTCATACATTTAGGTGCCATGAAGTTGAAACGGGAAAACGAGGATTGGGAAACGCTAACTGTGGACATGAAGAAAATGCGATCAGAGACCATAAAAGCCCGTCTCCCAAGGGCCGGGCAACTGTCGTAAATTTAAATTTTGGGGCCTTCTTAAACGGGCTCCATAACAAGATTCGGGCTCAATGGGATTTTTTCCCATAGTGTAATATTTTGTTTTTGTGTATTACTTGTCATCTTTTTATTTGATTATAAAACTGTTATGTAAATGAATTATACAGCCCTACTACCCCCTTACGCCAACCAGCTTTAATTTATTGACGGTGGATTTTATTTTTTGCCGTATATTTTAATAATTCAAGCTCACACGGTAGAGATATACACTCTTAGCAATCTATTTAGCATTCTGGAAAAAATTATATCATTAGTTAGAAGGAGAGTTATTGAGACTTATACTAATATCAAATCAAAGTATCGAAACTAACAGTTGTTAATTGCTTTGCAACTTATGGGCTCACTTTCATTTGTTTACTGTCCCGTTTTTTTTTGCTTTTGCCCCTTTTCGCTGAGTCGGCGAGAGTATCGTCATGTTGACCACTGCGAATTTCGGCCTCCTGTCCTTTTTTTGCTCCACGTTTTATTTAACCGTGCCCCCCCCCCCTACTGATTGCCGCGTTTTCGTTTCTGCCCCGATAGGCCTACGTCAAATTGATGTCATGTTTACCATGCGATCGCTTAGGATTTCGATCAAGCCATCCTAAGCACGATACCCGGTGACAACCTTCCCCCCCCCCTTACATGGGCCTATGCCTCCAGTGATATGAGTTCGGGTGGCAAATTTTTTTTTCAAGCCTATATAAGCACCTGTTGCATTTCCTTATTAGAAACCTACATTGTAAAATTTCCGCGCCTCCCCCCCCCTTGTGGGGTTTTTGCCTGCACTAATATGAATTCGAACCTCCATGAGGACAAATTATTTTCGCTTTTTGTTATTAACCTAAATTTTGCATTCTGCAAGCTGAGCAATGGAAAAAATGACCCTTGGCAAAGTGTGAATCGAAAATATTTTTCTATATTTGGCCCTTATGTATTTATACGCTTTTTGACTGTCTGCTGACCTATAAAAAATGCCCACTTGATAAAGTGCGAATCAAATTTTTTTTATATATTTTGCCCTTATATAATTATAGGTTATTTGGACGTCTGTTGGCTGCTGACCAATGGATACCAGAGTTGCCCTTTTTTAGTTAGCATATAATCAGGGTTAAACTAGGTAAAACTTTGCTTTTTTGATATAGATAGAGCTAAGTTGGACATGACTATTCTTCACGGCCAACCTCTTCCCTCTTCCAATATCTAATTCTCAACGATGTTCTTATTGATTCGATCCTAAATTGCCTAGCAAATGTGCTTAAAAGAGTAATAACCGTTGCGTATGAGAATTTAGTGATGGTGAAACGGTTAGCACAAGCGCGTGTAGCGCCTCCCATCTACATAGCATAGTCACTTGGAGGCGCTAAAGCTATAGCACATAGTCACTTGAAGGCGCTAAAGCTATAGTGTCGCGCTAACATTGTTATAAATTTATAGGTTAAATTGCATTATTAATTGCATAAATGCAATTTAACGTATAAATTTTATAACATTGTTAGCGCCACGCTATAGCTCTAGCGCCTTATGTGACTATATGCTACACCGCGCCTTATGTGACTAGTGCTATAGCTTTAGCGCCTCCAAGTGACTATGTGCTATAACTTTAGCGTCTCCAAGTGACCATGTGCTATAGCTTTAGCGCCTATCAAACGCTATTTCACCATCACTATGAGAATTTAAACCAGAGATAACGTGAGGCTGGCACTGCGCTTGGCTAAGCGGGGGTTTGGGGGCGGAGGGGTTCTGGGGTTGGAGCCCCCATCTAGGCCCGAAGGCCTATTTAATTTTACAATCAATGTATAAAATGGTTTGTATCGCGTAAGTTGAGGTAATTAATCCCAAGATTTTAAAAGTGAGCGTGCTGCATAATAAAAATAAAATTCGCCATCGTGAGCATTTAATGTCCTATGCATATATATATTAGAGCCCTGCACGGGTGACCCGAAACCCGACCTAAAAATTTTATACTGCTTTCGGGTCGGTTACGGGTTAAAATTTTAAAATGCCTTTGGGTTGAAAATTTTTAACCCCGGTCTGGTCCGGTCGGATAAAAGATGTGAATCTTATATTGCATAATAGGGATACCTTTTAAAATAATGCCATTAAATATTTTATAATTAATAATGAAATGTATGATAAATTTCTCATACATTCATTTAAATTAATTGCTTTTAAGTTGTATCTGAATTTTGGATTTGCGAAATTTTTAACTCAGAAAGGTAGAATATCTTAATTGATATAAATTTAATTGTATAAATACGGTGGATTTGGATTGATAGCGTAGGTAGAGGGAAATGCGTTTTAATCGACCGCGTCAAGCCCAAAAAACAAACAAACAAAATCAACGACCATCCAATTTCATTACCACAAGCCCATACATCCACACATATTTTTATATTATTCACTATGTCTACCTACCCGTTCAATACTCAAAACTATAATTTGTTAAGCACAGTTATTATATTTATATATTAAATAACTCTGTTCCCCCCTTTTCTCTTATTATTTAGCTATTTACTTTTTGCGCACCTTTTTCCTATCTCCATATGTATCTACTCTATTCTTATAAAAAACATCCATCCCTACAATCGCTATTGTTAATTTCTCGCTATAACCAGTTTTTGTAATTTTTTTTTTGTATCTATATCATTGTTGTTATAATCACTTTACTTCATTTTTATTTTTTGAGACTTCATCTTCTCTTTTTTTTCTCCCCCTGAAGATGGACCATAAGTGTCCGAAATATTGAGTTCCATTTCCCTCTACCTAGGCTATCAATCCAAATCCACCGTATTTATACAATGAAATTTATATAAACGGATTGAAAATTATTGAATATATATCTTAATTGATGCTATAAATTATGATAAACATATAATTGATATCACAAAACTTATTAACGATTTTGAACTTCCATTTTTCTTCTTTAAATATTAATGCCCCAACTTGTTTTACCGCCACATTAGAACAAAATAAAATTATATTATCTATTTAACGAATAATCAAAATTTATAAAAAAAAACATTATATTAACGTTATTTAAAAAATTAATGTTTTTGCAAAAATGATTAAATTTTCTCCTTTTATTTCCGTACAAAATTGCCACAAGCATTATTGGCTTAAAATTAAAATTGCTTGATAATACAGACAGACTAATTTTAATTTAGCATAAGTTTAAGAATAGTTGCAATATATATGTGAAATTAATTAATAAATTGCGGGTTTGTTTAATAACCCCATTTAAGAGTGCTCTCTGATTACATATAACGTTTTGAGCTCCTTTTTTTGGAGATAATATTTGTAGCCATTTAAAACCATTATAATTAATTTAACAATAATAACCCTTTTTACTTTCGGATTGGGTTTGGTCTCAAACGCTTCCGGGTCGAGTTCGGGTTGAAAAATTTAAAATGCTTTTAAGTCGGGTCGGGTTGAAGGACTTAAATCCCATTCAGGTCAGGTGGGGTTCGGGTTGAAAAAATTAAAATGCTTTCGGGTCGGTTCGGGTTGGAAAAAGTGTCTTTGCAGGGCTCATATACATAATAGAGATGAACAACATCACGTCTAGGTGTGGGTGCGTATTTCAGTTAAACGCATTGCGAAATGGTTATACCGGGCCCAGTTTTTTGAGCTTTTTCATCCGAGTCAATGAGCTGTCCAGAATAAGATCGCTTTATAAGCCAAATTTAGCTCCTGAGCGACCGATAGCTCAAGGAAGGAGGGGGAGAGACCACAATATCGTTACCCGTAGGAGAGCACTTAGAGCTAACAGGCCTTAAATAAAAGGTAGGGAGTTTTTGGCCGGTGGCATCGGCCCCCAATGTGTGAAACTGGGAGGAACACAGTTCTGTAACGGGGTACGGCAGAGAGGCTGGAAGATAATAATGCAGGAGGGCGTCCTTTTGGGTTAAAACGTAGGGGAGATATTCGGGGATCGATGCTCCTGCGGGGGTGAAAATGTAATCTTTAACACACCACCCCTAATACCTCCTATTCCGCTGATGAGCTCGGATTCAGAGGTTTCCAATACTCCTGTCCAGCGAATGCTTCAAGTACCGCTACCAACAGCAACGCTGCCCTGAATAACAAGGCAACAGAGGTACAGCCCACTCTGATGAATTAAGACGTATATTAGAGAGGTGTTGATGAAAACACAGACATTGTAAAAAGAGGAAGTGTGATGTACATGAATTATATTCAACCACTCCCCCCCTTGCGCCAACCAGCTTTAAAGGGATTGGCGGTGAATTATTTTTTTTTGCCGTACACTCAAGAATGCAAGCTCCCACGGCAGAGATCTACACGCGCTAGCAATCTATTCTTTTTTTTAAGCATTCTGAAAATTATATCATTATTTGGAAGAAGAAGTTATAATTCGAAATGACTTTTTTTATTTGTAGTTCTTATTCAAAAAAATGGAAAACTAAATTAAGATTGTTGAAAAATATAAAGAATTGCTGTTAAACTTTTAAATGCTCGTCATTTCGGTTAACTCTAAATCCGAGCATGGTCGGGTGGACACTTAGAAGGGTTCGGTGGGCAATTTAATTAAACGAAAGGACCGGGTTCGGCAAGGAAAAATTTACAAACCTCACCCCTGATGGCAAAACAGATTTTAATTGCTATGTTCGACCGCTTTCTTCTTCAGCGCAAGATTAACTCGGTAACTCAACTAAACACGATTCTTTTATTGTTGAAAAAGTTATTAACAAATTCAATGTGCATGTCCTATGCTATGATTCACCGATACAATTTCGCTTAAATTTTTAACATGTAATGTGTCGATAGTTTTGCTTAGCGAAATGCATATTAAAACATGTTGAGTTCCTTAAAAATTTTTCTTAGTTCCTACATTTTCATAAGGAATTGTTGTGTTTATCGACACAAAGGCGGGTGTGGAGATAAAGTAAAAACAAATAATATGACGGAAGTATATAGACGTATGAAGTGATTTAAGGAAAAAGGGAAAGATGAGGGAAGACAACAGACACACACATTCGTTTTTATGTAATGATGCATTCGAATATTTTTATGATGGTCTTTGTCTCATGAATACTGTACACATTTTGTTTTTATGTAGTGATGCATTCGAATATTTTTATGATGGTCTTCGTCTAGTGGAAACTGCAGCATATTATTTTTTGATCTTGGTCTTGTGGATATAATAAATTTGGACTGTGTATTGTATTCTCTGAACAGAACAGTGGCGCCCAACGTGGGGCTCGAACCCACCACCCTGAGATTAAGAGCCTCATAGGGAAGTGGTCTCAAGTTATTGGGCGACACCGTTAGTTCCGGTGAGGAAAGTGAACGGTAAATTAAGGTTATGCATAGATTTTCGGGTGACCCTAAAAATGTGTGAGGGATGTTAAGTATCCACTACCTCGTTTTGAGGAGATTGTAGCACAGTTGAGTGGCTGTCGATGGTATTCGAAGATCGACTTTGCCAGTGCTTATATACAACTTCTGGTAAGTGAGAGGACTAGCGGGTATTTAAAGATAAACACGCACAAGGGTTTGTTTGCTTTTCGCCGGTTACCATTCGGGCTGAGTGTGTCAGCTCCGATTTTTCAAAGGACGATGGCCGCATTGTTTAGGGATATGGGCGGCGCAATTTATTATATGGATGATATTTTGGTGGGTGGTAAATGGCGGGAAGAGCATGATATTCGGTTATACAAGGTATTAAGGCGTATTAAGGAAAGCGGTATGGTAGTAAGTTGGGAGAAGAGTAAGTTTGCTATGGAGGAAGTCGTTTATTTAGGCCATGTAGTGAAGGGGGATACTATAACCCCGGTGAGGGACAAGGTTGAAGTGATTCAAAAATTGAGGGAACCTAGTACAAAAAAAGAGCTGCATAGTATTTTGGGAGTAATTACTATAGTAAGTTTATTACAAATTTTGCCCAACTGTCGGCACCTTTATACGGTTTAATACGAAAAAGAGCAGCGTTTGTTTGGGATGAGAGGTGTCAAAGTAGTTTTGAGCAACTGAAACAATGTCTCGTAGCTTTGCCCGTCCTGATTTGTTTTGATAATGATAGGGAGACGAGGTTAGCGGTTGATGCCTCAATGTTGGGAGTGAGCGGGGTACTGTTGCAGGTGGATAAAGGGATAGAAAAACTAAATATATATTTTTCTCGGAAGTTAAGGGTGTGAGTTGCGGTATTCGGTCATTGAAAAGGAGGCATTAGCCATGGTGTATGGGGTAGTGAGATGCCGGGAATATCTAATAGGTAGCCCATTTACCATTTATACGGATCAAAAGCCGCTGCGGGACTTATTTAATAAAGGGAATAATGAATTATTATTGTCCCCTCGGCTACAAAGATGGTTGATATTAATGAGCGGGTTTAGTGCTATAATCGAATATAGGGCCGGCAAAATAACTATCTGCCAGATATTCTGTCTAGATGGGTGCCTGAAAAGGAGGTTGAAAAAGCAGATGATAGTTGTCACCATTTGGAATGGCTGGCTAGTGAGTATGTGATAGTGGCCGCGCTAAGGGTAGAGGAAAGTGGGCCCGTGTCTTGGGATCGGATAAAAAATAGCATGGTTGGAGATGATGTTTTGCAACAGGTTTGTGAGTGTGTGCAAGGGAACAAAGAATGGAGTTATGAGAGGAGAGCGTTTAGGAGAGTGAGTAAAGAGTTGCACTTGGTGGAGGGTTGTTTAATGAGAGGGGCAAGAGTAATAATTCCTGAGATTTTAAAAAAGGAAACATTAAGGGTTTTACATGCGGGACATCAAGGGATTGTTAAGATGAAACAATGGGCGAGGGAATATATGTGGTGGCCAGAAATGAGCCGAGACATTGAGGACCTGCCCAGAGCATGTGAGGCATGTAATGCTGTAAGTGATATGCCTCGTGGTGGGAAGAAGGGTAAGTGGAAATTGGCCGCAAGGGCCTGGGAAAGAATACATGCGGGGTAAGGCATATCTATTAGTGGTAGACGCTTATTCCAAGTGGGTTGAATTCTTTAAAGTTAGTAAGATGTCGGGGCGAGTGGTGATTGGCATAATGAAAGGCTCGTTCGGAAAATATGGCTTGCCTCTGATGATAGTGTCGGATGGTGCTCCGGCTTTTATAAGTAAGGAGTTAAAAAACTTCTTCCTGGCACAAGGAGTGAGACATGAAGTGACGGCTCCATATTACCCACAATCAAATGGCCAGGCGGAAAGAATGGTAGGCGTAGTAAAGAGTTGGTTTAAAAAGAGAGAGACTGGTGGAGGAGAGTTATGGAAGATGCAGTTGATGTATAGTAGCACACGGAAGGAAGTGGAGAAATCCCCCAGTGAAAAATTCCTGGGTAAGAGGGGCAGGCGTTGGCTAGACTTAATAAAAAATGAGAATGTAGGAGATTTAGCCAAGAAAACAAAGTTCAAAAAAGAAGATTTGGTATTGGTGCGGATGTTTGACGGCGGTATAAAGTGGACGAAAGGGATAGTGCGAAAGGCAGTTAGTAACTTTAAGTATATGGTCGAGGATAACAGTGGGAACTTAGTGGTGCGGCACATGAATCAGCTAAAAAGAAGAAAGGATAGTCTGTGAATATTGGTTTAATGGAACGTTTTGATGGGCCATGTAATAGCTAATTTTTAGTCTAACGCTTGCTATGTTAGCACTATATCTAACATTTATCTTACGTGCTACTTAACTATAAACATCTAGATATATTTTGCTATTCTAACACTATCCTACCTCTATACATCTACCCTGCTTTATGTTCTAGTACTAAATTATATTTTATCCTCAATTATTTATATAAAAAAAAATAAATAAACACAAAAAAATAAAAAAATAAAATAAAAATAAATACAAAAAAAAGACAATTGGCAATATTGTATACATATCAAAATGGGATATGGTATGTCGGGGCGTAGCGTTGTCTGGAGTGAAATATTTTATACGCGAATTATTTATAATGTAATGAAAATATGTATGGAATTGAATGTTTATATGATAATCGCATTCCACTTATGTTTAAAACCCCCCTCTTAAAAAAAATAAATAAAAAAAAAAATAAATAAAATAAAAAAAAAAAAACGGGGAGAGGAAGTGGAGAAACTGTATTGCTCCTGTGTGTTTTGGGAATGGATTGTGTTTGTGGATAAATTGTATTGCGTTTGCGAAATTAATTGTGTATTGCTTTGGAAGATAAAATTGTATCGTATATCTCGGATTTTTGTGTAGTTATCTATAAAATGTTTTTAAACTTTATATGAATTATGTATATTGTATATTTTTATTATGTTTTAAATAATTGTGTTCCACTTATGTCTACGGATTCATAGTATATGTAGTAGCCATTAATTTGTAGTATATGTAGTAGCCATTGATTTGTAGTAGTATATGTAGTAGCCATTGATTTATAGTGTATGTAGTAGCCATTGATTTATAGTATATGTAGTAGCCATTGATTTGTAGTATATGTTGTAGCCATTGATTTATAGTATATGTAGTAGCCATTGTGTGTGTACATTATTATTGATTATATTGTATGACCAAATTTTTTTGTTTACAATGTTTACATCGAGATTGTGTGAATGGTTTGATGCTGTGTTGGATATATGTGTTACTTCTATAATTATTGTATGTACCATTATAAAGGAATGATGTAAGCGGGTGTAACCGTTGTATGTAACGTTATAAAGGCATGATGTAAGCGGGTTTGGGAATGTTGGTGGTACGGCAAGTGCATCGGTTGAAAAGGCATAAATCAAAGCCAGGGATAGTGACAGAGTCAAAAGAAATAAGAAAAAAATGAAAAAGTAAAAATAGAGATGTTGTGTTTATCGACACAAAGGCGGGTGTGGAGAATAAAAACAAGTAATATGACGGAAGTATATAGACGTATGAAGTGATGAAAGGAAAAAGGGAAAGATGAGCGAAGACAACAGACACACACATTTGTTTTTATGTAGTGATGCATTAGAATATTTTTATGATGGTCTTTGTCTCATGAATACTGTACACATTTTGTTTTTATGTAGTGATGCATTCGAATATTTTTATGATGGTCTTCGTCTAGTGAATACTGCATGCATATTATTTTTGTGATTTTGGTCTTGTGGATATAATAAATTTGGATTGTGTATTGTATTCTCTGAACAGAACAGGAATGAAGTTATAGTCCCATTAAATAAAATAAATTTGTCAAAATTTGTTAGTGTGCCTAATTTCTCAGGTTTTAATAAAACAACGGTCGGGTCTGGACAGTAGCGTAGGGAAGGGGGGGGTTTCGGGTTAGGACCCCCCCATTGACAAAAAAAAATGAATTTTTTTCAAATTATACGGAAAAAATATTAATAGGAGTCCTGTGTGGGTTGCGCATATAGAAATAATATATTTTCTTAATTAATTTGATATTTAATTTTAGATGAAATCTACTAATTATAACATTATTTATACAAAAAAGATTATGTCTCAAGTGCGTGTTTTCTAATAAAAAAAAATTTAATTCTTAATTATTTCTCTAAAAAACTATCTCAACCTTTAAATTAAACAAGGAAGATCTGACACAAGCCAAATTTTAGCAGCGAGGCGAACTTGGGCTTATAATTTCATTTAAGCCGTCCCGGTGAATTATTGGTTCTGGTGGGAAATTTAGCCTTAAAGGCCAATGCGTGTTTAGTTTAAACAATGGCCCTAATTAACGCGAACAGAAAAATTGGAGAGAGCTCCTTGCAATTTGCGTCTCTGAAGATATTATTAATGCATTTTTGACCAAAAACCCATCGTAGATAATGAATTTATATAATTTTAATATGTTTTTGAATCGAAATTCTTTGATACAAAATTTACCCCCCCCCCCCCCCAATTAGATAGTCCTACCTCCGTCACTACTGTATATAAGCTTAATAAATTTTTGTTTAATAGTATCATGTTAAATTTTTTTTGGAAACCCCCCCCCCCCCCCCATGAGGCAATCCTGGCTAAGCTTATGGGTCTGGACGTACCGTGATATATCCTAGCGGGCTCGGGCAAGATATATGTAAGACCCGTCAAAACCTCGTTACACAATCAATTAGATTTTTAGGTCCTCCTGAATCTGATTTATTTTTACTTTTTCATCTTTCTTGGTGTTACTTAAGAAATAGAAGCAGTAAATTACCATACCAATTATAATCTTTAGATATAAATCCCATGTTTTTATAACAAAATTTATACAAAAACCACGCATTTACCAATACAAATTTATACCGCTTCTGTTCAAAATGCCAATCGTCCATAATGCCAATGCTTTAGACCGCCATAAGGGGTAGGGTTAGGGAATATTATAAGTACACATAGATATAATATAATGATTATAATAGAATTAACTGTATAATGAGCTATTACTTAAAAATAATACAGTCATTGGCATTGTGGATGATTGGCATTATGAATGGGATCATTTATACTTCTGAATATAATTTATAAGCCATTTATGACATTAGCTCAAAATTTACATTTTGTATAAAATGATTCACTCATACAACCGAAGACATCTATGATTAAAAGGTTGATAGCCTATACTAGTTATTAATTACACTGGTCTACAAATAAAGGTCTTATGTTATCAACCGGGAAACGGTTAACATTTTCTGATAGAGTTTTTTGTGGTGAACACAAATATGTTTTTCGTTTTTTTTCTATACGTCAAGTTTTTTAGATATTTCGATTCAAAGTTGCGAAAATGACCGTTTTCGACGCTCACTAGAACGATATTGAATAGCTAAAAAAAATCTTAAACCTCTAAGTGGTAGAACCAACTTAGGGTAAAACATTGAAAAATGATTTTTTCCCCCTATTGTTTTTACTTTTTCTAATATACCAAAAATGCAATTAGTCCCTATGCGAAATCGCGGCTTCCTTTGAGCCTCCCTCCCTCTCTATCTAATTGGCTTATATGCTTATATAAGACTATACCCTTAGTGCATGTAAGTGATTGATGAGTGTGGTGGGTGCAAGAGTAGTGGGTTAATAAGAACTATTCCTACTACTACGCCTGTCATCCTCCCTCTCTACTAGAGGAATAGCTCGTATTAGGCCACTACTTTTACACAACCCCACCCCCACATCATCCATCAATCACTCACATGCACAAAGAGTAGTGTTATAATTAGATAGAGAGGGAGAGATGGAGGCTCAAAGGATGCCGCTTCGCATAGGGACTAATTGAAATTCGATATATTGGAAAAAGTAAAAACAATAGGGAAAAAAATCTTTTTTCAATGTTTTACCCTAAGTTGGTTCTACCACTTAGAGGTTTAAGATTTTTTTTAGCTATTCAATATCGTTCTAGTGAGCGTCGAAAACGGTCATTTTCGCAACTTTGAATCGAAATATCTAAAAAACTTGACGTATAGGAAAAAAACGAAAAACATATTTGTGTTTACCACAAAAAACTCTATCAGAATATGTTAACCGTTTCCCGGTTGATTTTTCTTGTAGACCAGTGTTATTATCATATATGATTCATACTTGACTCCCTTCTCTTAAGATTGTTTTAATAAAAGAAATACTGCACATTATAACTTCAATATTAAGTATTTTATTCAAAATATTAGTAAACTAGGACAATAATGTTATTGGCATAAATTTATAAAGCTATATGTAGAAATTTAAAAAAGGACGTGTTGATCATCCTCTTTCCTATTTTATGGTTCTCCTAAATCTGATTTATTTTTACTTTCCCATTTTCTTGGTGTTAATTACTTGAGAAATATAAACATACAATGGTAAATTAATTAATAAGCAGCTTGCACTTTTTACTTGAAATCACATTACTGTATTGATACTTGCCTGATAATTAGATTGCTTAAAGCATTATGATATAACGCACATAAATGTCATGCAAAGTTCAGTATAATGTGAGAATTTTACATTAATAGATATATTGACTAAGCAAAAAAAAACAAATTTTAACCCGAGAGGTACCAGTGTAACCTGTAGGTGACACCACTTTGAACGCTTATAATTTTTAAACTATTGGATGAAATATTAAGTTTTAAATTGAATATGAAAGAGCACACTTAGGCGAATCAGCTGATATGTTTTATTCCCCTTCCTCTTCCTTCTTTCATTAATGATAAGGTCTCAAATATCGCTAATTTTGAAAGTTCGACTGCTTCTCATATATTCACTATAAATGGAGACTCAACCATATGAAATCTTATTTTAATTTATATCATTAAAATCTTGACACTTTCACAATTATTTTGATATGAAATTTAATTGTTTTTGGTTAATTAAAATTGGAATAATGTTGGCCCAAAGTTTGGTGTAACCTGTAGGTTACACTGGGCAGAGGTCCATACGTATAAGCTTATTTAAACGAAAAATGCTACTTTTTTATTTGCTTTAATTTGATTTTTTATAAGTAATTTCGTATAAAAATATCTTTATTACAAAGTTAATATCGCTTTGAGGCAAAAATTATATGATTAATTTAACCTTTGACCCCATCCACTTGGAAAATCCTGAAGATTACTTGAAACAATTTCTTTCAAATGATGTTATTTTGTATGTGGTTAATATGAATAAATTTAACTGTTAATGAATTTAAAATCTAAATCTCAATTCTTTTTTTAACTAAATACTTGTTTCCTAAGTATATTAAAATGTTTTGGGAGCTCTGACCTGACTGTTTGAACATAATGGTTTTTAGTTGAATGCGTAGAAACGCTTCCAAGAAACTAAATATTTACATTTGGCCGACAAAATTGGTAAGAGTTGACACTTTTTTCAAAGTTCGAGATTATATGGATCTTTTAAATGAAAAGTTCAAAAGCAACTTTAAACAGCGTAGCTCTTCTCACATATCCATAGATGAATATATGGTTTTTTATTTCGGGACCACAATGCAAAACAATTTATAAAAGGCTAGCCTTTTCGTTTCGGCTATAATATGTGGTGTGCTCAACAAAAAATGGCTACCTTGTCACATTTAAACCTTACCAGGGGGCTAAATTTTCCGTAAATCGACAAAACGAAATAGGTTTAGGAGGAGCGGTCATATTAGACTTAGTAAATCAACTACCACCAGAATTTGGTCCATACAATATTTATTTCGATAATTTTTTTACGAGCCACAATTTAATGATATGTCTTTCAAAGATGAATATTGGGGGCACAGGAACGTGCGGGTCGATTGTTTAAAATGCCTGATCATCGATGTAAAGGAACGCGGGTTTCTATCAAAAAACACTTATTTGATGGCTGTCCGATGGAATGATAATAATATTGGCACAATGTTGTCAAATTGTCATAGGGTCAAGCCTATAACCTCTATTGGAGAATCACTAAAGCGAAAAAATAGAAAAAAATTGTAATTCAATATCCTCATGTAATCAAAATGTCTAATTGTTTTATGGGCGGTGTCGAACGCTTTGAGCAAAATATGGATGCAACTATCATTTTGCCACGGAAAAGTGGTATTTTCCTATATTTGCATTCGGGCTGGATGCTGCATGGCAAAATGCATGGCATCTATATTGCTTCATTAGCGAAAAATTACATTATGTAATTTCAAAAGAGAGATAGCGCAAAATTATTTTAAAAAATACGGACAACCGCGTAAACGGACTTTAAGCCATAAATTAACTAATTTTAAGAATAATATAACATACAACAAAAGGTATCGGTACTCAGAGGCATTGTGTTGTCTGACATAAAGCTATTAGAATTTTTTGTGCATATTATAAAGTAGGCCTACCCATAAATTGTTGGTCAATATTTCATTATAATTAACATATTTTATACTCATTGATGTTAGTTAATACATTTTTATGTATTTTATACATCATTATTGTATACATAATTGTAAAATTTAATAAATTTTCTTTATACGTGAGTACATTTGTGCTGCCCAGTGTAACCTGTAGGTGACACCCCTTTTTTTCTCAAAGTAAATAATTTTTTCAAAATTTTTCAATTGTTTAGCTTTATTTAGCATGTAAGAAAGCCCAGAAAAAAATTTCATAAAAATTTTTTCGGCCAAACTGGGTCTGGTACCTGTCGGGTTAATTAATAGGTTGTGTCATATGTTCTGCAAATTTGTCAAAAGTTTTGAAAGGTTTGGCCATTGGTTCTTTTGGTCAAAAGTGATATACACTTAATCCCATGGGCATAGCTAGAATTAAGATTTAGGGGGGGGGGGGGGGGTGGAAGTAATGATTTAGAGGGACAAAAAATGTTTTTTTAGATTTAGAAAAATTGAATTGATCCAAGGGAGGCAGGGTTTTTGACTTAAGAAGGTAATGTAAAATAGAAAGTATGATTTGTTATAAAAGTTTTAAATATATCCGTATTTTTAATACAATTTACTTTTTTCTTATAGCATATTTTAAATTTGCATTAACACATTTTTTGTAATTTAAAAGCTTTTGTTATACATAAGATTTGCAGATAAAAAAATTAAATATAATATTGTTTTAGTAAAAAATGAATTATAAGAATATGAAAAATTCCAGAATGATGATATGGCAGTTTGCACATCGTTTCAATTATAAATCAACAAGATGAGGGTTAAAATGTAAACATAATAAACCCATAAATTGCATAGCATTTAAATAAAAAATATATATTTGACAAGATTTTTTAGGAGTAAACAATGGATCCAAAACATTATTTTAAAATTCATTTGAAAACCCTATTATTGTAAAAATCATGTCTAATATAGTAAGGTATGAATATTGCATTAGAAGGGTATTTAAAACAATCTATAAAAATATAAAGGAATGTGAAAATATTATGTCTTTCTAAGCTTTTAAGACTGACAAATTACAGTTTAACATATTATTTAGTTATAAGCCAATAAAAATTGTAATAAGATATTTCAAAAAAGAAAAAAAAACTATAATAAAATGTAAAAAGAATGAAGATGTAAATTCGTTTAAATAAGGTTAATTGAAAATCGTTGTCATTGAAAAAATAAATCTTATAAAATTAAATTATACACATAGATCATCATCACAATGTGTCATTGCTTAACAATGTTGTTTTATTTATATAAATAACAAAGTTAAATTTCATGCAGTCAAGATACAACATCCACCAACTGCTTTAATTTTCTTTTCTGCAGAATGGCTAAAATATTTGGCCTTTACAATAACTGGTTGTTGTGGCAATATGCCCTTGCCTAAAACTTTAAAGTATCCCTGAATAAAATTGTAATAATGTTGTTAGTAAATATCTTACAGCTCTAACACAATCAATTACAGGTGCTTTTTCAGCCTTAGCTCCGTTTTCTCTTGTTTGATCAGATACTAATGACCATATTTTGTCGAGGTTTATAATGGGGCAATAATCCCTATTACGAATATGGTGAAAATGACGCATTCCAACTTTCCCAAAGTAACCAGGATGGCTATTTTCAGATATTAAACACAGTAAATTAAATTACTATTTATCAAAGTTAATTCTATGATGGTGCATACCACCGGCATTTCCTCTACCACCAGGATGTTTCCTATGTTTGCCTTAAGAGATATTTAAAATCATATGACATGTATACCTATTCTTCCATGTCCATGACTTACATGACCCCTTAAATTTCTAAGTTTCTTCTTTCTTTTATGTTGCAAATTCTAATTAATATTGATAAAAATGTATGATAATCGTTTACCTTATATTGAGACATGTGTGATAGTTACAAATTCAAAATTCGTCTTGTTAGTAACAAAATATTTAAAATGTTAAATACTCTTGGAATTTCCGTGGTAAATGGCTTATCTATTTGTATTAAATATGCAACTATATAAAAATTTTTAACAAATATTTTTAAATATTTTTTGCCCTATATTGTAGTCCATCAATAAACACTAGATCTTCAGTTAGTTAAATTATCATCCTAATTATCTAAAAATTACGTGAGTCAATAGAATCGTTCTTTTCAAAAAATTCCATGTGACTCTGGGAACATCTATGATCCTACAAATATATGCAAACTATTAAAATCGCCTATATCAAAAGCTTAAAGGCCCAAACTAGAACAAAACTGCTATATAAAACCCTTAAAAAATTGC
Source organism: Gordius sp. MW1 (assembly GCA_964036665.1). Classification (NCBI taxonomy): domain Eukaryota; kingdom Metazoa; phylum Nematomorpha; class Gordioida; order Gordea; family Gordiidae; genus Gordius; species Gordius sp. MW1. The sequence goes on along the minus strand of OZ038529.1, from coordinate 24,687,790 downwards.
TGCCCATATGGGTAGTTTATAAATATTTTTTTAATACAAAACATGATTAGGCATCATTGATTAAATTACATTTAAGCACAACCTCTTCGTATATAAAACAATTGAATACAAGTTCAAGTTCGGGCCGTTTTGTTTTAAATTATATGGCAATATCTCAAGATTGCAGTGAATCAATTTCAAAATTAAAAAGGAATTTATTTATAAGTAGTTGGATTATTAATCTATTTTATTTAGCGTGCTGTTGTTTCTTAGCCCAAGGTTAATTAAGATGTATAGCGTTTATTTATTTATCTATAATTAAATACTAGGTCTTTAATTAAAACTTAATCAGTAATTACTTTATATGATATTCACATTATCTGCATAAATTATTAGTCATTTTTATCTGCAATTTATGACTTGCGGCTTTTTTCTATCCATTATCCTGTTAACATTTCTTCTCAAATTAGATTTAAACCCATTCTTATGGTGGCTATGAAATAACCCTCATAATTATGGTAGTAATAATTATTTTGTTTTATTATATTAGAAGTAAGTAAACGAATTGATAGATGGCGCTAATTAGGGTAAACTTTTAAGTTAATTGCGGCGCTCCTGAAAGGTTTATTTACTTACATTTTCCCATTAATAGTAATACGCTTTTAATAATTAATAAAAATCACAAATTTAAATATATAAATCAAAAATCGCGCAAAGCACAACCACAAATTCCGAATAAAAAATTATGGGGAACTAGGGAAATATATATCAAGTTCGAATGCTTTATCCCCATCTGGTTTCTCTTAAACACAATGCGAAGGAATTAATTAATAAGCAAAAGGTGATTAATGGGAAAGGGATGCTTTTATACGGAGAAAATCAGTATTTAATTTATATGCGAGGAACTGCTAGTCATGCGGAAAAACCGAGAAAAATCTCGGCGAGACGAGAATTTTAAAAATGGAGGCAAGATCGAGACGAGACGATACGAGATTTTTTGGCGAGATCTCGACTTTTTATTGATCGTTATATTTTAGTAAATAATTGCGTATTTTAATTTGCATGATGTACATTTGAGGTATTAAGTGTAAATCAATATGTATGGAATATATTTGATATTAAAAAAATTCTTAAGTGTAGTAAATATTTTATGTTTTTGCAAAAAATTTAAAATTTGGCAATCATTTACCTAAGTATGGTTGCCTCTTAGGGTATGTTTTATAATCAAAATTTTAGGCTTAGAATGAGTTCTGATGGAATAGTAAATATTACTAAAGCATATTTTAATTTCATAGTTAATCATTGCATGCTGCGGTAATTATTGGTGTTTAATCAGTTTGAATAAGGTGGGCACTCGCCTAACGCTTTTAAAAGTATAATAGAGTATTTAATGACACCGTAATAAATTAAATCTTAAATCGTGAGTTTTTAAAAAGTTTTATGCTTCAACTAATAGTATGCCTCCTAAATTTTTGAACCTTAATGAGACAATATGTGAATATATAGTTTTGTCATATACATTACTTTTCACATTATAAGCTGGGTTGGAAGGTTCATTCAAATTTATTATAATTTCTATAATGTGCAATATAAAATAAAAACAAGAACCTATACTGTATTTGATAAATAACTATTTAATGGCAAAGTTAGTTAGAATTAGAAGTTAATTATTGGGAATATAAATTTGATTATAATGATTTTTGTCATATATTTAAATACGTGCACCTTAATTTAAAGTTTAAAACTTTATGTTCTTAATCCTATAATAATGCTGCTTTTATTGATGCTTTTATTGTTGTTTTTACAACGTTTTAATATGTTCAACAATGTTTCTTTTCTGTAAATAATAATACTATCCTTAAAGGTCAGTTGCCCTTTGTGGTTTAAAACGCTATAGTCAACATGCAATAAACACTATGTGTTATAATTGTTGATGGTAATATCAATGGGCTTAAACGTGTGCCATAAATATGTTAAGGTCTACTTTAAAGCTTTAGCCAGGATTTATAAAGGGTCTCAATTTGTTCAATTATGCAAGTAAGTCAACTATAAGCGAACTTATAATTTTCTAAATCTATTTATAGTTGACAGACATAGTGATTTTGATACAAATGTTATAATTTGCTAACAATAAAATTTAATGTTCTATACTTTAAATTTATTAATAGTTTTTTTGTCTGCACTTTCCATAGAAAATGTTATCTTTATACTGTCAATGGGATGTCGTGTCCTGCTAAATATTTAAAAAGCTTTTGTATTAAAATTTTTCAAAAAATATAAGTTTGCTATTTGGATTTTTTAAAACTTATTTAATATTTTTAATAAAACAGGAAAAAATTTTATTCCTTATATATTTTTTTTAAAGTCGAGACGAGACGAGAATTCTCGTCGAGACGAGACCAAGATTTTTCTAGGCCCAGACGAGACGAGATCAAAACACTAGGAACTGCTAATGTTCCCTTGCTAGCACCATCTACGCTAGCAAGTAAGTGGGAATAACCGATCAAAACAATTAACTTTATTTCAAATTCATCGTTAGACATCAAGTAAGGGCTGTCGTAAACTGTGTTACTACTATCTTTCAAAAAAAATGCTCCGGGGGGGTATTTCAACTTTCGGGGGGGGGGTAAAAATTTTTTAATTGCTAAACCATTTTGTATAATGTTTACTGATTTTTATTGGTGATATAAGTGATATATAAATAGATATACATAATTGATTAGTCAAAAAAAGATCTTTTTTATATGCTTGCAAGCATATTATAATTAGTTAATATACATTTAAAATGACCAATATTTTGTTAGTAATAAATATAAATACCATCTTTTTCATTATAGCATTGAATGGAACAAACCAGAGTTTTTTCTACAAAACAATTATTCACATCTTCACCTGTTGCATAATTAAAATTATTCCAAATTAAATCATATTTGCCATCTTTTTTATAAGGCTTTTCCTTTTTACTAAAGTAGTGTAAAAAAGTACTTTATATTTACCAGACATCTGCAATTCAAAATAAGCATATTATATCAATAAAAAACAAACAATAGAATCTATTATTAATAATAATTCTTTTAAAATTTATAAGTAAGATAGTGATTTAATAATTCTAAAAGCATTTATTTATGTTTATTTACCTATTGATATTTTTTAATTAAAGATAATTTGTAACTTTCAAGATTGTAAAAGATTTTTATTAAAAACTCGTTTAAATCAGGGTTCACAGATGTTAAAAAATGATGTCTATGAATGATTTTCACCTTATTTGTAAAAAAAATTTAATTTTGCCAATTTTACATTTTTTTTATTGACAAATTAAAATAATTTATTGAATATCAATTTAGCCTAGTAATATAATTTATGACTTCATAATGGAACTTGAGTTCATGCTTCAATCAAAACTCTCCGGGGTGTATTTGAAATTTCTGGGGGGGGCCCCCCCCCCCAGACTCTCCCCTGAAAGAAACCCTGCTACTATCACATTAAGGTTCATATAAGACCAAAGACACTTAATCCATTTATTTCTATAAAATCCTCAATGCTTGTCTTTAATAATATAAAAAGCAATTCTTAGAAGTTTTGTTATAATAAATGACACTACTACAAAAGAAAATGCAAATAAATTTATTTTACTTTATAAGTGTTAGAAATTAATTAAATGATAATTTTTTTCAAAATTCAAGCCCAGTGATTATCACTTAAGCGATTGACTGTATATATTTGAATTGTTCTTGTTTTATATACTGTAAAGTTATGCAAATGTAAAATATGCAAGTTCCTTATTTTTATTCTTAAATCAAAACACAAAAAGGGTAAAAAATATTAAAGCGAAATTAAATATGAGCGAGGAGAAAAGCAAGGAGTCGCGCAGTTTATTCGTAGGTTGGATGAGATAGGTGGTGTGTTGAGTGTATTGGAATATCATGATAAGTGTAGTGAATGGAATATCCAAATGTAATGTGATAAATAGTAGAATAAGTTGTAAACGCGACTGGTGTGAAGAAATGGAATATCTGGAGGGGCAGAGCGAATGAAGTGAGTTGTATTGAAGTAGAATGATCCTTGTTTGGTTGAAATTAAATATTTTTAAATGTTCATGGGGAATAATTTGAAAAATTCCATAATTTTCTGGAAAGAAATGGCATTCCGGTACATTTATATAAAAATACCTGTTTTTCTGCAATTGGATGCATCGAAGTTGCTGGTTCACTACAATACTTAAGATGAAATCTTTTTGTATTTCCTCAGAAAATTGAATAGTCTGTACATTTACAAATTTATTAATCAACATCCTACAATTCTCTTTAATAATTTTTAAAATACAATAGAAATTAAAGCACAATTAGATGGCAATGACTTCTATTTGATCTATAAGACAATTCTGCTAATAGATATAAATTCAAATTTAACTTTTACGTAAACAATATAACAAATATCAATAATTACGCTATTTAGCACATGTTAACAAAAAAAATCCGCAGAATTGTGTTAAGCTATGCTTAATGTTTTACCTATATACTCTTACCTCCCTCCCCCTCCACAGGTCTCTACTTCATTTAGAGATAAATAAAGAAGTTGGTGCAGAACATGATTATTTTATGCAGCCATGTAGTAGGAAATGCGTTCATAAAAAAAATAAATGAAATTTTCTAATAACGCTATACGTAAATATGAGATAAGATTATAAGATTTCGGTGAAATAATTTTAATCGATATAGGGCTTTAGAAGGAAACACGTGTCCAATGCACGCCAACTCATGGAAAATAACAAAAATCGCAATACGAAAAACGAAAAATCTATAGTTTGTTCTCACTGCTCTTCTTTAATTCTTAAACCTAACAAAGCCTATTTGATAAATATAGAGGTGCCGTTTTATCAACTTTAAACTAATTTTAATTTATAAATTTGACATATTGATTACAATTTTTAAAAAATATTACATAAAATTATGTTTATAAATTAAAATGTATATAGCTGAAAAAGGCATTTTTATTATCTAAAGTTGTTGACATTTTTTAGATTCCATTGCCAAACATTTTTTGTGAAAAAAAGAAAAAATCTACAGATTTAGAAATAGTTGAAACAAATAATAGTAGGAGCAATTCTCTTGAAATACTTAGCGAATATTGGCACGTTGACTCTGGTGACATCTATATTTTTGAGAATTTAGGATTCTCAAAAACTGTTGAGTCTGATCTCAAATACTTGGTTTGTGCAGATTGTGAGTTAGGACCCATTGGAATTCATAAACTAAACCCCAACAATTTTTATCTAGCTACTTCTCGTGTGTCCTTAAAATGAAGTGAATTATAATTTTTATTTTATATTCTTTACTTTCTTTTTACAAATTATTTATTTGTTATTTTCAATCTGCATTTACCAGGAAACCAGCACGCATGCTTAAAGATGTCCTGAGATTTGTGAGGCAAGATATAACACCTAAATGTTATGATCGTTTAATAATATACCCTACATCTATAACATCTGATATGGATTGTCTTCGCATAATACTAAGCAAAATTTTAGGTTACCTTGTAGTTTTAGGATCAGTGGGTGTAAAACTTCCTCAAATTGTAGCTATGATTAAAGCTGGCAGTTCAAGTGGTATTAGTATAGCTAGTGTTGTAGTTGAACTCATTGCTATAACATCAACCTTGGTATACAGTTATAACCAGAAATTTCCATTCAGTTCTTGGGGCGATAGCTTTTTTATGGCTTTGCAAACTTTTCTAATTGCCAACCTGTGGTTTTATTATAGAAAAAAACAGCATATCATTTGGTTTTCCAGTGCATACGTGGCTTTTCTTTCATTCCTCCTCTCAAGTTACATACCAAATTCTTTTATATCCATGTACCAAAGCCTTAACCTTCCAATCATTATGGCTAGCAAAGGTTTGCAAATTTATGCAAATATTAAAAATGGCTCAACAGGTCAATTATCTGCCCTTTCTTTTGGACTTATAACGTTGGGTAGTTTGGCTAGAATCTTTACTTCTATCCAAGAAACAGGAGACCTCCTACTTATACTTCCCTTTGTAATATCGTCCATTTTGAATGTTGCCATTGTTGGGCAGGTTCTTTACTATACTTCTCGCAATTGGAAAGTTACAAATACTGATAGTCCTTCATCCTCAAAGCCAATGAAAAGCAAGAATAAACCTAAAAAATCTTAAGTTTTGTATACTGTATTTGGTTCTCATTTATACTTGTAATTATGTTTTTTTGTATTTGTTAATATTTTGTATTTGCTGTAATTTACAATGATTTTGTGCTGGAGATGGGATACATTCCTTCTGGAAAAATTCTATTTATAGTAATAATAAATTTTTATTATAATTTAGTTATTTTTATTTAGTCTTTTCATTACCCCCAAAACCTTAGATTTATTACCAATTAATTTATTGGTATTGTACAGTAAATTTAAGAAAAAATAAAATGAGAATTAAATTTACTTTTTGTATTATAAAAAAGCTTATCTTAGAATTTGCTGAAAAACTTATTGTTTGTTTTAAAAATTTATTTATAGATGCCTTTAAACACCCTCCCACATATATTTTTTTTTCATGTACAATCAATTTTGCTTAAACACAATAATCAGCGACAAAAAATTATAATAATTATATCACAAGCTGTAATTTTATCTATAAATAAACACTCGTGCCTTCGGCCCTCGTGGGAAGGGGGAGAAGGGAAGGGAAGGGGGGACGACTCATCTATACTCCGTATAAACGTAGCATATTTGCTATGCAATTTATGGGCGAGAAAGGTAGGAAGGGGCGAGAATGCTATAGGGGGGTATTAAATGCAAAATAATTAGTTATAGACCCTTGTAGGGGAGGGCATAGGGTAATTATCAATGTTAACCAATTCAAAAACGAAAAATTTTTTTGATTTATTTGGCCAATGGTCATTTTTTCCATTGGTCAGGAGCCTGTGGACGATCAAAAAGTCATATTATCAATGATATTAACAAGAACAAAATATTAATTTAATTTAAAAAAAAATAAAAATTTTGCCCTCTCCCGAGCTTGAATCAGGGATATTCAGGTCACCCTGTTTACAAGCCGTGCGCTATAACCCGTCACACCATGCTGGTATTAAAATAGTTAAAGTTATTATGTTATTTATATAGATAATGAAATAATAAAGTTCTGTTTTATGTTTAGAAAATCAATATATTTCATCGGTCAGTAGCCAGCGGACGGTCAAAAAGTCAAATTATCAATGGTATTAACATGAACATAATATTAATTTAATTTTAAAGAAAAAAAATTAAAATAAAAATTCCTTTTAGTTTTAAAATAGGGCTAAATTCTGATACTACCCACCCGATTCGCTCGAAACTTTACCCGTAGGTGCCCAGGGCGGCCAGGGGTAAAATAGCCTTTTCAGATTCCTAAAATACCTTTTCGTTTTAAAAATATCGGACATTTCCCGGCCACACGTGCGGTGTAATATCTATGACACGTAGAAAATTTTACTAATTATATAAACTTACGCGCGCCATCTAATAAAGTACAATTCGTGTTTTAATAGTAGATTGAATTTAATTAGAAAGAACGGGCTATGATTATACCTTTGAAGGAGGTTTCGAATTTTGTGTTAGTTTCTATCAATATATTGTATCGTAAATTAAAATCTAATACCTATATTTTTTTAACTATTACTTTTTAGGTTTTCTATGAAATCACAATCTAATTAAATGAAATATATTAACCCAATAAAAAAATATATATGCATTTATAAGGTTAAAAATATATATTACATAGTTGGCTGTCTGTTAGACCATCTATAATAAATTTTTAGGTTATATATAAAATTTGGCCAGTCATTTTTTTTCATTGGTCAGTACCAACAGACACTCTATAAATCAATGATAGCCAAAAAAAACGGAAAATAAATTTTTGATGCTCACTTTGGCCAATGGTCATTTTTTTCCATTGGTCAGCAGCCAGCGGACGGCCAAAAAGTCATATTATCAATGGTATTAACAGGAACAATCATAAGAGTCAAAAAAAACGGAAAAAAAATTTCGATTCACAATTTGGCCAATGGTCATTTTTTTCCAATGGTCAGCAGCCAGGACACGGTAAAAGTGGATATAAATTCATAAGAGTCAAAAAAAAACGAAAAAAAATTTTCGAATCACATTTTGTCCAATGGTCATTTTTTTCCATTGGTCAGCAGCCAGGACACGGTAAAAGTGGATATAAATTCATAATAGTCAAAAAAAACGAAAAAAAAAATTTTCGAATCACATTTTTGCCAATGGTCATTTTTTTCCATTGGTCAGCAGCCAGCGGACGGCCAAAGAGTCACAATAGCAATGGTAGTAACAGGAACAATCATAATAGTCAAAAAAAAACGAAAAAAATAATTTCGATACACATTTTGGCCAATGGTCATTTTTTTCCATTGGTCAGCAGCCAGCGGACGGCCAAAAAGTCTTATTATCAATGGTAGTAACAAGAACAATCATAAGAGTCAAAAAAAACTCCGGGATTCGAACCCACGAACTAGTTAAATTAATTAAAATTAAAAGTAAACAGCGTGAGGACAAGACATTCGGTGCAAGACACCGAAGAGCGTGACAATATAGATTCGGTGCAAGACATTCGGTAGCGTGACATGACATCGGAAAATGGAAAGTGAGCCCATAATGAAATATAGACCCTTGTAGGGGAAGGCATAGGGTAATTATCAATGTTAACCAATTCAAAAACGAAAAAAAAATTTCGATTTATACTTTGGCCAATGGTCATTTTTTTTATTGGTCAGTAAGCGGACGGCCAAAAGGTCACATTATCAATGGTATTAACAAGAACAATATATTAATTTAATTTAAAAAATAAATAAAAATTTTGCCCTCTCCGGGATTCGAACCCACATTAGTAAAGGCATAGGGTTTGGTAAGGGGCACAGGGACCCATATCAGTAAAGGCATAGGCTTTGGTAAGGGGCACAGGGACCCATATCAGTAGAGGCGTAGGCCCTTGTAGGAAAGGGCATAGGGTAATTATCAATGTTAACCTATTCAAAGACGAAAAAATACCATAAATTGCATATAGCAATTAAAAATTTCGCTTTATTTGGCCAATGGTCATTTTTTTCATTGGTCAGTAGCCAGCAGACGGTCCAAAATTCATATTATCAATGGTATTAACAAGAACAAAATATTAATTTAATTTAAAAAAATTAAAAAAAAAATTCGTCCTCTCCCTGGCTTGAACCCGGGATATCCAGGTCACAAAGCTGGCGCCAATAACTTGGTGGACGACGGACGACGGACAACCAAAAACGAGCCCATAAATTGCATGGCAATTAATAAAAAATTATAAATTACATATGTTAACATTTTCTTCTAAATTAGATTAAGTACAAATTTAAATAATCACAAAAGTTGATGCTATTTCAAGAGGAAACTAGCACAGTATTTAACTTTAAAAAAATTTATTTGTTCATTAATAATAACCCTACATATATGCAGAGAATTTATAAAGCTCTATTTTTGCATACCAGTAAAAGAAAAACTTTAACACTCAATTTACTACACAAGAAATATAAGAGAATCATGATTTGAAATTTATTTTTTAATATCTCAATAAGTATATGTGTGTATTGAAAAAAGATGAATAACAAAATCTTCACTCAAATCCTTTCCAACTGTATTTAGACTCTGCAATTTCTCGTTCATTTCTATCTATGCAAGTCTTGACGTAAGCCTGGCCCGAGGCTACATAGTCTCTAGGACATGAATCAAGGTTCAACACTATTTCTATAAATTCCAAACTGTTTAATTTTCCCAAAGCATCTACACTTTTACAACCCAAATCACAAGGCGTCCATTTAGATTTGCATTCGTCAGTGCAATACTTGGCTATGTGTAGTTTGCAAGTGAAATCACAGAATTTACCTATTAATCATGTAAAATATTAAATGTTAAAATACTTTATAACCAGAGTCAATTTAGTGAATTGACTAAAAGACCAATAAATTAAAGTTTTTTTCCTTAGTGTATTTTAATTTGTAATGTCTTTTTGATATTATAAAATTTATAAAACCATCAAAATGGATGAGTACTATTTGGGGTTATAATTATGTCATATAGAGTCCTGAAAAATGTAATTTCTTCGGCCCGAGCCCGACACTTTTTATTTTATTTTGCTCAACCCGAGCCCAAAATTTTTTTTACACAGGCCCGACTCGAGCCCGGCCCGACTTTTTTGAAATGTAAATTTATAAAAAAAATTTATTCAAAATACCCACCCGCATCTTTCATTTAACATAAAAATATTTTGTCTCCTCTAAATGTCCTACTCAACAAAGGAATTAGTAAAAGTTTGAAAAATCTTTAGCTAGATTTTCCCTCGTATCGAGTTGACCTATCAAGCACGACTCGAGCCCGAGGCAAGATAAAATTTTAATTTTTTGCCGGGCCGGGCTCCGGGCAGGCCCGTCCATTGTTGTAGAGACATACACTTTTTCCTCAAATTTTGTTAAAAAGCATTAAATTTCGTTTTGTAAAAGTTAACGGTAAAATGCAATTAAACGCTTATGCTTCAAATTATATTTAATAAATTATATGAAATAATGATAGTTACTTTCATAAGTTGCCAGAATGATAACAAAAAGGAGACATTTTATGAAGCACGGAATGTAATTATCACAGTATAAAATCATGTTTGTGTTAAAAGATATGGGGGCCCTTATACTAACTCTTAACCAGAGCCCCTTTAAATTTTTTATTAAATATAATCATCCGTTTTATACATACAAAGATTCCCAAATTTGAAATTAGATTGAAGGCTATAGCATTCATAATATCTGCGGTGCTCTTTATTCCACAGCGGTATATTCTATGCTAAAGAAAGAGGAGTAGAATATAATGCGTATGTCAGACAGTTTTGAATTGCAGATGTTCTAATGGTCTAAATCCAAAATCTGACTGAAGAGATATAGATCTTTAATTACCAGGCTAACATAATTTATAGCGCATGCCATCTGGATTAAAGCCTTGGGCCTAGTCAGGAATTTAAATGAGGCATAAGGTGTTGATTATATAAAAAAGTTTAAATGTAGTGGGTAAGGGGGGGGGGGAGGTGTGCTTAATTGTCTCTACTATGCTGTACCAATGATTTAATGATACATTAATATTTGTTGAGTCAAACATATGTGATGTGTAATATTTATTTTTAAAACATTTGTCTCATATTCAGCATGATCCATTCTAATATTTTGTCTTGAGACTTTGCGAACAGTAAAAGCCATGAGCCTAAGTCGTATCCACCTATGTGTAAAGAAGTCGACGCAGCCCCCCAAAAAATAACAACATCAGAAAATTTAAATTTTAAACCTATTTTTTTAATAGAGACCTGCACGGCCCGCGGACGGGCCTAAAGGCAAGCCGGGCGGTAATGTAGCCCAGTGGGCCCGGGCCGGGTCTAGAAATCAGTAAGGCCCGCCAAAAGCCCGTTTTAAAACCATTTTAATTTGTGTATTTTAAAGGATAAACAATGGTGTGTCCTTTATAATGTTACATTAATTTATAATTATTTGATAATTAACACAAAATTAAATTTTTTTTGATCGATAGAAGATTAGTTATTTTTAAATAATTATGTAAGTTATATGCTAAAATATATTAAATTAATGAGCTGGCATCGAGCCATGGATTGAGATGTATTAGATTTTACAATTTCAATGGTGATTTTCTGCTTGATGTAAAAGAATTCTTTGTGATCGTGTGTAAAGGAGGTTATATATTTTGATATTTGTTTGAGGAATTGGCTGCCCTTGGGACCTAAATTACCGAGGGTCGTGGCCACTACTGGTACAAAAACAATAATGCTGAGGTATTTGTATTTTTCCACTTTTTTTCTCTCAGTAGAAGAGAGAGATGAGGTAGCGAGAGGCGTTAGATTTGGCAAATATATCCACTACAGTGAAGTCCCAGCAGGCGTTTAGGCCACGAGCCTATGGGATGATTGTTACACCGTCGGGTCTTTTACCGTCTCAAAAAGAGTGGAGGGCAAATGTACAGCCCTGCCTCCCCTTCCCCCCCCCCAAACTAATTTATATAGGTTAAAAAGATTATGTCAAGTGACCCCACTTAACCAATTGACAATTTAAAATGCTATATTTTAAGACCTTTCAATTTAAAAATACACACAAAAATTTGAAGCTAATATTATGTCGCACATTGAAATATTTTTATATTTTGTTTATTAATTTCATAATTAAACGCAGCAACATTGGAATTAGAGGGGGGCAATAATGATTTAGGGAGGGGCAATATGGTCATTTTTGGAAATTAAGCCATAATTTTAATGAATAACAAACTTTTGGATTTAGAGGGGGCTCCCGCCCCTCCCTGCTCCCCCCCCCCCTTGGCTACGTCCATGCACATAAATTATATATAATCTACGCGCGAACTTTTCATTGTCTGAACATTATACTTGAACTATATGCTAAGAAGTTTAAGCGAGCCATAAAACCTTATAAGTAGTTTATAAAAAATAAATGAAATTGTCTTTTTTAATAATATCTAAGGGAGTCAAGGTCAATTTATGTTTTGGTTTGTATTTTAATGTAGAGCACGTTTGGGCTGGGCTAAATTATACTGGCACAATCTTGGGTGTAGCCAGGATTGGAATGAGAGTGGGGCAATAATGATTTATAGAGAAGTAAAATCTTAATTTTTGGAAATTTTAGCCATTATTTGATAAAATATTCTGAAAAAACGGTAGAGGGGGCAGCCGCCCCTTCCTGCCACCGCCTGGCTATGCCTATGGACACAATTAAAGTTCATAAATACAGCATTCGACAGGATCAGCCTAGAGAGCAGAAGCCTGGGCCCTGCCCGCTGCCTGGTTTGCCCATCCCATAGACGAACCCCTGAAGAAGATTCGGGCCAAATGGCATTTTTAAATTCAAATTATTTTGTTTTCGTGTAATATAAATAACTCCAGTAAATCATTTTTTTCTTTAATTGTATAGTATTGGCTATAAGTATTTTAATTTAGTCGTAATAGTGTAGTGTTCCCTATATGATTTATCTATATATATAAAAATCTAAGTCCCGTTTTTTTGTACGCTAATAACTTTTAGAGTTCTCAACCGATTGCCACCAAATTTGGCCAGATTATTGCCTTAGCATTGTAGATGGTTTATAGATACTTTTTATCAACCTACGATAGCGGGAACCATGTTTTTTGGTAGTCTATACCGCCATCTAGCGGATTATTTATACTACGTTTTTTGTACTTATTTATCTTATGGTGCCGGGGAAAAGATAATCCGGCGCGTCTCCCGCAAGAAGAAAGCTAATACTATATATACGCGTCTTTGCTCACCGGGCATTATTCGGCCTTTTTTCCCTCTAACGCCCTCCTACGCTATTGCACTCGTTTTTTACTTTAGTCCACTTACCAAAAATTCGTTTTCCTGCTCAATTACTTCACTTTATGCAATGTCACTACGCTATAGCGCCCGTTTTTTTTAAAATATATAAAGCTGTAACAAATAAATATTCTCGATACCGTAAAACATCACCATTTTCTTAAATAAATATAACGCGCGCTTTTAGAAATATTCCCACGTTTCGTGCTTTTTTGTTATTTTTATGAAGTTCGGTTATTAATATTAAAGTACAAAAAGATTATAACGGTAAGTTGATAAATGCAGACAATGTTTAACCAACAAACTTGAAATGCAGTTATATGAGCTATTATTCATACAAAATAATGCTTCGAGAGCACGAAGAACATATTTAAAATGCCGCCAAATATTCCATCAATGCAATATGTTAGCCAAAATTGAATCGGAACGTCTGCTCTACATTAGTTAGAGATTACGGGCAGTGATGGGTATCCTTTATAAAAAAGAAGATCAACAGAGGATGGTGGTAGCTGGCAACCATTCAATGCGGAACGCAATAGTCTAGGTAGATAACTCTTGGGTTTAGGCCCCCCCCCCCCTTAAATGACAAAAAACAATTTAAATACAAAACCCTTAAAAATTTATATTTTGCCTCCCCCCTAATTGAACTTAAAACGCCCCCCCCCCCTAATCCAAAACCTAGATTGTCGTTTGCTACAAAAAGTATTATAAGATTTATGCTTAAAAACTCGAAACAAAGCTTTGAATCAACTGGGTATGCCTGCATTATGTCGATATGCTGCTGCTCCAATGTATATAGACTTACATCTTAAACAAAAATACAACCAAGATGATCTTTTGTCTTTCATGCGATATAATGTTCCAAAGATAGCGACGCAACAAAAAGCCATTTACAATAAGATTTTGCTTGCTGTTAATAAAGATTAAGGAGAAGTTTTCTTCTTAGATGCTTGAGGAGGAACTGGTAAAGTTTTCCTACTGACAGCTTTGGCAACTATTCGTTCCCAAATTAAATATGGCCGTGGCTCTAGCGTATTCCGGAAGGGCTGTCACATAATTACCCGGTAGAAAAACTGCTCATTCAGCATAAAAATTGCCTTTAAACGCTTATTACTGTGAAACTCTAATGTGCAACATTTCCAGAACAAATGGAATGGGTAGAGTATTTCAGAAGTGCAAGCTTATCGTTTGGGATGAATGCACAATGGATTATGAAAAATTGTTCTAAGCTCTAATCGGTAATCGCAAGATTTACAAAGAACCCTCAAACCTGTTGGTAACGCAAGGTTATTGCTTGCAGGAGATTTCAGGCAAACTTTACCGGTTCTCTTACGATCCACCCCTGCGGACGAAATTAATGCCTGCCTAAATTATTCTATTTTGTTGCCTTATGTCAAAACATTAAATCTAACTACTAATATGAGTGTAGTATTTCAAAATCATCCTGTATGTGAGATATTCTCCCATTAATTGCTAGAAATTGGGAAGGGAACCGTGCACGTTGATATATGCTCAGGACGGATATCTTTTCCTACCAACATTTGCAATTTTGTTCCATCTAAACTGCTTGGTTGATAAAAGTTTCCAAATATTAACGCCCATTATCATGAGCGATTTTGGCTCCGCCAACTGGCTATTCTCGCCCCCAAGAATAATGACGTCAACGAGCTTAACAATCTCATTCTGTCTAACATCCAAGGCAATCCAATTACTTACAAAGCGGTTGACACTGCTTTTGTTATTGATGACGCAAATTATCTAATCGAATCTTTCAATTCAAATGATCTGGCAGGGATTCCACCTCACATTTTGCATTTAAAAATTGGCATACCAAGTATCGCGATGTGTAATTTCAGTCAGCCAAAACTTTGCAATGGTTTACGTCTCGCTGTTAAATGCTGATGTGCAACGTTGAAGAAGCCACGATTTTGACTGGACACGTGCATTTTTAAATTTTATAACTCCAAAACATGTGAAGCTGTATATATCTTCATTTTAGCCTATCTACTAATAGCAATATGTTTCTTCCCCACCAACCATATCAATCTCCCAGTTTTATCCTTATTCAATAAATTAAGCATAGCTTTCTTTCGGCCGTCCGAAGACAGGCCCGAACCTGGCCCGACGGGTCGGGCATATCTTAACATCACTCAGGTAAACTGAAACCCGTATATGTACAATCAAAATTAATATACCCATGGGCTTAGCCATTGCAATGGTTTATAAATTTTTGTTACCCAACTATGCATATTATCGTTAACATCGCACTTTTCAACATGTAAAATTAACAAATACCTTATAAGTATTTTAAACTATTATATATCTATTTAATTATAAATAAGTATGCCTTTCCCTATATTTTTTACATCATAAACGATTGACCCAAAATTTTTCATAAATGTTTTATTAATTCATACTAATTATTTAGCTAATTAAGGACTAAGCCAAAGCAACGCTTGGCCGGGCACAGCTAGTACTCTATTAAATAAGTTTATAATGAGGAGGATTTTTGATTAAATGATTCAGTTTTTAATTTATTATAGCCTTGGGAAGTTTTTTTAACGATATTTAATCCCTACCGACCCTTTCATATTTTTATATATTTTTGCCTTAAAAATTTTATTCATAAAGCCGCCTGATTATTTTTTTTAGCTTCCACTTACAATTTCTATATTTAATATATGAAAATTACAATATTTCCATCTGATTCGATCAGTAGGTCATTAACATGGGCTTACGGAATTTCATTTTTTTGGGGTTAAATTTTTTTCTTCAATTATCATCTTAATTTTTTATATAATCAGAGCCCTGCAGGGGTCGCCCGAAGCCCAACGTTAGGCTCGGGGTCGGGCAAAACTTTTAAAATTAATCGGGCTTGGGTCGAGCCTGATGAGGGGCCCGAATTAAACCAGTGCAACCAATTTATAAAATAGGATTAAAATAAACCCAACTCTATATAAAAATAATATCTTGGCATGGTGTACATAATATAACTAGTCAAGCCCCTCCCCCCTGGGTAAAACAAAATTTGTTGATCCTATTTGCATTTTATTATAGTTCTCTAGTGCTGTAAACATTTTTTAAAAAATCGAACGCGTTCAACGTTCATTGACAAAAATCGAACGCGTTTACGTTCACGTTCGTTTTCAAAAAAAAAGAACGCGTTCACGTTCGTTCAAAAAATTGATGAATGGCGTTCCTTTTTTTGGTGAATTTTGAACGTAAACGCGTTTCTCTTTTTGATAAACGCGTTCGAATTTAACGTTCGTTCATTTTTAAAAACCCTTTTTTATTTTTATTTATTTGAAAAATTATGTTAATTCGAATTTTGTAACAAAGTCTTATATTTTTTAATCAACTGTTTTACCTTTTTCTTATTACCTATTCCGAAACACTTTTAACTTACCATAACGTCAAGGTAAGATTAAAGTTTATTAATTTGGTATTATTAATTATATTTTAATTTATAGGTTAATATGGACAATCATATTATTAAATCGTCGTCATCTTCAGATTCTGAATATTAAAAACCAGCAGTTGAATGAAACCCCTAGAATTGATAATGAAAGAACTCTCGATTCCAAAATATCGTTTATTTGACGAGAAAGTAGAGGGCGGATGAGGGTGATATTTATCGCAATTTTTTGAAGCGATGGACAAAACATTTAATGTTTTTAATAAATTTCCTGCTTTAAAAGATTAGTTTATTAAGTACAATAGTCCAATCCCCTCATCTGCCCCTGTGGAGCGGGTTTTAGTATATGCTCTATTAACTGCCAGGCGTTCCTACTTATCCGACGATAATTTTGAAAAACAATTATTATTATAAATAAATAAATAGATAAATAAATAAGAGATTTTATAAATAAAAAATCTTTATCTTTATTATATTTATAACTAGTTAAGCCCGGCAAACGTTGTTTTGCCATATACTTACTATAAGTGTGTGGGGATAAAAAATTTAAAACTCAACTAATAAAACTGGCAACAAAATTAATGAGCTGCCATTATAATCACATGGACATAGAAGCATGTAATTTATTTGGGGACACGACATTGCATAAGTTATGTAATAACAATGCACATTATAAGAACGTATTATATAAAAAGATACAAATGTCACACGTATGGGGACGATGTGGGATCCATATTTAAAGTCATCAAGGATGGGAAGGCGAGGAGGTAAAACGTGGCCTAGGCTAGTGACGGTTTTTCCCGGAGGACCGTGTGAGTGGAAGCTGGGTAAAAATATTTTAGTGGATTAGAGAGATATATACTGATGGTAGTTTACAATATGGGACTCTGAGAATATACATTTAGTAGCAAAAAATATAACGTGAAAAGTACCTAGTGCCGCCGGGTGTGAAACGAAGGAGCGGTTCCTTGGTTCAAGTGGTAATATGGCATCAAATGCCATCTCCGGATCATTGCAAGGCCATAGGAAATACAACATTGGTGGTTTTACCCTCCGGCGCGAAAATAATCAGGTTTTTGGTGTACCTACACGGGAGCTGGCTACATATAGTTGGCCATGCGAAAAGCATGGATTTTCTAGATTTAAGCCAACAACAGTTAATGATTGTCCCTGGGCTTTATTGATTGTCATTGCGAATGCTAGGCGTACAGGAAGCTGTACGCGCTTGAATGTAAAGGGCACATCGGTGGGGATCATGGGGATGCGTGAGATCATCACGTCCTCGCCTTTATACGTTCCGCTGATTATAGTGGCCGCAATAATGTTTGGACGCAGTTGTTTTACGGCAAGTCTGGTGCCATTACACAACCTCGGGGGTACGCAGGAGTATTATGGGCACCGAGGTTTCAAGGTTATTTTATGTGGTGGAAGACCCGAAGGTGTTAACGAATTCAAAAATTCAACTGGATAATTTACAGTTTGATCGGTTTCTATAACCGTATCAATAGAGCTGTAAGTAAAGGGATCACATGGAATGTGCACTTGAATACGATCATTCATACGGGTAACAGCTGCATTTGTTGGCGCTAATATTGCGCGTTCCCGGAGCTATGTGTGCGGTGTAGTGCGTTGCACTGTCGGAGAACACCATAGTTTCAACCGCCTCAGGCGATGGTAGTAGGTGTCAAAAGGTTGTTGGAAAGGTGGTTTCATTTGGAGACGAGGTAAAAGGAAAGGAACCATTCCCCAAAGCTAGGAGTTGTTGTGCAAATGGGGACGTATCCGGGAGTAAATGCACGCGCATGTTCGTAGTAAGCGTGAGGATCGTAAACTTCCTCCAAAGATGTGACGCCTTCAGGCAGGCATCCAGCTCATCAGCCGGTGTTGATCTTGGGATAACAAGTAATGATTGTCGAAAATCACCGGCTAGCAACAATAAGCCCCCCCCCCATAGGGAAGTCAATTTTTCGCAAATCTCAGAGAGTACGATCTAGTGCTTCGAGCGCTTTTTTATGCGCCATCGTACATTCATCCCAAATTATGATTGAGCATGTCTTTAGGACTGTCCCAATTGCCGAGTTCCGACTGATATTACAGATAGGTTTTTCAATCTGATGCAGATTTAGGGGGAGCTGGAAAGTAGAATGCGCCGTGCGGCCTCTAACGTCGCCGCCATACCCGATGATGCAACTGCTAGGGCTAGCTCGTCATTGGCGCGAAATTTTGCAAATAAAAGATTAAGGAGAAAAGTTTTACCGGTGCCGCCGGGAGCATCGAGGAAAAGCAGACCGCCATTACCGGTTGAGGCGTACGGTGTCGTACGCGGTTTTCTGGTCGATGGTCAAAATAAGTTTGCGTTCCTGTATAATGCTGCGCTGATGGTTACCATCGTATTGCAGTTCGAGCCATACGTCTTTCGGTTGTACATCATGGCTGGTGCGGAGGGGGGTCGGTAAATCAAATTGGCATAGCATTTTATTGCTTATGGACATAAATTGGTCCTCCAATAATATAAGAGAACGGTTGAAGATGTCATCGGAATAGGAAACATCTAATGCCGGATTTGCTCTCCGAATGCGCAAAAGAACGTCCTCGCTGAGGCTTTTCTTGTGCCGGTGCCACAGGTCTGATGGATTTGACGGGGCGCAGGTGGTCACAATGAACGCAAATAAATTACGGAGTTGGTAGGGGAGACATATGAGCGACACTTTTTCTAAAGTCGTATCCCAATGCTGATCATTTTCCAGCAGCTGAAGTTCAAGACAGGCTTGTCTATACGTGGCGCACACGGTGCCTGAGATTGTTTTCAGAGCCTGAAATGATGTCGGGCCTCGGACATTGTGAAGCAGCATGCGCAAATAAAAACATTCGGCCTGATTGGGGTGGATTGTATACATACGTCCCAAAGCATCAGCCAAATGGATGTCCGGATAGCCTGCAACCACAGGTCCCTGTTTTCTCCGTTGAAACATCTTCCGTGCCGCGTTCCAAGTGTAATACGTCGGAATCTCATGGTAGAGCAGGGTTTGCGCAAAAGCGTCCGTTTGACACAGCTGGAAAAAGGCTGTCAATGTGGTATTGGGGGGGGGGGGTGTTCCACTTTGTGAACGGCGGTCGCCGGAGTGAAGAAGACGCGCTGGCCATTTTCTAAATGAACCGCGAGATGTACTACGGGTGGGTAACGTTCGTGAATGGGGAATGCGAGAATTTGCCAAACAGCCTCATTGCTGCTGATATACCGACTCGTTTGAAATTGGGTAATTTCATCCGTGTTAGAACGCGCTAGGCCAAAAACTGCCATATCGCTACCTTTGTTGACATATTTGCATATGTACTTGATGGACTTTACGGAATTGCAGTACTCTACGTTTATGTGAGCCGTGAATATTTTTGCGAGTAGGGGAGAGTAAGGGACTATCTAACTGTTGTCAATTTTGACTGGGGCATTTTTTACCTGTATTGTGCAGGTGTGACCTTCCTCGCCGGGTGCACGGCGTCTATATAGTGGGTAGCCGTCGACGCCAGATTTCATTACTTGAGCCAGACGTTTCGGAAACGCTTAGCATTTACCTCTTTCATGCACGGGGACGCGTTATTTATACCGCCGCAAGGGCTGTGAATCATATGCCGAGTAACAGTGGTAAACAAAACGGGATCGGTTTGCGGATCGGGTAGTTCTGCATAAATAATGCTATCTATTTGCGACGGGTAAATGGTGTCTCGGAGCCAAATTAGAATATGAGCATGAGGTAGCCCTATTTTCTGCCATTCAATCGAGTACATTCAACAGGTAGTTTGCCCAAATATATGAGACTAGCTGTGCCCGGCCAAGCGTTGCTTTGGCTTAGTTAGTATGAATTAATAAAACATTTATAAAAAATTTTGGGCCAATCGTTTATAAGGTAAAAAAATATAGGAAAAGGCATACTTATTCATAATTAAGTGGATTTTTAATAGTTTAAAATACAATTTTATATTTTGAAAAGTGCGATGTTAACGATTATATGCATAGTTGGGTAACAAATATTTATAAAGCACTGCATTGGTGTATAAAAGTTAGTTATAATAATGTTAGACAATGTATAGAAAATATTTTAGTACAGCGTTTATAGTAATGTAATGTCATAGCCTAAAATCTATAGTATCAAAGTGAAGAGATGTTAAAAGATCTCCTTCAAATTTGTTTAAATGAAGGCTTTTATAATATTTGGTTGAACTGAGAAATAATTAAAAAAATTTTCGCGAGTATAATGGAAGCGAAATTTTTATGTGTGCCAAAAAAAGTTAGAAATACAGTTATATCGTTATACCTAGTAAAACATTCATCAGGTGAAAGTGTTATAGGTTAGGTATGATTATAATAAAAACCAGATAAAGATAATGACTTAAAAAGTATAAAATTGATATAATAAGTTTAGACTTGCAAGTGTAGTTAAAGTTTAAAAAGGGACTTATGGTATATTTATAATGGTAGCCAGCATTGGAATTAGAGAGGGTGGGGGGAATGATTTAGGCAGAAGTAAAATGATAATTTTTTGAAATGTTAACCATAATTTTAATAAATGAAAAAAAAAATTGATTTGGATGGGGGGCAGCCACCCCTCCGTGCCTACCTCTGGCTACGCTCATGGGTATATTAATATTTTGGTATTCTTTCTCTTATCACCTTCTGCGTTTTACAATCAAATCACTTTCAAGGTAAATGAATTTGTTTCCCTACATACATATACGGTTTTAACTTTACCTGAGAGATGTTAAGATATGCCCGACCCGTCGGGCCAGGTTTATGCCTGGCCTTGGACGGCCGAAGAAAAACTATGCTTAAATTTACCTAAAAATAAATTTGAATAAGACTGGGAGATTGATACGGTTGGTGGTGAACAAAAATATTGGTATTAGTAGATAGGCTTAAATGAAGATATATACAGCTATACCTGTTATGGAGTTATAAAATTTAAAAATGCACATGTCCTGTCAAAATCGTGGCTTCTTCAAAGTTGCACATCAAGCGTTTAACAGCGAGACGCAAACCTTTGCAAAGTTTTGGCTGACTAAAATTGCACATCGCAATACTTGGTACGCCAATTTTCAAATGCAAAATGTGAGGTGGCATCCCTGCCAGAATTGAAAGATCCGATTGTATAATTTGCGTCACCAATAACAAAAGCAGTGTGAACTGATTTGTAAGTAATTGGATTGCCTTAAATGTTAGGATTAGAATAGCCCGTTGGCGGAGCCAAAGTCGATCATGATAATGGTCGTTAATTTTTGGAAACACTTTATCAACCAAGCAGTTTAGATGGAAAATTGCAAATATTTGTAGGAAAAGAAATCCGTCCTGAGCATATATCAACGTGCACGGTTCTCTTCCCAATTTCTAGCAATTAATGGGAGAATATCTCACACGCAGGATGATTTTGAAATACTATGCGCATTTAGTAGTTAGATTTAATATTTTGACATAAGGCAATAAAATAGAATATTTTAGGCAGGCATTAACTTCGTCCGCAGGGGTGGATCGTAAGGGAACGGTAAAGTTTGCCTGAAATCTCGTGCAAGCAATAACCTTGCGTTACCAACAGGTTTAAGGGTGCTTTGTAAATCTTGCGATTACCGATTAGAGCGATTTTTCATAATCCATTGTGCATTCATCCCAAACGATAAGTTTGCACTCCGTAATACTACCCATTCCATATGTTCTTGAAATGTTGCACATTAGAGTTTCACAGTAATAAGCGTTTAAAGGCATTTTTTGTCATTTAAGGGGGGGGGGGCATAAACCCAATGGTTATCTACCTAGACTATTGCGTTCCGCAGTCGAATGATTGCCACGCTACCATCATCCTCTGTAGATCTTCTTTTTTATAAAGGATACCCATCACTGCCCGTAATTTAACTAATGTAGAGCAGACGTTCCGATTCAATTTTGGCTAACATACTTAATTGTTTGGAAATAAACTTCTATTTTTGTATAAAAAAACATATTACATTGATGGAATAATTGGCGGAATTTTTAATATGATTTTCTTCGTGCTCCCGAAGCATTATTCTGTATGAATAAACTCATATAGCTGCATTTCAAGTTTGTCGGTTAACCATTGTCTGCATTTATCAACTTACCTTTAAAGTAATCTTTTTGTACTTTTAATATTAATAACCGAACATCATAAAAATAGCAAAAAAGCACGAAACGTGGGAATGTTTTAAAAGCGCGCGTTATATTTATTTAAGTAAATGGTGATGTTTTACGGTATCGAGAATATTTATTTGTTACAGCTTTATATAATGTAAAAAAAACGGGCGTAGTTGAGTAAAAAATTGAAATACAAATGACAAAGCAATCGTGGAAAAAAGTTTAAAGTAATTAGTAGCACCATAACGATAAATAAGTATAAAAAACGTAGTATAAATAATCCGCTAGATGGCGGTATAGACTACCAAAAAACATGGTTCCCGCTGTCGCAGGTTAATAAAAAGCATCTATAAACCATCTACAATGCTAAGGCAATAATCTGGCCAAATTTGGTGGTAATCGGTTGAGAACTTCAAAAGTTATTAGCGCACAAAAAAACGGGACTTAGATTTTTATATATATAGATTTAGTTATAAGATCAATAAGGCAACGAAGTTTCAGGTGGAATACACGGGCGGTCAGATCGTGACGATGCGATGGTTTCTGGCCCGCCAACAGTAAATCCGTAATTTCGGGGCAGGCTGGATTGCAGGTGAAAGATATAAACAGAGTAGGGCAGCCGAATTTACGTACATATGACATCGCGTCCTGCGTATATTCATGCATGTGTCGGGGACTTCCATTATACGTAGCAGGAAAGATGACCATTTGACCAACATCGGACGTGTTACCATTCTTCGCAATGGCATCGCGCAGGTGAATATATTGCTCGGCCCGAAGTAATCCCTAATTAAGGCGGATGTAAAGGAGGCGTTCGCTCTCGATCTTGGCATACATGTCGACAACATATTGATGAAATAGTTGTCGGCACCGCAAGATGTGGTTAGGTTGGTTTGCGCGTACCATTAGCCGATATGCGTAAAAATTTATCACCGATACCTAGTAGACAAATACACGGATCATATAGGGGCACAAAGAATGATACGCTTACCATTTTTTGTGTAGGAGCTCGCGTAGCGGAATCTAGGCGCATTAGATTTAGGTGGTAGCCATTATTGGCAAAACAATATGGGGTATTGCAGGGCATCGTATGATCTGTGCGTGGCATCGATGTTCTTGAGGGTTTCATCTCTTCGGCTTATGATAATATCGCGACGCTCAAATTAGCTTCCAACCATGACGATCGCTACTTCGTCTATCGTAGGCGCGTTAAAGCGTCTTTCATGTTCACCAGGTGGCGTCCTATCAGCCTTGATAACGACCTTGTAATCGTCAGTGGGCATGTGCTCCAACGCGAGTTTGAACAGGTTAACCGAATGATTTTTAGTGTGGAATAACTGCTGCAACGCGGTGACTATATCACGGCGGATAACGAGATGCATCCCGCACCGTTGATAAGTTTCAGCGTCACCCATGAAATATATTTGAAGAAAGCCGTGGGCAGCATCAGGTACCGGGAGAAGGGACCCGATTGATGGTAAATTTGACCTTGTACTCTAAACGTGGGCATGAAACCACCATCATTAATAATGCGCGTTGCTCCAAACGATGTCATTTGAAAGCAAGCGTTGTATTGGCGAATGTGTTTCAAGAAAGTGTTTGGACACAGGAGTAGTACCAGAAACGTAACTTAAAAGCGGTTCCGGTGGCTCTTCCAGAGGTGGTAAATTGACCTTCCCATTCAAACAACACATTTCACCATGTTCTGTTCGGAAACGTAGAGCCTCAATGTACACACAGTGTATCCATTTTGCCAATTGTGACGGAGGGATGGAGTCTGTCATCATACACCGAATCATACGCGAAAGCGGCTAAGGTTAAATTGGCTCCCGAGCTGTTTCGTGTAAGCCTGGCTCGGTTCCTAAGGTTGGCCAGCCGGGCGTTGCGCTTTTCGCCAGTTTCAGCTGTTCTCGACGTGGAGGCTCGGTCCCGAAGATCGGCCAGCCGGGCGTTGCGCTTTCCGCCAGTTTCAGCTGCTCTCTACGTGGAGGCTCGGTTCCTTAGTGCGGCAAGCCGGGCGTTGCGCTTTTCGCCAGTTTCAGCTGTTCTCGACGTGGAGGCTCGGTCCCAAAGGTCGGCCAGCCGGGCGTTGCGCTTTCTGCCAGTTTCAGCTGCTCTTGACGTGGAGGCTCGGTTTCTAAGTGCGGCAAGCCGGGTGTTGCCCGTTTCGTCAGTTTCAGCTGCTCTGGTCTTCTTTGCGGTTTTTGTAGTACGTAGAATTTTTGTTAAAGTTTTTTTCCGCCGGGGCATATGAGTAGGGAACAGCAAAAGTAAAAAAAAGATTTTTAGCATTTGGGGGGGGGGGGTGTTAAAACGAAACTGTAGTAAAGTAGGTACCCGATTTTAGTCTTATAACCATTGTAACTACAAAATTATTTAAGTAAGTTATTAAACTAAGCTACCATAGAGATGTTTATCTTCAAAACATTAAGGTAGTTTAAAAAATTAAAAATAATTTAAACAAAAATTAAAAAAAATAAAGAAATAAATAAATAAAAAAATTTAAAAAGGTATGGAACGGGAAATGCCCATTTCTTTAATACTTGCCCTTTAAATTATCACACAAAATTTTACAATATAAATATCGTACCGTTGTATTACTCTAAGCTTAGTAAGTTGTTAATAAGCTAAAGATATAAAAAAATAAATAATATAAAAAAATTTAAACACTAACCTGTAGATGAGATGGCGAATGGCAGTAAGATATGAAGGTCGATTCGATATAAGAGTGTTTTAACGGTAATGGGCAAGGTAATCTGAAAAATTATAAAAAACAGAGTAAGTTATTACTAAGCTAAAAATATAAAAAAATAATTAATATAAAAAAATTTAAAATGTAAAAAATGATGTAAATAGTAAAATAAAACCTGCAAGGGAAAGTTGATGGATAAAGGAATCAAAGATAGGTCTTATGAAGAATAAGGTAATACACGTACAGCAGTATTATTCAAATTTTCAAAGGACACGATGAGGTTGCGTTTGATTGACATTTTATTAAAAGTCAAAACGCATAATACCCAATATCTCAAAAACTAAAAAGAATTTTAGGAATCTGAAAAAGCTATTTTACCCCTGCCCTCCCTAGCAATCTACGGCTAAATTTTCGCGCGAATCGGGCCGGTAGTTTCAGAATTTAGCCCTTTTTTAAAACGAAAAGGAATTTTAGGATTCTGAAAAAACTATTTTACCCCTAGCTGCCCTGGGAACCTACGGGTAAAGTTTCGCGCGAATCGGGCCGGTAGTTTTAGAATTTAGCCCTTACATACATATATATACATACACTTTACTTTATATACATAGATTATTATCTAAATAAAACTATTATTTTTTATCATCGCTAATTTTATTGTGCTAAAAAATATAAAACATTTATTTTTAATTAAATTAAAAAAAATTATCATAAAATTTTGAACAAACGTGAACGCCTTCGATTTTTGGAACATTGAACGCGAACGCGTTCGATTTTTTTAAAAATGTTTATAGCACTACGGAAATGTAATAGCGATTATATAAATCTAGTAGTTTACGCTGATTTGGTAAAAAGAAGTTTCCCTTTTTGTCCTTCTAATAAAGTGATTTAAAAATACTAACACACACAGGCGTAGCCAGGGAGAGGCGGATGCCCCCCTCTAAATCCAAAAATTCTTTGAAATTTTTACAACTATGGCTAAAATTTCAAAAAAATTATCATTCACCCGTCCCTAATTCATTATTGACCCCTCTGATTCCAATCCTGGTTACGCGTATGCTGACACAACACATTAATTGTTAAAGTGCACTTGCTCATCCGCCGTTTGTAATAGTCATCGGAACCATTTTTAAATTTATTTTTCAGGTATTTCACCTTTGCATCTCGGTAGCATTTTAATGCTTGCGATAGGTCTAGGTTGTTATTAATAAATAGGTTTTAGGATTATTATTAATAACTGCTAATATAATTTGGATCGTTTACAAGGGCGTAGCTAGCATTGGCATTAGAGGGGGGCAATAATAATTTAGGAAGGGGCAAAATAATCATTTTTAGAAGTTAGCCTTAATTTTAATAAATTTCAAAAAAATGGATTTAGAGGGGGGCAGCTGCCCCTCTCTGTCCCCCCTCCCTCTCCCTTGGCTACCCATGGTCCTCTATATTTGTAAATAACCGATCGGGCTAGTAACGGGGATACAACATATGTTGCGTTTACATCACAATTTTTAATAAAAGGGGACGAGAAAGTTGATGGTGGTGGAAATTTACGGAAAGGAAAAGATTTTACTGGAGATGAGAAGAGAATCTATGAGGGGGGATATTTTTAATTACTTTACTCTTTTTTATAAAAGGGACAGTGGGGATACTAAAGGGCTTTTTTAAGGGACATATGTTTTCCAGTTTTAAGTTGCAGTTGACCTGGAAAATTTAAGAAAGACTACGAAGTAGGAAAATTTTGTGGAGAAGGGATTGTTAATGTAGATTTTATAGTTTTAAACAGTTTTATAAATTTGGGGGGTAAGTTAAGATTAACTTGGGGTGGAAAGATTATTAAGGGCGGAACTGGGGGAGGGCTATTATGCCTCAGCCCGCCATGGCTGCTACGCTACCTTCTCTCCTCCTTCTTACACTGGCAATCACAATTACCCCTGCATGGTTCCTATTTATAACTCATTAGATCTTATGTTGTCGTTTCTTGACGGAAATCTCCCAATGCTGTCTTCGCTCCATTTAGGCCTGACTCCTTTTCAATTAAAGAACTGCAAAGTCACTTTTTTTTAACGCGAATTCGACCCGACCCAAAAGCATTATTAATTTTTCAACCCGAACCTGACCCGAGGACATTTCAAAATTTTCAACCGAACCCGACCCGAGGACATTTCCAAATTTTAAACCCGAACCCGACCCGACATCAGGTTCGGGTCGGGTTTCTGATTACCCGTGCCGTTCTCTACTCCCAGTCTTCACTATAATTTTTAAATTTAGACCTTGTCTGTTGCCCCCCTCAAGGGCAATTCCTTCATATATGTCCCATCTTACCGCACAATTAGCATTTTATATTTTGGTTAATTTGCGTAGAGAATAAACTTTCCTTTTGTTTAATCACACATAATAAAGCTATAATAACTATTATTAAAGTAATAAAAATTATGTTATTTTTTATATAAAAATAAACACTATATGTATATTTTAAGGTTAGGGTTTAAACTGTAGTCTATGGTTTAAACATTATAATTAAATTTTATTTAAATTTAGTTAGGTGATATTAAGAAGTTATATTAAATATTTAAAAATATATAAAATGTAATAATAAAATATGTTATAATGACAATAATAAGATTATAATAAACATAAATATAATTTTTTAAGAAGATAATAATATCCCCTTTTACAAGTGCCGCAATTAACTTAAAATTACAATCTAATTAGCGCCATCTATAGGCAATTTGAATTAGAGACTAAGATGAGATTTAATAAGAGCGAAAATGTTATGTCTGTTGAGTCACATTCTAAAATAGATAGGGATATATATATAGTCAAATTAATTTCTAAATTAAAAATGTTTATAGATAGCGTTAATTACAGTATACTATTAAGTTGATTGCGGCACTCCTAAAAAGGGTTTTTATTGTCTTCATAAAAATATTAACAAAAAGTCAATTTATTAATTATTTTTAAATTTATTATGACTCTAATTATTTTTAAGGAAAAGAAAAAATAAAATGTTGATGCTATAAATAAAAGAACCATATATGTAGACATTATTGCAAATTGTCAATTATTAAAATTGACAAACTTGAACAACCAATCTCCTTTTACTAAATCAGTATTTAAAGAATTATTAAATTTTTGCGCAACAAATAAATTCTGGCCAAATGGATGGCACTGCTATGGGCAACCCCCTCGCACCCCTAATTGCTAACATTTTTCTCAACGAATTAGAAGCCTACATACAATCCTCTAAACTATTCCCTCCTTTTTATGCCAGATATGTTGATGACATTTCATTTATTTGGCCTCATAATCTAACTAATAACTTAAATGATTTATTAAAAACATTGAATTCATTCCATAATAACATTATTTTTACAGTTGAAAAAGAATCAAATAATCAGTTACCATTTCTAGATTTTACCCTCTATAATTTAAAAAAAGAGATCATCACAACAGTTTACCATAAACCTACTGATTCTTATCAGTATATACCATGGCACAGCCACTCCCCCTCTTCATTTAAAATAAACACCTTTAGAATGATGATTAAAAGAGCAATATCTCATTGCTCTCGAGAATGTGATAGGACTATTGAAGTTGACAAGATAACACAAAGATTTTTAGACCTCAACTACCCACCTGACCTGCTGACAAACATTAAAAATATATTAATATCAGTACCGAATCCTTCCACAATAACAAAATCTGAAATAAACCATTATATATCCATACCTTTCCACCGAAGTCTTAATAATAGTTTTCTCAATGAATTAAATAAAATTTTAAACAAACATGATATAGATAATTTTAAGTTTTCTCAAAAAACATCTTCCAATCTATTTGCACTCATAAAACATATTACTAACATCACAGATAAAAATTATATCTCTAATTTAATAAACTCGGGCCTTCGGCCCTCGTGGGAAGGGGGGGGGGAGCAGGGAAGGGGGGAAGGGAAGGGGGGAACTCATCTATACTTCGTATAAATGTTGTATCATATTTGCTATGCAATTTATGGGCGAGAAAGGTGGGAAGGGGCGAGAATGCCTATAGGGGGGTATTAAATGCCTAATGATTAATTAATTATTTATACAAATTTTCCATTTATTGGCGAAATGTAATATAGGCAAAATGTAATATAGGCAAGGTTAGGGTTAGATTTAGTGTTTGCATCTAGTTGCGTATTACATTAGTTTTTATGGCCTATAGTGATTATGGGTCTAACAAACATTATATTATAAAACATCACAATGTTAAGAATTTGTAGAATTGGAGAAATTTTTTGTTGAATTTGAACAATTTTTAATTAAAAAAATCAAAAATTTGGCGAATGGTCATTTTTTCTCCATTGGTACCAACAGATACTCTATAAGTCAATGATAGCCAAAAAAACGGAAAAAAAAATTTGATGCTCACTTTGGTTAATGGTCATTTTTTTCCATTGGTCAGCAGCCAGCACACGGTATAAATGGATATAAATTCATAAGAGTAAAAAAACGTAAAAAAAATTTTCGAATCACATTTTGGCCAATGGTCATTTTTTTCCATTGGTCAGCAGCCAGGACACGGTAAAAGTAAATATAAATTCATAATAGTCAAAAAAAACGAAAAAAAAATTTTCGAATCACATTTTGGCCAATAGTCATTTTATTCCATTGGTCAGCAGCCAGCGGACGACCAAAAAGTCATAATAGCAATGGTAGGAACAGGAACAATCATAATAGTCAAAAAAAACGAAAAAAATAATTTCGATTAACATTTTGGCCAATGGTCATTTTTTCCATTGGTCAGGAGCCAGCGGACGGCCAAAAAGTCATAATAGCAATGGTAGTAACAGGAACAATCATAATAGTCAAAAAAAAACGAAAAAAAAACTCGGATTCACATTTTGGCCAATGGTCATTTTTTTCATTGGTCAGCAGCCAGCGGACGGCCAAAAAGTCTTATTATCAATGATAGTAACAAGAACAATCATAAGAGTCAAAAAAACTCCGGGATTATAACCCAAAAACTAGTTAAATTGCATAGCAATTAAAAGTAAACAACTTTTATTTATGTTTATTATATAATAAAATGAAACAATAATAGAACAAGCGGACG
Organism: Gordius sp. MW1; assembly: GCA_964036665.1. Lineage (NCBI taxonomy): Eukaryota > Metazoa > Nematomorpha > Gordioida > Gordea > Gordiidae > Gordius > Gordius sp. MW1. The sequence goes on along the minus strand of OZ038529.1, from coordinate 24,657,081 downwards.
GCCAAAAAGCCATATTATCAATGGTAGTAACAGGAAAAATATATTAATTTAATTTAAAAAATAAAAAAAAATTTGCCCTCTCCGGGAATCGAACCAGCAATTCAGAACGTTCGCCGGGGTTCGAACCCACATTAATAGAGGCATAGGCTTTTGTAGGGGCACAGGGACCCATATTAGTAGAGGCATAGGCCCTTGTAGTGGAGGGCATAGGGTAATTATAGCAATTAATATCAATGTTACCCAATTCAAAAACGAATAGATATACTTATGCATTAATTTAACATAGCAATTAAAACCCGACCCCGCCCGAAAGCAAGGGAAATAGAGATGAGGGGTGGGGCACCTCTTATGCATTAATTTTAAAAATAACACCGCGAGGGAGATAGAGATGAGGGGTGAGGCACCTCTTTCTCATGCATTAATTTAAAAAATCGATAACCTAATATACCCAATGCAAATAGATAGGGACGGACGGACAACGGACGGACGGACGGACGGATGGACAACAAAAAACGAGCCCATAAATTGCATAGCAATTAATATAAAATCTCCTGCGCCGATCGCAATCAATTTTACGTGGGAGAAACAAAGAGAACCTTAGCTGAAAGAACTAAAGAATACAAAGCCCCGCCGACACGATGCGCGACCCACTCCGCCGTAGCAGAACACTCTCTACAAAACCAACATACCATCGACTGGGACAACCCGACTGTCCTCTACCGATCTCAGTATAACAAAGAAATAAAATTCATCGAAAGCGTTCTAATCGACCGCCTCAAGCCCCAAATCAATGACCAACCAGGACAATTCAGAAATTACAAGCTCATACACCCACACCTACCTCTATAATTACCTGTTACCATTATACACACCCTATTGCCTTTTTTTTCTTTCCTTTATTGTTTCTTAACCACCTTGTTTACTACTTATGCCTTATTTTGTAATTACCATATAATTGCTATTGCTTCATTTTTATAACCCCTTTTGTATTTTACCATATCCTTTATCTTAAAGTTGTTTACCCCACTATTTCAATAAGTGTTAACTCTCTTGTTCCAAGTGCTCGCTATTATTCATCCTCCTGTTTCAACTGGTTTTTATTACCTTTTGTTTATAAATTAAATCTTGTTGACACCTTATATATTCCTTCATTTGTAATTTACCTCCTCTTTTTAATTTTACTTCGTCATTCGTTCATTTATAATTTACCTCCTTATTTGTAATTCACCTCACTTGTAATTTTTTTTTATTTATTGACAATTATTGCATGGTAATCGATTTATCTAAACCCATTTCCACCCTCTCATTTTATCAATCCCAAATTACCATTATTGGAAACAAATTCTATGAATTTCAAAGGATTGGTATTACATATTTAATAAATATGCACCGATACCAAGTATCGGCATGGTGTCGGCGCCGATACCTTGCCAAAAGAATCGGCCCGATACTTTGCTAGTATCGGCAATTACCAAGCCGATACCTTTTTCAATATGAAACTCAAAAAATAATATTTATAGTATCTCCTACCATTAAAAAATAGAGGACTTTTTAAATTTTTTGAAAATTGTTTCATTTGATTGGCTATAAATATTTCTTTACAATTGTTTTATCGTCAAAATTCTGATCTACCAAAATTTGGATGTGACTTAATTTATAATATTATAAGTATCGGCATGGTATCGGTATCGGCAAAAAAATCTTAAGTATCGGCTGGTATCGGTATCGGCATAAAATAGTGGTATCGGTGCATCTCTAATATTTATATTAGATTTAACAATAATAATAATTTTTTAATTATTCAATTTATTATAAGGATGGTATAAAAAAGTACACTCGCAACTAAAAAACTTAAAAACGCGAAATAACTAAACCGATGGCATTGATCCGTGTGTGGAAATCGTGATGGATTTAACGATTTCCATTGTGATCTTTTGCCTGATAAAAAAAGTACTCTTTCAAATCTAATGAGACGTTAGACATCTCTTTTCCAATTTGTTTCAAGAGAGCGAGAGCTTCAATGCCTAAATTTTCGACTGTGGTTGACACTAGGGGAATCCGCGAGGGAGGACTATTTGGTTGACTTCCTGTTCTCTGCACTGCTATAAGGTCGGGAGAAGAGTTGGATGGGGCAAACATGTCTACCGTGGTAGAGTCCCAACAGATTCAGTCCACGAGACCATGGAATGAGTGTGACGCCGTCTGGTTTTTTCGTCGATTGTGCTAAGGCGACGGGCTCCAAGGTGTTTGTAGCCAGCTTTCCTAAGGTATTGGCACAATCCATTATGAATCAAAAGAATTATAAATATTTTATATACTAAACTAATTCAAGATTGTATGAAGTATGATACAACCTTTGTCTTAAAATCTTACAGCATTCAATAAAGGTTTTTCTTTGAGAAAATTGTACTATTCAAAATAAAAGCTGACGGCAAAATTTTGGCCGTTTATTTACTTTATTTAAAGTAAATAAAAGTGACGCCGTGCTAATAACTTAAATTGCTATGCATACCGTAACTGATCTATGTTAACTTAAGGTACTTATTTACTGTATTCGTCGCCCATTATATACTAATTATAATAATAAGTTTAAACAAGATTTTTCGACCTATGTAAATAAAAGTTGTAGTTCTAATATTACTCTATCCTATTCTTAAAACAGACCTGGATCCCGATTCCATTGCAGAAGGAAAGTTAAGAAGTGGTACATAGGAATCAATAACTTTTGAATTTCTAAAGAAAAGCACGAATTTGAAGAAAACGTTCACCAATATATCAATTCAAATAGTGTCAAGAACGCTTCTATAAAAGATATGTTAATGTCCACAATTTTATTAAATGTCTTATGTGTGTAATACAAGAGATTTAATCCTATATTTTATTATTATAGTGTTTTAATAAATCACGGAACGGAACGTGAGAAACCTAAGGAGTTAGTTCCTTTATGTCAATAACTACACCGTATAAAGTAACGTGTAGATATTTTTTTTTTAAATCAGTTACTTTTTAATTTAAACACCTGTATAATAGCTAGTTTCTTTGAATTAAAAACTTTAACACTCTAAGACTTAATAATTTATGAATTACCCTAAACTTTAAATTATATAGACACTTTTTATTTTTTCTCTAACCTTATTAAGTAAGTGAACCAACCATCCAATTATGTACAAGTCTAAAAAGTATATACAAGATATGCCTCTTAACATATACAAAATATATTCTTACTTAAATAAGTCTAATAAACGGAAAAACGTCATTAGCAAGATGTTTCTCAACTTGTAGCGTTTATTTCTAAGGTAATCAGCAGGTTAGACTTTGTATGCCCTGTTATACATTTTAAACGATAGCTCATGGATTAGCAAACGAGTCGAATTAATACGTACATAAAATGCTTTATTGCGCTGCATATAACTAAACTTTAATTTACCAGACAACAAGAGGATTAACAGTGATATGATAATTATATTTATTTATAATTGTGTTACGACAATGATAAGTTACACTATGCGATGTTATATGGAATTAAGCCAATTATATTTTAGATCTCATTTAAGGCCATTTGTATTAATTGTTGAGTGATGATAGGTATGAGGCATAAATGGCATAAAGTAATAAAAATTTTCGTAAGGCATATCATTCAATGAAGGATATTTCTGAAGCGCCGCTTGTGACATTAGGTAGGGATTGAAGGAATCAAAAAAGTTAGGATCATAACACATTCCTGATGATAACTTAGTAAAAGGGAATTGTTCAATCGATTTAGGGACAGGACTTGAATCGTCATAATCTTGTCGTAGTGAACAAGGTGAGGCCAACTGAATGGAAGATGGACTTTGAGTTTTAGGGGAAATTGGTGGAGTTACGCAGAGCTGTGAAGGGGAATGTGGTGAAAATTTGTCAGCAAAACTTTCCTGCAACAAGGCAAGTGGTGATGCACTTTTCTGTGAATAATCTCCCCCATTGGCGAAGCTTTGTTCAATTCGACCCTCTTCCATAGGAGTTTCTTCGCCGTCCGTAAACGTGTAATGACCATCGTCTCCAACTTTAGGCAAGCTTCGTTCAAACGCATTATCCTCACCCACTTTTAGCATGACCGTTTGGGACGTACCAGTTTTCTTTTTTTTCAACTTTGCCCGCTTGTTTTGAAACCAAATTTTTATTTGCGATTCTTTCAAGCCTAAAATCTCTGCCAAATCTCGTCGCCTACTCTCAGTCAAGTAAGGATTAGCACTAAATTCCTTTCTCAGTCGGTGTAATTGGGAATGGGAAAATGCGGTGCGAGGTCTTTTATTCGGATCGCCCGCGTAATCATCCGTATATTTACAATTGCTAGATTCGACCGAATTGTCATCAGTCGAATTGTATTGGACATCGCAATTATAGAAAGGTGCCTTTAAATCTTGACTTTTAGTGACTTTGACCGTAGGCTTGTCCAACGCTTTGGAAATCGGATGCATTATGGCCGTAGATGGTAAATGATTAAATTTCAAGTTCTTCTTACTCTTCCTCTTAATTCTCGTACCTTATACATTGAATAAATGAAAAAAATTTATTAAAATTGCCAACTTGAATTTTTTTTATATTAGGAAACTTAAAAACTTAGCCTTCGACAATTGTAGAAAGATATGATTTTCGACAATTATAGTATTGTCCTAATTTAAAGTTCCTTTATGGTCGTAGCCTCAACTATCGTGTCAGTGTATTTTTAAGACGTATACGTGACACTGTTGGTTATAATGTACAAATTCACAAATGCTACCTAGAGCAATTAATTTATACGATGAATTTGTTTGCAAGCATAAAGAATAAAGGTCATTAGTATATAATAAATGTATATTCTAATGTTCTGCCGAGTTAAGTTATATACATGGCATATCTTTGTTGTTTAAAAAGTGAAAATATCTATATAACACGTTTTATAAAGTAGTTTAAAAGTATCTACAGTTGTTATAAGATGGATTTAAATAGAAGTAAATATATATTTTTTGCCTTTGGACATACTAAAAATTGGTGTTTGACCACTAATGTCACATTAAATATAACTTATATAAGGTATAACATAATTTGTCAGATCTTAAACTTATTTGGTTTGAAGTACATTCAAAAACCCCAAAAAACCGTAACATACAATCTTTTGGCAGAAGTTTTACATTTTAATGTATTATAAATAGATTAACACATTTCAATTGTAAAGCACGATTTTTTAACGAACGTTAGTAAATATAATATCCTAAATTAATTACTACTATATATTATGTATTATTTGCAAACTTAGAGTATTATAATACATAGAATGTGTATTTAGTGTATAGACAAACCTTTTCCAGCAACCTAGCTTAGAAAAAAAATATATAATAATTTATGGTTGCGATTAAAGTTTGTTTATAAAAATGAAGGGAACTTGCCTTATCATCTAATTAAAAGATACATAAAAAATAATTATAAGAAGGCCACATTTGACTTGATATACAAGTAAGTAGAACTGTTAAATAACTAATTCTTGGAACTAGTTCCTTTTCTTCAGTAAAGTAACTGTAACCAGTAACACTATTACTTCAGGGTAACTGTAGAGCTGTAGTTAGTTACATTATTTCAGTGACTGTTTAACTAAAGTTACAGTTACTTTTTATAAATTTAAATTTTTTTAAATTAAATATTAAAATTAAACGTTTAGTTTGTGTTCATCACTTATATTTCCTTCGCGGATTAAATTTGAATGTCGAATAGATAATCCATTCTATCATTAAATTACCAATCTTATATAAAATATTATTGTAGTACAAATTTGTATTCGTATTGGCAAAGTCCAAAACCAAAAATTTACAAATTGACAAATTTAAAATTTTGATTTAAGTAGATTATGTATTATTTATATGCAGGTAAAAAATGTAATATTTTGTATTAATTTCGGCCATTTAAATTAAGATTTAATGCATTTAATCGATTATAGCCTTTCAATTATTTTGTAAAAATAGCGCTTTTTATATATGTGCAAAACAAATTTTTATCAACTTAAAATATCATATGATTTTTGACCAACCTCATTTAAATTTTGATCATTAAGCCATTTCTACTATAATACAATATTAATGAAAGTTTTTGAAATAAAAATTCAAATCTATTATTTTACTTTAAATTTGCATATATATCTGCTAATATTTTAAACAAAAAAATTCAAAAATATATGTGCAAAAATTTTAGATATAACGTAAAACTTTAGGTAAGGGTTGGTATCTAGAATTTTGGCCTTTTAAAAATAATGTTATGAATAATTATTGTTATTTACTTTCAATTTTTCTAAAAAAAGGCCCTGAGATTCATCACCTGTAGTGTCATATGATTTTTGACGAACCTAAACATCTATATTTTCGTAATCAACCCATTTGATAAATTACTTAGAATATTATACAATATTCATGATTTTTTTTTTGATGAGGCATTTTTTATTAAATGAAACTATAAAAAACTATAAAAATCATATGCGAGGTAAACATTCGAAAATTGCTAGTACATCAGGTGTGTAACTGGAACCATAATCAATTACATTTGAAATGTAATTGTAGTAACTGTAACTTAACTAATTACTGTGGTAAAGTAACTTTAACAGCTTCACAAGTAAGTACCCTGTTTAAGCTCAGTCGAGTCCCTAAAATTCGGAAATTTTGCAAAACTGGTGATTCCCTACTTGTATATTAATATTATGATAGGTTAGACTTAGTGTACCTCAAGGCTTTATTGATGTCACATAATATGCTAGGTGGTAGAGCAAACGCCGCACCACTTAACCAACCGCATGCCAAAACTGACAATGGCGATTATTGATTTTTGTATAAAATACAATATATAGATTATAACGCTGCTGACCATCATAATAATATACCTCAAATGGGTTATGTGGCTCCTAAGCTCTTTAACTTAAATGCCTTGGAATATTGCGAGGGGTGTAGTCGTTAAAAAGTCAATCAAATTACAAGGGACCATAGGGAATGCTACGATATTAAATTAATAATATGTTTATTACGTGATATATGTATAGCTTCTATAATGGTCAAAGTAACAGCAGAGTGGCCAGTTTAATATGATAGCCATATAGGCTTCGCTAATTGCGTTTTAAAACGGTAATATATATACAAAATTTTAAATTAACATGTAGATAATTGTATAATAAAAGTTTTTCCACATTCTGTTTTGCAAATAATGTCACATTGAATTCCAATTAAAAATTACTAGTGACAATTCGAAACTTGCACTGCCGCTAACGTTCAAATGGTCAGAAAAGCTAAATAGTTGGAGGCAGGAGTAATATCTACCCTCGTCGAGTCTTAACTTTTTATATTAAATACGTTCAAATTTTAAAATATATCATTTACACGTTCTCTAACTCATATGATTTTTTGAACACAACCTTAAATATAGATAGACACCCATTTTTAGATTTAAAACGCGCAGCAAAATATCGACATGAAAAATAATTTGGGATTAGGACAAGAACTTCATTTAAAACTTATAATATGCCTCCTTATCTAGCAGTTAAGTTTTTCATTTTTTTGAGAGATAAAGTTAGTTTCTTAATATATATCTAAACATAATATTAAATAGTACAATTATATGATAATGATTTAAAAAAAAACATTATATGAGTAATATGTCTTCATCTTACTATTTTAAAAGAGGCCAAGACTCCAAAAAAGATTTGAATTTTTTCAATAAAAATGCGGGGGGGATATTTAGAGGGAGTTAAGTTGTACAAATTGTAATGTCCATTTTATATTTTGTTTTAAATATAACGCGTGTCCAAACGATGTTAAACAAACAAAACTTTCATAGATATATATAAATTCAATTTACTTAGGAATGAATATAGGGTAAATTCATGCAGGAAAATAACAAAACGCATGGGCATAGCCAGGGGGGGCATGGAGGGGCTGCTGCCCCCCTCTAAATCCAAAAACCCTTTAAAATTTAATTTATAGCTAAAAATAAAAAATTATTATTTTGCTTCTCCCTAAATCATTATTGTCCCCCTCTAAATCCAATCCTGGCTAGGCCTAGGGGTATTCCTCTAGGAACTTTCATTGTTTATCTTGCCCACCTATAAATCAGGTGCTAAAAGTTTAAATTTAAATGGTAAAAAAGGGACGAGCTTGTATAGACATCAAGTTAACGCGCACAGATGTCATAATCAACTTTAAAATGAGTAACCATGGGCGTAGCTAGGAGTGGATTTAGAGGGGGGAAAATAAAGATTGAGGGAGGGGAAAAATTATATTTTTTGTAATTTTAGCCATAGTTATTTTAAATTTAAAAGAATATTTAAATTTAGAGGGGGGCAGCCGCCCCTCCCTGCCTCCCCCTGGCTACGCCCATGTATTGATATATATTAATTTAGCGTTAAATACATTTCAAATTAACGTTATTAATCCATCCTCTTTCATTTTTTTTTCAAATGATCTTCTATGAACTTAAATTTTGCTCCAATGAATATGGACTTACTATAAAAAGTCAATAAAATCATGACAAAATTGGTAAAAATTAAAGTCTGAATTTGTTAAAATTGATTAATTTATGTTTGAAATATATAAATCAAAAGAAATGTGCGCTAACAGTAAGCTCATTATCACCAAATATATATGTTTGTTAATTCGGGACGTGGCATAAACAAAACATTGGTCAATAAAAAACTTATATTTTTAAATGTAAATACATTATAATTTTAGGGAACTCCATTATTCATTATTTTTAATAATTTTTATAAGAAATAGAAGTTATTTCTTATTGTTTGGTTGATAAAAAAATATTCAACTTGTTAAGAGATAATCGACTGTTTAATATACTTCGAAAATGGTCAACCCTACGGGCATTAAATTGTAAAAATGGCGTCGGTAAAACAAATTGTCTAAATACGTGTCGCTAAAGGCCTACCTGCTTGGCATATATTATGTCACTAAAATTACACAGCTATATTATCTATGTTATGGTTGTACTCAAAAACAATATTTTTCCTAGTTTTTTATACATTTTACATGGGCACAGCAAAGGGGGGGGGGGGGGAGGGGCGGCTGCCCCCCTCTAAATCCACAAGTTGGTTAAAATTTATTGAAATAATGGCTAAAATTTTAAAAAATGTTCATTTTGCCCCTCCCTAAATCATTATTGCCCCTCCTCTAAATCCAATGCTTAATTCACGTAGAAAAACGAACCAAAAGTTATATTTATATGATATGGTTTTTCATGTAAGCCAAAAATAGCTTAGTTTTACTATTAAAACCAATATTATTCAGGGTATATAATTTATTTGTTTGGCTTTCAATGCAAATATTTCAAATTTAAGACATTTCAGAAAAATATAAAAATCAAACCTGATGAAGGTCTATCGGAATATCTAGTGCAAAAAATCCAAGCTGGAATTGGATTTGGGGGAAGGATTAAGGATTTAGATGTTAGAGAATTTGAAGTATTGACACTTCCTTTTTTACGATTTTTATTTATACTTTCAGGGGCTGGGGCTTTATTAGCGCCTACATTTTTGTTTTCATTTAGTACCGTGACGATTTTGTAATTGGTTTTGAAAAAATTTTCCAAAAATGTTATCGAATTTTTCAGGGGTGATTCGGATGTTGTTGGACAAGGGGGCGGGCCAGTTGATAATTTTGGTCCTCCATTTTCTTGGTATATTTCATCGTTTTTCAATTTTAATTTGCTACCAAAATTTGGTTTTAGTATGTTTTCAATCGAATAATAAGACATATTTTCAAGGTAAATAATCCCTCAATTTTTCATTTTAATATCCAGTTTTCAATGTAATTTGCTGAATAAACTAACAAGGACGAGCTATGTGGTTTTTTTTATAAGTATAAGTATAATAGGTGTATTTCACGACTTTTGAAACATTGTGCTTTGCTATGCGTCGCGTTTTTACATAGAACATATTAATTAAATCACCACTCTAACATAAATGTCAACTTTTATGATTGACATTCAAATACCATTATTATTACCTGTCCTCTATATCTACATAAATTTGACTCCGCCATATTAAAGAAAGATTGTCGAGTCAATCATATGCTCCCATGACCTAATTGACAGCTATAACAAATTTTTATTTGAAGAATCAAATGAATTATTAAATTTAAATTGAGTGATGGTTTTAAAAAACAAAAATTTTTGCAAAATTTGCTTTTGCTCAAGCGCGCGTATAAGTTTTGTGAAATGTTTGAAAAGGCTAATTTATTCATATAGCTAGAATTTAGCATAGCAAAAAATGACAAAGAAAACAAAAAAGTTAGTCCTTTCTTTACATTTGAACAAATAAGTGAGGAAAATGTGTGTATTTTATATTATGGTTTATACGAACGGGATGTTTGGCATCTCTTATAAGACAGATACTAGCCAAATTGTAGCGTAAATTTTATTTATTAACAATAATTCTAAAAATTAAAATAATATATAATTTCATTATTTTTTGTCATTATTGCAATAGCATTTAGTAGAACAAATCATATTAATTCTAGTTAAATATTTCTATTAAATAAGAATGTTTACACAATTGAATTAAAATTTAAATGTTATAGTTGTGTTTAATAGAATTATTTGAACTGAAAATTTATATATATTGCAATTAAGAATTAGTAGGAAATTTCAAAGGTCAACAAATTTTAATCTAGTTATTTGTGATATTTTCTGTTTTCCCCTTATACCTTGAGTTTTTAAAATAATTGGGTTCAAAGTTGCATAAATAAGCCTTTTGTCCCCTAATTAATCAAAATAAAAACAAAGCATAAAATGTAAAACCTATTTTTTCGCTCTACAATCATTAGTTTTTAATTTATATTTGAAACTAATTTACTTTTCATATTTAATTTTTGCACAATTGCGCCAGACAATCTATTGCCCAATATGCATATAAAAAATGAACAAAGTTCTAACCAATTTTTCACTTCACTAAAGGTATTTTTGAAATCATAAAATATGATATTTCTAAATAATGCGAGTTCTTAAATCTATTATTTTATTGTTTTTCCCGATGAAGAACTTAATTTTTTAATTTATATTAGTTATTTTAAATTTTAATATATTTTATTTTAATTAAATCATTTTTTTTATTATAACCTATAATTTATAATATGTGTTTGGTATAACGCATTAACCCCTTTATTTAATATGCTGAATAACGTTACAAATGTTTTAGACTACTCTCACTTTTTGGATGTTATGTTCACTGTGACCAAGCAGTGTTGTAAAGGCGGGTGGGTTTTGTTTTGTCGACTTTAGGTTTTAGTCGACTAAACATAAATAGACTAAAGATTATTTTGGTCTATTTTTCTTAGTCAAACTCTAGGGTTAGTCGAAATTTGAAAAAGAGACCAGAATTGACCGATAGTCTTTATTGAACCAAAGGCCGACCAAACACAAAACCCCGCCGTTTTCACAACACTGTTGCCAAGAGCCCCCCTCCCTATATCATGAAATTCATTTATATTTACATAAAAAACTTCAATTTGCCCTCCCCCCTCTCCCAAATTTAAATTTAGAGTTTATAGGCGGGGAATATATATATCTTCATAAAAAAAAAATCAGACTTATTTTAAATTAAGGCACAGAAGAAAAAGGCCAAAAAATATTCCACTCTCACCAACACAGTTTTTATTCCCGTGGTGGCTACCACTATTGGCAATCTAGGTTCAGAGGCGCTCGCTTTCCTTAAACAAATCGGGAAAGCGATGACGAATTTTTCTTTAGAACCTACGGAATTCTTCTACATCAGGCAAAAGATCAGTATGGAAATAGTCAAATCCAACACGATTTCCATACACGAATCAGTGCCATCCAATTAGTTTTTAACGCGTTTTCTTTTGTGGTATTTTGTTTACCAATGTATTTTACCCCATGTGATACTTTTCATATATTAAAAAATCAATTAGTATGTTGATTTATTTTCTAATTGCAATTAAACTTTATTTAATTAACATTTGTGATTATATGTCTTTTTTATAAAGAACTTTTATGTGCCTAGGGCAAAAATATTTATTGAGTCCTATTTAATAGCATTTAAGAAACTTTTTAAAATTGATAATAATTAAAATTTAAAAGATATTTAAGAAATAAGTTCACTCGTATTATATTGAACCCACAGGAATTAAAGAAAAGATTGAATAAACCAAATATTTAAATAAAAGATTTCTGGAATCAGATCTTAAAGACATTATAATATATTGAAAGCTTTCTCATTTAAGTTTTAAAAAACTGCTACAATTTTTATAAAAATTTTTAAACTTAAAATCGTATATTATAATTAAAAAATCAAATTAATATTTTTTAGTTTATAAATTGACAAAATCATAGTAGAAATGAAGATTATTTGTTTGTAAAGAGTAGAAGGCATAGCAAAATATTGGGATAAGCGGTGGAGGGGGGGGGGCATGGGCTTAGCCTGCAATGGGATTAGAGGGGCGCAATAAGGATTTAGGGAGGGGCAAAATGATAATTTTTTGAAACTTTAACCATAATTTTAATTAATTTTAATAAAATTTTGCATTTAGAGGGGGTAGCCGCACCTCCCTGCCCCTCCCCTTGCTAAGCCCATGGGGGCAGGCTAAATGTCTAATTTTAAATTTGAAAAAGAGATTTATATAAAAAATATAGCAATACATTACGTTTTGTGAGAAAATGCATAAAAAACATATATGGCGCATTCATTTTTCTTTTTTGTCACTATTTTGTATGGTATAATGTAAGAGTGTAGTTATTTAAAACCTTTAGTATCTTTATGACAAAGAGTTTTCAATCATTCTGATTGACGGTTTCCGTATTTTTTAGCCTTAGCTTAGCCAAGGGGAGGCAAAGAGGGGCAGCATACCCCTTTCCCCAAAAATTCTTTTATATGTAATATTTTTAAGTATTATCTTAAACAATATGTCCCCCCCTCCCCCCTACATTCTAGTTTAAATTCTGTCCAAGTAAAAATGATAAAAATATCAAATTGAATAAATTCAGGAATGGTTTTTATATAATAACAAAATGAAAAGTTTTCCACCATGTAGATTTTTAGTCTAGCGGCTTCAAAGATTGTAAATATAACGATACATATAAGGCCAAGGGTTATATATTGTTTAGCTTAGTTTACTTTAAATTTATAGAAGCAAAATTTAATACAAGTCTTCTGTCCATCAGGCGCTAAGTTACAAATCCTCACGTTCACGTTTTATCTCCACCCCTGGACAAACTTTCTAGATATCGATAAAAACAAATGTAAAATTATTTCGGTTTAAAGCAGTAAAAAAATAAAGTTAATTTTAAAATTTAAATTAAAGCTTTGGGAAAGTAATAAATCACCACATCTACATAATACATGCATTCACGGGCGTAGCCAGGGTTTGGATTAGGGGGGGGGGGCAAAACTTAAAAGTTTAAAGGGGGAGGGGGCAAAACCTAATTTTTTTTAATTTTTAAGGGTTTTTGCATTGAAATTTTTTTTTCGCCATTTAAGGGGGGGGGCAGCCGCCCCCCCCCCCTATAGCCCATGGCTACGCGAGCATCAATATATCACTATTATTAGTTTTAGATATGAACATGGGCGTAGCCAGCATTGGGATTAGAGGGGGGCAATAATGAGGGGCAAAATGATCACTTTTTTAAAATTGTAGCCATTTTAGAAAATTGCAACAAATTTTTGGAATTAGAGGGGGCAGCCGCTTCCCCGCCCCCTTCTTTGGCTACGCCCATGGATATGAACACCAAAATTCGCATGGGGTAGCTAGAATTTGGGTTTATAATGATTTAGGTAGAGGCAAAATAATATTTATGTTAATTTAATTAAATTTTAAAGAATTGTGGGATTTAGGGTGGGGGGGCACTTTCCCCCTCGCATTGTCCGAGCAACTTAGTTTCTTTTAAGTTTCTCACATCAAGTCCTATGCAGAATAATTTTTTCTTTTTCTTTATCAAGTATTTGGTTCCACAGTAGTCGTGGGGTTTGTTTTGATGAGTTTCTTGCATCTTGGTGGTGTATGTAGTGCCATGTCTTGATTCTTAGATTTTATAACTGTCCACGTGCCCCCTTTGTCACGTGACACAAGGTCGTCCTCTTCCTATCTTCCCCGATACCTCCATGTCCAGTATACTTTTCGAGACTTACATCATTCGTCTCCCTTCTTAGTATATGATGCCCATACCACCTTAGCCTATTTTTGTTAATCATGTCCGGATGTTGAATAATATTATATTATTTTATAGAATCATTCAGGCGCGTAGCCAAGGGGGCGGAAAGCGACTTTTCTACCCCCTTGACCAAAATTTGAAATTTTTTTGTAGGTCCATGTCCTTTTTTAAGGTACAAAACCGAGTGTAAATACTCTGATTAATGAAGAGAAGAGATTTTTCCAAAGCTGGTTATATAGCGCCTTGAAGTTCGCATACATTGTACGCGTTTTTTTTGCATTATAAATAAAAGTGTTGAAAAATTTTTTGAACTTTTCCTCCCCCTTGAGAAAATCCTGGCTACACGCCTGGAATCATTAAAATAAAATTACTCAATATTTATTTATTTAGAAATATACACGGAATAGTATGTTTTTAGTTTACTTACTATAGACAAACATTTGTTAAAGGTTTATAAAAATAACTGGGATATACGAGAAATCATTATATTTGAATTTTTAGAAAATTATAAAAACTTTGTAGACTCCAATTAAAATTAAAAATATAATTTTGTATCAGGGGGTTTATGAAATAAGTTTTTTAGTAATTGACTCCATATTTACTAATAATTTTTTGGTGAAATAATATCTTAAAATCGCTCGATGTTAATTATAATATTTTTAAGTATATTAGTAGAAATTAAAAAAACAAGATAGTTTTTAAATATTAGCTTAGAACTTTAATATTTTTATTCATTATTCAGGAAAACATTAGGCATTCTAAATATGCTAATGTATTGTTTTGTCTGAAAATAAAAATTTTGAAGTTCGCTTCGCGTTTTATATTTCTCGCAGCCTATAATAGAAGAAAATAGTTGATTTTTAGTATTATTTTGAAATTTATTTTACCATTAATTATATTTAAGTTTCTTTAGTTAGAAAATTTTATATTAAAGGCATTTAAAGTTAATGCTTTAAAATTATTGAAAGTGTTATATTAACTTATTTAAGGACGTAAATAGTAAAAGGTTGATGAGCTTTACTATCCCCTCTAACATATCACTTGGATGGACAGTGTGCAATAAAATCTATTAATCATAGTTAAACTTTAAATTGATACCGTAAAAATATGATTATATTTTATGGTATAAAATAAAATTAACAAAAATGATTTAATTAATCATATTAATTTATGGGAAAATTTTATTATACAGGCGGCGTGCGTATTTTATCTATGAGTATTCATCTTGAAAAAGTCCCTAGCAGCGGTAACTTCAAAGAAGTCATCCTGGTGAAGATCAAACAATGTATATATTAATTATTAAAGTGAAGTCAATTATAATTAAATTAATTTTAATGAAGGGAAAAATGTAAGTAAATTAGGTAGGAGGTGGTTCTCAATTGAACAAATCTATTTTTTCATGGTTACATAGTTTAATTGAACTGACTGTAGAAGTGTCAAGTTAAATTGTTTATTTTAAAAATAATATATATATTTCCTTTAAATTCAAAATTTAAAACTGTTTTTAGAGAAGGCTTGCGAAATTAAGCATATTAAAGTTTGGATTAGAGGTCATATATCATTTACGATAATCTATAGCCAGGGGGAGGCAGAGGGGCGGCTGCCCCCCTCTAAATTCAAAAAAACCTTTAAATTTAATATAATTATGGCTGAATTTAAAAACAATTATCATTTTGCCCCTTCTTAAATCATTATTGCCCATTCCCCCCCCCCTCCAATCCAAATCCTGGCTAAGCTCATGTTTTTAGCGAACAAAATTTCCTATCGAAATGCTTATATTAAATTAATTTTCTTATCAAAAACTATTGGCACCCTAATTTTATTGATTCTTCCGCTCAAATTGATATGACAAAGATGTGCGAAATTTGAAATTTTTTAAAAGAAATACTTTTTCCGGTTTTTAACATTGTTTGTGTCATTTTCATCTTCAAACGGATATAGCGAAGTGATGCTAAATGTTTTTGTCATACCACCCGTGTGGTCCTTACCAAAAAATGAAACCTTTTTTTTCAAAAATAATAGGGAAAGAGGTTAAGGCTCACATCTTAGCTTTAAAACTTTTAATTTTATCCAATGATTATTATAATGTTTTCGGGCGGTGGCATAATTACATTTTTAATTGTCACTAAAGCACAGATTAGACTTGAAGAGTTCAAATGTAAAATTCAGTTTTTTCACGTCAATCAATCTCGTTGCACCTGAGGCGAAAGGTCAGTGCAGCGTCGGGCGCGACACCTTTTGATGTTTATCGGCGATAATTAAGGTTATTTAAACGGATGATAAATTATCATTACGATGTTTGCATAGATAAGAATAAAGCATATTGAATTGCTCTTTGCTAGACTTCAATGAATTGACTAATAAAAAAAGGTTAGTAAAAATTATAATTAAGTCAATAAGTCAATTTGTTTTTTTAATGGGCTAAGTGATTACCATGGCTAGGCACATGTCTCTAAAGCAGAGTTTCTTTGTGATTAAAATACATATTCTTAAAAATTTAAGCCCTAAGAGGGTGATTTATCACACCTGTGCCCCCCCCCCTCAATCATTTAAAATGGCTTTTTTTCGGGTTTTAATTAATGAAAGTGTTAATTATATTTTAATCATCTTGTATTAGTGTTAGTGACTCAAGGTGTGAAGTGGCATGTGTAAAGAATATAAACATCTTTGATATTTTTATTTGATTATAATAATGGGTAGTCAAGGGGGGGGGGCAGGGAGAAGCGACTGCCTCCCTCTAAATTTAAAAATTTGGTAACATTTATTATAATGATGAGTGATTATTCAAAAAAATTATCATTTTGCACCTCCCTAAATCATTATTGCCCCCCTCTAATCCCAATGCTGGCAACGTCCATAATTATAATCACTAAATATTTAATTTTTTAAAGTCGAGTTTAAATTGTTCCATTAAATTTATTTAAAAAAATTTACTAAATATTAGAAATTTTTGGATTTTAAGGGGGGGGGGGAATTTGCCCCTTCACATTCCCTGGTTCAGAAGTACTGTGATCGAAAACATATTTTGTGAAAGGCATGGATATTTAAAATGTGAAATTTTTGTCAGAATAGATAGATGTTGTCATTAGCAATTAAAAAGCATTAAAAAAAATTTGGTATCGAATTCGTAAACTGTTTATATACTAAACACCAATATGTTATATTAAAGATTTGATAATGAAACAATCCTAAATGTTTTTTTGTTTCTAGCTTAAGCTTCATTCGCTTGTGTAAAAAGTTTCAATAGCCAAAACTTTATAATTATAAATCTGTTTTTAAATAAAAAAATAAGAGTTTTTGATCAATATAACACGATCTTTAATCTATGATTTAGGTTATAATTAAATTTCACATTTAAACTTATTAGTAATATTCAAGATAAAACATTTTGGAGTAACCTACGACAAATGCCATTTTAAAAATTTTCAAAAAAATTTCCAATCATTTTCGATCACTTAGATACCAGAATTCTATTTTTATCTGGATGATAACTCAATATTAAGATAAAATCCCAAACATGGACTACGGATTTTAGTTCAAATAAAAGGAAAAATAATAAATATTTTGAAATTTTAACCCTATTTTCCACAATGAAATTTGCATTTAAAAGGGGGGCAGCTGTAAATCACTCACATTGATTTGAGTTGGCAAAATTGTCATAATGCTTTAGAAAAGAAGTGAAAACCGAAAGGATATTTTTTTCCCTGGAAAAGGGCTATTACTTCCCCCGGGCACTTTTAATATTTCTGAGTTTGTTTTTCTGAGCTACTTCGGTAAAAACAACTATTTTTCTTCTAATTTTTTTCTCATAGTATAAATAAACCTTAAAACTATAAAAAGTAACTCAAAAATGTTTTTAAAGTTTATATTTAACAGCTTTATTTAATTTTATACCTATTTTATCTTAGGACTTTCTTACCTTAATTAATATAAGGCCAATTTTTTCAGAAAATTAAATTTTTAATGCTATGAAAATATTAAAAAGATAATATTGGGAATTTTATTATATACACATAATTTTATGTTTAATTGCCTTTAAAAGTCCTGCCTTGTGACATTTTTCGTTATAAGTAAGTTCTCAACATTCAAACTAAATGAAATTATATTAAATTAGGTTTTGAATTAATTTTGTAAGCAATGCATTAAAGAGTTATTACTTTCTTATATAGCTATATTCATGGGCGTAGCCATTGGAACTAGAGGACGGCAATCAAGCTTCAGGGAAGGGCAAAATAATATCTTCTAAAAATTTAAGCCATAGTTATATTAATTCGTTAATAATTTCTAGATTTAGAGGGGGCACGCCCCTCCCTACCACCCTCCTCGCTACGTTCATGACTATATTTTTAATGATTAGTTTGAAGAGTTATAATAGTTTTGAGAAGCATAAAATCAAAATTAAAATCGAATTAGTAATAATTTTTTTGTTTTAACGAGCATGGCGGAGACCTACTAATATTAACACATCAAGCTTGTTAATCAACCTCCCCACCCATGGGCGTAGCCAGCATTGAGATTAAAGGGGGGCAATAATGATTTAGGGAGGGGCAAAATAAACATTTTTCAAATTTAGCCATAGTTTTAATAAATCTCAACAATTTTTTGGAATTAGAGGGAGGCAGCCGCCCTTTCCTGCCCCCCCCTCTTGGCTACGCCCGTGTTAATCAATCTCCCCCCTCCCCCCATTCACAAGGATGCTTATTGAGAATGAGAGATATTTAATAGACTCTTTAACGCTTTCATTAACTAGATAATTGACGATTTACCATGGGCCACCATCTCCGTTAATAAGTAATGAAGGATGATAGCAAGCAAGAAAGATACATCCCGTCTCCTCTCCAAAATAACACACAAACACACATCTCAAAAAATACACACCCTACAGCTATATAAAACATCGTGGACCTCGGTGCTGTTGTCATGGTAGATTTAATGATTACACATTCTGGGATTATGTACACATACGCATAGGAAGAGGAATGAAATGTGTGCAGGTAGGTAGTAGCTTTGCACAATTTAACATACGTCTCAAATTAATATTATTCATGTTTGTTATACACTCTCGGCAGCAAAACCCTTCCACATACATAATTTATTTCGCTTATTTTAGAAGACAGGCTGGGGTACACATTTCATCAGCAATGTTATATAGCTTACACCTATTATACTATAAATTTAGCCATAGAAAATATCGTCTCATGTTTAGTACCTATAAAATTTAGGATGTGAGGGGGTGGGAGGCCCTTTATAAAGCTATTAATTTATTGTGTCCGAACTGCATCCATGCCACTTGGACGAAATATTATTATATCACATTGCAACGAGGTGAGACGTCTGTTGTTTTTTACAAGGGTTAAATACGACAATTTAAGAGATGTGTTCATGATAGTTATTTAATGTTCGTAAGACGATGGTAATAGTCCAAAATAGCCTGGAGGATATTTGTTTTACTGAGACACATTGGGTACCCCCTTACATGCCATTGAGCCTACCATGATATCAAACAAATGTATATGCATACTATATAGGAATATGTACAAATAAATAATATCTTTTCTAACCTTCACTAAGCCCATTACTATACTCTTTATATAATAAGTATGTGTGTGTTAGTGCTTGATATGTATTTAAGTCGAAATGATAGATCTTTCCTCATCAATCATACTTATACTTTTAGACTATTCATATAGAAAACTGTACTTAAAACTCTTCATCTTACAGTTTATAATATATATTTAATATTGCCTTTCATTAATCAAATTCAAAATATAAACAAATTGAAATCAATATATTTCTATAGTTAACTTTTTTATAGTTTAAAATACAATATTAAGGCAAGTAGAATTCAGTAGATACAATAAGATTTGCTCATTATATTTTATTAATACTGAGTTAATTATTAAATGCATAGCAATTAATATAAAGTATATGTTTGTTAAAAGAATAAACATGATCTTGTAGATGAAATAATTGACTTTTTCGAATGGCATTTACAACCACATAATAGTACGGTATTTATACGTGGATGACATTATATTGGTCTAAATAGCATAGGAAATACTAACGGTTACAACATTTTTATTGATAGAGCGATTATATCAAATATGTAAAACTTGTTAAGATTTAGTCAAGTTGACTTATCACAAAAAAATATAGTCTTTAGAAACGATAGACAATTTTGCAACTCCCGTATATTATATGTAAATTAATCTAGTAAATAAAACATTAAATTGAATCCTCAGCACATTTTGAAGATAAAAATTTTTTGTTGATAAATTGGGCTTACTTAATTATTGATAAGCGTCAATGTTAAGTTTATATAGAATACAAAGTGTTCAATACATCTAAAATTATAATTAATTAATTACGGAAACCTTGATGCAAATTGAGAATAAAGTGTTATGTTCTATAAAGTCCAATTTTAAAATCAATTTAGCATAAATTAAGGTAGTAACAAATACATATTTTTTACATGTGAAATCTCTAATATGTGTACGTTTTTATTGACGCAAAAGCTAATGAACTTAAATTGACCACATACTTTATATTTTAGTTTTCTACAATTTTAAAGATCGTTTGTTGCAAAATCCTCTACAGATTTGTGGAACGAAACTCTACAAACTAGTGGGAAGAGCCTTTAGTATTTTTTGACATTCACTTACAAAAATGGCACTTAATAGAAACACGCAATCTAATTCACAGTTCGTTTAATATTCTTTATCAAAACCAGAGAAGCTTTGTCACGCTTTTGTATTTATCATCATCAAGATGTTTTTATAATTTTAAAATGAATTTGGCACAATTAAAAACACCTATATGTTATTGCCATTATATAGAGTTTATATGTAACATAATTTTGCTACTTGTAAGATGGACATTTGAAAAAGTTTGGTTGGGAGGTGATTCAACCACGAATATTTTTAATGAGGATTGTGACTGCATTACCTTCCCATAGAGAGCATAAACATAAGTGATTTATAATGAACCAGATGGTCTCATAGTTTTCCTTAGATATTATAGCTTTTTTAACAATTTTTAACCCTTCTTATAAAACCTTAGAGAACAGAACTATCTATTTGATTTTATTGAAAATGCAGCAGTGTTAAAACGAAAGATACGTTTTTCCCCATTTTAATTAATATTATTTCGGTCTTGAACTAGTATAACATTAAAATTAATATTTAATGTTTTTTAAAATGAGCTTTGATTGTATTTATTTGCATACAAATGAAAATGACTGTTAATAAAGACGCCTACGATAATTTAGGGCTATTATAAGTTATGCATCAAGTGATAGCGCCAATACTTCGGGTGTTTTATAAAAATATTTAAAAATAATAGGTTTTGCTGATTAAGCATTAAGGACAGGTACTAATTTTTTATTGCAAGGAAGGTTATAAATAGCAAAGGTAAAGTATTAAAATTCCAAATCCTTAAATATCAGAGCTAATTAAGTTATTATATTTTGATCGACACCAAAAAACTAATCTAAGTACTCGGAATTTCGAATTATTTTGCCTGACACCAGCTTACCATTTTTTGTGGCTAATGTCTTGCGTTAGTATTTAAATCTTTCTAAGGCTTTTAAAAAATTCTTTATAAGATCATAAAATTTTTTGTAAAGATAATTTGGTAACTCAAGCAAAAGATTGGTATTGGGAAATTTAACTGTTTTAAATTAACTCACCACGACGGTCCCAAGTCCGTGTGCAGAAAGTGGAGGGTTGGCGTCAGGTCGGAAACCGGCTATAAATACCAACTCCAAAATTATAAAGTTTCAAGCAAGATTTTACAAGAAAAAACTAGGGCGTCCTCCACAAACGACGCGCACTGCATATCCCGCCCGTGCAATGTGAAAAATACACTAGGGTTAATGCCCAACTTACAACGAAGGCGGTGAAAGAAATTAGTTGTTAAAAGAATGCGAATAACGTGCTGGAATGTGGGAACGTTGACGGGGAAGAGCATCGAGGTCGCACAAATGCTAAAAAGAAGAAAGGTACACATCGCCTGCCTACAAGAGCGAAGTGGAACGGAACGAAAGCTCGGGAATTAGGAGAAAAATACAAGCTTTTCTACAGTGGGTCACCAAATCGTAGAAACGGGTCGGTATCGTTCTAAGCGAATCGTTCAAGGACAAGGTGGTGGAAGTCAAGCGTCGTTCCGACAGGCTAATGTGGGTGAAGATTGCAGATCAAGGGGGCCTCCTAATCGTTATGTGCGCGTATGCTCCCCAAATTGGGTGTTTGGAATCATAGAAAGACATATTCTTCAATTCATTGGAAAAAGAAATACAAGGAATCCGACAGGAAGAAAGGCTAATATTGGGGCCGATTTCAACGCTCACGTAGCAAAAGATCGCCTCGGGTATGAACGCAATCATGGAGGCTATGGGCATGGTCTGAAGAACAAAGAAGGGGAAAAGCTTCTTCAAATATCCCAAGCATATGACATGGCGATCGTGAACACATATTTTCAAAAACGTAAAATCATATTGTGACCGATAGAAGTGGGAAGCATTTTACTCAAATTGACTATTTGCTTATACGGCTAAAGGACTTATGGAGCATCAAGGATTGCAAAGTACTACCGAGAGAAGAAATCGCCAGGCAACATGGTCCCCTTATTATGGATCTTGACAGAAAAGTTTTTCCCGAAGAAGAAAGGTCTATGAGCCTCAAATTCGATACGGAAGGCTAAAGGATACGTCGACAAACAAAAAATACCATCAAAAAGCCTCCTCACTCTGGGGTGCAAGGACGTTGCAAAGGGACGTAGAGGACGATTGGGAGACGCTATCTAAGGACATAAAGGAACAGCGATTCATGTTCTAGGTCAGACCAAAGGAGGCAAAGCTATGAAGAGGGAACTATGGTGGTGGGATCAATTGGTTAGAAATTTCATCAAAGAAAGAAAAATCTATATAGACGGTGGCATAAATCAAAGAAGTCGGAGGATTATCAAGAGTATAGGGACGCAAATAGGGCCGCAAAAAAGGCCGTTGCAATATCGAAGAATGCCGCCTACGATGGCCAACAAACTGGATCATAAAGGGGACGATAGGCTTATGTACATGGCCAAGATAAGGGAGAAGAAAAGCCGCGATGTTGGAGTTCTTAAAATAGTCAAAGACGACAAGGGTCAAACCTTATTCAAGCTGAAGGAAATGATGGAAAGGTGGAAAGGATATTTTAAGAACCTTATAAATATTGCAAATGACAAGGACTCCTTCCCCGAAATTGAGCCAAATATAAGTATGGTCAAACTCTTTCAGGAGAATGAAGTTAAGACATAAATGAACAAGATGCAAAAAGGAACAAATGGCCCAGATGGAATATCTATGAAAGCATTGCTCGGATGTCGTGAAGAAGGAGTCACCACCATGACGAACCTTTTTAACAAGATATTGGTAAAAGAGCGAATTCCTAATCAATGGAGAGCAAGCACGATTGTACCCCAATTGAAAGGCAAAGGAGACCCTCATGACTGTGGCCATTACAGAGGTATCAAGCTGACTTGCCACTCCTGGAAGTTTATGGAAAGGATCTTAGTAACAAGGCTGAAAAACGAGGTGGAAGTATCGGCTAACCAAATCGGATTTGAAATCGGCAAATCCTCAATCGACCCCACTTTGCACTAAGGCAAATGATGGATAAGTATGGTGAAAAGAGGAAAGATCTACATATGGTCTTTATTGACTTGGAGAAAGCTTATGACACGGTCCCCCGCGATTTAATATTGTGGTCCGAAAATAAAATATCCCTGACGCATATATACGGCTTATGAAAAATATTTATGAAGACTCAAACTCTTGCATTAGGATGACAGTTGGAGACTTTAAATCTTTTTGGGTTAAAATTAAATTACATCAAGGATCTGCTTTAAGTCTCTTTTTATATAATATAATTATAGACACGATAACGAGGAACATTCAGAAGCCATCGCCACGGTGCATGCTATATGCCGAATATAATACTATGCGAGGAAACAAGGGAGAAAGTATTCGAAGAAACCGAAAAGGGGTCAAAGCGTTTAGCTGGATATGGGTTAAAGGTCTACGATCGAAAACGGTATACATGGATATGAAAGGTACAAGCAGCTCATCGCTGGATGAACCTTTAAAGTACCCAAAAGTAGACAGGTTTACATACCTCGGCTCGATGCTACAACAAGAGAGAGGTTGCGCAACGGAAGTCAATGCTCGCATCAAAAAGGCTGGCTTAAATGGCGAAGTATATCCGGAGTAATGTGCGACAAGAAAATGTAAATATGGTTGAAGAGCAAAGCGTACAAATCCATCGTAAGACCGGTGTTACTTTATGGAAGTGAAACATGGGCATTAAACACCACGGAAGGAAAGCTATTATAAGCCACAGAGATGAGAATGATACGGTGGAGCTTGGGGTATACTAAGCTCGACCATATGACGAATGACTTTCTCATGACAAAAATGGGTATTCAACGTATGACGGACATTTAACGAAAAACGGCTAAGGTGGTATGGGCATATACTAAGAAGGGACACGAATGACCTAAATCAAAAAATACGGGACATGGAGGTACCGGGCAAGAGAGGAAGAGGACGACCCCGTGTCACGTGGAAAGGGCAAGTCGATAAAGTAATGAAAACAAAAGAGATTAGTCAAGATATGGCACTCACCCGGTCAAGATGGAAGAAACTCATCAAAACAAACCCCACGACTGTGGGACTAAATATGATAAAGAAGAAGAAGAAGATTATAACCGCTGTTCAAGGGTAATAGGAGTTTTGTGTAAAACCTCCTGATGTTCATCCAGGGCAGAATTTTATTTTATAACGGTCACCTCCAAGTTCATGGCCGTTTTACATTAATGACCGTTCGCAGTTTACATTAGTTTCGCATAATTAAATTAACAATTGATGCAATATCAAATTTTGTAATATCTGTATTAACGAAATATACATCGTATCATTATCTTGTTCATGTTCGGTATTCCTAGTGAATACAATATATATATTTTGACATATGACCTGATTTAAATAAACATTTTAATTGAGTGCAAATTACTAACTGTGTTCCACGTTATATTCTGGCTCGACCGACAGGATCTAAGAAGATCATGGAATCTATTCCTAGCTACAACCCTGCAGATAAGATAGAATCATATTTGTTCACATTAGATAATATATTCAAATCTAGGAACATTACGGATCTAAATAAAAAAGGAACCACATTCATTCTGGCATATATGGGCCAAGGCAATGTTGAAAAGATTAGATCTTATTTATATCCTAAGGATATTACCATCCTCACCTATAAGGAATTAATTGATGCAATCAAGAAAGTTTTTCAAATTAAAAAAACCGTATTCCAAAACAGGTTGAATTTTATACGTTGCATTAAACAGGAGGGAGAAGCAATAAAGGACTATACAAATAGACTTAAGACAATTGCAGAAGAATGTAATTTTGCTACTAATCTTGATGAACATCTCAGGGATCAGATGTTGCATGGGATCCAAAACAAAACTTTCGAAATTGAAGTAAGAA
This sequence comes from Gordius sp. MW1, assembly GCA_964036665.1. Lineage (NCBI taxonomy): Eukaryota > Metazoa > Nematomorpha > Gordioida > Gordea > Gordiidae > Gordius > Gordius sp. MW1. Next base: position 24,631,394 of record OZ038529.1, on the reverse strand, counting down.
CACGATGGCCTGAGGCTACAGATTCCAATGGCAATACAATAACATTTGAAGAGATATACAAGATAGCTGAAGCCATGGAATTGGCCAAGAAAGAAGTCATAACTTATGAAATTGATGCTATAAATCCAAGGTATAAGCCAAAAACTAAACAACAACATTACGTGAAACAACAACATCAAAATTGTTCTAGGTGTGGCAGATCATCAACCAAAGAAATGCCCTGCGTTTTACAAAGAATGTTTCATCTGTCAGAAAAAGGGTCATTTTTTAAAATTCTGTCACACAAGAAATGTAAATATGGTGAACACAGTTAAAAATTTGAATAGTTTTGAAACATTCAAAAAGCCTTGTATTAAGGTAAAGATCAATCGAATAACTTGCAATATGTTATTCGACACAGGGGCTGCAGGTTCTATCATTAACAGGCAATTTACAATTTAATTCAAACACCTAGCCTGGAACAATGTCCAACGTTAAAATCTTTTGGAGATCACCCCATACCAATATTAGGTAAAACTACTGTAAATGTACAATTGGGGGTGAAGGTGTTCAAATTACCAGTATTTGTGACAACTGCTAATGAAGGTCCAATATTTGGTCTTGATTGGATTAAAGCCTTCCAACTTGATCTTCCAGAAGTGGTAAAAATAAATAAAATTCAAGATGACATTGTTACTAAATTACTTAAACAATATGAGGCTGTATTCAGTGATGGGCCAGGTATAACAAAAAATTATAAAGTCAAAATTTTTCTAAATGAAGGGGGCCCAACCTATTGCGTTAAAAACCAGAAGGGTACCATTTCCTTTAAGACAGAAAGTAGAAAGGATATTAAATAGATTGCTAAATGTTATTAAACGTGTTGACCCTTCTATTAATGGAATAAAATGGATTACACCCACAGTTAATGTAATAAAGAGTAGCGGAGCCATACGCATTTGCGTTGATTTTAGGGTAACATTGAACCCATACTTGAATACAAACAACCATATGTTACCAACGTTTGACGACCTTATCACAAAAATAGCTGGTGGGGAAAGGTATACAGTAATTGATCTCCGTGGTGCCTACTTGTAAATGGTGGTAGACAAAGATTGCAGACATATGCTTACAATCGCTACGCACATAGGGCATTTTCAATATAAAAGATTACCATTTGGATTAGCGACTGCTCCCAACTTATTTCAAAGATATATGGAAGATTTGTTAAATGGAATTCGCACACTGGGGTACTGTTAGATGATATTATAATCACTGGGTTAAATCAAGATGACCATTTGAAAAATCTAAACGAGGTCCTAACAAGAATACAAAATGCTGGGCTGAAAGCAATAAAGGAAAAAGTCAAATTTTTCCAAAACTCAGTTACCTATCTAGGACATAAAATTGATTCGGCAGGTATCCACCCGACAGAGGAACGCATTGAGGCAATAAAAAATTTCAAGGTACCAGAAAATAAAAAGAAGCTAAGCTCATTTTTAGGTCTTGTGAATTATCAGGAACGTTTTATTCCTCGATTACATGAAAAATGTGCTCCACTACATGCCTTAACTGGCTCTACCATAATGTGGAGATGGACAATTCAGGAACAGAAAATTTTTGATGAAGTTAAGTTGATGCTATCATCTTCTGACACCTTAGTACCGTATAGTACAACGTTATCGGTTAATCTTGCAGTCGATGCGTCCGAGACAGGTGTAGGCGCCTTGATATCTCATGTTTTCCCCGACAAATCTGAAAGACCCATAGCTTATGCTTCTAGAACGTTGAGCCAATCAGAAAAACAATATTCGACGATTGACCGTGAAACTAGAGCCATAATTTTTGGAATTGAAAAATTTAATCAGTATCTCAGAGGACGAAAATTTACGTTAACAACGGATCACAAACCGTTAGAAAGAATTTTTGGTTGTAAAAGGGATCTACCCAAAATGGTTAATAACAGGCTGGTACGGTGGGCTTTACTATTAAATTCATATCAATGTGAAATTAAATATCGTATGGGTAAAGACAACAAATGAGCAGATTCTCTGTCTAGATTGACTACTCACGAAGATGGTGACGATGCCAAAATAAACAATGTCGGGTTATTAATGATAGATGACTTAACACTGAACAGAGAAATGATTAAAAATGCCATAAAGACAGATAGTAGTTGTCTAGAATTAATTCGTGCTATTGAGCGCAATTGGCGCATAGATATGTCCAAATTTCAGTTAGACATAAAAGGATATTTCAATAAACGTGAAGAGATTTCGTACGAAAGTGGACTATTATTTTTAGGAAATAGGTTGATCATTCCAAAATCTTTACAGAATTTGGTTCTTAGGATTTTACAACAAGGACATCCAGGAATTACTGGGATGCGAAATGTTTGTCGCTATTATGTTTATTGGCAGAGAATGGATGAAGACATTGACAGACATGTAAAATCATGCGAAGGATGTCAAGAAGTGCGACCTTCAGAAAAGCAGGTACCGCTCAATCCTTGGAATTTACCTGATCGGGTGTGGGACCGTGTGCACATTGATATAGCTGGTCCAATAGAAGGAAAATGGTGGTTAGTACTAATAGACTCATTCTCGAAATGGGTCGAGGTAGCAACGGTAACTTCGACAACAACATCGGCCGTAATCAATCATCTACGGAATTGGTTCTGTAGATTTGGAATCCCGACGCAGATTGTGTCAGATAATGGGCCACAATTTGCTGGACAAGAATTTTTAATTCTGTGTTTCAAATAATATTACTCACATAAAATCGACTCCATTTCATCCGAAAACCAATGGGCAGGCCGAAAGAATGATAGGACGTTAAAAACAAGATATTATGCGGCAAGACAGACTTGGAACAAAGAACTTTGTCTCCAACAGGTCTTGATAAGTTACATAAACTCTCCTCAAGCGACCACGGGAAAAACCCCATCCGAATTACTTTTAAGAAGGAGATTACAAACCGCACTAGATTTAATAAAGCCGGATTTAAGAAAAGTAATAAGGGAGAAGATATGGAAGCAGAAAACATATCATGATCAAAATGTACGTTTTAGGGAATTTAATGTTGGAGATCCAGTATGGATTCGCAACGAAATTAAGCCGGGATGGTACAAAGGTATTATTGTAGAACGGAAGGGCCACTTTCGTATAATGTCCGGACAGACGGTGGAATCAAAAGAAAACATGCTGATCAAATGAAGTTTAGGCTGCGATCACAGTTTATGCCAAGTTTAGAGACTACGACAACAGGTTTGGAACAAAACATAGAAGGAGTTGAAAGTCCCCCTATATTGCGACGTTTAACAAGAATATCAAACCCACCGGTACGATTCCAGGATGAATTTAACTTTTAAAAAAGGGAGAAATGTAATATCTGTATTAACGAAATATACATCGTATCATTATATTGTTTATGTTCGGTATTCCTAGTGAATACAATATATATATTTTGACATATGACCTGATTTGAATAAACATTTTAATTGAGTACAAATTACTAACTGTGTTCCACGTTATAAATTTCTCTTTGCTAACATACATAAATTGCTCAGCGAAAGTTAACTTGTATCAAAACTTAATTTCCGTCCCTTGAAGCGGTTCTGCTTTAAAATCACTTATAATATGCAATAATTCTTTATATAAATTGTTTGAAAAGGACTTGAAAAAACCGATAGAATTTTAGCCTGCAAGCTGTCTCACTTTAAGTTAATGGACACAATAGCAACACCTATATTATGCGATAGCACCTGTCTCTCTGCGCTGCTAAATGCATTAGTATGTTTATGAGAATTTTTTAACTAATTCCCCAACTTTAAAAATCTTAAGTTATTTGTTTTATCATCCGTTAATCCTATCAGCCCTTCGCCGGTCTTGACAATAAGCAATATCCGAGAGAGGAATAGTTTTACATTGTTGCAATGCGATTCGAATTTCGTGTCAGGTCGAGAACTTTAGAATTTTATGTGTTTATAATGCACCTGTCTTTAGGAATTCGACTTTTTCTCGTCTTTTAATAAACCTACCCTATATATTAAAAGTGTAAATTGGAAAAAAAGAAGATGGTAATTTTTTTATTCAAAAAACTTCAAATACAAATTTTATGAATATTTAATGCTACTAAAATTGTAAATGCATTTTTACTATTTCATCCTAAGACCATATATTGATATATAGTAATGTTATGGATATTAGAATACATGTGATAAAAGTATTATTCAATCATTTAATATGTCCTAAAGTTAACATATAATATTGAATAAGCTAGCAAATCTTATATATAAAAATGAAACTATGTGTGTGTGTGTATATATATATATGCCGCCACCAATTTTAGAAAACTACCAGACCGATTTGGCTCAAAATTTCACAGTTTATTTCTGACACTCCGGAGCATGTTTTAAAATTTGTCAAATCGGTGCAGTAGTTTTCGAGTATTCGTACGCGTTGCACTGTATACGGAAATAGAACAATAGAAGTAGAACATATAGACATCAAACTTTATTTTTACTTCAACCGCTTTATCATATGCCCTAAAATTCCAACATAATTTAATACACCCGGGTAAATGGTAAAACAACGTTTGCCGGGTTCATCTATTGTTTTATAAATGTGGAAATTGATCCACGATAGATATTAGTACCTACGGTACCAAGTCTATGTGCAAAAAGTGGAGGGTTGGCGTCATGTCGGAAAGCGGATGTAAAAACTCTCTCAAAAATCATGATAGTTTTAAATAAAACTTTACAACAGAAAGTCAAGGGGTCCTCCACAAACTAGCGCACTGCATTTCCCACCAGTAAAATGCAAAAAATACATTAGGGTACCGCTTGGCTCACAACGAAGGCGGTTAAGGAATTTAGTTGTGGATAGAATGCGTATGACATGCTGGAATATAGGCATGTTGATTAAAAAAAGCATCGCGGTCGCACACATGTTAAAAAGAAAGGTAAACATCGCCTGCCTACAAGAGACGAGATGTAACGGACCAAAGCTCGGGAGTTAAAAGAAGGATATAAACAATTCTAGAGTGGTTGACCAAATCAACGGAGTCGGTATCGGTCTAAGCGAATCTGTTGTTCAGACAGGTTAATATGGGTGAAGATTGCAGATCAAGTGGGTCTCATAATCGGTATGTTCCCGTATGCACATTAAATTGGGTGTGTGTAATCATAGAAAGACAAGTTTTTCGATTCACTGGAAAAGAAATACTCGGAATAGGACAGGAAGAAAATCTAATTATAAAAGCGGACAACATTCACATAGGAAATCGCCTCGGATGAAAAATGACGTGGACATAGCCGAAAGAACAAGGAAAGGGGAAAACCTTTAAAGTGTTCCAACCATACGACATGGGGATCGTAACACTATTTTCAAAAACGCTATGATCATATTGTGGCTTATAGTGGAAATTATTTTATTCTAAGCTCATACGGCAAAAGGATTCATGGAGGATGAAAGATTGCAGAGTATTACCGTGAGAAGCATAAAGCTTCCACTCTCTTGAGGAAATTGGATAGGGGACATCAACTGGACTATTCAGGTTCTAGGACAGATCAAAGGAGGCAAATGAATAGGGAACCATGGTGCTAATTAAAATGGGAAAGAGAGTCGCGAAGCAGCTGTTGTGATAGCAAGAATGCTGCCTATAACGGGGCCTACAAACAGAATCATAATGGGGCTATAGGCTTATGTACAAATCGTCCAAGATAAGGGAGAAAAAAGGCGCGATGTCGGAGTAGTTAAGTTAAAAACAAGAAGGGTGTAACCTTATAAAGCAAAGGTTAAAAAAAGATGGAAAGGATATTTTAAAGAACTTTAGAATTCTGCATAAGACAAAGATTACCTATCCAATATCAAGTCAAACAAAAGTATGGTCGAATCCTTTAAGGAGGATGAAGTTTGGACAAAAATGAACAAGATGCGATAAGGAAAAGCGAATGGCACGGCTAATGGAAGCCTGGCTCGGGTGCCGAGAAGGAGGAGTCACGACCATGACAAACCTATATAACAAGATATTGGTAGAAGAGCGAATTCATAATTAGTAGAGAGCTAGCACGATTATACCCTTATTTAAAGCCAAATGAGACCCTCAGGAGCGTGGCAATTACAGAGGTATTAAGCTAGCTTGTCACTCCTTAAAATTTGGATCTTGGTTACAAGGCTAAAAAACAAGGTGGAAATATCGACTAACCAATTCGGATTGACCCGAACTTAGCATTGACAGGTGAATGGTCTTCATCACTTTGGAAAAAATTTATGACGCAATCCCTCGCGACCTATTACGGTGGTGCTTAAGAAAATTAAATATCCCTAACGCATATGTACGGCTTATGAAAAATATTTATGAAGCCTCAAATTCGTGCAAGAACGACAGTTGGAGACTCAAACCTTTACGGGTTGAAATTGGATTACATCAAGGATCTGTTCTAATTTCTTTTTTATTTAATTATGGACACGATAATGAAAGACATTCAAATGCCATCGCCTTGGTGTATGCTATATGCCGATGATATAGCACAATGCGAAGAGCCACAGGAGAAGTATTCAAAGAAGCCGAAAAGCGGTCAAAGCGCTTAGCTGGATATGGTTTAAAGGTCAACGATCGAAAAACAATAAACATAGGAATAAATTTTACAGGCACCCCATCGCTAGATGAACATCTATAGTATAAAAATAGACAGGTCTACATACCTCAGCTCGATGCTGCATCAAGAGAAAGGTTTCCCAAAAGAACTCAATGCACGGATCTAAAAAGGATGGCTTAAATGGCGAAGTAGATTCGGTAATGTGCAACAAAAAGATGCCAATATGGTTGGAGCGCAAAACCTAAAAATCCATCGTAAGACCTGTGTTACTATATAAAACATGGATATTTAACGCACGGAAAAAGTTATTACAAGCCACGGAGATGAGGAGGATGGGGTGAAGATTATGGTACACTAAGCTTGACTATAGGACAAATGACAGTCTCAAGGCAAAAAGGGGTATTCAACCTATGCCGTCTTCATAAACGGCTATAGTGGTATGGCCATATAGTAAGAAGGGACACAAATGATGTAAATTGAAAAGTATTGGACATGAAGGGGCCAGGAAAGTGAGTAAAAGTACGACTTCGTGTCACGTGGAAAGAGCGAATAGGCAAAGTTTTACAAACTAAGATAAATCAGGACATGGCGCTTACCCGATGAGAATGAACAAAACAAATCCCACGACTGTTGGACCTAATACATGGTAAAGAAATGGAGGAGACTAAGCGATACATCTGTGTATTCTATTTATTTAATATTATCAAATATTTATAATTATACAAAATTTAAATCGACAACTAAATTTTCTATATGATTTTATGATGATTAATAAAAATATGTTAACGTCTCGTCTCCTACCGAGGTCGATCGAACTTTCCGGACCTTAGTAAAAATATTAGCCGATACTATTAAAATAATGCGCAAAGTTAGGGAAATAACAAATGTATTAGGCTGATCACAGCATTTAAATTAAAAAGAGCAAGGAACATTGTGTCATACTTGATAAAATGGGCCTTATTATTTGGATTGAATTATATTTATTTTTACATTTGGGTGACTAGTATTTTATATAGGCATTGTGAGGAAAAGCAACGATGAGAATTATAAAAAAAAAAAAAAAAAAAAAAAAAAAAAAAAATCTTGATTATTCTCCTTAAAAGGAGCCTAGAATAAGCAAAGTCTTAATAATCGTAATTGACTCTCCTAAGTAGAGTAAGTTTGAAGCCAGTGGAACATTTTAATTTTTGACTGCGTTTTGCAGCTAATAAAATGATTTGTGTCAAACCAAGAAACGGCCGTGATGATAAACCAAAATAACAGTACATTTTTTAAAGTTTCTTTTAATAGCAAGAACCTAGTAGTTGAACATAAATCACACTCACATAAATAGATCTTTAGTCATGGTGTTAGTGCCACTTAGAAACCTGATCTGGTCGCCCAAAGCCCTTTTAAATTAAAAGACCAAATAATGTTTTTTTATAAAATTCAGCACGACCAGGAATACAAAACTCTCAAACATTAAATTTATATATGCCCTCAAAATTGTAGTAAGCTATTTAGTAAAATTTTTAAATCTTTTAAATTAGCATTAATGTATATTGTTCGCTTGACATCTATCGTCATTTTTGTTTCGAATGGATTAAAATAGAAGTCCATTTTAAATCAGAAATAAGCCTCTTGTCAAAAAAATGCCAAAAAATGAGATTGTTTATGACAAAGTGGATAAGTAACGTGCTTATTTGTTTTATTTTAATATAAAATACAACTTTTGTGCTACTTCAAAACTCTTGAATTATAAATTGAAGGAATTTAATTTTATAAATTTCAAGTTTTTTTTTTTAAATAATATAATAATTGTACCGACGTATCGGCCAAGGCGCTAAAACTTTTAAATAATCGGAACTTAACAATATTATAATTTTCTGTCCCATTGCTAAAACCACTCTCAAAACTTGGAACCCAAGCCTTAAATAATATTTTTAAAAATAGGGCAACATATTTCTTTGCTATCACATATTAATTGCGAATCTTTAGACAAAAAATCGACATTACTATTTGTAAATATATATATCAATAGCAAATTCCTATAGTTTTTCAAATTTAACTTTTTATTTATTTATTTCATTCATCTTTACTGTTATGTTTCAACTGTTATATTCGGGAAAAAATCTGTTATGTTGGAGGCTTTATTTTTAATGTTCGATTATGGGGGAAGGGTTTGCGGTATTTCCCTTGGATTTAGGTGTATAGAGATTTGCTACTCCTTTTGTGGCCAGGAAAAGTTGAATATCGATGTATTAAGATAATTCTGCTTCAAAATGGGGAATAAATACACTCAATATTAGACTCGTTTCGGTTTAACTCTTTATTATTATTCATATATTTAGGATAGCGTACAATTTCTAACGATAATATCGTGGGGTTTTTCGAAGGGAGGAAAGTTTCTGGTCTTGTCGGGGAGGAGTAATCTTTAAGGGTTACGTTGGTTGTTTCTGACGGAGGGGTTCGTAAGGCCATAGAATAGGAGTAATGGAAAATTAAATAGTAGGCAAATGGATGAAGTAGAATTAGTTCGGGAAGATTATAACTTCACCCTAAAACGGGTGCAGGCGAAGGAACTTTTTGGGGAGTATAAAAAGTAAAAAGTAAAAGGAAGGAAAGTAAATTAAAAGTGATTTTTAGGGTGCTTTTTCCCTTTTATACCCTTGGAAATTCTTGACTACTATTTGATTCTTTCTTCGCCTATATTTTCCATTTTTAGTACCTTTTTCCCCTGCATCTACAATCTCCTCGTACCTATCCTAAATGGGAATTGTCATAAAAATATTTTCGTCTCAATTCAGCTAAACCTTCCTAGATTTCTGTGAACGATCGCCGATACTTGCCTTAATCTGTTATTTTTCCCTCCCTTACCTATACTAAATGGGAATAGCCATTAAACCAACCGCGGCCTCATTTATTTCCTTCGAAGTACTCTTTCATGATCTCATTTTAAACTTATCCAAACTTATTTTCCAACCCTTTAATCTTAATGATTGACATAACTAAAACAACTCCAAACCCTAAATACACCTATATAAATTATTAGGGCGGAGCGTCAGATATTACTAGAACAAAAACTCAAATCTTAGAAACAAATTATACACAAACTAGAAAGGGACTTCTAGGGCAAGGGCAATCAGGGGCGGGACGAGATATTAAGGACTAATTTTGTCCCGTGGATACGACATTCACAAAATATGTATTTTTAGCTTAATAAGTAAAATTTTAAAGAAGTTGGGAAAATTGTATACTTGGAAAAATGGATATTTTTAAATGCCACACTTCAGAAGATATTTGGTAGTTGTATGACTCTTAGACGTTAAATGTACCTATGCATTAGCCATAAGATTATTTATTTATTAGACATTATATTCACAGAAGTCTCTTGCTCATTTCTATAGGCTTTTGGGGGTGTTGAAATTTATGAATAAGTTTTGATTTTATCCATAACAGTATTTAATCCTCCAATGGTCTTTTTTTATGACCTAAGACATATTCACCTTTATATAAAACACAAGATGTTGAGTGTAGGAATCTTAATTTTTAATAACTTAACGAATAAGAATGGGGTTTATTTATTAATTGGAAAAAGGATAAAGAAAACAAAAGAACAAGAACAATGGGTCAATCTAAAATGCCAAACGAACAAATAATATACACAAATATTCAAGTATGCCCTCCTTTACCATTTGGTTCACACTTATATCTTTTCTAAAAAATCTTTTAAGGCAGGCGAACGTCTCGTTTAGGGCGAGACATCGGGCCTGAGTTCACTTGACTATCACTTTCAGCTAACACTACAACTTCATTCGGTTGCTTACACCTTAAATGATCGTTATGCTTTTGTCATGCTCTCTCGTCCACTTCGTATAGACAATGGTCTTGCTGTGTTAGGTTGGAGCCCTCATGCCATCCCGTCGATTCCTTCTTCACTCATAACGCTTGCTCAAAAAGAAATCTCTTGCCTTTAAGCCTGCCGTGCCTCCGTTCTGCTTTGACTTCCTCTTCCAATTTTAACTCTAAGAGCGTGCCCAATTCCAAGTCTCTTTCATATCTCTTCCAAACATAGAATTTAAGGTAATCTTTATGTCATCAAGACCTCTGACATCCATTCATGAGGGCTAACCTGCTTTTGTAATCGCATCCCTTTTCTTTAGAGTTTAAAGCACTCTCCCTGCTAGCCTGTTGGTTTTATGATGATATGGAGTCGACTTAATGTGAATGATGTTATTCTCCGTACAATGATTGTGGGACTCTAGCCTAGTGTTGTAAAAAGGGCTGGGTTTTGTTTGGTCGACCTTTAGTTTTAGTCGACTAAACATAAACAAACCGAAGAGTTTTTAGTCTGCTTCTCTTAGTCGCATATATAGATCAAAGGCCTTTCGATCAAACCTTTGGTTTGTTAATGTTTAGTTGACTAAAATCAAAGAGCGACCAAACAATACCCAGCCGTTTTTACAACACTACTCTAACCTATTAAATTATAATCTGTTGTCTGATACCAATTTTGTGGATCAGCATGGGCGTAGCTCGCCCCCCCCCCCCCCCCCCCCCCAAATGACAAAAAAAATTTTCAACGCAAAACCCTTAAAATTTTTAAAAATTTATGTTTGCCCCCCTCCCCTTAATTGAACTTTCAAATGTTTCGCACCCCCCCCCCCCTATTTAAAACCTGGCTACGCCCAAGTGGATCAGCATACAGGGCAAACCACAATCTACTCGGAGAGTTGCCTGGGTTGTTGTTGAATGTAAAAGTTAGACATCCATGCATTTCGAATATGGTCTTGTAAAATTATGTGCATTTTTTCTCAAGAATTATTGGGAGAATTGCATGGCCGCCAGTAGTAGAATTTCGCAATTGATTTTATTGCTGATATTCCGGAATATATTTTGATTAGCACTCGCTGCCAAAAGATGTTGGTTTAACAATGCCCCATTTATAACAATTTTTTTGGTAGCAAAGCATCCTGAGAAAATAATTTAAATCTGACTATTTGTAAGTCATTCAGTTTTTTAAATGGCATCTATCTTTAATATAGATAAATAGAATCCATCTCCTGCCGATTCCTCCCAAAACAGAATTTTATATAACTCTGCTTGATTTCAGAAACTTTAATTTAGAATTTTAGGACGTTTGCGATATGCTCATCGTCATTTTCGCCGGTAATATTTATATCATCTAGTTTGATTCCTGTTTTGGCACAGTCTTTTTATAAACTATTCATAAATCTCAATAATAGCCGAAGCGGTATAATTGAGAGGTTCGATTCTTCGCAGGCATGTGCAAATACCCATTCTTCTAATCAATTTTGGTGAAATTTGTTCATCCCGAAATCTTTGCTTCAACATCTTTAAATTTTGGGATATCTTACGGTTTCATTTGGGGTAAGCTTACTCAATAGGTGTTATGTTGAGATACCGGTATGAGCACCTCTGCATTAACTAATCTTTGAAGTTTTCTAGGGGAATTCTTAGAGGGAACGGAACCCTGCTTGCAATGATTTTGGAGTTGCATTTGATTTCATATGAGATACTATTGGTTGTCAAGGATTAATTAATCCCGATTCCCCGTCGAATGTCAGCCTAAATTCTTTCTTGAAATTATTAAATCGAGATTCGATTGTGCAAACTCTCCAATTAATGGACTCTAGAGAGGAAGTAAAGAGATAATGGAAGGCCACGTCAAGCCAAAAGGCGTACATTACTATTTTTTAACAGAACCGTGCAAATTTTGTTCGCTTGCTAATCTGAATCATCACAGTTAATTCTCAGCATGTTCAGTATGGCCCTAGCTTACATAGACTGCTCATGCCATATGTTTCATATGGTAAAATGTGTACCATTATATTTACCATTTTAAAATTAACTATCTCTCATGTCTTTCTGCAATGTACCCCATTGTTAAAACGGAAAAAATAAATTTACTTCTTTATTATTCAATAGATAGGTTATTCGCATTCTTTCAACAACTAATTTCCACAACGAAGGCGGTTAAGGAAATTAGTTGTTGAAAGAATGCGAATAACGTGTTGGAATGTGGGAACGTTGACGGGGAAGAGCATCGAGGTTGCACATATGCTAAAAAGAAGAAAGGTACACATCGCCTGCCTACAAGAGACGAGGTGGAACGGAACGAAAGCTCGGGAATTAGGAGATGGATACAAGCTTTTCTACAGTGGGTCACCAAATCGTAGAAACGGGGTCGGTATCGTTCTTAGCGAATCGTTCAAGGACAAGGTGGTGGAAGTCAAGCGTTGTTCCGACAGGCTAATGTGGGTGAAGATTGCAGATCAAGGGGGCCTTCTAACCGTTATGTGCGCGTATGCTCCCCAAATTGGGTGTATGGAATCAGAGAAAGACATATTCTTCGATTCATTGGAAAAAGAAATACAAGGAATCCGATCCGAAGAAAGGCTAATTATTGGGGCCGATTTCAACGCTCACATAGGGAAAGATCGTCTCGGGTATGAACGTAATCATGGAGGCTATGGGCATGGTCTGAAGAACAAAGATGGGGAAAAACTTCTCCAATTATCCCAAGCATATGACATGGCGATCGTTAACACCTATTTTCAAAAACGAGAAGATCATATTGTGACCTATAGAAGTGGGAAGCATTTTAGTCAAATTGACTATTTGCTTATACGGCGAAAGGACTTATGGAGTATCAATGATTGCAAAGTAAACCGGGAGAAGAAATCGCCAGGCAACATCGTCCCCTTGTTATGGATCTTGATAGAAGAGTATTTCCCGAAAAGAGAAAGGTCTATGAACCTCGAATTCGATATGAAAGGCTGAACGATACGTCGACAAGCGAAAATTATCATCAAAAAGCCTCCTCACTCTTGGGTGCAAGGAAGTTGCAAAGAGACGTAGACGACGATTGGGAGACGCTATCTAAGGACCTTAAGGAAACAACGATTCATGTTCTAGGACCGACCAAAGGAGGCAAAGCTATGAATAGGGAACTATGGTGGTGGGATAAATCGGTTAGGGATTTCATCGAAAGAAAGAAAAATCTATATAGACGGTGGCATAAATCAAAAAAGTCGGAGGATTATAAAGAGTATAGGGACGCAAAGAGGGCCGCAAAAAAAGCCGTTGCAATAGCGAAGAATGCCGCCTACACCGAGATGGCAAACAAACTGGATCATAAAGGGGGCGATAGGCTTATGTACAAATTGGCCAAGATAAGGGAGAAGAAAAGTCGCGATGTCGGAGTTAATAGTCAAAAACGAGAAGAGTCAAACCTTATTCAAGCCAGAAGAAGTGATGGAAAGGTGGAAAGGATATTTTAAGAAACTTATGAATATTGCAAATGACAAGGATTCCCTTCCCAAAATTGAGCCGAATATAAGTTTGGTCGAACTCTTTCAGGAGGATGAAGTTAGGACACAAATGAACAAGATGCAAAAAGGAAAAGCAAATGGCCCAGATGGAATCCCTATAGAAGCATTGCTCGGATGTCGTGAAGAAGGAGTCACCACCATGACGAACCTTTAACAAGATATTGGTAGAAGAGCGAATTCCTAATAAATGGAGAGCAAGCACGATTATACCCTTATTTAAAGGCAAAGGAGACCCTCAAGACTGTGGCAATTACAGAGGTATCAAGCTAACTTGCCACTCCTTGAAGCTTATGGAAAGGATCTTAGTAACAAGGCTGAAAAACGATGTGGAAATATCGGCGAATCAATTCGGATTTGTGGCCGGCAAATCCACTATCGACCCAATCTTCGCACTAAGACAAATAATGGATAAGTATGGTGAAAAGAGGAAAGATTTATGGTCTTTATCGACTTGGAGAAAGCTTATGACACGGTCCCCCGCGATTTAATATGGTGGTGCCTGAGAAAACAAAATATTCCTGACGCATATATACGGCTTATGAAAAATATTTATGAAGCCTCAAACTCTTGCGTTAGGACGACAGTTGGAGACTCTAAATCTTTTCGGGTTAAAATTGGATTACATCAAGGATCTGCTTTAAGTCCCTTTTTATTTAATATAATTATAGACACGATAACGATGGACATTCAAAAGCCATCGCCATGGTGTATGCTATATGCCGATGATATAGTACTATGCGAGGAAACAAGGGACAAAGTATTCGAAGAAGCCGAAAAGTGGTCGAAGCGCTTAGCTGGATATGGTTTAAAGGTCAACGATCGAAAAACGGTATACATGGAAATGAACGGTACAAGCACCCCATCGCTGGATGACCATCTAAAGTACCCCAAAGTAGACAGGTTTACATACCTCGGCTCGATGCTACATCAAGAGGGAGGTTGCACAACAGAAGTCAAAGCCCGGATCCAAAAAGGATGGCTTAAATGGCGAAGTATATCCGGTGTAATGTGCGACAAGAAAATGCCAATATGGTTGAAGAGCAAAGCTTACAAATCCATCGTAAGACCGGTGTTACTATATGGAAGTGAAACATGGGCACTAAACACCACGGAAGGCAAGCTATTACAAGCCACAGAGATGAGAATGATACGGTGGTGCTTGGGGTATACTAAGCTCGACCATATGACGAATGACTTTCTCATGGCAAAAATGGGTATTCAACCTATGGCGGACATGATTAACGAAAATCGGCTAAGGTGGTATGGGCATATACTAAGAAGGGACACGGATGACGTAAATCGAAAAGTACTGAACATGGAGGTACCGGGGAAGAGAGGAAGAGGACGACCCCGTGTCACGTGGAAAGGGCAAGTCGATAAAGTTATGAAAACAAAAGAGATTAGTCAAGACATGGCACTCACCCGGTCAAGATGGAAGAAGCTTATCAAAACAAACCCCACGAATCTGGGACCCAATAACTGATAAAGAAGAAGATTATTCAATAGATAAATAAAACTAATAAATAATTAGTTAATAAAATCCAGATGGCACTAAATTACTTTAACCTAACAACATTACAGTATTTATATGAATTTTGTAAATAATATATAAATTAAAATGCGCTTTCAATTTTAACTAGTTCAATATTTTTCAATTACGTTAACACTTTAAAAAACCAAAATTACTATATTCTATATGCTATTCCCTTATTTGTGCATTTTCAAATGACGGAAAACGGTGCGCTTATTTAACGTTGATGAGCAATCTATAGTCTATGGGTATGGCATCTCTAATTAGTGGGCGGCCGATTCTTTTCCATAATGACATTAATAACCGATACTTGAGCCACCATATTAAAATCCATCACTGTCCAAAAATTATTAATTTTTACATTGGTGTTAGTTAGACGCCCTCGACGATCAATTTAATACATGGAATCCATAGAAATGGTATCACTATCCTCCGCGTGGATATGCACTTGCTGGATGAAATCATTTCTACCACGCGCATAGTTTCTCCTCTAGGGACACTAATGCTCTATGCATTTTGTGACATCATACACGTTTAGCTATCTTGTTGCCAATATTATAATCCATCACAAATGATATATTATGCCGTTTCACAATTATTCATAGGCTCCTTCTAATTTCTTTATGTTTTCTATTTCAGTTAATTTTGGAAGCTGAATGATTCTTTTATAAATTGGATCAAACTGTTTTGGTAATTTACATCTTTATTTCAGCATGCTATCAATAGAGGCAAACAAATTTAATTAATTATAAATTGAACACAATGATTCTGCTTTAAATAATGAATGATTTATACGCAAAAATTTTGTTCTATTTTAAAATTATATTGTGATATTTATCTTATATTATTTAAATAAATTTACATTTGGAATCGTGTTAAATTTCGGCGGTCAATGCATCATTTTAAGGAATAAAATTGCCAGCTGTTTATCGTGTTTTTAAAAATTACCCACTCTACTTAAACACGTATTGTTTACCTACCCCTAAATTAGCCCTTCTCTTTTAATTACCTATTAGAGTGTTCCACGTCAAGTAAACAATTAGTCTATTTTGTATACATTTATTTATTAATTAAAAATGTCTTCATCTCAAAATGAATATAATTGTAAATTTTATAACAAAATAGGGGCTTGCAGACATGGTGATTCTTGTGCAAGAATGCATAATAAACCTGATAATAGCCAGGTATTGTAGAGTAATATATTTTTAGTTCTTAGACTATCCTTATGTCCAATCTATATATTAATCCAAAGCTCAGGACTTTGATTCAGAAAGGACAAAGTATATTGATATTAAAATAAATTACATGGTCATAAAAGTTATTGAAAATGCACCAAAAATTAGTGATGTAGAAGAGCAAGCACATTTTGATGAGTTTTTTGAGGAAGTATACATGGAAATTGAAAATAAGGTTTGTGAATTAATGACACATCTAAACATTAAACGTATTGATTTGTACATAACTTTTAAGATTTCTATTTTAAATTTATTTTATATTTAATTACTTTTTTTAAATTAAATTACCTTTTAATTCTTAGTATTAATTAGTCCATTTTAGTAAGTTTGTAAAATAGTTTGTTTTTCAGTGTATGTATGTTGTACCAAAAGATAAGATTCAATCTAATTATTGTTAATGTTTCTAATTTATGACTTTTCACATGACTTAGTATGGCCAGATTCAAGAAATGAATATATGCCAAAATTTGGGTAAACACTTAAATGGGAATGTTTACGTTAAAGTAAATTCATTATACAATCTTAACATTTATATTGGGATAGTTTTACAAGAAAAGAGATGCTGATAAGGCTGTATTATCTCTCAACAATCGTTGGTTTGGCCAAAGACCAATAAACGCAGAACTTTCTCCTGTTCAAGATTTTCACTTTGCTTGTTGTCCTGAATATGACAGAGGGTTTTTATTTTACATAATTTATTTTTTATTTTTATCTAGAGAATGCTTAAGAGGTGATTTTTGCAATTTTATGCATCTCAAACCAATCTCAAAAGCCTTGAGGAGAAGATTAGAGTCGATCCCTGTTTTAATAAAGAGAAAAGACAGGTCAGCTATTTAATATTTACTAATAAGGCACATTGTTAATTTGGTACGTATTTTAAAAGTTTATGTTAGGATTTTAGTCAAAATTTTTAGGCCAGGTAGTATTTATATATGCTTTACTTTTGCATTACAAATTATTTTTACATGCAGGGTTTATTTTTGTTAAAGGGAATTAGTATTTTTAGCATGAAACCTAACACATATTAAATTATAAATTAATAGCATTGGTTTTATATTTTAACTGGAAATTTCTATTTCAGGCAAATCTTTGCATGTGGGGATACTTTCTTTTCTAATTCATGTTTCACCAAACATTTATTAAATATAACAGCAAACATGAGAATTTGCATCTTTGTTTTTAGAACTTAGAAGTGAGTAGTTTGAGGATAAAGTCACTTTAAATCCAAAAGTATTTAATTTTTTAATTATTTTATTTTATTACAAACTTTTAAATATTTTAAGTGCATTTAGCAACCATGTATGTTTGTTTTAATCAAAAAAATATTCATGAGATTTGGTTTAGTTTTATACGTTTTCTAAATAAATTTAATTCTAAAAGGGTAAACATTACTTTAGTTATTTTTTAAATGACAGTCACATAACATTTTACACCAACATCTTGTTGTGGTTTAACATTTTTCTAAAACAATCCAATGCTGTTGTTTTTAGTTTATAAGTAGTTTATTTATTTTAAATTTGCACGTGTAGTTTAAAAATATTAACTTCAATAAAAAACCTTATGGCTTCTCTACACTGACACCTCAGGGTATATTCCCTTACCCACCCTCCAACCCTTTCAGATTAGGTTTCTATGCATGTGCTTTTCTTTTGACATCCTTCTTACAAGAGGATGTGTTTGTTTGGAATATAATCTATAATTTGAGTTAAATAGGACAAAGGAGTAAGGTTAATAATCTTGTTCATAAACTACATTATCTTATCTCAAATTAGGATTGCAGAATTTTATTTTAGTCGTCTTTATATACATTATCTGATACAATGGTTTAAAGGTTCGGCCCCAACAAAACCTAGCTAAAAACCCTTTGAAAAAACATCTTTTTCATCGGCAAGGTTTTCTATCTAAATTTGGCTTAAATACGGCCAAGCCTTATGTAACTTATTTATCTTATCCGTTTATTAGTTTTCAATTTAATTATTTATGGTTTTAAAGCTAAATTTTAAAAAACATTGAGCGCTACACGCCTTTACTGCAATA
The DNA here is from genome assembly GCA_964036665.1 of Gordius sp. MW1. NCBI lineage: Eukaryota > Metazoa > Nematomorpha > Gordioida > Gordea > Gordiidae > Gordius > Gordius sp. MW1. The sequence continues at coordinate 24,612,677 of OZ038529.1, read as the reverse complement.
TTACCTTAGGGGCAGCAGATCGGAGCCTAAATTTAAGCGCTCTCGCAGCGGGACTTTGTCGAGTAGTAGTAGCTGTAGTAATAGTGATGGGAGCAGGTCTAGAAGAGCTAGGCGTCGCAGAAACATACCTCGGGAATGCTTGCGGCGATAAAATCTTGCCGCTCGCCCTCGACCAAAAATTTCAACGCCCAATCGATAATTTTAACGCTATAACGGTGAAAATTTTGGTTTCCTAACCTCGAGTTGGACCAACACTCACCCTCGATCTCGGGGCTAATATTGCTCAATTGCCTTCTCTCCATTCAACATACCACCCGTTATTTATTATCGTTGAACGCATGTTTTCTTAACGTACTTACACACTTACATTCATACATACATCGTGCAATCTAGGGTTTTATGGTGGGCATTATAACAACGATAACAAAAACGTAAAAAAAAACACATCGATTCATGCAAAAATTTGTCCAAGATATAATTTAAAAAAAAAATTGCGGTGTAAAAAGTGTGGATTGCTTATATATTAAAATGAAAATATGGGGGGGGGGGGAGTGTGCGAGGTGCATAATACTTAATAATAATTTGTTCGTCGTTATCACAGGCGATTGTTTTGAGAAGATATAAAGTTTTAAGATGATCTTTGGCCGTTGAGAGAAACGCTAAATCCAACCTTTTCCGTCTCCCATATTAAAATCTGAAAAAATATGAAAATTAATAAAAAAATAAGTGCTCCAAAGAGGGTAATTGATCTTCTTTTTTTATTATCGAAGTCGCTTCGAGATACTTTATTTTATAAATAAAGCGAGCATAGTATTTATACCCAGTTTTTCACTTATAATTAAAAAAATATACATCATCCATTAATGGTAAAAATTGGAGCATGCATATTAGTGTTGTAAAAACGGCTGGGTTTTTTTTGGTCGATCTTTGGTTTTAGTCGATTAAACATAAACGAACCAAAGATTTTTGGTATGTTATTATTATTCTTTGGTCAATTTATGTTTAGTCGACTCATAAAAGCTAAGCGAGCGATAAAATTACTAATTTATGAACATTAAAATCTAAAGCGTTTTTTATTAAGTAGAAAAGGAGGGGAGGTGTGTTACCTCGTTTTTGCCCTTGCGCAACAAAGGCCCTGGTATGTATAGTTCCTTCTGTGGTCCGACACTCCAATACCGACCTATGTTGAAGTTGTTCACGAAAACGCACCCCTTTTGCCAGCCCTGTCCCACATGAAAAGTTTAAATTTTAAGCGAGATTTATTAAAATTAGCTTAAAAGATATGAAATTATTTATTGAGCATTTGACTTTATAAAATAGTAATTTTCAGGATTTTGAATTTGTAGAAAAATAAACAACGTTTAAGTGTTTTTTATAAATCTATACGACCCAGTACCCGACATTTGATCAAATTAATATTTTTTGGACACTGGGAAGTATCAAATATCATTAGTTTTTCCCGGAATATCCGTCGTGTAGGAAATTTTAATGTAAGAAACGTAACTTTTAAGGGTCTAAATATGTTTGTACCCAGTTGTCATTAAAAATATGGGATAATTTGGTGTGATATTTTAGCGTCCCTTTACGCACCAAATGGAGACTGCAAAGTTAAGACGAGAACTTAAATTAGGGACCGGGTCAAAATAGTAGAAATAACAGCAGAACTGGTCAGATCAAAATTGGTCAGGAGGGTTAAGGTTTGGGTTAGTGTTTTAGGTCAGCGTTTTAGGTCAGGGTTAGGATTAGATGCACATCAAATTCCCTCCCCATTTGAGATTTAATTCTAATATATTGATTATCTAAAATCTTGTTCTGACCAGTTTTGACCAATTCTGCTGTTTTTTTCTGCTATTTTGACCCCGATTCCTTAAATTATCCAGTAAAAATCAACTTTAGCAATCCACATTATTACCGTGAAGTCGAGGAACGTATCTGCCGGCGATTCAGTTTCAATTTCAAAAGTAGCCCTAAATAAGGCAGGCAAGTTGCTGATAACTGGAGGAAATTCTTTAAAGTCCGAACGGCGCAACCTAAACAGATATATACGTAATTGTGTATTTAAAGTAGCGTTGTAAACACGGATGGGTTTTGTTTGGTCGACTAAACATAAATATACCAAATGTTTGACCAAAAAACCTTTGGCCAGTTAATGTTTAATCCAATGAAACCAAAGGTCGACCAACAAACCCCATGTACACCACTAATTTAAATTCGCAAAAATGAATAGTAATTAGACAGAATTTTGGCCGTGGGCCGGGGTCAGATAAAGTAAAAATAAGCAACGGTCAGCATTAATTTACAGGAAATTATTTAACCAGTTTCGCAATTAACCGATATAAAGCAACAACCTAGGCATGTTGCCAAAAAAATTCATAAATAAAAGTAATAATTAGTCGGGCGTAAAACAATAATGGATATCGGGCGAGGTCGAAAAAATTAAAGCTAACCAAAGGTCTTTAGCTAGTCTATTTGCGAAAGCGAAATAAAAGTCTTTTACAGAAGTATAAGTCCACACAGCCATTAAAAACCCGTAGAAGTTTCCACGGAAATTATTGAAAAATTACAAGTTGGACAGCACAGCACGGACGCACTACCAAAAACGAGACTATAAATTGCCTAGCAATTAATATAAAATGGAAAATGGTGGAATAAGAACACTGCTGTGCCGCAGTAACCCCTTATATTAATTGCAAACTAAGCCGTTCTACCAAAAAGATACTAGAAAATAAATTTATAAAAAAATTTAATTCTTTTATGTAATATTAGTTAAGTTTGGTCTATGAAGAACTAACTTTTTCAACCAATCTTCCCCAAATTCCAACGGGATTATGCTCCAATCCTCAATAAGATGGCCGTCTAGCGTTAGTGAACCTGCGAATCCTATAAAAAAACTTAATTTATTTTTTAATTTATTTTGAAAGATGTTTGGTAGGCCTGAACTTAAATTTAAAAACACAACAAAATCATGTTTAAAGTTAAAATTTGAGATATTTTGCATTAGATTGGCTCTGAAATATAAAAACTTTTATAAAAGTTAAATATATTATGAACTTAAAAGGAGTGTTGTTAAAGCGGCTGGGTTTTGGGGCGATCTTTGGTTCGACTAAGACTAATGGTCGACTAGGAAAAAGAGACCAAAAAACCGTTGGTCTGTTTATGTTTAGGACTAAAACCAAAGGCCGACCAATCGAAACCCAGCCGTTTTTACAACACTACTTGGAAGTATGAATATTTAACAACTGAATTGGACATCATTGATGACTGTTTAAAATTAACAAGCATCTACATATTCTCTAAATCTATCAGAAAATAAATTATTTTTAATTCTAGGCCTAGGTTTCAACTAATTATAAGGATTACTTAAAATATTTATACATTGAAATGCAGTAAAATTTATCCTTTATTTTTGTATGGATTTCTTGAAATTAATACCTTTTCGTTGATTATCCAACTTGAGGTGGTCGGGTATGGGGTTAGAGTAGTAGTTAAAATTCACTCTTCCCATATTCTCAACCAATAAATCCAAATAAGATGATTCTTTAGCCAACCCATCCTGCGTAACGTTAAATCAGTACGAAATAAGATATCGATAACATTCATATCTTCCCTAATGGGTTCGAGGTAGACAGGGGTTTTGTGGTCGACCTTTAGTTGACTCAACATAAGAGACCAAAAGCGTTTTTGGTCTGCTTTTCTCAGTCAACCTCTAGGCTTAGTCTATATTTGAAAAACGAACCAGGGTCGACCGTTGTCTTAGTTGTACCGAAGGTCGACGACCAAAAAAACCCTTAAATTATTTCGAAATTGGAGATTTTTTCATGAATAATAAAACCGACATCGCACCAACACCACTACTACAATTGCTAGGAGTAGTAGTAAAATGACTTAGATGGTCTGTTTTGCTTAGTTAGCGTTTAGGCTTAGTCAAAATTTAAAAAAGAGACCAGAGAAGTTTGGTCTCTTTTTGTTAATCTCAGTTGAACCAAGTCTTTTTACTAAAAACTTACGTCGTTTACCGAGTAAAAGTTGCGAACGAATTGGAGTTGGTACTTAAGGTTAGTATCATCTAGGCTATCCAACAGCCTATTGCCCCAATACAAATTGGCCCGGTCCCTTATTTGACCATTCAAGGTTATGGTCGCAGTTGGCGAGAGAATCACAGTCATGAATGAAGCCATTTTTTGAATGGGACTTAAATGAGCTCTGTACAGTACGTATCCTAATCCACTAGGAACACTATTATTCATTTTATGCTTTTTCCACTGCCCAATTAAATCTTCTATGTAGCATGGGCTACTTATGTTGATTGAGCTATCCTATAAATATTAAAGTTCAAGGGGAGAGAAAGAAATTGTTGGGTGAAAATTTATAAAAAAATTTATTTTGGTAATATTTATGCAAAAGTACTAAAATACCTTTGAATTTTTACAAATATAATCATTTAACAAATGTAATGATAATAAATACAAGAGCTTTTGAGATATTTTTTGTTAAAAAATTTGAAAATTTTAAAATAAGAATAAAGCATTGCAAGAGGAAACTTTTAAGGTGGCGAGAATCGATTGTAGTGGTAAAAAGGATTCGACGTTCATAGTGCCTGAATATTAATATATAATAAAACTACAAATAAAACATTAATTCCTGTCGTTTAACAACATCATAAATTAAAAAATGTTATTAAAATAAAGTATTAAAATTTAATTTTTACAAATATTAATAGCAAAAATACATTTTTTGTTTGTTTTATAAAGGGCACATACCATATGAAAACCCTTGGACTATGGCTGGTGGAGGCAGGAGGGGCAAAGTAACTAATGTTAAAGGGGAAAAATTTGTAAAATATTTTAAAATGTAGATGGTGTGATGTACCTGATTGCGGACTTAGCATGGCGCTATAATCACTTATAAGCTTACGTATTATGTAATATTTGGCAGCCAGGCTGCCATCTTCGCTTATAGCAGCATCATAGTCTACAATTTATAAAACAAAATTTTAAAATAAAAAATATTAAAGTAAATTTAAACCAAAAGAATTTTTCTAATGGAAAAAAACAACAATTTAATCACTATCTAAATCAAAATTAGACGTGAAAAAGGTGAATTCATATTAATTTTTCCAAATTTCATTACTTAAATCAGAAAAAACAATTAAATTTGATTTTAAAATAATACCATAAGAAGTAACCGTGTATCTATGTTTAGGTGTGATTGATTCAGCATTGGCCCCATTCATAAATCCAAAATTAGTTCCACCATGAAACATGTATATATTAAAGGAAGCACTGTGTTGCAAAATTAATTCCAAATTACCTTGAAAATCTAACCAAAATCATATGTCAAATAAGATTTTATGTTAATTAAATTAATCATTATTTATCAAATTTAATTAAATTTAAACAAAACTTGATTGAATATCTGATTAGTTTTAAAAAATGTAGAATATTTGTATTAAATAACTGCTTACCTTTATTATCGAGAGTATGATGGGGTTGTGCCCAATGGTCAAACCAACCAGCCCAAAATTCGGCCACAAAAAGGGGTTTTTTGGGCTGAGCTTTTTTCAAGGCATCCAGTGCTTTAGCTACGTTGTTTTGAAAATTCACGGCACCATAAACTAAGAGAGGTTGTTGAAATAAAATTGGTTTTAGAAGACCAAACAAATTTTGTTGCTTATTATCAAGATAATTAATGGGGATAAATTTAATTTTCAAAACAAAAATCATAGTTTAAAAAAGCTTACTTTGACTTGCTTTTATACTGCTTTCTGCACGTCCATTCGTATAAAGAGCATCTCCATCTGAAGTAAATAAAAATTCACTGATCCCCAAGTCTCTGTATAAATCTTTGAGCCATATCAAATATTTGATATGACCATCGGGTTCATGTTTGTAGTAAGAAGCTAATTCATTTTCAACTTGCCAAGCAATTATACTACCATTTGAAGAGTATTGTAAATCATGGACTTCTTCTAAAAGAGCAGCCAAATACCGGGTTACTGATGAAGTGTAAAATTCATTCTGTAAAGATCTAACTTTCATGTTTGGATCCGTAAGTAACCAACTATTAATAACATTTATTTGTGTATAGATGGTAGTAAATAATTAAATTATTGACTCTTATGTCAAGTAACATCTAAAGAAAAGCAGATTATGAACACTGCACATATTGGTATCAATTAATAGATAAGAGAATTAATTATAAAATCTTGTTGCCATCCAATAAGTCAAATTTATAAATTTTATAACATCTGTTGAAGTGATCTTATTATTTCTAATGAGAGAAATGATTAAAAAATCTAAATATTCAAATATTAAAAATCATAATAGTCATGTAATCATATGAAATATTTTTTAGCTAGATTACACTTTTAATTAATATTGAGACATTTGGCTATATAATGTCTTTATTCAATTGATAAAATTATTTTAAACCTGGGCAATCCCCCAAACTCCCACTCAGCACATATATAAGGTCCTGGACGCAATATCACATAGAGACCAAGGTCTCTGGCCATAATTAAAAAATTTCTAAATTTGCACAAAACATTATAAATTAATTAAATCAAAGATTTGGGGGTTAATATTTAATAAATTTAATCAGATAGCTTATTTAAATATGGCATATACATAGCTTGCCTTATGTCCAAAGATTCTTTAAAATCAAATAAACAACTTTGACATTTCTGATGCAAATTCCATGGAATGTAACTAAGCATTTGTATTTTAACATGAAATATAAAACATACGTTGTTACAGTGTTAAGCCCAGCTGATTTTAATTTTAATAATCTATCAAACCAATAAGAGGGATGAATTCTAAAATAGTGCATAGAGCCACTAAGAATAGTAAAAGGTTTATCATTTAGAGTAAATGAGTAATCAAGAATGTTTAGACCTTTCCGTATACTTTGCTTCTTATTAAATTCGTTATCATTCACGAGTTTAAAATGATTAACATATTGATTAAGATAAGGTTCATCATACAAAAATAAGCATGTCATAAATACAAAAAGGATGAGCAAAAATAATTTTATCCTAAATTGATAAGGTGTCACTGTAAGGCGATATTGCATTTTTTAAGAATCCTACTCAATTGCTAACTGCTCAAACGTTTTATAAAGCGCATTTTGGTACATTTAAAAATTATCAAATATATGAAATAAAAGTCATATAAAAAACATTTTTTTATTAATTAAAAATAATGTTTTTATATAACCTTATTTAAAAGTTATAATATAAGTAAGTATAGGTGTAAGAGTATAATATTATAGCATAATAATAAACGCTTATATTTTGGTTTACTCACCTAGGCTTTGATTTTATTATTTGTGTAATATTAATTATATCTATTTATATTGCAATAAGATTTTGATATCATGAAAAGTTTGTTTTGAGAAAGATTAAATATATATTTGAATAATGAATCATCTTTCATACATTTTTTATCTTAGAAAAGGTAAAATGAGAATAAAATTGTAATGCAAATTTCACAATAATACATAAAGTAACTTTTATATTTGTTAATAGCCATATAGCTTGAGTACATTACAGTAAATGCTGAAAAGATCTAAGAAATAACTACAAGTGCACAACAAATTGTAATGCAAATTTGACAATTAAATAATGAGTCTTTTATCATAGTTTTTTATATAAAAAGTTAATTTAGATTTTATTCTTTTTGGATAGAATTAAACTTTAACAAATGATAATAGACTAGATTTTTTTAGTGATCTAATTTAAATATACAAATATCATCTTTTTAATTTTAGAAAGCTATATATAGTTTATCATGTCTGTAAACAAATACTATCAATTGCTTCTGACAAATAGATATGTGATGAAGGTGATATTGAAATTCCCTACTTGTAGTTCTTACTCATTTACATTCAAAATATATGTATGATCATGTGGCTTTGCCACCTTAACTTAATGCATTCAAATGTTCTATTATTAATAATACACCTTAATTGAACATCTCATATTCATTTTCTTGAGGTGATATCAAGATATATTACCTCAATATACCATAAATAGCTCCTAATGGTTAAATATTAACTCTGTTAGTTCACATACATACACTTTAGCACATCCATTATTGTTCATAAAATTTATAAATCCACATTTTGCAAAAACCTATAAACATGATTACTGGCAATATTAAATCCATAATTAGTTAGCTGTTTGATATAATAGTTCCTAACATATTTAGTATGTTGTTATTATATCAACCATAGAATTAAAGTTATCTTTGTTATGAGCAAAATTAGTCACATAGGGATGCACTTTTAAAGTTAAACTGAAATCTCAATTGTTAATAGTATACTGATACAGTTACAATTGTTGATAGTTGTGGGGGGTTAATTGTTAGAAAAACTAAATTTTTACATTTAAAAAATGAAATAACTCCAATAACTTGATACTATAACTTACAGACTGTAATAATTTATAACATTAAGTGATGAAAATTATCAGCAATAACATATATTGGACACAATCACATAAGTTAAAAACTTTATTGCAAATTAAGACAATCCTTTTTAATATTAACAAAACATCAAAAAATAGAGTTTACAAATTGCACAACGTAAATTATGAATATTATATATTGAAAGCACAAACTATGGGATGTAAAAATGGTGGGAGGCAAGGCAGGAGCAAACTGAGAACTACCAGAGGCACAATCTATAAGGATTATAAAGTATTTTTTTTAAACTTACAACTATGGGGAGGCTATAAGAAATAAAATTAAATTCTAATAGTTAACTCTAAACTTACTTGTTATATTTTCAATGTTGAGGGTCTGCAATGGTGAACATGAAGGAATTTGAAAGGGTAAGTTAAGGGAAGCTATAAGAAATAGAATTAAATTTTATATCATTACTTCTATGTGGGATATTGTCATGTTGGTGTGTCAGGTTAAATTGGGAATTATGATAAATAGCTCTAGCTCCACATTTTTGGGCCCTACATCTATAATATTCCTGCATTTTTCCCCCCACTTTTATATTGACGTATTGAAAATCACCAAATACCAGAATTGGTTTTTGATTTGGGGATAATATAAATTCAATAGACATGGAATAATGATTAAGGGTAATGTTCAAAATGCGTGGGAATTAACCAAGTGTTCAAAATGCGTGGGAATTAACGATCGTTAATAAGTTATTAACGATCGTTAATAATCTATTAACGATATAACGTTTGAGTAGTTGGTAATTGAGCATGTAGGTTAAATTTTTGACACCATGTGATTTTTAATGAATGTCTAAATCAAATGTTATTCGGTTAAACCGATATAGTAAGATTGAAATGAATTTTGAAGTTAGATATATCAAAGATTATTCCTTTTTAGCATATTTCCATTGATAATTTTGGTCTAAAAAATTAATTAAATATAATTATATAAAAATAAATGAAATGTCATGAATACGCCTGTTAAGAAACTTCCCCCTTGCGCTCTACCATAGTTTTATGTTATATAAAGAATTTTATTATCTAGAGTTTGTTGATATTTTTAATTATCTTGGATATCGCAAAAAAATGAATGATTTTATTAAATATATCAAACGATAAAATTCTTGCCCATTTAAAGAACAATATAGTGGTGTCAGATGAAAAAAAATAGAACAAGAAATAAAATAAAAGTTGAAGAAATCAAAGATAAAAAATTGCAAAAGAAATAGATCTCAAATAAGAATAATATTCGATAGAGGTAGGTAATTATATTTTTTATTTATCTAATATATAAAATTCTCGTGTCACAATGTTTGTAGCAAAACTCCTCCAAAACGGCTTGATGAATTCTTATAAAAATTTCTGTGCATGGTAGGTCTGAAAATAGGGTTGAAACTATTTTTTAAACCCCTAAGTGAAAAGATAATCCAGTATTTTTGTTTTATAAGTTTTGCACTTAATAAAATGTCAATCATACGCAACTTCATGACGTCATACAGGGATACTTTAAAAAGCAACAATGTAAATAATCGTTCATATATAAAAAGGCTGGAGTATTTTACTTATAAAAACCATATAGCATTGGCGTAGTCAGCATCGAAATTTAAGGGGGGGGGGCAAAAATGATTTAAGAAGAAGTAAAAGAATATTTTTTAATAATAATTTAGCAAATAGTTTAATAAGCTTCGAAGAGTTTTTGGATTTATAAGGGGCAGCCGCCCCTCCTTGCTCCTCCCACTTAATGAAATATCAAGCTTACCCGACATCATGACGTCATACATGCAAATACGACAATGTAAATAATCTTTCATATGTAAAAGATTGAAGTATTCTTTTAATAAAAACTATTCTATTTATTTATAACATATCGGCAATACTATTTGTAGCTTAGATTTGGGCACGCTTTTCCGGGATAGCTATACGTGGGTGTGGGAATCGACTTCAGGAACAGGCTAGAATCCGGATTATTGGCGGTGAATTTAATATTTTAATTGCCGTGCTCTTAAGATAATGCAAGCCCATCCAAATGTCAAAGACCTTAAGGCGTGAGCAATAGGTTATTATGTATATACTCAGTCTTGCCACCTAAACCCCGAAAAATTCTTTAAAATTATAGCTAAATTATTGTCAAAATATTATTTTTGCCCCCCTTTAATTTCGATGCTGATTACCGGGTACGGGTCGGGTTTAAGGTTATAAAACTTATATTGCAAGACATATTTTAAATTGTTGCCATTATATATAATAATATTTTAGAATTAATATCTAAATGTATGATTAATTTATCTCAAACCGTCATATATATTCTTTTATTTTTAATTGCCCTAATCTGATGTAAATATAGCTATAAAAAATGTAAATTAAAATATATTTATTCATTTAATAAAGTATAAAGAATGAAATAAATAAATAACTAGTGTATTATCATTTTATAGGCCATCATTGTCACAACGCTCCATTCCTATTTCGATCATAACCACATCCCCACACACTAGTATTTTTAGCAATATAAAATATACCATAACAAGGTTTGCCGGGTCAGCTATTTATTAAGTTTTAGAGAAGTAAAAATATTTCTTATAAAAATAATTAATCTATATATTTGAAAAAATTATCTAAAAGAAATTGCATCGAAAAGGCTATATTTATTCTTAAATATATACAAACATATTATGTTTGCGCCTAAACAATTAATATTTGTTTATTTTTATAATAATTTGGTATGCGATAAGTATATTATTTTAGTATTTATTTCGCTTCTGTCCAAAATAACGACAGTTCATAATACTGACAACCTATCAAATTCATAGACAATTTTGCAACTAAAATTTATAAGATTGTCATATATCTTAAGTAAACAACCAATCATTATAACGTTCATTTTACCGTTTATTTTAAAATTTTACCATATCACAAAGTGCAATATTTTCAATTATTATTCATGCCTACAAGTGCAATTTCATTTAATTTCAAATTTATATTATCTAGGCCAGAATAATCTACAATCTATCTCTGCATCTAATCAACTGCTGCTTCGAGCCTGGACAGCCACAAAGTATTGTATTGCTTAATTTTTTTGTAATCTTTTGGATAAGCAAAGTGTGGCCATTCCTAATACACAAAGAAGCCAGTCAATAGGTGTTTCTACCAACTATATGAGAATACTGCCTACAGTTTTAGTTAGGCAAGAACAGCCACAAAGTATTGTATTGCTTAATTTTTTTTAATCTTTTAGATGAGCAAAGTGTGGCCACTCCTAATACACAAAGAAGCCAGTCAATAGGTGTTTCTACGAACTATCCGAGAATACTGCCTAGAGTTTTAGTAGGCAAGAACAGCCACAAAGTATTGTATTGCTTAATTTTTTTTTAATCTTTTAGACCAGCAAAGTGTGGCCACTCCTAATACACAAAGAAGCCAGTCAATAGGTGGTTCTACCAACTATCCGAGAATACTGCCTAGAGTTTTAGTTAGGCAAGAACAGCCACAAAGTATTGTATTGCTTAATTTTTTTTAATCTTTTAGACCAGCAAAGTGTGGCCACTCCTAATACACAAAGAAGCCAGTCAATAGGTGATTCTACCAACTATCCGAGAATACTGCCTAGAGTTTTAGTTAGGCAAGAACAGCCACAAAGTATTGTATTGCTTAATTTTTTTTTATTATTTTAGACCAGCAAAGTGTGGCCACTCCTAATACATAAAGAAGCCAGTCAATAGTGTTCCTACCAACTATATGAGAATACTGCCTACAGTTTTAGTTAGGCAAGAACAGCCACAAAGTATTGTATTGCTTAATTTTTTTTAATCTTTTAGACCAGCAAAGTGTGGCCACTCCTAATATACAAAGAAGCCAGTCAATAAGTGTTTCTACCAACTATCCGAGAATACTGCCTAGAGTTTTAGTTAGGCAAGAACAACCACAAAATATTGTATTGTTTAATTTTTGTAATATTTTTTTAGACCAGCAAAGTGTGGCCACTCCTAATACACAATTAAGTCATTTCATACCTACTGATAATCCACAAATTATGGATGTTACCAATCAAATGGACAGAGGTATTTTTTGATATTACTTAGTTATTTTTATTTATTTCATTCATCTTCACAATATATGTATTTTTATCTAAGATTCAACTAATTTATATATATTAACCTAGTGTCTTGCCCAGAATATCTTAGGCCCCAAAAAGGAGGATTACTCTTGTATTACTCCTCATACCTATATAAGACAAGTCAAAAGAGGCCTACTGCCTCTTGCCCTTCAACAGCTTCAGAGTGTGAATGGCATATCATTACCTTATTATAAAAAAATTTGCCTAGTGTTTCTAATATTTTACATGAACGAGACACAAGTCAAGTCATTATACTTACAATAGTTAAACCAATAAAAGTCTTCAATGTATGTTGTTAAGTATCAATATAGTAGAGTTTTAAAATAAATTGGGATTTGCAAAAGTACTAATTTTTAAATGTGAAACTTTAATTTAAAATCTCTGGCAAAAGATTGCACAAAATACTGAGCTGAGATAAGAGTTTAAAGCTTAAAATGCTATAAAGTCTAAACATATTGATATTTCTTGAAATTAAGTTTGGTAAAAAATAAAATTTTTCACATTCTTAAAAAAGTTATTGATAGTTAACAGATTTTCACAACTTGCTATAACATCTAATTAGATCTTTTTAAAACAAGAACAAGATTTTAAAGCATTTTTTCTAGGCTATTTTGTAAGCATTAAATGTAAAAATTGGGGTAAGAGTTTCATCAATTATCTTATATATCAATATAAACTATACACCAATAAGTAAACATTTGTTGAGGTGGATAAAAATAGATATAGTTAGTGATTCAGGTATAAATAAATTTGCTTTAAAATAATAGCAAAAACTTAATATATAAGCTTATCTAATCATATGCACATTGATACTAATAATAATGATCCCTTTACATTCTTTAAGGATCTAATTAAGTTATATAGCATCATAAATTGTATGAATTTAGTCTAATGGCTAGAGAGATTGCCCTTTTAAAATTTAATATGTTTTCTATTAAAGTACAAAAAAAACTTTAGCAAATCTCTTATATGTTTAAGCTGAGATTATACTCTCAAACTATATCAATTATCATCCTAAATATTCCATTAATCACCTTGTAAACAAGAATCTAAAGGCATGAGATAGCACTCGGATGATATCCTTTATATAATACCTAAATTTATTATATATTGCTTTATTATACACCACCCTATACCAAACTACGTGTATTAGTTAATTATATAATTTAGTATTTAATATTTTAAGTACGTATAAATTGCTTTTAAATTATTACATATATTTTATTATATACACTTAATTATATACCACCCTTTACCGACTAACTTGTAGTTATTAATTATATAATCTAGTATTAAATATATTAAGTATGTAAGAATTGCTTTTAAATAATTACATATATTTTATTATATACACTTAATTATATACCACTCTATACCAAATAATTTGTATTTATTAATTATATAATTTAGTGTATAATATATTATATTAAATATGTAGTAATTGCTTATAAAATTCTATATATAGTATTTGTAATAAATGATTATACAATGTTATTACCTAAACATATTTATATAAAACAACATGGCATTAACACGTGACAATGTAATCAATTGCGGATTATTATGATCTTATGTTATATCTGAATGTACTATAAATCGGAACTTCAAGCTTTGTTTTATTGGCGACGAGGTAAAACTAATATAAATCTATATGCCAAGAATAGATGAGCAACTGAAAAGAATACACATGGCTGAATTTAATCCAGAAATTCATTCAATTGAAGATTATCTGTACAATTTAGATGCCATCCTAGACATAAAAGGAATTTAATCTAGTCCATTAGTTAAAAAGAAGATAGTTTTGGCATACATAGGATTGCCAATAATCAAGGAACTGAGGGAAATTTTATATCCCATGACTTTAAATGATGCAAAATGGGAAAATCTTGAAAAGGCCTTATATCAAAGATCAACCAATGAAAACTATTTTTGCTCATAGGTTAGATTTGATGAACTTAAGCAGATTGCCTGGTGAAAGTATTTAAGAATTGTCAAAAAGAATTAGAATCTGTTTAAGTAAATGTGCCTACAGGCATGACTTTGATGAAAGAGCCCGAGATCATTTTATCTTTGCCCTTAAATTTAAACAACTAGAGATGGAACTTAATACAAAATATCCTGATACTTTAGATGAGGAAGGCAAGCCCCTTACGTTCGAAAGAATAATAAATATGGCTTTATGTATGGAGAGAGCTGAAGTAGAGACAAATGGTGATTCTGAGGAAAGACTTTTTAAACTAAAATATGACACTAAGAAACAGTTGAATGATCACAACAAGAATGATAACAAAACATTATTTAAATGTTCAAGGTGTCTAAAACAACATGCAAAATTTCGTTGTCCAGCCTTTACAGCAACATGCTTCAGATGTCAAAAGAAAGGTCATTTTGCTATAGCTTGTCGTAGTGCATTAAATCAAATGACTCTCAAAAATGATAATGATGATTCTGGTAATTCTATCAAGCGTGTATGTCAATTATCTAAACGAGCCACAATAGAGGTTAAATTAAATGGTCAAAATTTTATAATGGAATTTGACACGGGAGATTAGTCTTATCAACCTTAAAATGTGGAAACAAATAGGCAGACCCAGATTGACCAAATGTATGTCTCCCAAAGCTTATGGTAACCAGCCAGTAGAAACGCTGGGCAAAACATTATTAAATGTCCAGATGGGGAAAATTAATCATAATTTGACAGCTGTAGTTACAAAGACAGATGATGTCCCCTTGTTTGGATTACCATGGATTATAAAATTCGGATTAAATATTCCTCAAGAAGAAAAAATTCAGAAAGTTAAATATGATAGTAATTCATTAATATCTTTCGACAAAGAATTTCCGTTATTATTTGATAAAAGTCCAGCATCAGTTAAGAATATATCGGTTGAAATTCCATTAAGAGATGATGCTATACCCATTGACTTACCAGCTAGAAGGGTCCCGTTTCCACTAAGAAAACCAATTGAATTTGAAATAAATAGGTTACTACAAATGGGTGTAATTGAAAAAGTGATCCATGTGAAACACAAGTTATATGGAGTACCCCAACCGTCAATGTCCGCAAAAGTAATGGAGATATCAGGATATGTGCAGATTTCAAAGTTACCTTAAACAATGTGCAGATTTCAAAGTTACCTTAAACAAATTCATTCTTAATGATTTTCAAATAATTCCAACTTTTGAGAACATAATGGGAAAGATTGAAGGAGGTTCAATATACACAAAAATCGATATGCGAGATGCTTATTTACAGCTCCTATGTGCACATTGATTCCCAAAAATTACTAGTCATTGCGACACATGTGGGGCTATTTAAATATAAGACAATGCCATTTGGGTTGTCATGCGCCCCACTAATTTTTCAAAGGTTTATGGAAGAGGTTCTAAAAGACTGTGAAAACACTGGGGTTTACATGGATGACATCATAATAAGTGGAAAAGGCTATGACGACCATGTTAAAAATGTGAGAAAAGTTCTAAACAAACTGCAATCTGCAGGGATGAAAGCTTGTCTTTCTAAAGTTGAGTTTTGTAAAACCACTATATCGTTTTTGGGGCACATAATTGATAAAAATGGAATTCGTCCATCGGGAGATAAAGTCCTTGCAATCAAACAGTGTCCAACACCTCGAAACATCCATGAACTGAGATCTTTTTTAGGACTTGTTAACTACCATGAAAAATTTATTCCCCACTTACATAGCCTCTTAGCGCCATTACATCAATTGACTGGTAGGAGAACCAAGTGGGATTGGACAGTAGAGCACACAAAAACTTTGAGAAAGTAAAATCATTGCTCTCCGATCAATCTACATTAATTCCGTATTCAAAATCTCTCCAATAATTTTAGAATGTGATGCGTCCGAAAATGGTTTTGGAGCTGTTTTATATCACACAGTGAACTCGGGTAAAAGGCCAATAGCCTACGCTTCAAGAACTTTAATCGATGGTGAAAAGCATTATGCCCCAATTGATAGAGAAGCAAGAGCCCTACTGTGTGGTATTGAAAAGTTCCATATGTATTTGTATGGAAGAAAATTTGTGTTAAGAACTGACCATAAGCCACTTGAAAGATTGATTGGCGAGTCAAGAGACTTGCCAAAAATAAACAATAATCGACTCATTAGGTGGGCCTGGAAGATGTCGGCATATGATTACACCATTGAGTATATTCCGGGTAAAGAAAACAAAATTGCTGATGCACCTCACGACTACCAGTTACTGCCAATGAGTTAGAAATCAAAGAGTGTAGAAGTAATTCCATTAGTCACATTCGTATACTGAATCTCAATGACATGCAATTAGACAGGGACATTTTAATGAAAGAATCTCAAAAAGACAAAGTTTTAAAGAAAGTAAAAACATTTGTAAATAAAGGTTGGCCGTTGAACAAAAATATGATACCTAAAGAACTAAGTTTTTATTATAACAAAAGAAATGAGATAGAAGAAGATAAAGGCATCATTTACGCCAACGGATTACTTGTCATTCCAACTTACTTAAGACTTTCTATTTTAAAACTCATCCACAAGGGCCACCCAGGAATTAGTTCAATGAAATCGATTGCACGACTTTATGTTACCTGGCCTCAGTCAGATAAGGATATTGAAACCTACGTACAGAAGTGCATCGGATGTCAAAAAAATAGATGCAACAAGCCCGAATTCAACTGTATTCGTGGAATGTAACAGAACAGCCTTGGGAACGTATACATATGGACTACGCGGGTCCCATAGATGGATATTTTTGGTGCATAGCTGTTGATTCATATTCAAAATGGGTCGAAGTGCAGCTACAAAATAGCTCCACCACTACAACGACCATTAAAACCATGCGCCAATGGTTTGCAAGATGGGGAGTTCCAAAACAGATCGTTACAGACAACGGTCCTCAGTTTCAAAATTACGAAATGGAACAATTTTGCAAATTTTAAACATAAAACACATCAGATCTACGCCATATCATCCAAAAACAAATGGATTGGTGGAAAGAGCTATTAGAACTATAAAGAGCAGATATCAAGCATGCAGGAAATATACCAAAGATCCCGAGTCATGTATGCTTGACGTGTTGATGGGGTATAGAATCAGTGAACACTCATCAACTGCGAGAACACCGTCGAAAGTGATGATGGGGAGAAACCTAAAACGTCACTCGATTGGATACAACCAACAGTCGGCAATTACATAGAACAAAACACAAAGAAAAGTGAAAACAGGCAAAGGGACAAAGCTGTTACCAGAGATTCCAGGTCAGGCTCTATGGGTAAAAAATTGAGATCAAAAAAGGATGGCGGCTGGGGAAAGTCCTTAAGCGAAATGGACCTTATTCCTACGTGGTCGATACGATGAATAGAACCGTGAAAAAGCATAGTGACCAGCTAAGGGAACGATACCAGCCAGCCAAGAATGTTAGAGAAGAGAGCGATGACGAAATAAATTGCGATGACGAAGGCGTTGAAGATATCGTTACAGAAAGCACAGGGCCTCGAAGGTCAAATCGAGAAATACATCCTCCTAAGCGGCTTATTCAAGAAATTTAGTTCTAACTTAAATTAGCGAAGGGAAATGTAATAAATGATTATACAATGTTATTACCTAAACATATTTATATAAAACAACATGGCATTAACACGTGACAATGTAATCAATTGCGGATTATTATGATCTTATGTTATATTTGAATAAACTATAAATCGGAACTTCAAGCTTTGTTTTAGTATTATATACAATTATTTGTTTAAACATATGTTCATATATTTTTTGCTAATTTTAATTTTAGATTTAATGTCTAATTTGTTAGGCTGTCAGTATTATGAACTGTCGTTATTTTGAACATGATTCAAGGTGTGTTTTGTTGTAGAAAATCGGGTCATTTAATGAAAAATTGTAGGAGGAAAGGATGGATCGTAAGACTCTTACGATCCATCCTTTCATTCTAGAGTAATAATTTTAATGGGACTTGGTTTAGGGATGGTAAGAGAACTAGAGGTGATAATGTTAGCGATAGGCGAGAATACGAGGCAGGTCCGTCATATATTAGGTGTTGATGCTGGTGTGCAGGTAATAGTAATAAAAAAGTAGGTTGGATCAGAGAAATGTCAGCGATTGACTAGAAAGTTAAAATTGTAAAAAAAGCTTAAAAATGTAAATAATTGTTCTCCTATTATTTTACCGTCAAATTTTCTCAATGATTATAAGAATTTTAAGGCCTGTTCGCATTTTATAATTTTTGATGGCTGAGTCAGAATTTAAAATGTCATGACTGTCGCACAGTTTATTGAATTCCGATGTTTTAGCTAGGCAAGTTAATGGTTATTGTATCCAATTAACTAGTTGTATCTGGATCTGGGTTCGCGCAGGTGACGAAATATAACGTTTGTCATATCTTGCGAAGGAAAGGGTGGAAAGTATTTTAGGATTGTCTTGGAAATTGGGTCCGTTAAATAATTGGTGGGGTGTGTGTGATAGGCTTTGCCTTAAACCCGTAATTAGAAAGGTAGGAAATTTAATCTATCCCTTGTAAATTGCCGTTGTTGACGGCTAGGTGTAAAGTCCCTTTGAAAATCCGGGTAGGGCTTGGGGTGCCAAATTTAATATACTTACTATATAAAAGGGTTCAAGAGATCGAATTTAAGAAAAATATGCACTGTTAGGCTAGGTTGCTTAAAAGATGGCATTTTTTCCATTAGACTTAAAAAGAATGCTCAACTTTGCCCAGCGAGGCGTGTTTTATTTTTGTGGCGTGAACACGTAAAACAGGTTTTGTATAAATTTCTAGTCGAGGACGTAATAGAACACGTTAAAATTTACGAATGGGCTACACCGCTAGTTCCATTTAAGAAAACGGATATGTCAATTAAATTAAAGTATGCGCCGATTTAACGGTCAGTAAATATGTGGTCGACGTCAGATATCTAATACCCAGATTAGAAAAATTAGACCTTGCAAAAGTATATTTGCAGTTAAAGGTTGATTGCAAAACGGCGTTCATTTTAAGTATTAACACTAACCAAGGGGTGTTTGCTTTTAAAATATTATCTTTCGGTCATAGTGTGTCAGCGCCGATTTCTCAAAACCATGGCCTCCATGTTTGCTAACATGGAGAGTGTAATCTATTATTTGACGATATCTTGGTTACTTGATCGACTAAAAACAAGCACAACGTCTCGACATGGTTTTAAACTTAATAAAAATAAAGGTCCATGGTTATCAGCGAAAAATGTGTTTTTTGTTGCAGGATATTACGTATTTGGGACACGTGTTAGGTAAAGGTACGATTTGCCCGGTATTAATTAAGAGATTTAGAGCATTTAATAGCGCCGAGTAATAAAAAGAAATTGAAGTCGTTTTTTGGGAATGATAATTTATTGTTATCGGTTTATTTCTGATTCTAATCGGTGGTCAAGTCCTTTGAAAGAATTAATCAAAGATAACGTGAAATTTAAATGGACGCAATTTGAGAACGACTTTTTATTCACGTTACGCAAAACTTTATTAGAGAAACCGGTATTGGTTTGGTTTGTCGCTTCAAAAAAGCATGTTTTGGTGGTTGAAGCATTAAATAATGGCGTGGGAGGTGAATTATGTTGGCTTGAGGATAAAGTTGAGCATCCGGTAATGTATTTCGCCAAAAAATTAAATTAGGCCTAACTTAAGTACTCTCTCAAAGAAAAAGAAGCTTTTGCTGTGTATGGGCTGAGATGTAGGGATTTGAAAAGTAAAAGATTCATCGTCTATACAGGCCATAAACCATTGAGAGGCTTGTTTTGGAAAGGTAACACTGAAATGTTGATGTCCCCCGATTACAACGTTGGTTGTTAGTGTTAAATATTTCTACACTAACGTTGATTTATCGTAAGGGAGAGGATAACGGATTGGCCGATGTTTTGTCTAGGTTATGTCCGGAAAATACAAGATCGTAAGAGACTCCATTGGCATGCGAAATAGTTGGCGGTCACGTAATAAATGCCGTAAAATCGTAGATATGGAAGACATCTCTGCTACTTGCAACACTGATAGGGATATTAGTGTTGTCAAAAAGATTTTAATTGGACAAGGAAACGCCATAAGAGTTGCCGCAGCAGTTTTAAAGACGGTAGTTCAAAAGAGCCGATAAGGTAGTTGTACCCGATGTAACCATCAATTTAGAAATGTTGCATAACATTTTGGTACGTATAAATAAAGGCTTTCGTCTGTAGTGGCCTGGAATCTCGAAAAACATTTAAGGGCGGATTTAGACGGTGTGACTTATGCAAGTCTAATGTTCCAGCGCTCTATAGAAATTAAGCTGCTAGAGCTGCGACTTAGGGGACCTTTGGAAAGGGTACATGTAGATTTTTCTTTTTTAGAATTATATATAAGCAATTACTACGTATTTAATATAATATATTATACACTAAATTATATAATTAATAAACACAAATTATTTGGTATAGGGTGGTATATAATTAAGTGTTTATAATAAAATATATGTAATTATTTAAAAGCAATTCATACATACTTAATATATTCAATACTAGATTATATAATTAATAAAAAAGTTAGTCTGGTAAAGGGTGGTATATAATTAAGTGTATATAATAAAATATATGTAATAATTTAAAAGCAATTTATACGTACTTAATATATTAAATACTAAATTATATAATTAATTAATACACTTAGTTTGGTATAGGGTGGTGTATAATTAAGCAATATATAATAAATTTAGGTATTATATAAAGGATATCATCCGAGTGCTATCTCATGCCTTTAGATTCTTGTTTACAAGGTGATTAATGGAATATTTAGGATGATAATTGATATAGTTTGAGAGTATAATCTCAGCTTAAACATATAAGGTATTTGCTAAAGTTTTTTTGTACTTTAATAGAAAACATATTAAATTTTAAAAGGGCAATCTCTCTTGCCATTAGATTAAATAGAAATTATTTATACAGTTTATGATGCTATATAACTTAATTAGATTCTTAAAGATTGTAAAGGGATCATTATTATTAGTATTAATGTGCATGTGATTAAATAAGCTTTTAAGTTTTTGGTTTTTTTTTTAAGCAAATTTATTTATACCTGAATCACTAACTATGTCTATTTTTATCCACCTCAACAAATGTTTACTTATTGGTCTAATGTTATATTGATATATAAGATAATTGATGAAACTCTTACCCAATTTTTACATTTAATGCTTACAAAAGAGCCTAGGAAAAAATGCTTTAAAATCTTGTTCTTGTTTTAAAAAGATCTAATTAGAAAATTTTATAGTAAGTTGTGAAAATCTGTTAACTATCAATAACTTTTTTAAGAATGTGAAAATTTTTATTTTTACCAAACTTAATTTCAAGAAATATCAATATGTTTAGACTTTATAGCATTTCAAACTTTAAACTCTTATCTCAGCTCAGTATTTTGTGCAATCTCTTGCCAGAGATTTTAAATTAAAAGTTTCACATTTAAAAATTAGTAATTTTGCAAATCTTAATTTATTTTAAAACTTTACTGTATTGATACTTAACAACATACATTGAAGACTTTTTTTTGGTATAACTATTGTAAGTATAAAGACTTGACTTGTGTCTCGTTCATGTAAAATATTAGAAACACTAGGCAAATTTTTTTGTAATAAGGTAATGATATGCCATTCACACTCTGAAGCTGTTGAAGGGCAAGAGGCAGTAGGCCTCTTTTGACTTGTCATATATAGGTATGAGGAGTAATACAAGAGTAATCCTCCTTTTTGGGGCCTAAGATATTCTGGGCAAGACACTAGATTAATAAATATAAATTAGTTGAATCTTAGATAAAAATACATATTTTGTGAAGATGAATGAAATAAATAAAAAATAACTAAGTAGTATAATATCAAAAAATACCTCTGTCCATTTGATTGGTAACATCCATAATTTGTGGATTATCAGTAGGTATGAAATGGCTTATTTGTGTATTAGGAGTGGCCACACTTTGCTGGTCTAAAAAAATATTAGAAAAATTAAACAATACAATACTTTGTGGCTGTTCTTGCCTAATTAAAACTCTCGGCAGTATTTTCGGATAGTTGGTAGAAACACCTATTGACTGGCTTCGTTGTGTATTAGGAGTGGCCACACTTTGCTGGTCTAAAAGATTAAAAAAAATTAAGCAATACAATACTTTGTGGCTGTTCTTGCCTAACTAAAACTGTAGGCAGTATTCTCATATAGTTGGTAGGAACACCTATTGACTGGCTTCTTTGTGTATTAGGAGTGGCCACACTTTGCTGGTCTAAAAGATTTAAAAAAATTAAGCAATACAATACTTTATGGCTGTTCTTGCCTAACTAAAACTCTAGGCAGTATTCTCGGAAAGTTGGTAGAAACACCTATTGACTGGCTTCTTTGTGTATTAGGAGTGGCCACACTTTGCTGGTCTAAAAGATTTAAAAAAAATTAAGCAATACAATACTTTGTGGCTGTTCTTGCCTAACTAAAATTCTAGGCAGTATTCTCGGATAGTTGGTAGAAACACCTATTGACTGGCTTCTTTGTGTATCAGGAGTGGCCACACTTTGCTGGTCTAAAAGATTAAAAAAAATTAAGCAATACAATACTTTGTGGCTGTTCTTGCCTAATTAAAACTGTAGGCAGTATTCTCATATAGTTGGTAGAAATACCTATTGACTGGCTTCTTTGTGTATTAGGAGTGGCCACACTTTGCTGGTCTAAAAGATTAAAAAAAAATTAAGCAATACAATACTTTGTGGCTGTTCTTGCCTAACTAAAACTCTAGGCAGTATTCTCGGATAGTTGGTAGAAACACCTATTGACTGGCTTCTTTGTGTATTAGGAGTGGCCACACTTTGCTGGTCTAAAAGATTAAAAAAAATTAAGCAATACAATACTTTGTGGCTGTTCTTGCCTAACTAAAACTGTAGGCAGTATTCTCATATAGTTGGTAGAAATACCTATTGACTGGCTTCTTTGTGTATTAGGAGTGGCCACACTTTGCTGGTCTAAAAGATTAAAAAAAAATTAAGCAATACAATACTTTGTGGCTGTTCTTGCCTAACTAAAACTCTAGGCAGTATTCTCGGATAGTTGGTAGAAACACCTATTGACTGGCTTCTTTGTGTATTAGGAGTGGCCACACTTTGCTGGTCTAAAAGATCACAAAAAAATTAAGCAATACAATACTTTGTGGCTGTCCTTGCACAATTAAGGCTCGAAGCAGCAGTTGATTAGATGCAGAGATAGATGGGAGATTATTCTGGCCTAGATAATATAAATTTGAAAATAAATGAAAAACATTTCCAAGAAGGAAGTAACATTTTGGGATACGTAATAAGTAACAAGGGATTGTAGGCATGAATAATAATTAAAAATATTGCACTTTGTGATATGGTAAAATTTTAAAATAAACGGTAAAATGAACGTTATAATGATTGGTTGTTTACTTAAGATATGTGACATATCCTATAAATTTTAGTTGCGAAATTGTCTATGAATTTGATAGGTTGTCAGTATTATAAACTGTCGTTATTTTGGACAGAAGCGATATATAACACATATAATGTAAATAAAAACAAACATAGAAAACACATATTTGACATGGTGTAACATATTTATTTGTAGTAGCTGACATGTTAGGCCACCATTTTCTAAATGAGGATACATTTGTACTTTTCAGATAAATTAATCATTGTGCAAATAAAACCCACATGATTTCCAAGAATTTTCACCTAGGAATTTAAAGGTCCATCATGGTAGGTTTCTTTAAACATTTTTTTGTAACAACACAAAAAACAAAATGTAGATGGAATAAAATGACCTATGTAAAGAACTTAGTGTGATGTTTTAATTTAAAATAAATAAACTTCCTAGAATCAAAAGTTTATAACAATACAAAATACAAATGTAGATGGAACAAATTGACCTAGGTAAAGAATTTAGTAAGATTTTTAATTAAAGATAAATAAACTTACTAGAATCAAAAGTTTGTAACAACACAAAATACAAATGTAGATGAAATAAATTCCTATGTAAAGAATTTAGTAAGATTTTAAATTAAAGATAAGTAAACTTACTAGAATGAAAAGTAAGGCAAAATGTAGATGGAATAAATTCTGTATATCTTCTTCTTTATCGTGTTGGAAATCCCACAGACGTGGGGTAAGTTTTCAGCAGCCTCTTCCATCTGAGTCGCGTAAATGCCATGCCAATTTCCATTTGTTTGACGTCCATATCCTTTTTGACCAGTCGTTTCCAGGTGGCACGTGGTCTGCCCCTTCCTCTTCTTCCAGGCACGTCCATCTCCAGCGTTCGCCGTGTGACATCGTCCTCTTCTCTTCGTAATACATGGCCGTACCACCGCAGTCGATTTTCTCTTAAGAAGTCCTTCGTCGCTTGTATACCCATCTTTGTCATCAAGGATTCGTTCGTCTTGCGATCCAGCTTGGTGTAGCCTAAGCTCCATCGCACCATTCTCATTTCCGTGACTTGCAAAAGTTTCTCCTCCGCGGTGGTTACAGCCCATGTTTCGCTCCCGTAAAGCAAGACCGGTCGCACGATGGTTTTGTACGCCTTGCTTTTCAACCAAATTGGTATCTTTTTGTCACACATGACACCGGAGATGCTGCGCCACTTGAGCCATGCTTTCTTGATCCGAGAATGGACTTCGGCGGTACATCCTCCCTCTTGATGTAATAGCGAGCCAAGATATGTGAACTTATCAACCTCCGTGTACATTGGACCGCCATTTTTGTGCATTTGCGGACTACCGCCCATCGTTTGCATGTAAACCGTTTTCTTCTCGCTGACCTTTAACCCGAATTCCGAAAAACGTTCTGACCATTTTTTCGCCTGATGAAAAACCCCTTCTCTTGTTTCATCGCATAGGACAATATCATCGGCATATAGCATAGTCCAAGGGGCTGGCTTGTGCAAGTCCTTTGTTATTGTATCCATAATTAGATTAAACAAGAATGGGCTTAACGCTGACCCTTGATGTAGTCCAATCATTATTCGGAAGGGTTTCGTTTCTCCTACGGTAGTCCTAACAGATGCAACCGCGCCATTATACATTTCCTTGATAAGTCGAACATATCCTTCGGGTATATTTCTGGCTCTAAGGGACCACCATATTAAGTCTCTCGGAACCGTATCGTAGGCCTTTTCCAAATCGATGAAGACCATGTGTAAGTTCTTTCTTATGTCGCCATATTTTTCCATCGTCTGCTTCAACGCAAAGATTGGATCCATCGTTGATTTACCGGCCACGAATCCAAACTGATTGGGCGAGAGACAAACTTCGTCATTGAGCCTTTTCACTATCA
This sequence comes from Gordius sp. MW1, assembly GCA_964036665.1. Lineage (NCBI taxonomy): Eukaryota > Metazoa > Nematomorpha > Gordioida > Gordea > Gordiidae > Gordius > Gordius sp. MW1. The sequence goes on along the minus strand of OZ038529.1, from coordinate 24,586,800 downwards.
CCCTTTCTAGTAGTTTTAGTGAGTGGCAGGTCAACTTGATACCTCTAAAGTTGCCACATTCCTGCGCGTCTCCTTTGCCTTTGTATATGGGTATGATAGTACTTTCCCTCCATTGGTCAGGGATACGACTCTCATACAGCATAGCGTTAAATAGGCCTGTCATTATGTCGATTCCTTCTCCTTTGCACCCAAGCCAAGCTTCGATCGGTAAATCATCGGGACCTAGCGCTTTCCCTTTCCGCATCTTCGTTAGTTGCGCTCTTACTTCATAAGCCTGGAATGGTAAAACCAAGTTGGAGTTCGGTTCCACCCTCTCTAGCGGTCTTCTATCATTCGTTTTGTTCATCATATTTTGGAAATAGTCTTTCCATCTTTTGATGACTTCCTTCGGTTTGCACAACGTTCGTCCCTCTTCGCTTTTAATGACTTTCAGTGTCCCGACATCTCGACTTTTTTTCTCCCTAATCTTTGCGAGTTTATACATGACTATGTCGCCGCCCTTCGTATCGAGCTTGTTTGCCATCTCGGTGTAAGCCTTGTTCTTCGCTATCGCAACCGCCGTCTTAGCTTTGCGTTTCGCTTCACGATATGCCACGTAGTCTTCTCCTATCTTCGTTTTGTACCATCGTAGGTACAACGCCTTCTTTTCTTCTATAGCCCCTTTGACCGAGTCATTCCACCACCATAGTTCACGCTTGTGCGCTCTGCCGCCCTTAGTTCGTCCCAGGATTTGAAAGGCCGTTTCCTTTAGAACATTTGCAACGGTGTCCCACCTTTTGTTAATGTCGCCCCCCAAGCCTGCAACCTTCAAGAGCGGAGTTGCTCGAGCGTGAAACATTTCATTTGCACGATCATCCTTGAGCTTTTCGTACTTAGTCCTTGGTGTGTAGACTTTTCTCCTCTCGGGAAAAATCTTTCGTGCTATATCGAGGACAACTGGCCGATGTTGTTTGGCGATTTCTTCCCCCGGTATAACCTTGCAATCTTTGACTTGCCACAAATTTTTGCGCTTCACTCGTATTTGAAGCTGCCATGTTGTTTGGAGTTGCTTTTTACAGCCGGCTTCCGACCTGACGCCAACCCTCCACTTTTTTCACACGGACTTGGGACCGTCGTTGGTAGTGTTGGAATAAATTCTGTATATATTCTGTTAATACAAATATCACCTATGTAAAGATTTTAGATAATTTATATATATTACTTATGGAGATTGGAATGTATGGAGAATGGAATAATATCCAAATCCTATGTTGAAATTTATAATGGCCTTATTTACACACAAATATCACGCGTTTTTTACGCTTTAAATTTGGCGTTAAAACGCTTTTAACCAATGGCTATCTGGCGAAAATTACGTGATCTTGTTTATTTTACGTTTGTAGCCAATTCGTGCGCTTTATTGCTATGTTGAATTTTATTATTGTTGAATTATATAACCTTACACCGGCAGGGGTATGGAGACGTGTATTTACAGCCCAAGCGGAGGGCTATGTTGAAGGACAGGGTAGGGTTCTCTAAAAACATTCCCAAAAACTTACTAGTGTAAGCTTTGAGCCAATCATGACCGGATTGGTCAAACAATGACCTAAGATTGCAATGCTGTTTGGCGTCGCATGTCGAGAGAAGGTAAGCAACGGACCGCGACACCAAACTTGCATCCAAATCTTTATGGGCATATGATTGTAGAATGTCAACTCCTAAATTGACATTTTTATTCCATAGAGATAAGGCTTGATTGATAGAGGGGTTGAGTGAGAAAGGGACAAGGTCGTTAATAGATTGTTTAAAAGAAAGGGAGGAGGAAATAAAGGCGGCTAATGAAATCGCAGTTGGGGAGCGACACCAGATTTTGTGGGAAGAGTGGCTTGAAGCCAAGTATTCGTGTTAAAACAAATATTTAAAATTAATTCAAGTGTGGATTTAAAAAAGTGTTCATAATTGTGTAAACATCTTTAAATAAAAAAAGTTTGCGTGGAGCGGAAGCAGAATAAATTTTTGCTAATGTTGTAATAATTTTTTATAATATAAAAGGAATGATGAGAAAGCATAGATTTAAAAATGTCTAATTTGGTTTTTAAAGAAGAGAAGTTATTGTCTTAAAAGTTTTTGAGGCACTCAGGTCCCCCGATAGGTGCAACATATATATTGTCTTTTTTAATTTTGGCAAAGTCAAAAAACTTTGGGTGAATATTATCCAAGTCAGAATATATTTCACTTTTAGAGGCGTTTAAACATAAGTTTAAAGTGGGGAAATTTATTAAAACTTTCGGGCCGGGCAATGGCCTAATTTTTAAAAATGCTAAAAATCTGCCCTGGCCTGATTTTTTTAAATTTAAAATTCTGGGCTCATGCTGGGCCTCAGAAAAATTGATTTTGCAGGCCTCTATGTACGATTAGAGATCTGCAAAATCGATTTATTAAAGGCCCAGGTCGAACCCTTTAAAATAAAAAAATCAGGCCCTGCCAGGGTCCAAATTTTACCATCTCTAAAAACGAGTAATCGCAGAAATTAAATCAATCTCGGTAAGGTTTTTTATTAAAAAATAAAACGCACGTAATAAAATTATAAATTGATAATCGAACTATTTTGATGCAAAAAAACATAGGCATCAAATTTGTTCTCCGCTCTTCATAAATGCGGCCCGCTGACGAAAACACCTCTCACCCGAGGCAGATGAAGCAGGTGTCGAAAACTACAAACCTGGAAATTGACCACTGTGATCTTTCCACCATTCCAATAATTCTATTTTTTTCTCGTTGATCTTTAACTTTATGTAATGGGCTATTGAGGATATGAGATCTATTATGAATTTTGCAGGGTTTGTAAGTTTTGTTGACGGTGGCTTGCATATATAATTGTCGAATTCTTTTCTTTTCCTGGACTTTACAGCATTTATGCCTTTGGAGATGAGTGTTCCCTATTAAGCATTAACAAACTAACACAAATAATAACCTGATGAACAAGAATTACAGGAAAACACGTTCTTGCAAATTTTACAGAAAACAAAATCTATTTTATTATCCATATTGTCATACACATATAGAAATCTTTTCCATACTTCACTGTTTCCTTTAAGTTTTCTTTTACTTTACAAAATTTTTTCGGAATATTTTCAGCTACTAGCTTTTTTTTGCTCCATACTCAATTGTTTGTATACTAGAAAAAGCGCGAAATTAATGAATGAAAGTTTAACAAATTCAATACTTTTAATTAATTAAACCTTTAAACTTTTATATTGTTTTAAACAGAATAAAAGACTACTTAGGCTGCTATTTTGAAATTTTTCCGGGACGATTAGGCCCGGCCCCGAATTTTAATCTTAAAATATAGGGCTAGGGCCGCCCGTGCAGGTCTCTATGTACGATACAATTTTAAATATTTTGTAGAAGACAATGATATAGATTTTTGTATTTAACCAATATGTCCTTTTTTAATACGTTCAACTTTTTGTGAAAATAAACTTTTTAACCATCAAAATAAAAAGAAAAAAATTACACCAGGGGCTTGCCCCTGGTGGGAGGGGGGAAGGGGGAGAAGGAAAGAGGGAGAGAGGGGCATGAGGGGAGGAGAAGGGGCGTAGGTGGCTGCACCCCCAACACCCCGCCGAGGTACCGACTTGGAGTTCGTTTTTCGTTTTGGTACATTTGTCTATTTTGGGGTATTGTTTTTACGAAACTCATCTAAACTCCGTATAAACGTAGCATATTTGCTATGCAATTTATGGGATAAAGGTGAAAAGGGGCGAAAATGCTTGGGGGGGGCAATGGTCAAGCAGGGAGTCAGATAATACTCGTACAACGTTATAGTTGTTTTTTAAATATGCTATTTTTAATAAATAATTTACCTCAACAAATAAAGTTTCAATAAATGTTTTATAAATTTAGCTTTTAAAATAATTGTAAGAAAAAAATAGGTTATCATTTTGCATTTTATACTTGATTTTGAGGAATAGATTTACTTTCATTCATTCGTATTTATCAACTTCTAAATTAATCAAAATGGCGAAAGGAACGCAAATAGAGGGTATGACCCTGGAAAAGCCAATAGCCATCCTTCCAAAACGTACAACTTTCAATTTAGAGTTTTTTGATACTTTATAAATTTAAACAATTTGTTGCAGGCGACCCATAAATTGAATTATGACTATAGACTCTATTAAAATCATGCGCATATGTATAGTATAAGCAAGAAAGCAACAATGAAATGATAACATTTCATCTCATCTAGCGAGTAAAAGAATGGATTATGGTGCGAATTAGATGCGACGGTATTAGCAAAAAGGGACAGGGCAAACCATTTTGCAAAACTATATATATAAAGAACCTTGTAAGGGGTGTGAGGTGCGGTGAGACGTGGGAAAGAAATTATACAAGGGCAAAAAATAGAATAAAAAATTTTGATATACACTTTGGCCACTGGGCATCTTTCTAATGGTCAGCAGGTCAAAAAAAGTTTAATACATAAGGGCCAAATGTTAAAAAAATGAAAATATTTTCCAATCAGACTTTGGTAATTGGTCATTTTTTCCATTGATCAGCAGACGGCCAAATAGCCAATAATTATAATATAGAAAAAAATGCAATATACACTTTGGTCGGTGGTCATTTTTTCTATTGGTCAGCGGTCAGCAGGCCAAAAAGCATCTAAATACATAAGGGCCAAATGTTAAAAAACGAATAAAAAATTTCCAATCCCACTTTGGCCAGTGGTCATTTTTTCCATTGGTCAATAGCCAGCAGACGGCCAATCAGCCTATATCTATAAATAGAAAAAAAATTCGATATATACTTTAACCAGTGGTCATTTTTTTTAATGGTCAGCAGACGGCCAAATAGCTAGCCAATAATTATGATCTAGAGAAAAAAATTTGATTTTAATCTCATTTTAGCGAGTGGTCATTTTTTTATTGGTCAGTAGCTAGCAAACGGCCAAATAGCCTATATTTATAATATAAATTTTTTATATACACTTTAGCCATGGTTATTTTTTTTATTGTTCAGGAGTCAGCAGGTCAAAAAGCGTCTAAATACATAAGGGCCAAATATTAAAAAAAACGGAAAAAAATTTAATCCAACTTTGGCCAGTGGTCATTTTATATATTGGTCAGTAGCCAGCAGACTGAGTTTAATACAAAATTGGGGGCTTCGCCCCCAGACTCGCTTGGGGGCTTCGCCCCCAAACCTCCTCCTGGGGTTGGGGGTAGTGTTTCGATCCCGTCTCGTCTCGGTCTCGAAAACAAAATCTCGTCTCGTCTCGGGGGCGATTATGAAAATCTCGATCTCGTCTCGTCTCGGTCTAGAAAAATCTCGGTTTCGTCTCGTCTCGTCTCGACGAGAATTCTCGTCTCGTCTCGACTTTTTAAAATATGTTTTTACGGAATAAAAATTTTTCCCGTTTTATTAAAAATATTAAATAAGTGTTAAAAAATCAAAATAGCAAAATTTTATATTTTTTGAAAAACTTTAATATGCAAATTATTTTAAGATTTAGCGGGACATGACATCTCATTGACAATATAAAAGATAACATTTTCTATGGAAAGTGCAGACCAAAAAAAGTATAAATAAATTTGAAGTATAAAAAATTAAATTTATTTTCTAGCAAATTGTAACATTTATATCAAATTAACTGTGTTTGTCCATTAAAAATAGAATCAGAAAATTATAAGTTCGCTTATAGTTGACTTAGTTGCATAATTGAGCAAATTGAGACCCTTTATGTATTAACCCTGGCTAAATATTCAAAGTAGAACTTAACATATTTAAGGCAAACGTTTAAGTCTATTGATATTACCATCAGCAATTGCCAAACCAGCTTATAATGCGAAAAGAATGCATATGACAAAACTATGTATTCGCATAATGTCTTATTTAAGTTCAAAATTTTGAGAGGTGTACTATTAGTTGAAGCATAAAAAATTCAAAACTCATGATTTAAGATTTAATCTATTACGGTGTCATTACATACTCTATTGTAATTTAGAAATCGTTAGGTGGGTGCTTAAAAATTTTAAGCCACCTTAGTTTAGCTTTTGTAATTATTCAAACTGATTGACCACCAATTTATAATTACCGCATCATGCAGGATTAGTAACTGCGAAATTCAAATATGCTTTAGTAATATTTATTATTCCATCAAAACTCATTCTAAGCCTAAATTTTGTAACATTTAATAATATGCATACAAATATGTGCTAATTATATTATGAAATTATTCACATACCCTAAAGGTCAACCTTACTTAGGTAAATGATCGCCAAATTATAAATTTGTGGAAAAAATATATAATATTTACTATACTTAGGAATTTTTTTAAAATAAAATATATTCCATATATATTGATTTACACTTAAACCTTTAATGTAAATCATATAAATTATAATACAAAATAATTTACTAAAATCAAACGATCAATAAAAAGTCGAGATCTCGCCGAGAAAATCTCGTCTCGTCTCGTCTCGACATCAAAATTCTCGTCTCGATCTCGACTCCATTTTTCACAATCTCGTCTCGTCTCGTCTCGGTTTTTCGAGACGAGACGAGACCGAGATTTTTCTCGGTTTTTCCGCATCATTAGTTGGGGGCTCCGCCCCCAAAATCCCGTTTAGCCAAGGACACTCACTGTTTTATATATCTTTGCTTAAAATCCTCATACACATCTATTACTCTTTTATACTACGTATAAACAAAACATATTTGCTATGCAATTTATGTTGGACTGACCATAAAGCAAATATTACTGGCAAAAGCTAAAGTTCATGCATAGCAAATAATATTGGCAAAAGCAAAATTTCATACCCGCCTTGACTCAATCTATAGCTACAAAGTTTTACCTATTTCCCAGTTTAACCCTGTAATAATTTTTTAAGAAAATAGCAATTAATAAAACAGTAAACGCCAGTATTTAAGCTATTGAAAGGATGTATTAAAGGGAGAATAGGGATATCTTTGGGTTAAGGATATGTTTTGTGAATTAGAAATTTTTGCTGATATTTTTAATTTTAATTGTTTCCTATGCTTTTATCTTGTAGATTTACAGTAATTAGAGGAAAAGCGCAATTATACTCCTTATGTTTAATCATAGCAATTAAAATAAGGATGTATGTATGTATGTACGTATTGTGTCTTGTCACGTGCGGTGAAAGGTTTTATTGATTGGATGATCTTAGAGCCGAGGAAAGTAGCATACCAGAAATTACTAGGCAAAATGAATAGGCATATTATTATATAAATTGGGATAATTGCTAGGATGGCTTAAAATCAATTAAAATTTGCATAGCAGTTAGTAAAAAACTTACTTTATTAATGGAGTTATATAAATTGGGATAAGTGCTAGGATGGCTCATAAATTCAGTTAAAAATTGCATAGCAATTAATAAAAAATTAATACAATTATAAAATTAAAAAACTTAATTTATTAATGGGAAAAATAATAAAAAGGCTTACGACGAAACTAACAGCGACATGCAACCGCTATTGCCTGTTACGACCGCGCATCCAAATGTCACAATGAGCAGCGACATGCAATAGCTCCGCTTTGCCTGTTACTACCGCCCATCTGAAAATATAAGAGTCAGAAAAAACAAAAAAAAATTTCAATTCACATTTTGGCCAATGGTCATTTTTTCAATGGTTGCCAGGACACGGTAAAAGTGGATATAAATACATAAGAGTCAAAAAAAATTCGATTCACAATTTGGCCAATGGTCATTTTTTCCATTGGTCAGCAGCCAGCGGACGGCCAAAAAGCCATATTATCTGTGGCATATGCCGATCTTTAATAAATATTAAATCACTATTAATCAAATTCTATTAAAATACACACGCACTACAAATCATCCTTGTTATAATTAATATTAAAATCATATCTATTCTTAATAACATACACGCGCTTTCTGTTCTAATAACGTAAAATTATTATATTGTACATCTCCTACTGACATTTATGACACACGCACCCTTTATCGATCTCCTGGTATATGCAAGATCCAAAAAGATATTTAAAGAAAACCACTATACGTTACACACGCGCAACATTAATCAATATCCGTATTTAAATGAATGTCAATTATATGTAAATGATGATGACTATTATTTTTGGAAGAGATGGAAAAAAATTTTTTTGTGTTTTTCGATTACTGAATAAATATATTTTAAAAATTCTTAGTTGGTACGATAAAAGATTAAATCTAGTCTCCCCTTTTGGGGAAGGCCTCAATGCTTACAATATATTAATTGTTACTGCAATATCTCTTCAAAATAATATTAATCGTATTCGTAGGACGTTCATTTGAATTATTAAGAATTTATTATTGGTGTCAGACCAAAGGAAATTATACTCGGGTTAAGAAAAACAATTCGTTAAAGAACATATACCCATCACAATTACGCCGATTTTTCAAAAAACGAAACCAACAAATGGGAATTGAACAATTGGAGCCGAAAATTTTGGTTAAATTAAGAAACTATTTCGTTCTTCAATTCACAAGGAAATGAACGTCATTTGAGATTGCAGAAAAAATTACTCAGTAGTTCGAAAACAAATGAAATTCAGACACACTGGAGGTACTTACATACAAAAAATTAAAAAAAGATGTTATTTAACCCCTCATCTCGTTTTCTGTTACAATAATTTAGCGGTTTACGTATGATTTTGATAAAATTAGGAAGGGACGGCGAGAGTAATGATAAAATGTAAATTGGCAAGTTACAGTATAGGTATCAAAATAAAGTTGATAATTGTAAATTGGATTGTTTTAATATTTTGAGGGAAATGTTAGAAATTTTTTGGAAATTGACACTACCAAACCGGGTAATAAGGTAATGGTTTCTAGAAAAAAGCCTAAAACCTTGGTTTTTGGGGCACTGAACTCAGTTAATGAGTCAACCTCGGGTTTATGAGGAATGGGATCTTGCTAAAAAACCCATATCCGGTTTCGGTAAGTGGTGTCGATGTCAATAGGCATAAATTTGAATTATGGCATTTTAAAATTGATAACATTAAAAAGAAATATAAAGAAATTTTTTATAATGTTATGTTTTCCATATGTGTTGATTCTAATGCTGTACCACGTTTTTGTCCTGCTAGACGCATTCCATTAATGTGGAAAGATGAAGTGCACCAAGTTTTAGATAAGTGGCTTAAAAATGACGTAATAGAACCAATTGAATTTTTGGAATGGGCCACTCCCCTTGTGCCAGTTAAAAAGAGTGATGGTACTATTAGGGTTTGCGCTGATTATCGCGTAACATTTAATAAATGGGTAATTGATGTTAAATATCCTTTGCCTAGATTAGAAATGGTTTTAGCTAACTTGAAGGGTAGTAAGTACTTTTCAAAGTTAGATTTAACTAATGCTTACCTTCAACTTCGCGTAGATGATAAATCGGCTAAGTTGTTAACAATTAACACGGATAAAGGTCTCTATTCTTTTAAGAGATTACCTTTTGGTTTAAGCGTGTCCGCACCTATTTTTCAAAGGGCGATGGCATCTATATTTAATAATATAGAATAGATGGTGTATTTTTCTATTTGGACGATAGTTGCGGGTTCAACTCAGGACGAACATGATTTACGTCTAGAGAAGGTATTAAATTTGATTAAGATTAAATATTTAAGAGTTTCTGCTAAGAAATGTAATTTTGGTACTGACCAGGTAATTTATTTAGGTCATGTAATAGCAGACGGTTTTGTTAAATCTAATTTGAAAAAGGTACAAGATTAAAAATATAAATAGACCAGTTGATAAAAAAAGAACTTGCATCGTTTTTAGGTTTAATGAATTATTAAAGTAAATTTATTGAAAATTATACAAAATATTCTGGTCCTCTTTATGAGTTAACTAAAAATGATGTATTATTTAAATGGGATGACAATTTAGATAAATGTTTTAATTTCTTAAAAAATATTTTATTAACGGATCCGATTCTTAAATGTTTTGATCCTGCTAAAGAACATATTTTGAAAGTTGATGCATCCAACACGGGTATTGGAGGTGCTTTATGTCAAATAGAAAATGAAATAGAGCATCCTGTTATTTATTTTTCTAGCAAGCTTACTAAGGCTAAAATTAATTATTCGGTGATAGTAAGAAGCTCTTGCGATGGTTTGTTATAAAACGATGTCGAGAATATTTAATTGGTAAATCGTTTACTTTGTATACCGATCATAAGCCACTGGTAGCTTTATTTGATAAAATTAATACAAAATTTTTAATGTCACCTCGACTTCAGAGATGGTTAGTAACTCTTGGTATTTTTTCATTAACTTTAAAATATCGAGAAGGTAAAAGTATTCATTTAGCTGATGTTTTATCACGAATGAGTGCGAATAATATAACTAAAGAGATATCTGTTACAGATAATAATTTTGTTAATGTAATAAAAGTCATTGACCTTGACGATATTGTCAAAAGTACAGAAAATAATGCTGAATTAGCAGATATTAAACAAATTATTACAGGTGTTAAAGATATTCAAAATATTCCTGTAGATTTAAACATGTAATTAAAGAACTATATATTGAAGATAATTTAATTAAACGCAATGATAAGCTGGTAATTCCTTTTGAACTGCGTAGTAACGTTTTAAATATTTTGCATGAAGAGCATGCCGGTGTAGTAAAAATGAAAGAGCTCGCTAGACTATATGTCTGGTGGCCTAAGATTACAAGGGATGTTAAAATCTATGTTAGGCAATGTGCTATGTGTAAATTAAAAGCAGCCATGAGGAATAAGAATGCTTGATGGCCTCGTGCAGATGGTCCCTGGAGTAGAATTCATATTGATTTTTTTGAATTTAATAGAAAGTGATATATATTAGTGGTAGATGCATATTCAGGTTGGACTGAATTTAAATTAATACACAATATATCTACAAAGGTTACTGTAATGTTTTTAAAAGAATTAATTGGCTCATACGCTTTTCGGTAGTAACAAGAAAAACATAAAAGTCAAAAAAAACGGAAAAAAAATTTCGATTCACAATTTGGCTAATGGTCATTTTTTTCATTGGTCAGCAGCCAGCGGATGGCCAAAAAGCCATATTATCAATGGTATTAACAAGAACAATATATTAATTTAAACAAAAAAATTAAAATATTTTTTGGCCTCTCCGGGTTTCGAATCCACATCAGGAGAGGCATAGGCTTTTGTAGGGGGGGGGGGGCACAGGGACCCATATCAGTAGAGGCATAGGCTCTTGTAAGGGGGGCACAGGTTATTTATTAATTTTAACAAAAAAAACGGAAAAAAATAATTTCGATTCACATTTTGGTCATTGGTCATTTTATTCCATTGGTCAGCAGCCAACGGACGGTCAAAAAGGCATAAAAGCAATGGTAGTAACAAGAACAATCATAATAAAAACCCCAAAAAAAATAATTTCGCTTCACAATTTGGCCAATGGTCATTTTATTCCATTGGTCAGCAGCCAACACGGCCAAAAAGTCATAATAGCAATAATAGTAACAAGAACAATCATAATAGTCAAAAAAAACGAAAAAAATAATTTCGCTTAACAATTTGGCAAATGGTCATTTTATTCCATTGGTCAGCAGCCAACGGACGGCCAAAAAAGCCATATTATTAATGGTATTAACAAGAACAATATATTGATTTAAACAAAAAAAAATAAAAAAAATTTGGCCTCTCCGGGATTCGAACCCACATCAGTAGAGGCATAGGCCTTTGTAGGGGGGAGCACAGGGTATCGTACTTAGGATGGCTTATTCGAATTCTCAGTGGTAAACACGACGAACGTTATACGAAAAGCGTGACAAGACATTCGGTGCAAGATAAGACATTCCGAGCGTGACATAAACAAATGGAAAGTGAGCCCATAAATTGCATAGCAATTAAAAAATATGATGTACCGGTCTATTAAAAACTTAACCTTTAGTTGAGGATAATAAAAAAAAAATTTGTAATATAAGGGTGTTTAAAAAAATACGATAAAAATGACCCCAAGCCGTTTAAAAATGCTGTCCAAAATTGGATAAATGAAAAAATGAAATTGTAATATTCCCTAACGGCCCCACCTTCCACTTTCCATAATATGAACAAAATAAAAACCCATAAAGTGCATAGCAATTATAGCAATTAAAACCCATTATTGTAAACCCATTTGGGACTATAAATGTGGATAATTTGATAATAAGCAACCCAAAAACTTTTTGATAGTTCTTTGTCTGAAGATGAAGATGGTATATACACATAACAGTTATAACAGTTTATTATCAAGTAGTTTTGATGATTCTTATCATTACATCTACATGAGTAGTTATGAAGAGAGAATTAACAACTTTTCACAATAAAAAGTATAATTGATTTTTTATTTTTGTATAAATTGAATTATCAAAACCTTAATGACTTATGGAGCAGATTTGTATGTATATATGATTTGGTTAATGTAGAATGAAAAAAAGTATCATTAATTAATAAATGAAATTAAGAGCAAAATAATAAGTATACAGTAATAATAAAATAAAAATTAAAAAAAAATAATAAAAAAAATTGAAACATAGAAATCAAAACATATTATATTAATTGCTTGAATGAAATGGAGATAATAATAAAGAATAATATTATGAATGTATGTATGTATGGATAAATGCTAATAATAGCAATTAATAATATCACGTGCGTAGAAAGGCTTTATTAATTGGATGATCGTAGCGTCAAGGAAAGCAGCATAAAACCCATAAATTACTAAGCAAAATGAATAGGCATATTATATAAATTGGGAATAATAAAAAAAGGCTTGCGACGAAACGAGCAGCGACATGCAATAGCTTCGCTATTGCCTGTTACGACCGCGCATCACAATGAGCAGCGACATGCAATAGCTCCGCTATTGCCCGTTATCACCCCGCATCTAAAAATATCACAAGTATCGTAAGTAGATCTCAAAAAACTTAGAGATGCTAAATTGTTCCATTGGTCAGTACCAAGAGATAGGCTATTAATACATAAGAGTCTAAAAAACGCATAGGCCTTTTTAGGGGGTGGGGGGGCGCAGAGTAATTATCAATGTCAGCCAAAAAAAAACCTTTGAGAATAATAAAAAAGGCTTGCGACGAAACGAGCAACATGCAATAGCTCCGCTATTGCCCCTTACGACCGCGCATCACAAAATGTCACAATGAGCAGCGACATCTCAAAAAATTTACAGAGGCTAAATTGTTCCATTGGTCAGTACCAATAGACAGTCAATTAATACATAAGAGTCAAAAAAACGCATAGGCCTTTGTAGGGGGGAGGGGGCTCAGAGTAATTATCAATGTAAGCAAAAAAAAACGGGCAAAAAAAATTTTGATCAATTTGGCCAATGGTCATTTTTTTCCATTGGTCAGCAGCCAGGACACGGTAAAGGTGGAAAAAACGAAAAAAAAAATTCGATTTACATTTAGGCCAATGGTCATTTTCTCCATTGGTCAGCAGCCAACGGACGGCCAAAAAGTCATATTAGCAATGGTAGTAACAAGAACAATATATTAATTTAAAAAAAAAAAAAATTTTACCTCTCCGGGATTCGAACCCACATCAGGAGAGGCGGCTTTTGTAGGGGGGGGGGGCACAGGGACCCATATCAGTAGAGGCATAGGCTCTTGTAAGGGGGGCACAGGTTAATTATTAATTTTAGCCAAAAAAAATTCGATTCACAATTTGGCCAATGGTCATTTTTTCCAATGGTCAGCAGTCAGGAGCCAACGGACGGCCAAAAAGTCATATTAGCAATGGTAGTAACAAGAACAATATATTAATTTAAAAAAAATAAAAAAAAATTTGGCCTCTCCAGGATTCGAACTCACATCAGGAGTGGTATAGGCTTTTGTAGGGGGGGGGCACAGGGACCCATATCAGTAGAGGCATAGGCTCTTGTAACGGGGGCACAGGTTAATTATTAATTTTAACCAAAAAAAAAAATTTCGATTCACAATTTGGCCAATGGTCATTTTTTACAATGGTCAGCAGCCAGCGGACGACCAAAAAGTCATATTATCAATGGTAGTAACAAGAACAATCATAAGAGTCAAAAAAAAACAAAAAATAATTTCGATTCACATTTTGGACAATGGTCACTTTATTCCATTGGTCAGCAGCCAACGGACGGCTAAAAAGTCATATTATCAATGGTAGTAACAAGAACAAGATTAATTAAAAAAAATAAAAAAAATTTGGCCTCCCTGGGATTTGAACCCACATCCAAGCGGTCTCAGTGGTAATACGACGAAAAGCGTGACAAGACATTTGGTGCAAGACATTCGGTGGGAACCGGTCAAAGGAGCACAGAAATAGGAGCGAAACTCGTCATGATTGCTCAGATTTGCTCAGGGTTTTTTGATATGGTGAATTTGTAACAAGTAATATATATATACATAAATTTTTAGATAATTTATTGGAACTTATCTCATATTGTTCAAAAGAATTTAACATATTGTCTTAGCACAAAATATTTTATATTAACATGTCCTAGTGAAATTAAAGTAAATATATGAATATATAAAGATTGTATTGGAACATTTCTCATCATGTATATCAGAATTTAACATATTGTTTTAGCAAATACCTCATCCTGGTGTTATACTTATAATAAAAGTCATTTATGTATGGAAAGATTTTATTGTATAATTTAGCACTTATATTTTTTAAATACCAACTATGGATTTTTATAAAATTACATATTTTATTTATCCTGATGTTTTTTCTTACTTATAATAAAAGTCAATCATGTATGAAAAGATTTTATTGTATCATTATGTTTATATACATGTGATATAATTGCATGATGTATATTGACATTTTATGAGATGATATGTTTTTTAAAAAAAATGAGGGACTGATTTCTTGATTTGGGTTAGGGTTATTTTAAAATTAATACACCCTTCTTTGTGCAAATTTTTCTTAGAATTAGGTTTGATAGTTTTGCCTTGATTTATTTTCAATAAACAAAGTGTGCTCCTTTTTTTCCTGATGAGCTCCTTTGACCCCCACTCCATTCGGTGCAAGACAAGACATTCGGTGCAAGACAAGACATCGGGAAATGGAAAGTGAGCCATAAATTTAAAAAACAATAATTCACAAAGCAGCAAATATACAATAAAAAAGCAATTAACCAAATTAATTATTTTGGCCTGTTGTATGTTGTTAATTAATTTTTTGTTTAAATGTTTTAAGGTAATCTATTTAGTGGTGGAAATAAAATGTTCAAAGTAATTTAATTAGTGGTGTGAATAAAATGTTGAGAAACAATTTATGACACTAATTTCGTCTGCGGGACATGCCTAATTAGTGGTTGCTTTAAGGCACTAATTACAAGCAGACGAATTTGTTAAAGGGATTCCTCATGCAAATTGAGATGTACAGTAGTACATCGACCTGTCTTAAGGTTAAGGGCATCCCTCATGCAAATTGAGAAGTGCAGTACATCGATAGGCTTTAAATAGCTAAGTTTTTACCCTGCATATGATAATAATTTTTTCCTACTTAGAACTCGGTTGTTCTGCTGCAACTATTTCCGAAACCCAGACCGCCCCTAACCAATACTTCTATTAGTGCTTATATTTATTTATATCGCGAACATTCGTCCCCGATGTCTTTTGTTAAATATAATATACATATATATTAAATCCTTTCAATAAACATTTCAAATATAAAATTTTAACCGGGGTCAGATAAAGTAGAAGTTAACAACGGTCATCATTAATTTTCAGGGAATTTTTTAGCCAATTTTGCAGCATCCGTTATAAAGCAACAACCTAGACACATTGTCAAAAAAAATTCACAAAACAACGAATACAAATATCTATAAACTGAAATTTTGGCCTCTAGCCGGGGTCTGATAAAGTGGTAGTAAGCAACGGTCATTATAATTTGCTGGGAATCATCATTTATCCAGTTTCGCAATGATCCGATATATAGCAACAACCGAGACAAGTTGCTCAAAGAAATTTAGGTATAAACCTAATCAGTAGGGCACAACAACAATATCGGATATTGGGCTCGAGCGAGGTCAAAAAAATAAAGCCAACCAGCGGTCATAAGCTAGTCTATTTGCAAAAGCAAAATAAAAGTCTTTTACAGAAGCATAAGTCCACAGCCACCACAGCCATTAAAATCTCCACGACAATTTTGCATAAATTACACGAAAAGCGAGCGCATAAACTGCATAGCAATTAATAAGGGGAGAAATTCCATAAATTAGTATTAAAACAGGTATAGAAAGTATTATAGCCATTTAACCCCTCCTTAATAATAATTAAATTTCGGTCCCTCCCAGGGTACAACGCTAGCTACACCGGTGTATTTTACCTTAACCTTCCTTATAATTGTAAAAATTTCATAAACAACATCTCAACCTTTAAGTTGATAAAATTATTGTTTATAATATTGTTTAAACAAAGTTCGTTGTACTGCGCGTTAATAATTCCGGTAATTCGAATACTTTTTTCCACGAAAATATAAGCCTTACACAATAGATAAATAGTGTTCGGCCCTTCCTAAGGTACAACGCTGCCTATATCACTGTATTTTACCCACACATACCTTTTTATATTTTTCAAAAATTCTTAGGTTAATATAATTAATGTTTTATAATTAACAAAGTTTGTCGTACTCCAATAATTCGAATATTATTATTCCACAAAATGTTTACAAGTTTTACACAGTACACAATGATGTGTTAAATAATTACACTATAAAAGCTGGCTACAATATATTAATTTTTATAAATTTTAAACATGATGGCTCAGACAAAATATTAGTCCTTGTTTTTATTTATTATAAATTATCCATTTTCGAAAGGCTATGTTGACTATTTTAATGAGACCAGTTTTTATAATTACACTTTGCACGGTGTGTCAATACGTGTTTTATATTATATACTATTTTTTTAGGATCAAATACTACCTGCAAAAACTTTACAAACTATCTATCAAATGCCAAGCCGGCTCATAACGATTCACCTAATGAAAAGATAACATATAACTTGGAATTGTATTTTACAATTCTTGATGCCCTGGGTATTTTAACCAAATTGCTAATTTTTTACTTCTTACTTATTTTAGAACTAGATCCCGCTCTGCATTCCCACCTCTTCATCCCACACAATTTGTTTAAAAAGTTTTATAATTCGTGCTTAAACGAATACCCTATTGAAATAAATTTTGACAATTTCAATGATAAGTTACAGCAATTATTCAATATTGAATGGGACAAAGATGCCAATGAAAACGATGTTATTGAGCTAATGAATATCGCATATTCCTTAAATGCGTTTTTTGGCATGGGATATAAAATCCAAACTTCCACGAATGAAAATAATACTATTTATGTTTCATTTGAGTCTTATGATTTTTATACATTTGATCATTATGATAATTTTCTAGAATGCATGGGAATGAACACATCGTTAAGTAAAGAGTTAAAAAACATATATGACGAGTTAATTTGTTTCTCATAACAAAAATTTTGTCATTTATTTATCATTTGAACTCCAATGCTTGACTCAGGTTTGATTCAAATATAATTAGATAAATAGAGATGCCAACTCCACTAATAGACTCAAACTCGATATCGATGAAATGATTGATTTATTCCCATATGTAAGATAGAATTGTATATACATTTATTTATGCAGATAATTGTAACCACTTTTTGAAACTAAATGTTTAAAACGCATTTTTTTATTCCTTAGATTTTGAGGAATATTTTGGAACAACACTTCAAATACATCAGGACATATTTTAAAGAAAAACACATCAAGTTTTTAGTTAATGGTGATTTTATTACAAAATTGAAATATACTCTAGCTGAAATTTTAAGAGACCCATATAAAAAGAGGTAAGACCGATAGGTTGGTTAACATCAGGTGACCTAATTTGTGGTTAGCTTGAGAAAGTTTTTAATGACAACTTAAATTCCATCAAAACTAGCAAAAATAAATCTTAAATAATTTTGATATATGAATTTACTTTTATATATTTATTGTACTATATAGACATTTATACAAAGTCCTCGTTCTAATAATTTATGATAAAATGCTTCCAGCTGTTAATACAATGTGTAGAAACCATATATGGAAACCAATTTATCTTACTGCAGAAGATGCATGTTTTGTAAACGTGTACCGCATAAACACATTTTGGAAAGACTTTTTTTACTATAAATACCTAATTTCCCATGAGCTCAAAGTTTGAATTATATATATGAATAATCTAATCTCTACATCTAGATAAATAACTTTATTAAGGATAGAGTAGACATGCTCAACTCAATGGCTCATCTTAAATGGGGGTGGGATCTAGTAAGTTACACTTATATGTTTAAGCTAGGTATATAGACTGAATGAAGGTGAATATTAAGTGACTAATTTGGCTCTTTAAGTTTAATAAAAAAAATATTTCTTATATTATTTGAAACATTGAATCCATTGTATGTTATGTTAATGGTCGCGTCGGAGTGACGATGAAAGCGGTAGGGAAAGGTTTACGATCTATTTTAAACCTATGAAATATATTATTAAATTTTTGCATAACATCTAATTAAGGAAAAGTTTTATGATAAATAGTTTTATAGGCAACATTTAAAAACAGTTTTTTATCCTGATTAAAGGTCACTCTAAATAATTAATAAATTTCAATCCATTGAATTGTAAATTTTGTTTATAAAAGATCTCATCGGATCAATAAAGTTTCCTTCCGCTATCATTATACCCTTAATAAAACAAATTTTGTTAATTTAATTATTATTTTATCTTAGAATATTCGTGATATTCATATCGACGGATCAAAAACAATGTTTATGCAAAATTCTTTGAAACATTTAGAGTTGGTAAGATATCTACTATAATCTTCTTATGTCATAATAATATCGACGATATGCTGCCCCTAACCTTACTTGCAAAAGGTAAATCAATTGCGTCGTAGTAATAATTTAAAGCATAAAATTTGCCACACAAAAAGGGTATAACCGGCAAACGTTATTGCACTTTGTGATATGGCGTTTCAATTTTATTTAAGACGCGTGCTCTATATTGATGCATCTTAATTAAGAATGATTTCGAATATCACTAATGTTATAATATCATCCTAATTTTATAAATTTTTAAACAATTCAACGTTATATATTAACATTATAGTTGAATATTTCGGACAATTATTTCGACAACCATTTTCGCATACAGCAATTTTACATTGAAAATAATGAAAGCAACACGTATATATTATTAGAACGATATATTAAGGCAACAACCTTATTTCTCTTTAATATATCAAAGTACTGCATAAAACGTTTTTATTTTATTAAGATTTATGTCGGTTTGGACAAGAACATATGATTATGAACGTGATATAAGTATTTTAGAAGATTTTACCCTCATATTCAATGTTCTTCATGGATAAATTACACTGGACAACAAATAATGGTCTTGTGTAAATAACAGGGAAACGGTCAACATATTCCGATAGAGTTTTTTTGTGGTGAACACAAATATTTTTTTCGTTGTTTTTTTATACGTCAAGTTTTTTAGGTATTTTGATTCAAAGTTGCGAAATTGACCGTTTTTGATCTTTTTTGACGCTTAATAGAGCGATATTGAATAGCTAAAAAAAATCTTAAACCTCTAAGTGGTAGAACCAACTTAGGGTAAACATTCAAAAATGATTTTTTCCCCTATTGTTTTTACTTTTTCCAATATATAAAAAATGCAATTAGTCCCTTAGTGTTGTAAAAAAGACCAAACGGTTTTCGACCAGGTTATTGGCTAAGGTTTAGTCTTGGTTATTTTTCAAAAAGACCTTGGTCTGTTTTCTTAGTCGACCTTTAAGGTTTAGCCGATACTTGGAGAAAAGACCTAAAGGTTCTCAAGGTCTTTTGGCCTATTTTGTTTAGCCAACCTTTAGGTTTAGTCAGAATTTTGTTAGTAAACTAAAGGTTTTTACTTGTTATTATAAGTCGACCTTTGGTTTGGCTTAGCTCTTTTGGTGTGGGGGAAAAACAATAAATAATTTTATAAGTGACTTTAAAATTCACTTTTTAATTGTACTGATTTGATTATAACAATGGTTGGGGGTGATTTTTAATTGATACCTACCTGTAAATATAATTTCCGGAATCAATTATTTGTCAACCTAATTTAGTGACAATTGTCATAATTGTCGTTTATGAAGCAAAATAAAATGTTTTAACGAATTCATGGGTGGGGGTGTCATAAAAATGTTGCAAACTTAAAATTTAAGTTTGTCACCTTAGCTTGGTGACAATTGTCGTATTCGTCATTTGAAAAGCTAGATAAATACTTTTAACGAAAATTGGTCGGTTAGGGTGTCATAAAAATGTTACGTAATCTGTCAAATCCTAAACTTATGTTGTTTATTATAAAAAATAATCAATTGGAAATGAATAATCGTATATATAAGTTACTTATAATTAAATTCCTCGATACCCTAGCGAAATTCGTTCATATATATGTATATTTAAATTTATTTAATATTAATAATTGACAAAATATAAGTTATAAATAAAATTTAGTGAGCAGTTAGCTCACTCATTTAAATTTTATATGATGCTTATCTATAGCAAAATTAGTTCCATAGTTTTTTAAATGATTAATAAATTGTTTGTAAATTCTTCTTTATTTGAGTTTGTCTATTATAACTTTAAAGTAGTAGGAAAATATTTAGTGTTATACATACATAGATATTTTTATTAAAGATTATTCCAATCGCGCAAACAACACTTCGTTTACAGAACACGAAGAAATCTGATTTCTTTTTTTAGTAATAATATTAGAGGCTAAAAAAAATAGTATACCTACAAATGATTAATTGCTCTTTGTAACTGGCTTTCTAATGTGGAGCCAGAAAGCACCCGCACACTCACTCCCTCCCTAGCCGTACCATACCATATTTTATAAGTTATTTTCATTGTTTCGTTAAGGCACACGCACAGCACATGCAATCGCATTTTTCCCCCCTTTTAACTAGCTAATACCCACCCATATTTATGGGGCACGTAGCCAAGATAGACATATTTATAATTATAAGATTATTAAAATCTCACTCACTGAACCATTTTGAGTCACGTAAATTCACGGGCCTAGTAGCTAAATAAACTTATTTATTCCTCTCATAAAGAAAGATAGACTTTAAATGGGGGGGGGGGGGCGGGGGGTAAAAAATTAAAATAGGATCTTATAAAATTACACTATATATAATGGCTGAATGAATAAAAGTAATTTTAGCTTCTGTCTTAGGTAGCCCCATTGTTCGATTCGAATATTTCTTTTGGGGTTGTTATGACTAAAGACCTGCAAAATCGAAAATGCAAAGATTGAATATAAAAAGATAAAATGTTAGCAAACATTTTGAAATTTTTTTTTAAGTTGAAAAGTGATATTTTTATATTTTGTGTATGCTTATAAAATTTAAATGTAGTGATCGGAGAAAATAACTAATTTGCGGAAATATAAAAACAGCTTAATTATTTTTGTCTTGTATATTTAAATAACTATCAACCAATTATAAATAATTTTTCGAATCCCTTTTTAAAGATTCAATTCGGATTTTCGAATCTCACCAGGTAAATATTAGAGTCGAAATTCAGTCATAAGATTCGAATTCGATCCGAATCTAATCTCGAATCGAATATTTCCCAGAGGTGTACTTTCCACCATCTATTTTTTCTCTTTGATTTTAACTTTATGTAGGTGTCAATTTCTTTACTTTATAAAATTTCTTCTGAATATTTTCAGCTATTAGGAGTAGATTTTTTTGTTCCATACTCAATTGTTTGTCTTTGTATATTAAAATGGCGCTAAATGAATGAATCAATAACTTTTAATTAATAAATCGTTAAATCCAACAAGATTTCCATACACGGATCAATGCCATCCGGCTAGTTATAGCGCGTTTTTATATTTTTTTTTTAGTCTATGTAATTTTTTGTATACCATTTAATAAAAATATTGTTTTAAACAGAACAAAGAACTACTTAGGCTACTACTTCTAAATTATTCCGGGCCGGGCCTATATTTTATGAATTAGGCCCGGCCCGGAATTCCAAAGCTTCAAAATTTAGGGCCCGAGGCCGGCCCGGGCCTCGGGCTGCCCGTGCAGGTCTCTAGTTAGGACACAGTTATTTTCAACAAAATTGTTAATTCCAAGCAATTTATTATTTAAAAATTGACACTCTATCATAAAACTTGTTGGGGTTATAAAAAACTGATAGAAAAAAAGTTATTAACGAGCAAGATATTAAATTAAAAGGGAGATTTTAGCTTCTATTTTCTATCTTTTTTTTCTCTAGTCTCTTTTAAATTTGACAAAGCAATATAACCAACCCCTATGACTGATAAATGTTAATGTTACTGGTTGAAACCCATATATTAATTTAGAATCGTTTAAACTAAGTTATTTTTATAAATAACGAAGATAAAAAATATGAATTAAACTTAACAAGTATTATGGTACAATTATTCGATTTTACCAACGTCACTATAATAAATTGACAACTAATTTTTAAAAATACACTGTTGGAACATTTTTATGACACCCTAACCGACCAATTTTCGTTAAAAGTATTTATCTAGCTTTTAAAATGACAATTATGACAATTGTCACCAAGCTTAGGTGACAAACTTAAATTTTAAGTTTGAAACATTTTTATGACACCATACCCCACCATTTTCCGTCAAAACAATTTATTTTGCTTCATAAACGACCATTATGACAATTGTCACCAAATAAGCTTGACAAATGATTGATTCTTAAAATTATATTTTACAACTAGGTATCAATATCAAAAATCACCCTCAACCATTATTAAATCATATCAGTACAATTAAGAATCTACCCGTAACTATATCGCTTAATTTTAAATTCACTCATTAAATTATATGTTATTTTCCTACCACCCCGCCAGACCTAAGCCAAGCCAAAGGTCGACTAATAATAACAAGTAAAAACCTTTGGGGTATTTAACAAAATTATGACTAAACCTAAAGGTTGGCTAAACAAAATAGCCTAACCCTAACCTTTAAGGTCTTTTCTCCAAGTATTAGCTCAACCAAAGGTCGACTAAGAAAACAGACCAAAAGACCTCGAGGTCTTTTTGGTTTATTCGACTAAGACCAAAGGTCGGCTAAAAAAACCCAGGTCTTTTTACAACACTGGTCCCTGTGCGAAATCGCGGCATCCTTTGAGCTTCTCTCTCTCTATCTAATTGGCTTATATGCTTATATAACACTATACCCTTAGTGCATGTAAGTGATTGATGGGTGTGGTGGGTGCAAGAGTAGTGGGTTAATACGAACTATTCCTACTACTACGCCTGTCATCCTCCCTCTCTACTAGAGGAATAGCTCGTATTACGCCACTACTTTTACACACCCCCACATCATCCATCAATCACTCACATGCACCAAGAGTATAGTGTTATAAGCCCAATTAAACAGAGAGGGAGGGAGGGGGGCTCAAAGGATGCCTCTATCATAGGGACTAATTGAATATTCGATATATTGGAAAAAGTAAAAACAATAGGAAAAAAAAATCATTTTGCAATGTTTTACCCTAAGTTGGTTCTACCGCTTAGAGGTTTAAATTTTTTTAAGCCATTCAATATCGCTCTATTGAGCATCGAAAAGGGTCAAAAACGGTCATTTTCGCAACTTTGAATCCAAATATCTAATAGGTAAAAAATGAAAAACATATTCGTGTTCACCACAAAAAACTCTATCGGAATATGTTGACCATTTCCCGGTTATTTTTTTTGTAGACCAGTGTTATCGAAAATTGTCGAGGGTGTTAAAAACAAATTATAATTATTATAATATTTCGTTTTCATAGAAAACATCATCAGATGAGTAAAAAAAATTGAATAAAATAGAATATAAACTAAATAGTATGTTCTTTTGGTAGTGATAAATTTTTGTGTAACTAAGGGCAGAGGGGTATCCTTCCCATATTTTCATTCAGAGTGGGGTTAAGTCTTCTAATAAAGAAGGACTCTAACGTCTTCCTTTCAAAATAGGATTTTGTAAAAAGTAGAATTAATTATTTAAGTTTTGAGGTATTATTTTCCTTTAAAATGTGGTTAGATACTCCTGTTGGTACCACGTTGGGGCGATATAAAGCCGCCAAGTGTTCTTTAAGCCTAACTCTTAAGTCTCTTTGAAAGGAAGACGTTAGAGTCCTTCTTTATTAGAAGACTTGACCCCACTCTAAATGAAGATATGGAAAGGGTACCCCTCTGCCCTTAGTTACACAAAAATTTATCACTACCAAAAGAACATACTATTTTGTTTATATTCTATTTAGTTTAAATTTATTTTACTCATCTGATGATGTTTTCTATAGAAACGAAATATTATAATAATTATAATTTGTTTAACATCCTCGACAATTTATCCATGATGATATAAGTATGTTAGCTATTAATACTTTACCTCCACTAATTGTGTTTAGGAGAATATCAAAGGGAACTGATAATTAACCCATATAAAAACAGCAACGTAGAGTCTCTATATAATGGAAAATATATATATATAATTTTAGAATCAAGGATTTCATACTGGGCCTTGGTTTAGCATATGAACTGATCTTTTTGCATGGTATATATTTTTCATTTTTATATTCATTTTATTGCTAATTTAACATAGAAATCCTCGACGGTGAAAATGTAAGTGTATAAATAGTAATGCTTCAAGACAATTTTAGAAATCAACAAATTTCGAAATAAACCCAATAGAAATAACTATATTGCATAAGGCGCTAATGTTGCATTTTGAAGTAATTGTTTATGTATTTACTACAGGTTTAAGGTTTTAAAAAAAAATTATCAAGGCGATATAAATAGCGCACATTTCGTGGACTATATGCAAGAGCAAATAAAAATTGTGCATAAAGTAAGATAATGGTTATATTAATTGCATATGGGCTCGCTTTTGGTTGTATTGTCGTGTCCAACTTGTAATTTTTGCATAATTGCCGTGGAAACTTTTAAGAGTTTTTAATGATTGCATCTGTAAAAGACTTTTATTTTGCTTTCACAATTACACTAGCTTATGACCGCTGGTTGGCTTTAATTTTTTGACCTCGAACGAGCCAAAATTCCATTATTGTTTATAGGCTCGACTGATTAATTTTATACTAAAATTTAGTAATATATAATTTAATATATTTTGTAGGTATTTAGTGAAATAGGATATAACAAATGGATGGGAGAAACCATTTTTGGCGAAACGTTTACCAAGTATATATCGTTTAAACGATGAATGTTTTGCTACTATAGTGATAAGCATTTCGTGTCTCACCACAACTGAAACTGATCTTTAATTCTTAGACCCTATTATAATTTTATAACTGATATAAAATTTTATTTTTAAATACAAATTTTATTAAGAACATACAATTCTTCCCATTAAATTATCTTTTATTAATATAAATACATTTCTAAGCGTATTGGCAGAGAGTTTACCGGCCAAAGCTGCCTTTGGATGTAAATTCAATTCATCAAACTTTATTTTTAGTGATATTTGATATATATATATATAAAGTTTGTTTATTTATAAAGTTTGTTTATTTTCAATTCTAAACTTTTTTTGCTGTATTACCATACGTTATAATGTTCATTTTAGTTTAATAAATAAATTAGCATCCACAAAATTTGACTTACACTCTATTGGTTTAAAGGTTTGCTCAAATATTTTAATAATATCTGTAAAATCAGTGTTGATATTAAAGTTGTTAAATTGCTAACTTTCTTCAACTCCAGCTACCATCTGCTCTGGTTTATGCTCGTCCCTCGAGCATTTTTATATGCTACTGTTCTGCCGTGCACCGAACAGCGAGCACATATTGTGCTAACGCGCATATTAAGCAACTCAGTGTGCGTGCTCGCGTCTTGAGTTTGAAGAAAATTAGCAATTTAACAACTCTAGTTGATACCTTGCTTTAAAACTACAACGTGTTAAACATGTGGGTCATTTCAACACTAGGTAACATGCGAGTAGGGATGCATAACTAGGGTTATAAGATATTAAAGCCTGATATTTAGGACAAAGAGAATGTCATATATGTGCATTAGTGTTGTAAAAACGGCTGGGTTTTGTTTAATCGACCTTTGGTTTTACTAAGGCTGACGGTCGCTTATGGTCTGTTTTTTAAATTTCGACTAAGCCTAAAGGTCGATTAAGGAATATAGAGCAAAAACTTTTGGTCTGTTATGTTAAGTCAACAAATATCAAATACCAAACAAAACCGAGGGGTTTACGACACTAATGTGGATAAATAAATAAGACTCATAAGATTCAGAAAAAAAATAATTTATTGACATCCCAGTCCCAAAAAAATCACCTCAAAGTTCTTGTTTAGACCTAAAAAGATTTGAACGAGATGCTGATACAAACATATTTTGTCGATTCTAATGACAACAACTTTAGTTTTATTCAAAACTTTATTTATATAGATACAATTTTATTTATTATCATTATTTTTATAAAACATTACATATTTTGTGAAGGTGAGATAAATAAATTAGGAAGTTAAGAATTGTAAATATTCGGAAAACATTCCGCTATTGTTAATGAATTACATTTACGGAAAGTTATGCCAATTTTCTTTTGTATAAAAACGATTCGCGATTATCATGGGATAGTAAAGAAATTTGTTTTCCTATTTTTTTGTAAATAATTTGTAAGGGGGCCAAAGGTTGTTAGAATGGTTGTCGCAATGGGCCAAAGAATTATAGTAGTATCGTTATTTTCAGAGTATTTTGAAATTTTCAGAGTCTTGAAGACATGGGATTTTGTTGTGATTAGATAGGACAAATACGTTATTGCATGCATAGTCCCATGCTAAACTGACTCCTTCCCAAGCCCCTATAGTTTGGCCATCGGGTCTTACAAAGAATTTCCTTTAAAAAAAAGGAAATTTGGAACTAAACAAGTTCATTTTTGAGATAAGAATAATGAATTGAACGTACCTTTTTTAAGAACTTCTACAATTTTAAGTGTCTTCTAACAAATTCATAGAAAAACGCTGAATAGAAATGCGCCACATTTTTTTTGAAATATTTACGTTTTAAACGTATTTATGAATTATAAAATTAATTTAAACCCAAAAAACTTAACATGGTTACAAAAGTGCCATTTTGACAAGATGCCATAAAAAACTAACAATAATTATCATTTTTAATATAATCATAATCAATATTAACTTAAAAAATTGTCATATCAACGAAAAATTACCCTAACATCTATATGCCACAAGTAATATGAATTAAATAGAATAAAAAACAATTTAAGTGACGGATATGATATGAAAAGGCGCAATATTATGGCTCGGCTTTTGACAATGCTCTTGTTTTTACAAAGTATATAAAGACGTGGGGCTGCAACTTATATTTTATTACAAATTAAGTGTATTTGTATATACTATATGCATAGTAATTAAAATAGTTGAACACGATTTAAACGTTTTTAAGTAGCGAAGGAGCAGAGTAACTAATAAGCCAAATTTAATAAAACAAAATTATACCAAATTAGTATTTGCAAATTATTAACGTTTGAAAACGTCATTATCGCTTTTTTAGCAACTTGACAGCAAATATTTCAAAAACTTGATGTATAGGCAAAAACTAAAAATATATTTGTGTTCACCGCGAAATACTCGACGAGAATTTGTAAACAGTTTGCCGGTCAATTTCTCTTGTTTGACCGAGTTATTGTAGTATGAAATAGTGTTAAAATAAGCTAGTTAGTATATTTTATTATTTTAAATCCTAGTAAATATATAAATTGTAGAGAGGTAATTATTTAGTCACTTACTATTTTTGTATCCCTTCGTAAGGTGTATTGAATAATATTCCCAGTCTTAACATAAATTGCTATAAAGGTTTTTTATATTTTGGTTATCAAACTAACTAGAGCATATAACAGTGATTATGATCTGAACTTACGGACGAAAATATTAAAGAAAAATCGTATCCGCGTACTAAAACCTTCTTAAATGAGAAACCCTCATCAAATATTAAAAACCAACCGCTGCACCCTAATTATAATTATTGTCAAACAAGAATTTAGGCATTTAAAATTATATAACAGACAAAATTTTTAAATTAAAAATTATTGAAAAAATAAATGCTTATCTCCCATTTGTAAATATATTTACTTTACATAACAAACGCTAACAGGCACGTAGTTAAGGGGGAAAAGCGGGACTTCCCCCCCCCCCCCTTGGCCAAAATTTGGAAATTTTTTTGATTAATAACTAATTTAAATGAGTTAGATATTATAGTTTAATTGCAAAAAAAATTATAGACACTTACAAAAACCTGGGTACATCTAATATATAAAACTCACGTGTCACGGTGTTTGTAGTTTAACTCCTCCGAAACTTGACCGATTTTTACATAAATTCTGCGAAAATTTGGTAGGTCTGGAATAGGTTTTAAACTTTTTTTGAACATTATTTTATACAATTTATAAATTATTATGAACATATATCTATAGAAGAAGGCTTAAAGAGTCAATAAGTCTGAATCGGATATTTAATAAAGATATAGTCGCGCCATTTGAAGAAGATTTTATTAATTGTGCAGAAATTTAAGGTATATTTTACATAAAATAAATACATTGTATATATGTCTTCCATAAAATCGTTTAGGGTGAGGCAATACGAATTATTTGAATAAAACCCTAGCCATCCTATTATCGCCCTCTTTGCCCAAACAAATTGTTAAGTTTGTTGTTGACACACCATATTTATTTCTTCTCAATGCAGTTAATGTATTTATTAGCTGAGCCAATGAAATATTATAATTCATTTTGTTGAGATTATGCATAATAGATTTAGGCTTGAGGCCTAAATCAAACAGTTTTTTTATCTCATCTTGTTTACTATAGTACTATGGCTTTGGAAATCACTAGGTTCTGTTTGCTCATTATCTTCACCTGTATCTACAGAAACAGCTTGTTCCTTTTACGTTTTGACACTTAATAAATTGTCAATCATAGGCATCTTCATGACGTCATACATGGATACTGTAAAATGCAACAATGTAAATAATCTTTCATATTTAAAAAAGGCTGAAGTATTCTATTTATTAACATATCAGCTATAATATTGTTCCCCGCACGTTGCTGGATGTATTCGAATGAGTGGTAAATGCGAGGATTAGCACGTGCTCATATTTTGATTTATTTCATCCACAAATTACGTCCTGAAGACATCGATAGTTATATTTATGCAGAAATTCCAAATCGATCTATTGATAAATTGTTGTTGATATTGTTACTACAAACATTATTCATGGCCCATGTAAATATTTTAATCGATCATCGCCTTGCATGTTAAATGGAAAATGTAAAAAGCGTTTTTCTAAAGATTTCACCAACGATACGGTCACACATGTTGACGGATATCTAATATATCGTCGAAGAAGTACCCAAAATGGCGGACAATCATTTACTAAAACTATCAGTAACGCAAATAGTGATGCGAAAAACCCAAAAAATCTCCATCTCGTCTCGTCTCGAAAAGACGAGAATTTCTACCTCGAGACGCGACGAGACTAGATTTTATAAGCGTGATCTTGGCTTGATTATTTTGTTAATTAAGAATTTTTTATGAAATTTATATTTAGGATATTAAATGCAAATTAATGTGATTTTGAAACTTTTGATATTAAATTATTTAGACACCTAATTATCCGCCTCACGCATATTTTAAATTTTTAATATAATCTTATTAAATAGACAACATAGTATTAAAAGCCCTTAGGGTATATGAACAATTAATTATGTATTTATTACTTATTTGTGAAGAATTATTATATAATATAAAAATTTTAGACCTATAATGAGATTATGCGCAACAAATTTATAATCCAACTCAAAAAAGAGCAAGCTGTTCAAACATTTTACAGTATCCAAGGATTAATCAAATAAAATGGGGAAGTGTAAATTGTGCTTTAAAGCAGTAAAAGTGACTGATAGCAATACTTCAGGTCTTCGACGACATCTTAAACGTTACCATCATATGTATTATTATAACCTTTAACATACTCAAGTTAATAAGGAATTATACTGCCCAAAAACATTTTTTCAGCCAACCTAGATGCTTCAGAAAATCTAAGCATTTAACAGTTATTATATATTAAACATATTCTTTAAAAATGACAAAATAATTGTATATATTATATAATTAGTTGATTAAAAAATATAATTATCCCAATCTAGCAGCAATGGCTAGAGATTTTCTGAGCACTCAGGTGACCTCGGTGCCTGCCGAAAGATTGTTTTCGAAGGCGTCTCTGATTGGTATGCCTAAACTCATGGCGCACCTCAACAATTTTCAACCTAACGCATTCATAACATTTTACGTCAAAATGTAGGCTTGGCAGATGCATTCCAATTCACCAAATTTTTCGCAAAATGCTGAAATTTATCAATTTAAATATATGAACATAAGCTTTATTAGTATACGTAATTATTTTATGCGAAAATAATAAATGGATTAAGTAAATATTGTATATAATGGGATGTCACATTTACTGATGGGAAAACCCGGGGTTTTATAAACCTAAGCCTGAGGTTTTAGGTTTAGCCTGGGTTTTGCATCCACCTAAGGATTCCCCAAAATCCCAAAGTAAAATTTTGGGCTAGATTCAAACTCTAGCCCAAAACCTTAGGTCGAAACGAATCCCAAAACCCAGGCCTAAGGTTGGGTCAGGTCACCTGGGGTTTCCATACATAAGGTATAGTTTTTATATCCAAATATTTTGACTGAAGTACAGTCACTAAGCAATTTTTTCATTAAATCATTAATTATCATTTGTTTTTATATAAAAAAGAAACTAAAAAATATAGTATCCTAATATCAATATAGCAATTAATAATATCAAATCAATACTCCACTATATTGTAATAATAAATGTAAATGTATTATTTTGGTTAGCGCCATCTTTAAACGATTTTAATTTAGATGAACACATTATATCCCTGACGCATTGCCCTTTATATATTAGTTACTGTGTGTGGTGTGTGTAATAGTAGCACAGCACCATATAACTCCCCCCCTTCTCTTTCCATTTTTACACAACCCAGCTTATAATGAGAGCATGGGGATACCCTTGCTCCAAAATATTCACACCGAAATAGTAAGGCTAAATATTTAGTCGTCTTGCTCCAACCCTGCTCTACCCCGGGCCGTGTCTGTTCCACCCCGCTCCAACCCCACATCACCTAAATATTATTTTGTATAGGAGGCGATGCGCTACTATGCTATGATGCATATGCAGAAGTTAAGAGAGGGAGGGAGGGGTAGGGGATAGTGCGTGCTGCTACATGCTATGCAGTAGTTAAGAGAAGGAGGGACAGTTAGGGGATAGTGATTATTAATAAATATGGTGCGTGCTTGCTGTGCACCCATTTTAATTTTTAACGATAATAGTGGTGTTACACCACTATTAGTAAAAATGGATGCGTAAAAGTTGAAAAAAAAAAAAAATGTTTTAAGGGCCAAAGTGTAAATCGAAATTTTTTTTCTTTATTATAATTATAGGCTAAATACCGTCTGCTGGCTACTGACCTATGGAAAAAATGACCATTGGCCAAAGTGTTAATTGAAAGCTTTTTTTTATATTTTACCCTAATATAATTACAGACTTTTGGCCGTCTGCTGGCTACTGACCTATAGAAAAAATGACCATTGGCTAAAGTTGGATTGGACAATTTTTTTTTTAATATTTGGCCCTTATGTATTTATACGATTTTTAACGGTCTGCTGACTGCCGACCAATAGAAAAAAATGACCATTGGCCAAAGTGTTAATTAAAAAGTTTTTTTTTTATTTTGTCCCGTATATAATTACAGACTTTTGGCCGTCTCCTAGCTACTGACCAATGAAAAAAATGACCACTGGCTAAAGCTTAATTGGAAAATTTTTTCGGTTACTTTAATATTTGACCCTTATGTATTTATACGATTTTTGACCGTCTGCTGGCTGACCCATAGAAATAAATGACCATGGGCCAAAGTGCGGATCGAAATTTTCTTCTATATTTTGCCCTTATATAATTATAGACTATGTTGTAGGTGTGAAATTATTTGCATAAAAAATATACCAATGGTTCTGTTGTAGGTATGATTTAGTTAATGTTTACAAACTAATGAAGGCGCTTACGCACATGAGATAGCGTGCTAACTAAAATTAAAAGTAAACGAATATGCTAATGGCAGTCTCAAGTTAGTGGAGACGTGCAGTATATCCAACTGTCTGGAAGCATTCTCCATTCAAATGAGAGGCGCTTCGACAGGGTTTTAAATAGCGAGATGTTGACCACGAAAGATCAGTTATTTTATTCAGTTATTTTATTTAGTTATTTTGTTTAGTTATTTTTTAGTCCTGCAGGAGGAGGTTGTTAGTTTTTTAATCAGGACACGTTTAGTCCTGCGGGTGGGGAGATGTTTATTTCTCATTGTAGACACGTGGTTCCAGCGGCAATAATCCATCAAGAGCCAGACCAGATACCTGCCCTTCTCCCTTACTACGATTATCAACCACAAGCTTAACATCCCGCAATTAAATACCTCCGATTACACTTAGTTGACACTCATCCTACCGGACCGATCCCACGACGATCTCTCAAGGCCATCATCCTAACACTTACATATTCACTTACATTTATTGATTGACTGGAAAAACATTATTCAATTGATTGATCGTGATTTGTCGTTATTACGCTTGTTGTACTTATTGATTGGCTGAAAATAAGATTACGAGTTGCTTGACATATTAATTGGTAGCACGAGGAGAAAGAAACCCACGAGCGGACGCCAACAACAAGCCGAAGAACCGTCATAGCACGAGATTCGTGACGTTAGACGTTCGAAGTGTATACAAAAGAAAAGGAAAGAAGGACCACGTTGTCTCAACTGGGTTAGTACAATTGTAGCACGACGAGGAGAACCCCCGAAGGACAAACGAATTTAATAGGACGAGCAAAAGTAATCCGAAGAACCGTCAGAGGTATAATTTGTTTTTGATGGAAAAATCTTCGTTAATCTTAATTATTTTAATTTTTGTAGTGTCACTTGATAATTAGAATATTTTTGAGGTTAAATTAATGATTTTTACGTTGTATTTTCAATTAGTCTGCTATATTTTACATATTATTGATATATTCTCCTGCTATATTGTACATATTATTAATATATTCTTGCGTAATATTTTGCTTTATTGATTTTTCATTTTAAATAAAAAATGGACGCGATAATTTAACTCATTTGATTGTGGGTTATATTTTTGCCAAAAGAGGCGTTTTAATTTTTTTTAATGTAATTTTTATCGACAAGTCGTTTGTCTTATCATTAATGATCTTGGTCTTTTGAGTATAGATTACCTCCTGTAGAGGGACTTTAATTAAATTGTGGGTGTCAACGCTATAAATTTAT
The DNA here is from genome assembly GCA_964036665.1 of Gordius sp. MW1. Classification (NCBI taxonomy): domain Eukaryota; kingdom Metazoa; phylum Nematomorpha; class Gordioida; order Gordea; family Gordiidae; genus Gordius; species Gordius sp. MW1. The sequence goes on along the minus strand of OZ038529.1, from coordinate 24,553,350 downwards.
TTTCTTCATTTTTGTTCGATCACTTATCGAATTTTTATTATCATGTTTGGGCCGAAGGCTTCATGTAATTTTATTAATTTTGGCCACAAGTGAAAAGATGTTTTCTCATGGTTTTAGCACAGATAATAATTGTATATTTTTGGTAACTAAAATCGCTTATGCAAATGAGTAGGGTGAATAATTTTTAAGTAACACAGCTCATTATAGACAATATATAGGCGGCAGGGTAGCAACGTTCTAACGGTATGCAAAATAATAATGATAATTTTGTTGTCAGGGGCACGCAGGAAAATTCTCTAGATCCTGGCCCCCGTAACTTTAATTAACGCTCATTTATGGTTTTTCACAAACTCCGGTGGTTTATTTAAATATTGAAGGTAAGCAAATAAATTTTTTGGTAGATTCTGGGGTCTCAATTTATGTTATAAGTAAATGTAATTTTGTTAAAATTATGGCCTTTTAAAAGCATAAATAAATAAAAGGCATGTTTTAGTAGAACAATTAGACGGTTCGAAGATTAAACTTGTCGGGAATACTAAAGTTCGAGTATGTGCAAACGAGGAAGTTTTAGAATTAAAGTAATTCGTTATCGATGAGAAATTAGATAATATTATGGGTCCTATGGTTAATTGGCGGGACATTGGTAAAAACTAGTGGTAGAAATATGAAAATCAATTGTTCAATTAATAATGCTGATGGCCATGCAACACCCGGTTTCAAGGTAGCATCTATGCATAAATCCTTGGTTGTTATTAATGAGGCAATGGACTCTGTTAATGAGCCAACCTCGGTGTTAGGGGCAAGGGTTTTCGATAATAAGCCTACGACCCCTGTTGGGTTGATTGTGATGGTCAGTACGTCGGGAGACTGTGGCATTAGAACATTGATAGAATTAACGTGGAATATAGTTGATTTTTTCGTGAGAAACTAGGTTGATGAATGATAAGGTTTTGTCGATAAGGGTTCACTCAGATGCAAGTCCTCGTTTTTGCCTACCTGTCTAATACCTTTTATTTGGGTTGATAAGGTCAATGACATTATAAATGTTTGATAGATTTTTAATAACCCCTAATTAGAATCGAAATAATGTTAGCTGATTTAAAAGGTTCTAAAATCTTTTCAAAGATAGATCTTAGGAAGGCTTACTTTTCACTTACGTGTAGACGATAAGACATCTAATATTTTAACAAAAGACACCGATAGAGGCGTGGTACGGAGTTCCTGCAGCAGCTTTACCTTGGCCCTAAATGGGAGGTGCAGGAAAAGGTAAAAGGGGAAGGTGTTGCAGTTGTGAAATTAAAGATATACCAATGGTTCTGTTGTAGGTATGATTTAGTTAATGTTTACAAACTAATGAAGGCGCTTAAGCAAATGAGATAGCGTGCTAACTAAAATTAGAAGTAAACGAATATGCTAATGGCAGTCTCAAGTTAGTGGATACGTGCAGTATATCCAACTGTCTGGAAGCATTCTCCATTCAAATGAGAGGCGCTTCGACAGGGTTTTAAATAGCGAGATGTTGACCACGAAAGATCAGTTATTTTATTTAGTTATTTTGTTTAGTTATTTTTTAGTCCTGCAGGAGGAGGTTGTTAGTTTTTTAATCAGGACACGTTTAGTCCTGCGGGTGGGGAGATGTTTATTTCTCATTGTAGACACGATTCCAGCGGCAATAATCCATAAAGGCCAGACCAGATACCTGCCCTTCTCCCTTACTACGATTATCAACCACAAGCTTAACATCCCGCAATTAAATACCTCCGATTACACTTAGTTGACACTCATCCTACCGGACCGATTCCACGACGATCTCTCAAGGCCATCATCCTAACACTTACATATTCCCTTACATTTATTGATTGACTGGAAAAACATTATTCAATTGATTGATCGTGATTTGTCGTTATTACGCTTGTTGTACTTATTGATTGGCTGAAAATAAAGATTACGAGTTGCTTGACATATTAGACTGACTATTTGGTCATCTTCTGGCTGCTGGCCAATAGAAAAGTTGACCACTGGCCAAAGTGTGAATCGAAATTATTTATCTATATTTTGTCCTTATATAATTTCTTTACTTCGTCTCACCGCACCCCACACCTCTTACAAGGATATAGTTTTACAAATTGGTTTGCCCCGTCACTTTTTGCTTTCTAAAACCAATATCCACTAACCTAAGGCCGCGTTCGTGATGACGCGCGAAGCGAAAAAAAGCGAAGTGAATTTTTGTGCTAAATTATCAAACTTTTCATTATTTTTCTTAATCTTGTATATAAAAACGAACTATGTATGTGTGTATGCCGCCACCAATTTTGGAAAACTACCAGACCGATTTGGCTCAAAATTTCACAGTTTATTCCTGACACTCCGAAGCATGTTTTAAGATTTGTTCGAGCCCCAGTAGTTTTCGAGTTTGTTTTATAAGTTTTGACGTTTAATAAACTGCTAATCAAACGCAACCTCATGATGTACTGTGTATCTATCGTTTGTAGTGTGATAAATGTAGGCATGTGCTGCGGAAAATGGAAACTTTTAACGATTTGAAACATTAAATCATAGTCATTTTTTTGCTTATTTTTTACGTCAATTATTATTACTATAGGACGGTCGTGTCCCCTCCTGCGTGGCTAAATAAATTAAAAAATCTAATTTTGTCATTTTTTGCGCGTTAAATAAGGAGAAAAATGAAAATACTTTTAAAAAAATGCCAATAAATGTTAATATATCTCAGTTCTTCGGACATTATTAAGTTCAGAATTAAAAGTTTTATTCAGAAACAAATGATTATAATTATGATATTGATTCTTAATTACAAAAAATTACAAAAAAATTGCCAAAGATTTTTCCCTTGGGGGGGGGGGCATGGGGCCAGGTTTTCTCTCTTGGGTGGGCCTTGGACCCTCTTTAACTATTTGTTTAAAATTTTTTGCATAATAAACACTTACCTATTATATTTGATATATTCTTAATCTATTGAAATTTATCTATAAGATGATATATATTCATTCTGCTAACACACCCGGGTAAATGGCAAAACAACGTTTGCCGGGTTCATCTAGTATCTTATATTCATCGTGAATTTTATCATATATCACGAAAATTACAATTGTAGATATGAGGTGTTCATTATTTTCGCCCGCGGCAAAAAGCGAACGAAAATAGTTTTTTAACCATTGCACGAATTACAAAATGATTTAAATCTTATTTTTTGTTCGGTTTTTGCCGTGGGCGAAAATAATCGTCTGCGGTTTTACTATGAACACCTCATATATACAATTGTTATTTTCGTGATATATGATGTAGTGTAGTGTCATTCAGGATTTGATTATACGCGTAGCCATTTGAATACACCTTAGTTTACACCGTACTTAGTATCGCTTATTTGATTGCTACTTTTATATATGTCCTTCGCTATGTGTATATAAAGCCCTATCTACCTAATAAAAGAGTCTCTCTGTCTCTTGATGTAGTCTCTGGTTTAGGATCTGAGTTTAGTGTTATAACCCCGGCCACTTCATCACATTTGGCGACGAGAAAAACACTTCCACACCTAATATATTCTGTTATTATTCTAGAAATTATCAATTAAGATGACGGAGAAGAAGCCGGACATTGGGTCAAAATCCGAATTAGATTCTGGATATTCTCTTGATTGGGTTAGAGATATACCACCTTATGATTCAACAAAAAATATCGATGATTATCTTTATCTTCTAGAATTACTTTTTCGCCTTAGAAATATTACGGGAGATTTTAGAAAAATAGTTTTATTGTCGTATATAGGAAGTTTACACCTGAGTAAAATTAGATGTCAAATATATCCTAAGGATGTTGATAGTGTTACTTATGAGGAAATAAAGGAATCTTTGATAAGAATATATTCAGATAAAAACTCAATTTACCATTACAGAGAAATATTATTTAAATCGGAGAACTAGCGAGAGCATAATAGATTTCTCAATAAAACTTAAAATTATTAAAAACCGGTGCAAATAATTTACCAACTGACGAAATTTTACGTGATATATTTATCCTTGGGGTCAAATTACCTAGATTAAATATTGAATTAATGGCCAAATACCCCTCAGGTAACATAACGTTTGACGAAACGGTAAATTTAGCGCTGGCTCATTCATCAATTGAAGGTGAAACGTCCAACGAATTGGATATAAATAAATTACGACGGGATAAAACATTCGGGAATTGGAATAATAATTTTTCTAAAACGTTCCTAATTTTAGCACTTTTAGGAATAGAAAAGTCGTATGTTATAGGTGTGGAAGAGCAAATAATCTGGCCCGAGACTGCTGGTCGAAACCTCCTGTTCCGCCAAGAAACATATCCGCTCTCAAAAATAAAGATGAGATAACGAAAGCGGAGATTGATGTTTTGATCAATGAGAGACCCTATACATTTCATTTCGATACGGGTGCCGCTTGCACAGTTATAGATGAACCAACGTGGCGTAGCATAGGTAAGCCACCACTAACACCGGGTTGTGAGATATATGGTTATGGCAAAACCAAAATTCAAACTTTGGGGAAATGCAGTGCCAAGGTAGAAGTTAACAATAAATGTAAAGGAAATTTGATTTTCGGTATACCTCCATCATAAAAATTAATTTATCACTTCCATCAATCATTAAATTAAACGTTATTTCCGATGAGAAAATTTTAACTGAAGAAGATATTTGCAAACAATTTCCAACGGGTTTTATTCAGAAATTGGGTAAAGTAAAAGATCTTAAAGTTGTTATTGAGGTAGAAAAAACAGCACGTCCGCTAAGTTTCACCGCAAGACGCGTATCATTTCACATGCGTCAACGAAAAAGAATTGAAACGTTGTGAAGGGGTTATTAGAAAAATCGATCCAACTACAACTCCAATCAAATGGGCAACACCTACAATTAACATAAGGAAGAAATTCGGTGACGTCCGTATATGTGGTGATTTCAGAGTGACGTTAAATAAGAATCTATCAAAGGATAACGATCTTTTTCCAACGTTCAAGGACGTCGCAAGTGAAATATCGGGTGGTAAAATATTTTCGATCATTGACCTAAGAGATGCATTTTTGCAATTAAAAGTTTCGGAGGAAAGTTCAAAATTGTTAAACATAGCCACACATATAGAGTATTTTCATATTTAAGGCTTCCTTTAGGTTTAACAACAGCGCCAATAATTTTTCACCGTTACATGAGAAACTTGCTCAAAGGCTTAAAAGGCGTAAGTGTTTTTATGGATGATATTTTAATAAGTGGAAAATACAAGGAAGACCATAATAAAAATTTACTAGAAACACTAAATTTAATTAAAAATGCCGGATTAACAACGTCCCTAAACAAATTACAATTGTTCAAAAAATCTGTTATATTTTTAGGCCATACGATAGATGCAAATGGCATTCACCCTAGTGAAGATAAGGTGGAGGCAATTAAAAATTTTAAGAACCAACTAATCGCAAAGAATTAAAATCATTCTTTGGTCTAATTAACTACCTTGAAAGTTTTATTCCAAATTTGCAATCTAAAAGTTCAGTTTTGTATAAATTAACATCTACTAAAGTCAAATGGAATTGGACTATAACAGAAAAACAGGCATTTAACAATATAAAAACTTAATCTCAACAGATAAAACAATAATTCCATATCAAAATAATACACCTATCATGCGACGCTTCCAAAACAGGTTTAGGAGCAGTTATCTCACATAAATTTTTTAACGGACATGAAAGACCGATTGCTTTCGCCTCTCGGGCACTTAGTCCAGCTGAACGTAATTATTCGGTTATTGACCGAGAAGCTGCCGCAATCATGTTTGCTATATAAAAATTTCACGAATACATTTACGGTAGGAAATTTACATTAATTACAGACCACCGCCCCTTGGAAAGGATTTTTGGTCCTAATAGGGATTTGTGTAAAGAACAAATAATCGCTTAGTCAGATGGGCGACAAAACTTATGCACTATAATTTTGATATTAAATATATGCCGGGATCATCGAATAAATGTGCCGACGCATTATCAAGATTAATTCCAGTTTCAAATTATTCTGATCCTGAAGAGGATCTTGAAGATAAATTAATTAAATTAAATCTAATTGATGACTTAACAATTAATAGAAAAACTTTGATTAACGAAACTTTAAAAGACGATATTTTAAAAGAAGTTATTAAATTATTTAAAAAATTGGCAAGGAGATATTTCTAATGTTAAAGTTAAAAAATACTTTGATTTAAAGAATTATATATCATTTGAAGATAACCTACTATATTTCAATGATAGAATTATTATTCCTTCTGGTTTAAAGTTGCAAGTTTCAAAAATACTACATAATGGGCACCCTGGGATTGAAGAGATGAAATCTTCAGGGAGATACTATGTATTTTGGACCAACATAAACAATGATATAGATCAATATGTAAATGGTTGTAATAATTGCCAAGAAGGTAGGCCTTTAACGAAAGAAGTACCAATGTCCAGCTGGAATATTCCCAACAAACCATGGGAAAGGATTCACATTGATTTGGCGGGGCCAATATCAAATAATTATTGGCTGGTTTGCATTGATGCCCTCACTAAATGGCCTGAAGTTATGGTTATAAAACAAATCAACACATCTAACATTATTTATAATCTACTAGTTTTATTACAGATTTGGGCTTCCTCGTTATATAGTAAGTGACAATGGTCCTCGATTCACATCAGATGAATTTACAACTTCCTGCAAAAGTAATGGAATTCGACATTTTCGGGGAGCACCGTACCACCCTAGAACGAACGGTCTAGCAGAAAGATATATAAGGACCATAAAGAGCAAATTTTTTGCGGAGACAAGGCCTAAACGATTGTGAAAATTTATTACAAGTTTTATTTAATATGCGAACGACGGTAAATACCATCACTGGCATTAGTCCGGGGGAAGGTATGTTCAATAGAAGACTTCGAACAACTCTTGACCAATTAAAATGGACACGGAAGGAGAAAATCAGTGATTTCGTTTGGAAACAAAAGTATTACAGGAACCGGGGCCTTACCGTGATTTGGCTCCAAATCAAAAAGTTTGGGTAAAAAATGACAGATCTCCAGGTTGGAGAGAAGGTCAAGTCCTTACGAAAAACAGTTACTTGACCTACGTACAACTGGGTGAGAAAACTCAAGTAAAACACACCGACCATATGAGAGTAGAACGACCAGATCCAGCAGCGATTTCAGAAGATAACATACTTCCCTATAAAAGAGTATCGGTGCCAACTATCAGATACTCAAGGTTTCGCTTAAAGGGTGGAGTAGTGTAGTGTAATGTCATTCAAGGTTGCATTTTGAATACACGCGTTTTTCCTATACTTGAGCGCGGTCACAGACATTTGATTATACGGGTAGCCATTTGAATACACCTTAGTTTACACCGTCCTTAGTATCGCTTAATTGATTGCTACTTTTATATATGTCCTTCGCTATGTGTATATAAAGCCCTATCTACCTAAAAAAAAGAGTCTCTCTGTCTCTTGATGTAGTCTCTGGTTTAGGATCTGAGTTTAGTGTTAATCACATATGATAAAATTCACGATGAATATAAGATATTAAGAAAAATAATGAAAAGTTTGATAAATTAGCTCAAAACTTCATTTCGCTTCGCGCGTCATCACGAACGCGGAGTAACCCTAAATATAGCGCAAATTTTCGCCTTCATTTCACCGTCGCAACTAATATTCGCACCATAATCCATTCTTTTACTCGCTAGATTAGGAAAAATGTTACTATTTCATTGTTGCCTTTATTGTTTATACTATACATATGCGCATGATTTAAATAGAGTCTATACTCATCATTCAAATTATGGGTCGCTTCTCCAAAATTGTACTATGCACCTTCTATGCTGCTAACAAGCACTTTACATATTAATTGCTTTTCTGGGCTAGCTAGGGTTTATTCAACCAAATTACGATGTTAATTGCTTGCAATTTAGGCCTCAAATTGTGTTGTCCGTCAGTCCATCCTGTCCTGTATAACTTGTAATTTTATAATAATTGCCGGGGAAACTTGTAGTGGTATTTAGGCTGTGTGTGAACTTAGGCTTTTGTAATAAAATTTTTATTTAGATTTCGCATATAGACAAGGTAATGACTGTTTGTTCACTTTAATTTATTTGACCTCGTCCAAGCCCAAATTTTATTTTTATTTTGGGCCCGACTGATTGCCTTTATATATATCATTTGGCAACTTGTCAAGGTTGTTGCATTATAACGGATAATTGCGAAACTGACTAAGTAATTCTCTGCAAATTAATGAGACCGTTGCTTATTCTACTTTTTGACCCCGGCCAAAGGCCAAAATTCTGGTTAATTGCTATTTATATTTTCTGCTTGTGAATATCTTTTGTCAATTTGTCTAAATTGTTGCTTTATAATGGATGATTTCGGAAATGCCTAAATTTTAAAATAAAATATAAAAGCATAGACTAAATAAACTGCTCATTCCCTTAAAAAAATGCCAGTCATTTTTAACTACTACAACGAGAGAGTCTATTCTAACGTTATAATGGTAATCTATATATACCCTTTATTTATTTAAATATTTCATAATAATTTTTATAAAATTTGAAATTTAAATTTATGCTATATAAAAGCATTGTTTAGGCGATTAAAATGATGAGATAATAATATTATAAATAAACCCTTAAAATAATTAAAAAAATAACACTTATTTAAAAGGATGAAGGATAATAGTTTTAGCTTCATAATTAGTTTAAAATCGAATATATATTTATAAAATGTTTTATTTACAAAAATAATATATTTAATAAAAGATTGTAATAAAACATTTGATAGAAATTTTTATTGCCCTAAAAATAAAATATTTTTATTAATTTGTTATAAATATTTAATTGTTGACAAATATTTAGAGCCCAAAATAATATTAAATTTTATCTTTGTTATAACAAATTCAATATAATAAATTATCTAAATTTTATAACAACTTGTCTATAAAATAAGAATAATATAGGATTGGCTAATTTCAAGTAAAGAGTTTTGCAATATCTTGTTTAATAATATTATTAGATTATTATAGACTATGTATATTACTTATGAGGAAAGATTCTTATTTTTTTCTGTTGTTGGTGCATCCAAACGCTGAACAATGAGATTGATGGTGGCTTCTAATATTTTATAATTATTTAAAGTGAGACATGATTATAGATGATATATTAAAATACAGACTACAGCTAATATTAAATTAAATAAAACCCACTTAACGTAAAACAAGCTTTTGGTAGCATTTTAGTGTAAAGAGAAATTTATCTAACCAAAATCATGAATTAATTATAAAAATTAACAAAAGAATGCTAACAAAAATTTAAGGAAATAGTAATTATCCAATAACAATTTAAAAATAAAAATGTCTTTATAGTAATTGAGACTTGTATGCAAAATTTAAGTGAAAAAGCGATTTTTATTAGTGATTTGGTGTTGGAAAATAATTTAATTAAGTTAAGTTAAGGGTCTCTAGTTTTAGTTTTAATATTTATAGTTTAGGTTGTTTAATCATTTATAATTTTCATAAAAAATACATATTTTGTGAAGGATAGATAAATAAATTAAAAAGTTAAGAATTGTTTCAATAGTAAAAATATAATAAATTAAATTTTATTTCTTTTAAACTAACATTTGCTAGCATTTTTTTTCTTAGGTGTTATCTTATTAAATAGTTGTTAAGCTAATATTAATTACTAAAAAAGTAATTTAAAAATGTTTACAAAATAGAAAAACATATCCTATTTAATGAAAATCATTTTAAATTAATTATAAACATAAATACTTACAAAAATGATTCAGAATTTATTATAACAATATTAAATTATATCTTTGCTAAAATAGATTCAATATAAAAAATTATTTAAATTTTATATCAAATCGTCTATAAAATAAGAATAAGATTAATTTAATAAAATGTCATTAAAAATTTTGAATGTAGCCATATTTTACATTCTAAAATATGTTGAGGATATAAATATATACCTATTTGATGTTATAATTAAGCTTTTAAAACATTATTTGATATAATTGAAGAGAACATTTTATTTGTTTGTTGGAGATCAAGGATAAAATAACTATTGTAGATAAATTCAATGAAAAATGGTATTTTCATTAACTTTTATTTATCTGAATAATCATAATTAAGTTTACCATCACATATTTTGCATTTTTTATTATGCTCGATGGTAAAATGCTTATTTCCAGTTATTTACTTTACATTATGATTATTCTATAATTTAGATTATTCATTAAAAATTATTAAATTAATTATATGTTATTAAATAAAGACTATTAAAATGTGTATTACCCTTTTTAAGAATTTGCAAGCAATGCATCCATAGATCTTTCATTAATCTTAGAATAATTTAAAAGATGTTTTGATATTGAGACTAATGGACATCCTTTTTAAATCCAACATTTAATTCGGCTTCAGTTGAATTGCATGGAATTTGAATTGTTGGGAAGGAATACGAATCGTTTATACAACTTCAGCAGGAATAAGAATGATTTATTTAATTTTGGAAGGAATATGATCTACACATATTAGGATAACAACGACCATGCAATATGGATGGATAGTTTTTGCAAATGGTGATAAAACGGGCATCACTTTTACGATATGTATGTAAATGAGCAGTCTATTAATCTATGTTCAAAATATTATGAATAAATCCAAAAATAGGAAAGTAAAATTTATCAAAGAACAGCACTTCTATTACTATTTTTTGATTTGTAGCCTTTTAATTTTTGTATCCCAGGGCAAAATTAAATAGAAATAGGTTGCCCTCGTATAGAAAATAAAAATTAGCATTTTTTGGTGAAGGAGAGGGTATGTATGTATGTATGTATGTATTTGCCCCGATGGTGAGGGAGAGGGGAAAAAAGGGGCGGAGCAAATAACTCCCCTCTGGGGAGGGAGTGTGTGGAAGAGGGGGGGGGCATATCATCCCCTCCCCTCTAGGTTAAAGAGAGGGTAAAAGGAGGAGGGGGGCAAATCACCTCCCCCTTGGGGGATGGAGGTGGCGATGCTAGTCGATGAAGGGTAAGCTATGCTTGCCCTTCGTTTTCTTGCATTTATACATCATGTATTTGGCCATGGTTATTGGAATTTTTAATTTGCTTTTAATATAGAAGTTAAATGGAATGGAATATACATTTAAAAACTATTTAAAAAAAAATTAAAGTAAAGTATGCCTTTTATGAATGCATGGCCATATAGTCTTTTTGACCCACTTAATATTTGAATAAATGTATTACTTTTGTATTCCATATGTTTTCCATAATAAATTAACTTTTCATTAATAGAGTGGCAAATTATATATAACACATTGATTGTGTAGTGAAAAAAGGGTTAACTTATTAGTGTTTAGATCTCGTCTCGGTCTCGAAAGCAAAATCTCCTCTCGTCTCGTTGGCGATTTGAAAATATAGATCTCGTCTCGGTCTAAAAAAATCTTGGTCTCGACGAGAATTCTCGACTTGTCTCAACTTTTTTAAAAATAATATATACGAAATGAAGATTTGTCATGTTTTATTAAAAATACTAAAGGTGTTAAAAAATCATCCTTTATATTTTTTAAAAAAACCCTAAATACACAAACTTTAAAGATTTAGCACGACACGACACCTAATTGACACATAAAGATATGAACTAATTCATAAAATAATATCTTATATGGAAAGTGGAAATTAAAAATAACTATAAATAATTTGAAATATATAAAATGAAATTTTATAATTCTAGCAAATTATAACATTTGTGTCAAATTCGCTGTGTCTGTCATATATAAATAGACTCAAAAATTTCTAAGTTCTCTTATATTTGACTTAGTTACATATTTTGGCAAATTGAGACTTATATTAACCTTGGCTCAAGCCTCAATGTACCTTAACATATTTAAGTCAAACGTTTTAGTCCTTTTATATTACCATCATCAAGTACGGCCCATAGAGTTTATTGCATTATTATAGCGTCATTAACCACAAAGTGCTAATGACTTTTAATGATGATATTATTATTTACGGAATTGGTATCTAGAACAAATTGGTGGCCCGTCAACTTGCCAAAAACCATCTCGCGAATTTAGTGTCCCCCGGTTAATGCCCTTGGGGGACGATTTTAAATTAGGGGACCTTTTTTTACCGGGAGACATTAAATTCTGCGAGATGGTTTTAGGCGAGTTGATAGGGCACCGAACAAATTAAGGGTTAACGATGGATCGAAGTCGTTATTGCTAATGCTTTTAAAACGTTTGATCCGATTATAAAATTAAATTTGCATAATATTATAACTTTTATAATGAGTTCAAATATAAAAGGCTATATAAATAGAACAATTTTAACTACTTAAAGAAGATGTAAGAGTATGATAAATTATTTTATATTGGAGTATAAATGGATAATAATGTAGTTTTCTTTTTAAAGTAATAATGGTACAAGATATATGGATCTAAGATATTAGAATATAATAGAAAATTGTATATTACATTGTATATATTATAATTTGACAGTTTAAGTGAGTTTAACGTTAAAGTGATATAACAAAGCTCTACATCCTGCAATCAGACCAATAATTCTGATAGAAAATTTTGCGCTGAAAAGTAATCGTTTTTAGTTTTTGTCAACAATTACTAGTTTTTTAGATAAACGAAGTTGAAGGTGCCAAAAATGCTCATTTTAATATTTTAGGCAATATTGCCACTGCATTTTTAATATTTTGTGAAAAATAGTAATATATTCATGTAGATTGAAGTTTCATCTATAGGTCCATTAATTTATTTTTTTACACCTCTATATTTGAATTTATTCGCGTTTTTGTGAACCCCTTCCCCTTATCAAAATTCGTCCCACTATGTCTGGAAAACGGAGTACATTAGAGTTCATACTACACACGCGCTGTTTACTAACACATCTCTCTCTCCCATTCTCCATCTCTTACACTCCCGCCCCCATATATATCCAAGCACATAAAGGGGGTGGGAGTGGAAGAGAAAGAGAGGAGGGTAGATGAAGGGAGAGAAAGATGTGTAATAAACATCGCTTGTGTATTATGAACTTTAATATACTCCGTTTTCTAACCATAGTGGGGCGAATTTTAATAAGAAAAAAGGGTTCAATATGCGAATAAATTTAAATATAGAGGTAAAACAAAAGAATAAATTAGTGGACCTATATATGAAACTTGAATCTACGTAAATATATTACTATTTTTCACTAAAAATTAAAAATGTCGTGGCAATATAGACTCAAAAAGGCATAAAGTGGGCATTTTTGACACCTTCAACCTCGTTCATGTAAAAAACTGGTAATCGTGGGAAAAAACTGAAAACAGATTATTTTTCATGGCAATATTCTCTATCAGAATTATGGGTCCGATTGCAGGATGTTTTTTTGTAGACCTGTGTAATTAAAGCCGAAAACTAATTTTAATTCCTAATTCTTACATTTAACGTTTTCTCCACTTTGTACGCTCCCAAAAAAGGATTATAGCCACCTTACTCTACATATGTTATTAATCACACCTATTCTAGAAAGAAACTTAAACAATTTTATCAAAAATAGTTACACCCTTCAAAATAATCACCTCTTGCTGCAGACTGTTTAGATCTATTATGATACTGTTAATCAGCAAAAAACAAAACAGATGCCTTATGCTAAGATAGTAGCTAGAAAAAACATTATAAAATTAAAGAGTAAATACTTCACACTCCATTAAATTTTCGCAGTGCATTTAATGTTATCTTTACAAATATCAATTAATGTTTTTTAGAATTAAAGCTTAATCTTAAAATTAAGAAAAGAGGTGATTATTGAATAAGAAGCCATTATAGGCTGAGATCTAAAACCTTTGGGTTATTTTTAAATTTGCCAAAATGTGTATCGATCGTATATTTACATATTTAATCATTTAAGTTTAAGATTTGTAATACTTACCAAAATGTTAATTCCATGTTTATATAGATTTTTAGGGTTAGAAATTAAGTTATTTTCAAATTTGTCAAAATGTAAACCATATACTTAGAATTCTATTATTTATGTTTAAGATTTGTAATATTTACCAAAATGTTAATGTCATGTTTATTAGGATTTTTAGGGTTATAAAAAACTAAGTTATTTTTAATTCATTTTATAAAACATATGATGAAATTTTAGGTTATATTTAATTGTTTTAAATCAAACTAACTCCTTTTTTCATAATTAAGCGGAGTGATGTATTCTTTGACCAAGATATTGGAGTTTTCCTAGATGCATCACTAAATGTTTTTCATATAACTAACTACCTAATTTATGTTTACCCAAGGTCCTAGATCTCAGCCTATAACGGCTTCTATTTAAATAATATATTCTTTCCTTTATTTTAAGATTAAGCTTGAATTTAAAAAAATATGAATTAATGTTAAGTTTCTATTCATAAGGTAGAGATAACGTTCGATGCCCTTTTAAAAATTTAATAAGTGTGAAGTATTTATTATTTCATTTTATAATGTTCATTTTTTGTAGCTACTATCTCAGGATAAATGTCGTATATGTGAATACGTGAAAGAAGAATAGTTTAATTTAGTATAACTTTTATTTGTATATCATTTTTTACAGTTATATTATTGCTAAAATATTTTAATATTGTAAGCCAAAGCCGAGTTGGTAAAAATTATATGTTTTAATTGTTTTATTTTCTTTTGTCTTAAATATGTTTTATTATACTGTATGTCCCATCCCTGGCCCTTAATAAATCTTTATCATTAGATTATCTTTTAGTTTTAATAATTAGGCATAGTTTTTTGCTGATTAACTGTTTTAAAAAAGATCTACACAATCTGCAGCACAAGTGATTCTTTTGAAAGGTGTAACTATTTCTAACCCCCATATAATTTATAATTAAAAAAATTTAAATTTTTTTCTAAAAAAGTTGTGATTAATAACAGATGTAGAATAAGGCGGTTATACTCCTTTTTTAGGAGCGTACAAAGTGGATACAACGGGTGGAATTAGGGAATAAAATCAGTTTACGACTTTAATTATATCACTTTAACGTTTAAACTCACTTTAAAAACTACCATATTACACAATATACAGTCTATATACAATTTTCTATTATATACTTGTATCTTAGACTATTATATATTGTACTATTCTTATCTGACGAAGAAAACTACAATATTATCCATTTATACTATTATATTAAATAATCCTTCATACCCTTACATCGTCTTTGAGTAGTAAGTTGTGCTATTTATAGCCTTTTATATTTTAACTCATTAAAAAGGTTATAATAATATGCAGATTCAATTTTATAATCGTATCATATGGTTTAAAAGCATTAACAAAAACGACATCCATCCATCGTTACCCCGTTAGTTGTTCGAATCCAGCCCACCTGGCGAAATGGGCAGCTGGCTAAAAGTCATAATAGTTGCAAAAAAGTGTGCTTATCTATATATATTGAATAATTTATATATACAATATATATATTATACTGTTTGTTAGAATTGCAATATATAGTATTATTACACTAACCCATACAAAATTTGTGTGCTTAAGTATAATGGAGAACCTAAGTGTGACAATGATATATAACTTGCAAGAGATAATTGCATTACAGAATTGAATATTCTTCACAGAAAATAATCAGAATTTAGTGATAATATTATATGTTGCTTAACTTTAGATTATTTGTTGCCTAATATTAGCAAATTCGCCAGCTGCCCATTTCGCCAGATGGCCAGCAGCGATTTGTTCAGTTGTGTGGTTGCCAGTTGACTAGTGATGTTATGCAGCGCGTCATTTTACACCCGCGCCTTAATAGGAAGAAAGAGATGAGAAGCCACACCCTTATAAAGGTCCATCGTAAGACGCGCTAGCCTAGTGTAAGGTCCCTTTTTTCCCTCCCCCATGGTCCTAAACTGTAGAAAATAGAACCGGCACATGTGCCATTACATTAGTTACATTAACCATCACATTGTTGAACAAATAAGGCATGAGGGGGAGGGGGTACTTTGTACTATTTACTTTTTGTTAACATAAAATACCAAGACTGTGGATAAATCAGTGGCGTAAATGAGGGGGGGGGATGGGAAATTCCTGGAAAGTTTTTTGAACAATAACTAAATCAAATGGGTTAAAATATTATAGTTTAGTTACATCAAAGATTTTAAGACACTTATAAAAACCTACAAAAATAATATTTACCATCGCACACAAAAGGAATATGTAACAAAATGGTGTCAGTTTAAAATAAAACAATTTATAGAGGTAGGTATATATTTAAGAACTCAAATATCGATTTCTTTAATAAAAATTAAATAATTTAAATAAAATAAACTTTTATCGTTAGTTTGCTTTATTTTTAATCTGAATAAACCTTAAAATTTCTATTTTATATTATATATGTAAAATAAATAAGACAAAGTGCTAAAAGACCATAATTAAGTTGACATTTTACAGTATATAAATAAATATTCACCTTAGGTCTATTAAATTAACCTAAAGCTCTAGGCTATATATATTATTCATAGTGTTTCGATCTCGTCTCGTCTCGGTCTCGAAAACAAAATCTCGTCTCGTCTCGGGAGCGATTAAGAAAATCTCGATCTCGTCTCGTCTCGGTCTAGAAAAATCTCGGTCTCGTCTCGTCTCGACTTTTAAAAAATATAAATACGGAATAAAAATTTGTCGAGTGTTTTTAAAAATATTAAATCAGTGTAAAAAAATCCAAATGGTAAACTTTAATATTTTTGGAAAAATTTTAATACACAAACTTTTTAAAGATTTAGCGGGACAGGACTCTCATTGACAATAGAAAAATATGAATTAATTCATAAAGATAACATTTTATATGGAAAGTACAGGTTCGTGTATTTATTTTATATTGCATAATTATAGAAATTATAGTAAATTTGAATGCACCTGCCAACCCTGTTTATAATATGAACAGTAATGCATACGTCAAAACTATGTATTCACATAATGTCTTATTAAGGTTCAAAAATTTGTGAGGTATACTTTTAGTTTAGGCATAAAAACAGTTAAAAAACTTATGACTCAAGATTTAGTCTATTACTGTGTCATTTAATATTTTAACTTTTGGGCGGGTGCTCAAAAACCTCGAGCCACCTTAGTTCAAGTTGTATAATTGTTCAAAGATTGAACACCAATTTATAATTAACGCATTATGCAGGATGAGAACTGCGAAATTCAAATATGCTTTAGTAATATTTACTATTCCATTAGAACTTATTCTAAGCCTAACATTTTCATTATAAAAGTATTCACATACCCTAAGGGTCAACCATATTTAGGTAAATCTAAATGATTGCCAAATTTTAATTTTTGCAAAGATGTATAAAATTTACTACACTTAAAATTTTTTTGTATATCAAATATATTTCATACATATTGATTTATACTTATTACCTTAAATGTATCATGCAAATTAAAATAATCAATAATTTACTAAAATTTACGATCAATAAAAAGTCGAGATCTCGCCGAAAAAATCTCGTCTCGTCTCGTCTCGACATCAAAATTCTCGTCTCGATCTCGACTCCCTTTTCCGAATTCTCGTCTCGTCTCGTCTCGGTTTTTCGAGACGAGACGAGACGAGACCGAGATTTTTCTCGGTTTTTCCGCATCACTAATTATTCAACCTAATAGCGTTTACGCTCTAACCTAAGCTATAAGCTTCTCATTTGACGTTGAGGTTTAAGGTTAATTTTTACCTTAAACCTAGATGCAGAGGTTAGCGTTTCTAAAAGACCTTACAGGTTTTCAAGGAACCTCCAACCCAGCCTGAGCTTGACTCACGCCTAACCTTATCCCACCACTAGGCGTAACTAGGATTTTTTGAAGGAGGGGGTTATAAAATTTTCATGGTTAAATTATTTTTGTAACTATTTTTTTGGGTAAAAATGATTTTTCTTCTTAAATTATAAAGTGACGATAGAGTAAAAATAATATAATACTAAAAGTAAAATTCCAACAAATATTTCTTTTTGTTAAATATACAATATAAATTATATAAATTGGTTATATTCTCACTATGTTAATAATTTTTTTGAAATAAGATGTTTGTTGTGCTTTTTTTTACATGTTACAGATAAAAATTAGTCGAAAGATAAAATAATTTATAATTTTCAGAAGATAACAATACCCCGTTCAGGAGTGCCGCAATTAACTTAAAAGTTTACCCTAATTAGCGCCATCTATCGGCGATTTTAATTAGAGACCAATTTGAACTATATATGTCCCTATCTTTTTTAGCATGTGACTTCGAAAATGATAACAGACATATAACGTTTTCGCTCTTATTAGAGCTCATCAGTATGCCTTAGTTAATCTTCTAGTCACACACTAAGCGAGATAGGTATATATAATGCTCAAATTAGATTTAAACCCATTCTTATGGTGGCTATGAAATAACCCTCATAATTATGGTAGCAATAATTATTTTGTTTTATTATATGAGAAGTAAGTAAATGAATTGCGGGTTTATCGATAATAATCAGAAGATAATAATAAACCCTTTCAGGAGTGCCGCAATTAACTCGATAAACCCGCAATTCATTTACTTACTTCTCATATAATTTATAATTTGTTTAAAAATTACAAGGGCTTAAACGTTATTTTTTTGGAGTGGCATAACAAAAACATCAAGCTTAGATAAAATTTATTTGATATTGTAACCCTCCCTTCCCCTTACCCCCCCCCCCCCCCTTTTAAAAAAATTATACAATCCTGCGTACGCCCCTGGCTTAATTGTTATAATAGTAAAAGTTCAATGTCCTGTCCGGTACCTTCTATCGTATTAGCAAAGTCTTATCTTAGTTAATTTAATATTAGATTACACTTTAAAGATAGGATAGCTTAGATTAACAAATTTGACTGCACTGCACGTACAACAGCACACAACGTGTTGATGATGATGAGGTGACAATAACAACTAGATAACTAACACCCCCTTCACATAGTATATCTAATGGTCCATCGGATCTTTATGAAAATATAATAGACTACTAGTGGTCGGTATTCAACAGACCCACACTGAATGTCTTCACCAGGAAAGGAGACTAACAAAGTGGGTGTGGCTCTTTTTCTTAAGAATACAAGACCCCCTCAGCAGACCTTAGGGCGCGCTATCTAGCGCCCCCGTCACAACACTATCTAAACTCAGTGTAAACGGACCATATTTGCTGTGCAATTTATGGGAGAAAGGTGGGAAGGGGCGAGAATGCTTATGGGGGGGGGGCATGGTCAAGCAGGTAATCAGATAATACTCATCTCATACAACGTTATAGTTGTTTTTTAAATATACTATTTTCCTATTAATAATTTACCTCAACAAATAAAGTTTCAATAAATGTTTTATAGCAGTTTTTACAAAAATATAGCTTTTTAAATATTTGTATAAAAAAAAGTTATCATTTTGCATTTTATATGAGGAATAGGTTTTCTTTCATTCATTCTTATTTGTCATCTTCTAAATTAATCAAAATGGCGAAAGGAACGCAAATAGAAGGTATGACCTTCGAAAAGCCAATAGCCATCCCTCCAAAACGTAAAACTTTCAATTTAGAGTTTTTTTGATATGTATAAATTTAAACAATTTGTTGCAGGCGACCCCTAAATTGAATTATGACTATAGCCTCTATTCAATTCATGCGCATATGAATAGTAAAAGCAAGAAAGCAGCAATGAAATGGTAACATTTTATTTCAATTTAGAGTTTTTTTGATATGTATAAATTTAAACAATTTGTTGCAGGCGACCCCTAAATTGAATTATGACTATAGACTCTATTCAATTCATGCGCATATGAATAGTAAAAGCAAGAAAGCAGCAATGAAATGGTAACATTTTATCTAAAATGGATTAAGGTGCGAATATTAAATGCGACGGTGAAATGAAGGTCACTATATTCAGAATTAGGTTAGTGGATGGCGGTTTTATTAGCAAAAAGGTACGGGGCAAACCAATTTGCAAAACTATATATATAAAAAACCTTGTAAGGGGTGTGGGGTGCGGTGAGACGTGGGAAATAAATTATATAAGGGCAAAAAATAGAATAAAAAATTGATATACACTTTGGCCACTGTGCGTTTTTTCTAATAGTCAGCAGGTTAAAGAAAGTTTAATACATAAGGGCCAAATGTTAAAAAAATGAAAATATTTTCCAATCAGACTTTGGTAATTGGTCATTTTTTCCATTGGTCAGCAGACGGCCAAATAGCCTATAATTATAATATAGAAAAAAATGCGATATACACTTTGACCAGTGGTCATTTTTTCTAATGATTAGCATACAGCCAAATAACTAACTTATATTTATAATCTAGAAAAAAAAATCGATTTCAATCATGCCTTGACCAGTGGTCATTTTTTTCATTGGTCAGTAGTCAGCAGACCGCCAAATAGCCTATTTTCATGATATAGAAAAAAAATTTGATACACTTTGGCCAGTGGTCTTATTTTCTAATGGTCAGCAGGTGAAAAAGCGTTTAAATACACAAGGGCCAAATAATCAAGAAACAAAAAAAAATTTCTAATTCCACTTTGGCCAGTGGTCATTTTTTCCATTCGTCAGTAGCCAGCCGGCCAAATAGCCTGTTATATCTATAATATAGGAAAAAAAATTCGATAGACACGTTGGCCAGTGGTCATTTTTTCTAATGGTCAGCAGACGGCCAAATAGCTAGCCAATAATTATAATCTAAAGGAGAAATTCGATTTTAATCTCACTTTAGCGAGTGTTCATTTTTTTTATTGGTCAGTAGCCAGCAAAGCCTATATTTATAATATAGAAAAAAAATTTCTATACACTTTAGCGAGTGGTCATTTTTTTTATTGGTCAGGAGTCAGCAGGTCATAAAGCGTCTAAATACATAAGGGCCAAATATTTAAAAAACGAAAAAAAATTTTAATTCCACTTTTGATAGTGGTCATTTTTTTTCATTGGTCAGTAGCCAGTAGACTGCCAAACAAATTTTTAATCTTATTAACAAGAACAATATTTATTATCAATGCAAAATTTAAGTTAATAACAAAAAGAAACAATAAATCACAAAGCAGCAAATATACAATTAAAATAGCAATTAACCAAATTAATAATTTTGGCTGTTGTATGTTGCTAATTAATTTTTTGTTTAAATGTTTTAAGGTAATTTTATTAGGGGTGGGAATAAGATGTTTAAAGTAATTTAGTGGTGTTAATAAAATGTTAAGAAACAATTTATGACACTAATTTATCGTCTGCGGGAGATGCCTAATTAGTGGTTGGTTTAAGGCACTAATTAGAAGCAGACAATATGTTGAAGGCATTCGTCATGCAAATTGAGATGTGCAGTACATCGACCTGTCTTAAGGTTAAGGGCCTCCCTCATTCAAATTGAGAAGTGCAGTACATCGAAAGGGTTTAAATAGCTGGGTTTTTACCCTGCATATGATAATAATTTTTTTCCTTCTTAGCACTCGGTTGTCCTGCTGCAACTATCTCCAAAACCCAGACCGCCCCTAACCAATACTTCTATTAGTGCTTATATATATATCGCAGACATTCGTCCCCGATGTCCATTGTTAAATATACTTATATATTAAGTCCTTTCAATAAACATTCCAAATATAAAATTTTGGCCGGGTCAGATAAATTAGAAGTAAACAACGGTCATCATTTTTGCAGGGAATTTTTTAGCCAATTTTGCAGCATCCATTATAAAGCCAAATTAGACAAATTGTCAAAAAAATTTACAAAACAACAATATAAATTAATATCTATAAACCAAAATTTTGGCCTCTAGCCGGGGTCTGTTAAAGTGGTAGTAAGCAACGGTCATTTTGATTTGCTGGGAATCATCATTTATCCAGTTTCGCAATGATCCGATATATAGCAACAATCGAGACAAGTTGCTCAAAGAAATTTAGGTATAAAGCTAATCAGTCGGGCACAACAACAATAATGGATAATGGGTTCGGGCGAGGTCAAAAAAATTAAAGCCAACCAGCGGTCATAAGAAAGTCTATTTGCAAAAGCGAAATAAACGTCTTTTACAGTAGTGTAAGTCCACAGCCATTAAAAATCTCCACGACAATTTTGCATAAATTACAAGTTGGACAACGGACGGACAACGAAAAGCGAGCGCATAAATTGCATAGCAATTAATAAGGGGAGAAATTCCATAAATTTAAACAAACAGGTATAGAAATTATATTATAGCCATTTAACCCCTCTTTAAAAATAATTAAATTTCGGCGCCTCCCAGGGTACACCGTTAGCTACACTGGTGTATTTTACCTTAACCTTCCTATATAACTGTAAAAATTTCATAAACATCATCTCAGCCTTTAGGTTGATAAAATTATTGTTTATAATATTGTTTAACAAAGTTCGTTGTACTGCGCGTTAATAATTCCGGTAATTCGAATAATTTTTTCCACGAAAAATATAAGCATTACACAAAAGATAAATAGTGTTCGGCCCTTCCTAAGGTACAACGCTGCCTACATCACTGTGTTTTACCCACACATACCTTTATATATTTTTTTTTAATCATTAGGTGAATATAATTAATGTTTTTATGATTAATAAAGTTCGTCGTACTTCAATAATTCGAATATTATTATTCAACAAAATGTTTACAAGTTTTACACAGTACACAATGATGTGTTAAATAATTACACTATAAAGGCTGGCTACAATATATTAATTTTTATAAATTTTAAACATGATGGCTCAGACAAAATATTGGTCCTTGTTTTTATTTATTATCAATTATCCATTTTCGAAAGGCTATGTTGACTATTTTAATGAGACCAGTTTTTATAATTACACTTTGCATGGTATGGGCAATACACGTTTTACATTACTATTTCTTTAGGATTAAATACTACCTGCAAAAACTTTACGAACTATCTATCAAATGCCAAGCCGACCCATAACGATTAACCTAATGAGAATATAACATACCACTCGGAAGTGTACTTTACAATCCATGATGCCCTGAGTGATTTAACCAAATTGCCAATTTTTTACTTATTACGTATTTTAGAAAAGGATCCCGCTCTGCATTCCCACCTCTTCATCCCACACATTAATTTGTTTAAAAAGTTTTATAATTCGTGCTTATACGAATACCCTATTGAAATGGATTTCGACAATTTCAATAATAAGTTACAGCAATTATTTAATATTGAATGGGACAAAGATGCCAATGAAAACGATGTTACCGAGCTAATGAATACCGCATATTCCTTAAATGCGTTTTTTGCCATGAAATATAAAATCCAAACTGCCACAAATGAAAATGATACTATTAATGTTTCATTTGTGTCTTATGATTCTTATACATTTGATCATTATGATAATTTGCTGGAATGTATGGGAAAGAACACATCGTTGAGTAAAGAATTAAAAAACATTTATGACGAGGTATTCTCATAACAAAAATTTTGTCATTCATTTATTATTTGAACTCCAATGCTTGACTCTGTAGGGGATTAAGCCTACTTTTATTCTAACTAAAAGAACTTTATTAATATACAACTAATAGTTATAATATAATATATCATGCCTCTCTATCGCTAAGCATTAGTTTGTATACCATGTTATCGAGGTTAACATTATTACTCGTAAGGTTTGTGAATTTAAATTATAATGAGTGTGAATAGACTAAGGAGGAGTGTGAATAGAGTGATATCCAAATCATTTAAATAAGAGTAATACTATAACTCTTGTTTGATTCAAATATAATTAGATAATAGAGATGCTAACTTAACTAATATACTCAAACTCGATATCGATGAAATGATTGATTTATTCCCATATGTAAGATTGAATTGTATATATATTTATTTATGCAGATAATTGTAACCACTTTTTGAAACTAAATGTTTAAAACGCATTTTTTATTCCTTAGATTTCGAGGAATATTTTGAAACAACACTTCAAATACATCAGGACTAATTTTAAAGAAAAACACATCATGTTTTTAGTTAATGGTGATTTTATTACAAAATTGAAATATACTCTAGCTGAAATGTTAAGAGACCCATATAAAAAGAGGTAAGACCGATAGGTTGGTTAACATCAGGTGACCTAATGTGTGGTTAGCTTGAGAAAGTTTTTAATGACAACTTAAATTCCATCAAAACTAGCAAAAATAAATCTTAAATAATTTTGATATATGAATTTACTTTTATATATTTATTGTACTATATAGACATTTATACAAAGTCCTCGTTCTAATAATTTATGATAAAATGCTTCCAGCTGTTAATACGATGTGTGAAAACCACAAATGGGAACTAATTTTCCACAATGATACACAAGATGCATGTATTGTAAACGTGTACCACATAAACACATTCTGGAAAGACTATTTTTACTATAAATCTTTGATTTCCCATGAGGTCAAAGTTTGAATATATATATATATTAGAATAAGCTAATCTCCATACGTAGATAAATAACTTCAAAAGATAGAGTAGACGTGCTCAACTCAAAGGCTCATCTTAAATGGGGGTGGGATCTAGTAAGTTACACTTATATGTTTAAGCTAGGTAAATAGACTGAATGAAGGTGAATATTAAATGACTAATTTGGCTCCTTAAGTTTAATAAAATAAAATATTTCTTATATTATTAGAAACATTTAATCCATTGTATGTTATATCCATGGTCACGTCGACGATGAATGCGGTAGGGAAAGGTTTACGATCTATTTTAAACCTATGAAATATATAAAGAAATTTTTGTATAAGTTAAGGAAATGTTTTTTGAAAAATAATTTTATAGGTTACATTTTAAAAACAGTTTTTTATCCAGACAAAGGTCACTTTAAGTAATTAATAGTTTAATCCATTGAATATTTTTGTTTATAGAAGATCTCATCGGATCAATAAAATTTCCTTCCGCTCTCCTTATACCCTTAATAAAACAAATTTTGTTGATATAATTATTATTTTATCTTAGAATATTCGTAGTATTCATATCGACGGATCAAAAACAATGTTTATGCAAAATTCTTTGAAACATTTAGAGTTGGTAAGATATCTACTATAATCTTCTTATATCATAATAATATCGACGATAAGCTGCCCCTAACCTTACAATAGTCAATTTTTAAAGGATAAATCAATGCGTCTTAGTAATAATTTAAAGCATAAAATTTGCCACACAATAAGGGTTTAACCGGCAAACGTTACTGCACTTTGTGATATGGCGTTTTAATTTTATTTAAGACGCGTGCTCTATATTGATGCATATTAAGAATGATTTCGAATATCACGAATGTTATAATATACTAATTTATAAATTTTTAATAAATTCAACGTTATTTATTAACATTACAATTAAATTTTTCGGACAATTATTTCGTCAACCATTTCCGCATGCAGCAATTTTACATTGGTTTTCATGGAAGCAATAGGTATACATTATTAACGATATATTTAAGACTATAAACTTATTTCTTTTTAATATATCAAAGTATTGCATAAAATATTTTTGTTTATTAAGATTTATTTGGCATTGGATAGAAACATATGATTATGAATTTGATATAAGTATGTTAGCTATTAATACATTACCTCCACTAATTGTGTTTAGGAGAAAGACAAAATGAACTGATAATTAACCCACATAAAATTAACAGCGTAGAGTATTTATATAACGGAAACTATATATATATATATAATTTTAGAATCAAGGATTTTATACTGGGCTTTGGTTTAGCTTATGAACTGATCTTTTGGCATGGTATATATTTTTCATTTTTATATTTATTTTATTGCTAATTTAACTTAGAAATCTTCCACGGTGAAAATGTAAGTAAAAAAATCATAATGCTTTAAGACAATTTTAGAAATCAACAAATTTTGAAATGGATCCAATGGCAATAACTATTGTGCATAAGGCGCTAATATTGCATTTTGAAGTAATTGTTTATGTTTTTACTACAAGTTTAAGGTTTTAAAGAAAAATTATCAGGGCGACATAAATAGCGATCATTTCGTGGACTATATGCAAGAGCAAATAAAAATTGCGCATAAAGTAAGATAATGGTTATATTAATTGCATACGGGCTCGCTTTTGGTTGTCTTGTCATGTCCAACTTGTAATTTTTGCATAATTGCCGTGGAAACTTATAAGGGTTTTCAATGACTGCATCTGTAAAACACTTTTATTTTGCTTTCACAAATACACTAGCTTAACCGCTGGTTGGCTTTAATTTTTTGACCTCGTCCCAGCCTAAATTCCATTATTGTTTATAGGCTCGACTGATTTTTTACATATCTTTTGTAGGTGTTTAGTGAAATAGGAGAAAACGTAAACATGGGTGAAACCGTTTTTGGCCCAACTTTTACCAAGTATCTATTATTTAAACGCTGCATTGTTTTGCTACTTACTATAGAGATATAGTAAATAATCATTTTAAGTCATAGTTTCATCACAATAGTCTTTAATTCTTAAACCCCATTATAATTTTATGACTCATGTAAAATTTGATTTTTAGGTACAAATGTTATTAATAACATTCAATTCTTCCCACTAAAATATCTTTTATTAATAGGAATACAATTTTAAGCGTATTGGCAGAGAGTTTACCGGCCAAAGCTGCCTTTGGATGTGAATTCAATTCTTCTAACTTTATTTTTTAGTGATTTTTTATATACATATAAAGTTTGTTTGTTTTCAATTCTAAAACTATTTTTTGTTGTTGTAATGTTCATTTTAGTTTAATAAATAAATTAGCATCCACAAATTTGACTTACACCCTAAACGACTTTAAAGTTTCAAATTAATCTCAAACATTCTAATAAAATGTAGTAAATTCTTAAGTATTAATATCTTGCTTTAAAACTACAACGTGTTAAACTTTTTGGTCATTTCAACAATAGGTAACATGCGAGTAGGGATGCATAACTAAGGTTAAAAGATATTAAAGTCTGATCTTTAGGTCAAAGAGAATGTCATTTATGTCGATTAGTGTTGTAAAAACGGCTGAGTTTTGTTTGGTCGATCTTTGGTTTCACTAAGACTGACGGTCGCTTATGTGTTTTTTTAAATTTCGACAAGCCTAAAGGTCGACCAAGAAAAATAGACCAAAAAACCTTTGGCTGTTTATTTAAGTCGACTAAACAAAGTCTTTTTTCCGACACTACTGTGGATAAATAGATAAGTCTCATACGAAAAAATTAATTTATTGACATCCCAGTCTCAAAAAATCACCGCAAAGTTCCTGCTTAGACCTAGAATTTTTCGATCGAGATGCGATACAAACATGTATAAACTAATGGAAATTTTACCGATTCTAATGACAACAACTTTAGTTTTATTCAAAACTTTATTTATGTGGTTTCCACCACCCCCTTACGCCTCACCCCTTACGTGTGTGATATATGATAATTTAGATGTACGTTCCCCCTCCCCCCACACACACACACATACGCGTAAATACTCTACTCTTGTTTGTGATGAGTCATGTTTGTTAGTATCTCTGTGATATAAATAGATACGATTTTAATTACCCTTCGTTAGCGATTATTATTGCACAGCTTACTCAGATATATATTTTTTGGAGTAATTATGATTCGGAGAAAGATGTAACAAAAATAATAATTAATATTATTTTGCGGATCTATTTGTGGCGGTAGTTTTAAAATAGAATAAAATAAATTGTATTCGGAACTTTAAAATCATAATTAACATTAATAAATCCTTTTAACCATCAGATTTTATTTACTATCGTGTTGTGCATCAATTGAATCATCTTCTCAAGTTTTTAAAAAAGGAGTAGGAATGGTAGTATTAATCATTTATAATTTTTATAAAACATTACATATTTTGTGAAGGTGAGATAAATAAATTAGGAAGTTAAGAATTGTAAATATTCGGAAAACATTCCGTTAGGCCAATTTTTTGTCGCAAAAAAAACGATTCGCGATTATCATGGGATATTAAAGAGATTTATTTCCCTATTTTTTAAATAATTTCTAAGGCTTGGGGCCAAAGGTTGTTAGAATAGTTGTCGCAAGGACAAAGAATTATAGTAGTATGGTTAATTTCAGACTATTTTAAATCTTCAGAGCCTCGGCTGAAGACAGGGGATCTTTGTTGTGATTAGATGGGGCAAATATATCAGTACATGCATAGTCCCATGCTAAACTGAGTCCTTTTTCCGAAGCGCCTATTGGCCATAGATCGTTTAAAGTATTTTAAGGGTGGGAATTTGGAACTAAAAAAGTTTATTTTTGAGGTAAAAATAATGAACTGAAAGACCTTTTTTAGAAAATTACAATTCTAAGTGTCTCCTAACAAATTTATAAGAAAACGCAATAGAATTGCGCCAGGGAGAGGGTAAAAAAGGGATATGAAACAAATCCTCCCTTGGGTGAGTGATAGGGTAATAGGAGGGGGGGGGGGTAATGAAGAGGGTAAACGAAGGGGGGATTAAGGGGCAAATACCCCCCCCCCCCCCCGGGTCAGAAAGAAGATAAAAAGGGGGAGGGGGCAAATCCTCCCTTTGGGTGAGTGATAGGGAAGGGGGGAGGGGGCAAATTACCTCCCCCCTCCCGGGTAAGGAAGAAGGTTAAAAGGGGGGGGGCAAATCACCTGGACAAAAAGGGTGGGGGGGGGGCAAAGTTCTTATTTATTTATGATGTAGTGGTAGTATTAATAGAGTAGATAAACAACAACACGCACATTCCTAGTGTTAAAGAAAAGAGAAGGCGACCTCAAGTCTGGGGTAATTTGTCAATGTAAAAAGATAGGGATAGTTAATTTTGTATATAATTTAAAAAGTAAACGTGCTAGGATAAAAAAAAATTGTAAATACATTCCTCTCCCCTTTATTTACAAATTAAATCTATTAAATAAAATTTCTACCGATTAATTTGCAAGTTATTCAAGTTTGAAAAACGCAAAAGTCTCGTTTTTGGTAACTTTGACAGCGACGAAAAAACTAAAACATATTTCTGTTCACCGTGAAAAACTCTACCTAGATCTGCAAACAGTTTGCAGGTTGATTTCACAAGTTCATTATTTGTTGACCAGTGTTATGAATAAAAAGGCGAGATCTCGCAGAAAAATTCTCGACTCGAGTCAGTTATTCGAACGAGAATTTTCTCGGTTTTTTCGCATCATTACCTGGCTGGGCCTGGGACTTTCTATTTTAATGGGATAATGAATGTTACACGGCGGGCTGATTGGCCTAAAAAGGCTTGTTGCGCTCTACAATAACTTGCTTTTGTGTCGATCGAAGGTATAAAAAAGGAAGAAGATCTGAGATTTGTGAACATAATATTGAATGGACTTGAAAAGTACGATTTTAAACGATTTTTGAAAAATGTTTACACAAAGAAATACATGTCTATTAACTACGTTGACAAATTACTATGAAAAAAATTCTATCTTCGCTGACCCCTATCCACTTGTGTAAAATTAAACTTCGCCAGCCCTAAGGGAAAAATGGCATAGCTAGGCCACTGATGTAAATAAATGGATAATAGCGAATTAAAAAGAGACAACCACGGGACTTAGTCAGCCAATAGAGTGACATCTCTGACACCTTATTTAAGTAATGATTATATTTATTATCTATATATATATATGTATCGATTATGATACATTAGAAATTTTATGATTTAATAATTTATACAAGTATGGTTTAATGTTATTAAACTATTAATATAATAACTGTATATTCAAAAATCTTAAAATGTGTGTTTTATAAGCTTAAAACCAAATGGTTCGCAATTTAAGCCGACAATTCTAAAGTCTTATTCATAATGGAAAATATAAAATATTATAATTTATACTGTATGAAATAACCTATGGTTTAATCCTTGGTTGTAAATATTAAAAATGTTAATATCTTTTTTTAATACCTCACTAATTTTTGTAGTGTTTTATTTGAGTTATACGATAGGAAAATTAAGGCATGGGTATGTGTCATACCTCATAATATGTCTTAAGTTAAATTAGGCGCATCCAATACGATTTGATGGTATAAAAAATTTTACATATAAGACACATTCATGTTATTTATATGGTTGATAATATGGCTAATAACGACTGAAACGTCAAATAAATAATTCACCCTGTACTAGTCTCGAATTCTACCTGAAAGATTAAAGATTTTCAGTCTTAATTTAATTTATTTCAAAGGGTGAGTCTGTTTTTTATCCTAAAAACTAAATGAATTCAATATAATCTAATTTAAAGATTTTTTTAAATTTTGCCTGACAACGCTACAAAACAAAAATATAACATACGTTTTGGATAAACTTTATCGCATTTTATTTATAACGAAGAGCAGTCTAATGAAGTCTTAGGGGGCTTCTTAAAGGGCATATTATATATTTAAAATTAGATTATATTTCAGTTGCCAAGCTCTTTAGATAAAAAATACTAATGAATTGTACAAAAAAGCGATTTGACTTACTCACAATGATTAAGTAAGTCGGGTAAATAGTGAAATGCTCATAAATAAATATAAATGAGCCCTATCGGCTGAAATAATGCCCGCCCTGACATTAAAGTCATACATACTAAAATTGCCTAGATCGTACTTCACTATTATTATCTTTATAAGGAAAGATGCTGCAGCACTGGCGTAGCCAGCATTGGAATTAGAGGGGGGGGGGGAATAATAATTTATGGAGGGGCAAATTAATTATTTTTTAAAATTTAAGCCATAATTTCAATAAATTTTACGAATATTTTGATTTACTCCCTGCCCCCCCCCCTCATCCCTTGGTTCCGCCCATTTGCTGCAGTTAAGTCGATATTTAGGTGTCGTTAAGTGTTGATAGCCTTTGTTTCTTTAAATCGATAATTATTGCTGTTAATACATATTGTTATTTATTCAATTAATATTGATTTGACAGAGAAGACTTTTATATTTAATGGCCATATCCTCCAATTTTAACAACGAATCCTTCCCAATGGGAAGTGAAATATATCAGAGATTTGATCCGTATGATCTTATAGCCCATCTTCTTGTCCTTTTCAGTTTACTACTCAATTCCGCAAGCTGCTTATATTCAATAAAACATTTCGTCAAAACTAAAAGACCGCACAACTCCCATAATGAATCCCGACGTGAAAAATATCAAGGCAATTGGCTCATTTATTTGCTTTTCTTATCCGTAAATGGTCTCATTTCAAATATGTTTTACATAATGTCAGTTATCTTTACCCATCAACGCGTTACTTACCAGAGGATAATACTGAGAGCATGGATATATTGTAATTTTAATATATCATTTCCCACAACACTTCGCTGCTTTTCCTTTTTGATAATATTGCTAATTACTGTGGACAGGTATATAGCGATAGCTCGCCCCTTTGTTTATAACAAAATGTTGTGTCATAAGAATGTGTACCGTATTTATTTCGGACTTATGATTGTAGCTATTATATTTAATTTACCCTTTCACATCCCGAATAGAGTAACAATGAAGCTACAGAGCGATTCATTTTATTTTACTATATTTAAAAATCTGTATTGTGAAAACACTATTCAATCAGGTTTACTGAAAAAATTTGAAACTATATGTGATATAATTTATGCAATTACCTTTTTATCTACCATAGTTATCAATTACATCGTTATATACCACATACATAAACGCAATGTCAACACAACAAGGAGGATTCATCCAATTCCAACTATAGTTGACATAACTAGTGTTCTTACACAACCT
The DNA here is from genome assembly GCA_964036665.1 of Gordius sp. MW1. Lineage (NCBI taxonomy): Eukaryota > Metazoa > Nematomorpha > Gordioida > Gordea > Gordiidae > Gordius > Gordius sp. MW1. The sequence continues at coordinate 24,521,621 of OZ038529.1, read as the reverse complement.
CTTGATATGATGTCCTTTTGGAGACAACGTTTTGGTATAATAAACAAAAAGGCCAAAAACAGAAAAATAATAATTATATTGCATGTAATGAACATACTATTTTTAATAGGTATGCTCAGTAAATTTATTGGAAATATCGAAGTTCCCGAAGTACTATTTAACATTTGTAAATTTATTGAAAAGTACATCATAATCCTATTTGGCGATTTTACTGTGTTGATCATTGTATCATTTAATATCAATTGGCGTTTCAAAATGTGTTAATCTATATAAATTAAAATGTAAACGTTCGTTTCTGTGTAATAAAATATATCGAATAGCTGTTTGCTTTAAAAATAAGAAAAAAATATTGGATTAATCATCTAAAGCTTCAATCAAAACTTAAGGCATCATCTATTTCTTATAAATACGCAACTCACGCATTCAAGCTATTAAGAACAAATAAAGTTAAAATGATGGCCTGGCTTGTAAGATATTGATAAAAAGTGGCTTTTGTATTATAATTCTCCAAAATTTTATTTTGTCGAGAGGTTAAGATCTTGGTTACTTAAGAATTCATGTATTGTTGTCACACTTACTCACCAGTAAGTGATTCCTGGGAGCGTGTTATAGAGTGTTTTCTGAATTAATATATAGATATTAAAACACATTTAAAACTTATTAAATGATGATCTGTCGCACGGTGTAACTCGTTTATCCTAAAGGATTTTGTGTTTTTATTAGGTCTTTTCTGCAGATTGTTAATTGAATTGATCCACAAAATACTATAGAAAGAAATTAAATCTAACGGTCAAATTTGTATTAAACTACTATCACGTATTTTTGTATTCAAAAAACTTGTAGACAATTTTGAAATTTTACAAGAGGTTTCCTCTTTGTCAAAAAATGAAATCTGTCTTTCCTACGAATAAGCTATGATGTAGCGTTATATTTTTAGGTGCCTTTTTAACAGATGCCTTTTGAAATGTTTAACTATTATTAAACTTGTTAATTTTTAACTATTACAACATAAGCCATTAATATAATTGCAGATTCCAACGGTTATAATATGTTCGTGATGCTCGCGGGTTGAATCCCGGGTTCTTTTTTTGAAGATTAAATAATATCTCGCATTGTCAACATGGCTGTCAGACATTAATGGCTGAGCGTCACCCCACATCCAATTCACAGATCTAAGCATTGAAATTGTAAAGCACATTAATACGATTTGATACATGGTATCTACAACGGACATTTTTGTCCTAATCGGCCCATCCTTTAGAAAAAGTTAGAGCTTGAGTTGAGCTGGGGCTTAATATTTGTTGAGTTTTATCTTCAATTGTAAAAATGCTTGTGAGATAAAACTGTTCATTGATTTCTGGCATTTAAAAATTTAGAACACCCCTAATTAACTTATCTTATTATACCATCATTTATCAGTGAGTCTGAGTCCAGTCCGACGCCCAAACTATTAACCCATGGAGAGCCTTTTAGTCCTCTTACCACAGTCTCAAGGAGAATCGTATCCTTATTATTTATCTGCTTTTAGTAGTCGTTATACATATGCTTTCCCCTACTGTTTCCTGCTATTAACAAAATAATAAATTACACTATATTAACGAAATAGCCACTAACCTACTATCAACTGAACACGTAACCCCTGGTTAACGTGTCCCGAGATGCAACAATAGTGTCAGATGGGACTCAATCTTAGCTCACCAATTTAGCTAAGCTCTTGTTCGTCATCGGGACAATTCCATCCATACATACTCTTATTTACACCATTAGGGCCAGACGAAACCTGCAATTTTCGACTCCGAAGCTTGGGTAATATAATATGCAGTGACGTAAAATCGAATTTTTTCATGAATATTTATTAATTTCGGGGAATATTCGTAGACTTTTTATAATAAATTATTAATATCTTTTTTGCAATACCAAGAAAATTTAATTTACAAATAGATTATTTTATAGTGGATTTCCGATCGTTAATTTATAATTGTATATTAAAGAGCCTATTAGTTAAATATTAATAAGGACTTGATTAAATCGGTGTCTATTGTGACTATATTATTAAACGTACAACTTGTAAATGATTTATTTAGATTCCATGTGCAAAAACAGTTAAAAGGAGAGACCTGCATGAGGGGAAATGTTAGGTTCAGGCCCGCCTCATCCCTGCACACATATATTTGTTAGGCCCGCAATGTAAAAACTAGTCGACGTTATTTAAAAATTATTTTTTTGTATAAAACATTTTCATTTTGTATTGTTTATAAAATAAACAAGTTGGAGCATATAAAATCGGTTTAAATCAAAAATAATAATAAAGGCTATCTATTTTATCAGGCCATAATCTGCTCCTTCTCTCTTCTATAAGACCATTTGCCTTACTGGAGGTGCGTTCACTCTTGGCACTGTGACTAGAATCGACAAACATTTATTAGCCAATTTTGTTAAATTTGGTAGCCTAGGTTAATTCTAACAGAACATCCTAAGGATTTTAATATGATTCGAGATTTCTGTCGACTTCGTTAGAGTCTATATTTTTTCCTGTGACGTTATCCTCTTAAATTGAAATATCCGACCTAAATATAATTTTTGAGTTGCACACATGAACTGGATTGCTTATAGGTGGATGACTAATGCGAGAGAAGCTAGGATATTTGTGCATGGAATGATTTAGGAAATCTTGGATAGCATCTTTAATATGCGAAACTTTACAATAAAAAATTAAATATCGTTGTTAAACTTTGAAAGTAACATTTGATTTTATTTAATAGATCTCTAAAGCAGCGGGAACATCATTATATGGATAAGTGGGTACAAATTAGGGATGCTTTTTAATGGTGTAGTTGTACTTAGAGCTGAAAAATGAAATTCCTTCGGCCCAAACCCGGTTCTAGCCCGACCCGGCCCAAGCCCAAAAAACTTTTCTTTTTTTGGCCTGAACCGTGTTTTCAATTGAAATTTTTGAAAAATTATATTCTTGAAAATTATTTCATTATCTTAATATAAAATGCATCATATTGTTATTACTCACAATTAGGATAAGTTTGTAAGGAGTTTATTTTTACTCGTTATAATCTATTCAGCTAATAATTTAAAACTAAAAATCTAACTTTATAAAATATATTTTTAACAGTTCCAAATAAAAAACTTTTGGGAATATTCACCTATCTTATTTCTAGAGTTCTTACAGCTGTTATGAATCTATTTAAATACTGGAATAAGATTTGCAATTCAGGTCAGTTATATTATAATAGACAGGGGAAAAAGCTGTTTTGAACGCTGTGCGTAGACAATTATATTATCGAGTTGAGTTTTTTAAAATTTTATAAAAATTTAATTTGCTTTGGTTCAATTCAACCTGGGCTATAGCCTCAGGTCGGGCCTTCTCATCAGTTCCAACCCGAGCCCGATTATTTTGTCGAATTCTGCTCGAGCCCAGTCCGGAACCCGATATGGCTTCAGGGCCCGTGTAGGGCTCTAGGTGTACTATCCACTTCTAATTACATGCTTGCATTTTTAAATGGTGCAAGCATATTATGTTTTTTGGAGATGTTATCCAATTCTTCCATTAAATATTTACCATTTAATAAATCAATTTTTCGGACAAACTTTTTAACATAAAAATTTTAAAGTTTCACCTTAATGCTACATCTAATTATGATAGAAAGTTTTACTCAAATATTGAACATTAATGCTTTGTTTAAAGTATCTTGTATATTCCTTGCTTTGTTCAATTAATTTAAGAATAATAGTAGCGTTTGCTTCCATGTTTTTTGTAAAACGTGCTTCTTAAACTATTGATATGAGCCGACTAATTAAATCTCTTATATGAGGGATAAAGTGATTAAAGCTTTTGATGTTTGTTCCTTGATCGGAAACAAATGTTAACCCATCACTTGAATACGCAAGTTTGGTGAAATTAGAAATTAATTTTTAAATTACAACTGAGTGAGTTTTATTTATTTATTAAATTTACGTGTGAATCCATGGGCGCAGCCAAGAGGGGGGCAGTAAAGAGCGGCTGCCCCCCTCTAAATTCAAAAATTTGTTGGCTAAAATTTCGAAAAAAAATTGCAATAATTAACATAATGTAGTGAGAGAGTCATATAGGTAAACTTTTTAAGATCTTCCCTGCAGAAGTCAGTAGTAGTACTAGGTCAAGAACTTTATAGGACATTCAGAATTTCGGGCTTCAAATTATTTCTAATTTTTTCGTCATTGGCATTAAACGTCGTGCTATTGTTGTTGGCAGGGACCGACCCGAGCTCGCTAAGTTATATTATGGCCCGTCCTCGGGCCAGGCCTTGCAGATCTCTACAACTGGGTTCAGGGTACAATGTCATGGGGGTGTGAAAAGCGAAATGAAGACAAGAATTAACGCAGGGTGACTAAAATTTACGGAGTTGAGTGGTGCACTATGTGACAAACACATACCACTCAAATTGGTTATTGTGCCCACGGTAATGTATGGATCGAAGACATCAATTGAGGCAAAAGAGGAGCAAAGCTTGGCTACCACAGAGATGCGAATGTTAAGATGGACTTGGGAATAAGCAAGAAGGACCATACAAGAGATAAGGGATAAATTAATGTAGTTTCGATTGATAAAAAGTTGGTTGTAATAAGATTTAGATGGTATGGCCATTTGGAGAGGTCATTTGGCAACGCCTATCAGACAAGTGCAAGTCGAAGGTAAGCGAAATAGAAGTAAGCCTAATATGAACTTAAAAAGATACGAAAGCGAAGCTGGTCTAAGTGCAGGAATACGTGGATAAACTATTTAAAGGAACTGACCGTTAAGTATGACAAACAGCTATTGGAAAAAATATTATCTTCGTGAACAATTAATGCCCTGTAGCGGCTATATAAAGGTTAAAGGTTATAAAAATAAATCAATTTTAAAAGGTCTTAATTAAATATTTTGATTTAATTCAAATATTGAGCAATGTTACTATTTAACTTAAAATTTGATATATTGAAAGCGCATATTTTTTACTAATTAGGTTTAATCGACTTAAAACGTTAGATTTTATATAAAAAGAACTTAATGCTTATTTAAAACAAATTTATTTAAAGTTATAAGATAAGTTGTCTCATGTGCCTTGTTAAAAATTAGGCGGCTTTGCACAGACAACCACCATTTATAAAACTATTTCCATTGTGTCATATAAAGTTTTTTTATTTTGGGATTTTATATAACATTAGCAGCCAAAATCAATTGAAAGATAGACTATATTAATAAGGATTAGATATTTGCTTATGTCTTTCCACTCTGTCATGTAGGGTTTTATATATGCATTAATCGAGTCCTAATTTTGAATGATTAATATAAGTTATTTTTTTAAGTATTGGCTTGGTGGATGGGAAAGATTGTCATTACTTGCCTACTCAAATCTGTTCATGTTAACGATTTTAAATCATTAAGGGTTTGAATGAACCGGGAGGGGGGGTGTTGGGAACAACAAAATCCTCTTTATATATGCCCAAGATATATTGATATACTAAAACAGCCCCAACATTTTAAACATGGTCAATTATTAATGTACTTAGTAAAAAGTTAAAAGAGTCAAAATTTACAATTATTTTCCGTTTAATAAAAATTAACTAATAAATAAAAACATGTTTATAGATCTTACCTTATTGTTATTTTAACCGAATAAATTTATTATTATAATGCCCAAAATCATAGAATGCGCGAAGATATGTATATATTATAATCCGAGCAAAAAGATAATATTTCCCCGAGTTTTACATATATCGGAAAATATAAACTGTGTATTAAAGTACAAAAAATCTTATTAATTTACGCTTGATTTGCCAGCGCAGCTGGCCTTAGCACGCGTATAACAAAGCGAGGGAGAGAGAGGGGAAAGAGGGGGGGGGGAAGACGCGCATGGTAGACTGCGCAGAGGGCTGCGCATAGGAGACTTGACTGCGCATCATACTGCGCATGCGCAGCCACAACAGTACTCTAATATGTTAGCTAGTCTACACGATATAACGTTTGCAGAACTCAAGATTTTTTTCCATAAGTTTTAATGCTTTTAATGTTCATTTGACCTTTTGGAAAATTGAGGTATACACAAATTTTCGATCTATCTAGTTTTAGCACTCGTTATTTAATGTGGTGTTGCCATTGTACCATGTTTATAAAGAATATCTAAACTTAGTTCTTTTATAACGAACACTATTACTAAATGAATAAATGCTATTTGTGTCAATTATGCTCACAAAGATAACACTGGTCTACAAATAAAGGTCTTGTATAATCAACCGGGAAACTGTTAACATATTCTGATAGAGTTTTTTGAGGTGAACACAAATATGTTTCTCGTTGTTTTCCTATACGTCAAGTTTTTTAGATATTTCGATTCAAAGTTGCGAAAATGACCGTTTTCGACCCTTTTCGACGGTCAATAGAGCGATATTGAATAGCTAAAAAAAAAATTTAAACCTCTAAGTGGTAGAACCAACTCAGGGTAAAACATTGAAAAAAGATTTATTCCCCTATTGTTTTTACTTTTACTAATATATCAAAAATGCAATTAGTCCCTATGCGAAATCGCGGCATCCTTTGAGCCTCCCTCCCTCTCTATCTAATTGGCTTATATGCTTATATAACACTATACCCTTAGTGCATGTAAGTGATTGATGAGTGTGGTGGGTGCAAGAGTAGTGGGTTAATACGAACTATTCCTACTACTACGCCTGATCCTCCCTCTCTACTAGAGGAATAGCTCGTATTACGCCACTACTATTACACACCCCCACCCCCACATCATCCATCAATCACTCACATGCACCAAGTAGAGTGTTATAAACCCAATTAGATAGAGAGGGAGGGAGGGAGGCTCAAAGGATGCCGCTTCGCATAGAGACTTATTGAAATTCGATATATTGGAAAAAGTAAAAACAATAGGGAAAAAAATCATTTTTCAATGTTTTACCCTAAGTTGGTTCTACCACTTAGAGGTTTAAAATTTTTTTTAGCCATTCAATATCACTCAATTGAGCATCGAAAAGGGTCAAAAACGGCAACTTTGAATCGAAATATCTAAAAAACTTGACGTATAGGAAAAAAACGAAAAATATTTGTGTTCACCACAAAAAACTCTATCAGAATATTTTGACCGTTTCTCGGTTGATTTTTCTTGTAGACCAGTGTAATTGGCTTTTTAAGAAACCCTCCTTCGAAATTGTGATTTCGCACGCATAGATTGTATACTTAATAGCATTCCTATGGTGCATCTGTGGTCTTGAAAATTATTTCCAATGATTATATCATTCAATGCCTTTCACAATTTTATCCGACAAGACCTTTGTTCAAAAAATATTATAGAATTGAATTTTTTAGATATTCAAGTAGTAAACACTACCTACGACGGTCCCAAGTCCGTGTGCAAAGTGGAGGGTTGGCGTCAGGTCGGAAAAACCAACTCCAAAATTATGATAGTTCAAACAAGATTTTACAAGAAAAGGCTAGGGCGTCCTCCACAAACGACGCGCACTGCATACCTCGCCCGTGCAATGTGAAAAACTAGTGTTACTGCCCAACTCACAGCGAAGGCATTTAAGGAAATTAGTTGTTGAAAGAATGCGAATAACGTGCTGGAATGTGGGAACGTTGACGGGGAAGAGAATCGAGGTCACACAAATGCTAAAGACGAAAGATACAAATCGCCTGCTTACAAGAGACGAGGTGGAACGGAAACAAAGCCCGCGAGTTAGGAGAAGGATACAAACTTTTCTACAGTGGGTCACCGAATCGTAGAAACGGGGTCGGTATCGTAAGCGAATCGTTCAAGGACAAGGTGGTCGCAAGCGTAGTTCCGACTGGCTAATGTGGGTGAGGATTGCAGATCACGGGGGCCTCCTAACCGCTATGTGCGCGTATGCTCTCCAAATAGGGTGTTTGGAATCAGAGAAAGACATATTCTTCGATTCATTGGAAAAGTAAATACAAGGAATAGGACAGGAAGAAAGGCTAATTATTGGGGCAGATTTCAACGCTCACATAGGGAAAGATCGCCTCGGGTATGAACGCACTCATGGAGGTTATGGGCATGGTCTGAAGAACAAGGAAGGGGAAAAACTTCTCCAAGTTTTTCAAGCATATGACATGGCGATCCCTATTTTAAAAACGCGAAGATCATATTGTGACCTTTAGAAGTGGGAATCATTTTAGTCAAATTGACTATCTGCTCATACGGCGAAAGGATTTATGGAGTATCAAGGATTGCAAAGTAATACCGGGAGAGGAAATCGCCAGGCAACATCGTCCCCTTGTCACGGATCTTGACTGAAGAGTATTTCCCGCAAGAAGAAAGGTATATGAACCACGAATTCGATACGAAAGGCTAAAGGATACGTCGAAGAAAGAAGAATACCATCAAAAAGCCTCCTCACTCAAAACTTCGCGAAGATGACCACAAAAAGTGGCATCGTCCAAGTACCAAGTATTTAATGTTAAGTCGCAAAGGTCGAGGCTATTTTTTATCCTAAAAACTAAATGAATCTTATATAATAAAAGATAAAGATTTTCTAGATTAGATCTCAGTTGACAACGCTACTTATCAAAAATATAGCGTACGTTTTGGATAATTTTAAGTGCCTTGTATTTATAACGAAAAGCAGTTTTGCGAAGACTAAGGGGGCTTCTTAAAGGGCTAATGTCAATTTTTTTATATAAAATTTGACATTTAAAAAATGCATCATATTTCAGTTGCCATAAAAGCGTTTTTACAAGCGATTCTATGCATCAATGGAAAATAGAATACTATGATTTAAAGAAGTCAAACGGAAAATATGATTTATAAAATGGATTAATTAGTTGAAGCGATTACTAACTAGAAAAAATAATTTTGAGAAAATAATGTTGTATAACTCAATAGACAAAAAATATTAATGTATAGTAAGAATTTACGATTTAAAACTTATTCACAATGTTTATGAGAGTGAGTAGGCGAAATAGTGAAATGTTCATAATTAAAGATAAATTAACCCTATCTGGTGAAACAGTAGAGCAGGGAAGGGGCCCCCCCCCCTTATTGAGAAAAAAAAATGAATTTTTTTCAAATAATACCGAAAAAATATTAATAGGAGTCTTTGTGTGTGTTGCGCATATAGAAATAATATATTATCTTAATTAATTGGATATTTAATTTTAGATGAAATCTACCAATTATAACATTATTTATACAAAAAATATATTTCCCGAGTGCGTGTTTTCTAATAGGAAGAAATTTAGTTCTTACTTATTTATCTAAAAAAATATCTCAACCTCTAAATTAAACGAGGAAGATGCTGATACAATCAAAAAAAAAAAGAGGAAGATGCGATACAAGACAATAAATTAAACGAGGAAGATGCTGATACAAGACAAATTTTAGCAGGGGGGGGGGGGAACTTGGGCTTATAATTTTATTTGAACGGTCCCGGGTGGGACAATTATTGGTTCTGGTGGGAAATTTAAGCCTAAAATGCCAATGCAAGTGTGTTCTAACAATGGTCCTAATTAGCCCAAAGAGAAAAATTGTAAGAGTTCATTGCAATTTGCGTCTCTAAAGATATTATTAATGCATTTTTGACCAAAAACCCATCGTAGATATGGAATTTATATATTTTTAATAAGTTTTTGTTTAATCGAAATTCTTTGACACAAAATTTACCCCCCCCCCCCTAATTAGATAGTCTACCTCCGTCACTACTGTATATAAGCTTGATAAATTTTTGTTTAATAGTATCACCGAAAATTTTTTTTGAAAACCCCCCGCCTCTATGAGGCAAGCCTGGCTACGCCTATATAGTGAAATAATGACCAGCCCTGAACATAGAGGTCCTATAATAAATCCAAGTCATACATACTAGAATTGCCTAGATCGTACTTCACTATTATTATGTTTTTAAGGAACCATGCTGCAGCATTGGCGTAGCCAGCATTGTAATTAGAGGGGGATGCAATAATGATTTACGTAGGGGCTTAATGGTCTTTTTTTTTAATTTAAGCCATAAATTAAATTAATTTAAACAAATTTTTTAATTTACTCCCTGCCCCCCCCCATCCCCTGGCTACGCCCATTTGCTGCAGTTAAGTCGATATTTAGGTGTCGTAAGGTGTTGATAGCCTTTGTTTCTTTAAATCGATAAATTATTGCTGTTAATACCTATTGTTATTTATTCAATAAATATTGATTTGACAGAGAAGACTTTTATATTTAATGGCCATATTCTCCAATTTTAATAACGAATCCTTCCCGATGGCAAGTGAAATATATAAGAAATTTGATCCGTATGATCTTATAACCCATCTTCTCGTCGTTTTCAGTTTACTACTCAATTCCGCAAGCTGCATATATTCAATAAAACATTTCGTCAAAACTAAAAGACCGCACAACTCCCATAATGAATCCCGACGTGAAAAATATCAAGGCAATTGGCTCATTTATTTGCTTTTCTTATCCTTAAATGGTCTCATTTCAAATATGTTTTACATAATGTCAGTTATCTTTACTCATCAACGCGTCACTTACCAGAGGATAATACTGAGAGCATGGATATATTGTAACTTTAATATATCATTTCCCACAACAATTCGCTGCTTTTCCTTTTTGATAATATTGCTAATTACTGTGGACAGGTATATAGCGATAGCTCGACCCTTTGTTTATAACAAAATGTTGTGTCATAAGAATGTGTACCGTATTTATTTCGGACTTATGATTGTAGCTTTTATATTTAATTTACCCTTTCACATCCCGAAGAGAGGAACAATGAAGCTACAGAGCGATTCATTTTATTTTACTATATTTAAAAATTTGTATTGTGAAAACACTATTCAATCAAGTTTACTGATAAAATTTGAAACTATATGTGATATAATTTATACCATTACCTTTTTATCTATCATAATTATAAATTACATTGTTATATACCACATACATAAACGCAATGTCAACACAACAAGAAGGATTCATCCAATTCCAACTGTAGTTGACATAACTACTGTTCTTACACAACCTCTTGATATGATGTCCTTTTGGAGACAACGTTTTGGTATAATAAACAAAAAGGCCAAAAATAGAAAAATATTAATAATATTGCATGTAATGAACATATTATTTTTAATAGGTATGCTCGGTAAATTTATTGGAAATATAAGTAACTTCTACGAAATTCCCGAAGTACTATATAACATTTATCAATTTATTGAAAAGTACGTTATAATCCTATTTGGCGATTTTACAGTGTTGATCATCGTATCATTTAATATCAATTGGCGTTTCAAAATGTGTTATTCTATTTAAATTAAAATGTAACCGTTTGTTTCTGTGTAATAAAATATATCGGAAAGATGATAATCTGTTGTTTTAAAACTAAGAAAAAATATTGCATTCATCATCAAAAGCTCCAATCAAAGGAATCATCTATTTCTTATAAATATGCAACTCACGCATTCAAGCTATTAAGAACAAATAAAGTTAAAATGATGGCCTGGCTTGTAAAATATTGATAAAAAGTGGCTTTTATATTATAATTCTCCTAAATTTTATTTTATCGAGAGGTTAAGATCTTGGTTACTTAAGAATCAATCATGTATTGTTGTCACTCCTTGGAGCCTTGTTATAGAGTATTTTTTGAATTAATATATAGATATTAAAACACATTTAAAACTTTTTAAATGATGATCTGTCGCACGGTGTAACTCGTTTATTTTAAAGGTTTTTGTGTTTTTATTAGATCTCTCTGCAGATTGTTAAATGAATTGATCCACAAAATACTATTGAAAGAAATTAAATCTAACGGTCAAATTTGTATTAAACTACTATCACGTATTTTTTTATTCAAAAACTTGTAGATAATTTTGGAATGTTACAAGAGGAAAACCGAGGGTGACAAAATCTCCTCTTTGTCAAAAAATGAAATCTGTCTTTCCAACGAATAAGCTATGATGTAGCCCGTTATTAGGTGCCTTTTTAACAGATGCCTTTTGAAGTGTTTAAATTATTTTTAAGATTGTTATTTTTTAACTATTACAACATAAGCCATTAATATAATTGCAGATTCCAACGGTTATAACATGTTCGTGATGCTCGCGGGTTCAATCCCGCGTTTGGTACTTTTTTCGAAGATAAATAATATCTCGCATTGTCAACATGGCTCAGAAAATAATGGCCGAGCGCCACCCCACATCCAATTCACAGGACTAAGCATTTATATTGTAAAGGTCATTAATACGATATTGATACATGGTATCTACAACGGGCATTTTTGTCCTAACCGGCCCATCCTTTAGAAAAAGTTTGAGCTTGAGGTAGGCTGGGGCTTAATATACTGAGTTTTATCTTCAATTGTAAAAATGCTTGTGAGATAAAAATGTTCATTGATTTCTGGCATTTAAAAATTTAAAACACCCCTAAATAACTTATCTTACCATACCATTATTTATCAATGAGTCTGAATCCGAGTCCGAAGCCCAAACTATTAACCCATGGAGAGCCTTTTAGTCCTCTTACCACAGTCTCAAGGGAGAATCGTATCCTTATTACTTATATGCTTTTAGTAGTCGTTATATATGATTTTGCTTTCCCCTACTGTTTCCTGCTATTAACAAAATAATAAATTACACTATACTAACAAATTAGCCACTAACCTACTATCAACTGAACACGTAACCCCTGGTTAACGTGTCCCGAGATGCAACTGTGTCAGATGGGACTCAATCTTAGCTCACCATTTTAGCTAAGCTCTTGTTTGTCATCGGGACAATTCCATCCATACATACTCTTATTTACACCATTAGGGCCAGACGAAACCTGCAATTTTCGACTCCGAAGCTTGGATAATATAATATGCAGTGACGTAAAATCGAATTTTTTTATGAATATTTATTAATTTCGGGGAATATTCGTAGACTTTTTATTATAAATTATTAATATCTTTTTTGCAATACCAAGAAAATTTAATTTACAAATAGATGATTTTATAGTGGATTTCCGATTTTGAATTAAAAATGTTGATAAATTATTAAAGAGTTGATAAATGTATTGCCGTTAATTTATAATTGTATATTAAAGAGCCTATTAGTTAAATATTAATAAGGACTTGATTAAATCGGTGGCTATTGTGACTATATTATTAAACGTACTAAATGATTTATTTAGATTCCATGTGCAAAAACAGATAAAAGGAGAGACCTGCATGAGGGGAAATGTTAGGTTTAAAATCGCCCCACCCCTGCACTCATATATTTGTTAGGCCCGCAGTGTAAAAACGATTCGAAGTTATTTAAAAATTATTGATTTGTATAAAAAACATTTTCATTTTGTCTTGTTCATAAAGTAAACAAGTTGGAGCACATAAAATGTTTAAATCTTAAATAATAATAGAGGCTATCTATTTTATCAGTCAATAATCTGGTCCTTCTCTCTTCTATAAGACCATTTGCCTTACTGGAGGTGCGTTCACTCTTGGCACTGTGACTAGAATCGACAAACATTTATTAGCCAATTTTGTTAAATTTGGTAGCCTAGGTTAATTCTAACAGAACATCCTAAGGATTTTAATATGATTCGAGATTTCTGTCGACTTCGTTAGAGTCTATATTTTTTCCTGTGACGTTATCCTCTTAAATTGAAATATCCGACCTAAATATAATTTTTGAGTTGCACACATGAACTGGATTGCTTATAGGTGGATGACTAATGCGAGAGAAGCTAGGATATTTGTGCATGGAATGATTTAGGAAATCTTGGATAGCATCTTTAATATGCGAAACTTTACAATAAAAAATTAAATATCGTTGTTAAACTTTGAAAGTAACATTTGATTTTATTTAATAGATCTCTAAAGCAGCGAGAACATCATTATATGGATAAGTGGGTACAAATTAGGGATGCTTTTTAATGGTGTAGTTGTACTTAGAGCTGAAAAATGAAATTCCTTCGGCCCAAACCCGGTTCTAGCCCGACCCGGCCCAAGCCCAAAAAACTTTTCTTTTTTTGGCCTGAACCGTGTTTTCAATTGAAATTTTTGAAAAATTATATTCTTGAAAATTATTTCATTATCTTAATATAAAATGCATCATATTGTTATTACTCACAATTAGGATAAGTTTGTAAGGAGTTTATTTTTACTCGTTATAATCTATTCAGCTAATAATTTAAAACTAAAAATCTAACTTTATAAAATATATTTTTAACAGTTCCAAATAAAAAACTTTTGGGAATATTCACCTATCTTATTTCTAGAGTTCTTACAGCTGTTATGAATCTATTTAAATACTGGAATAAGATTTGCAATTCAGGTCAGTTATATTATAATAGACAGGGGAAAAAGCTGTTTTGTACGCTGTGCGTAGACAATTATATTATCGAGTTGAGTTTTTTAAAATTTTATAAAAATTTAATTTGCTTTGGTTCAATTCAACCTGGGCTATAGCCTCAGGTCGGGCCTTCTCATCAGTTCCAACCCGAGCCCGATTATTTTGTCGAATTCTGCTCGAGCCCAGTCCGGAACCCGATATGGCTTCAGGGCCCGTGTAGGACTCTAGGTGTACTATCCACTTCTAATTACATGCTTGCATTTTTAAATGGTGCAAGCGTATTATGTTTTTTGGAGATGTTATCCAATTCTTCCATTAAATATTTACCATTTAATAAATCAATTTTTCGTACAAACTTTTTAACATAAAAATTTTAAAGTTTCACCTTAATGCTACATCTAATTATGATAGAATGTTTTACTCAAATATTGAACATTAATGCTTTGTTTAAAGTATCTTGTATATTCCTTGCTTTGTTCAATTAATTTAAGATTAATAGTAGCGTTTGCTTCCATGTTTTTTGTAAAACGTGCTTCTTAAACTATTGATATGAGCCGAGTAATTTAATCTATATATATAAAACTCAGGCCTTCGGCCCTCGTGGGAAGGGGGAGGGGAGAAGGGGAGGGGAGAAGTAGAGGGGAGAAGGGGAGGGGAGAAGGGAAGGGGGAAAGGGAAGGGGGGACGACTCATCTTTACTTCGTATAAATGTATCATATTTGCTATGCAATTTATGGTCGAGAAAGGGGAAGGGGCGAGAATGCCTATAGGGGGGTATTAAATGCCTAATGATTAATTAATTATTTATACAAATTTTCCATTTATAGGCAAAATGTAATATAGGCAAGGGTTAGGGTTAGATTTAGTGTTTGCATCTAGTTGCGTATTACATTAGTTTTTACGGCCTTTAGTGATTATGGGTCTAACAAACATTATATTATAAAACATCACAATGTTAAGAATTTGCAGAATTGTTGGGAGAAATTTTTGTTGAATTTGAACAATTTTTAATTAAAAAAAATCAAAAATTTGGCGAATGGTCATTTTTTCTCCATTGGTCAGTACCAACAGATACTTTATAAGTCAATGATAGCCAAAAAAACGGCAAAAAAATTTGATGCTCACTTTGGCCAATGGTCATTTTTTTTCATTGGTCAGCAGCCAGCACACGGTAAAAATGGATATAAATTAAGAGAAAAAAAACGAAAAAAAAATTTTCGAATCACATTTTGGCCAATGGTCATTTTTTCCCATTGGTCAGCAGCCAGGACACAAATTTATAATAGTCAAAAAAAACGAAAAAAAAATTTTCGATCACATTTTGACCAATGGTCATTTTATTCCATTGGTCAGCAGCCAGCGGACGGCCAAAAAGTCATAATAGCAATGGTAGGAACAGGAACAATCATAATAGTCAAAAAAAACGAAAAAAATAATTTCGATTCACATTTTGGCCAATGGTCATTTTTTCCATCGGTCAGGAGCCAGCGGACGGCCAAAAAGTCATAATAGCAATGGTAGTAACAGGAACAATCATAATAGTCAAAAAAAACGAAAAAATAAACTCGGATTCACATTTTGGCCAATGGTCATTTTTTTCATTGGTCAGCAGCCAGCGGACGGCCAAAAAGTCTTATTATCAATGATAGTAACAAGAACAATCATAAGAGTCAAAAAAACTCCGGGATTCTAACC
Source organism: Gordius sp. MW1 (assembly GCA_964036665.1). Classification (NCBI taxonomy): domain Eukaryota; kingdom Metazoa; phylum Nematomorpha; class Gordioida; order Gordea; family Gordiidae; genus Gordius; species Gordius sp. MW1. The sequence continues at coordinate 24,505,615 of OZ038529.1, read as the reverse complement.
CAAAAACTAGTTAAATTGCATAGCAATTAAAAGTAAACAACTTTTATTTATGTTTATTATATAATAAAATGAAACAATAATAGAGCAAGCGGACGGCCAAAAAGTCTTATTATCAATGGTAGTAACAAGAACAATCATAAGAGTCTAAAAAACTCCGAGATTCTAACCCAAACCCTTGTAGTGGAGGGCATAGGGTAATTATAGCAATTAATATCAATAATACCCAATTTAAAAACGAATAGATATACTTATGCATTAATTTAACGTAGCAATTAAAACCCCCCGCCCGAAAGCGAGGGAGATAGAGATGAGGGGTGGGGCACCTCTTTCTCATGCATTAATTTAAAAAATCGATAACCTAATATACCCAATGCAAATAGATAGGGAGGGTAACGGCCTGACGGACAACGGACAACCAAAAACGAGCCCATAAATTGCATAGCAATTAATAAAGTAAAGTGTATGTATGTATGTGTGTATGTATGTATGTAAGGGCTAAATTCTGAAACTACCGGCCCGATTCGCGCGAAAATTTCGCCGTAGATGCGGCGGCCAGGGGTAAAATAGTTTTTTTAGATTCCTAAAATTCCTTTTAGTTTTAAAAATATCGGACATTTTGTTTTAAAAACGGGCTAAACCTGAAACTACCGGCCCGATTTGCGCGAAAATTTAGCCGTAGATGCCCAGGGCGGCCAGAGGTAAAATAGCTTTTTCAGATTCCTAAAATACCTTTTTGTTTTAAAAATATCGGACATTTCCTGGCCAGTTTCATTTATTGCATCATATACAATAATGACGTCATACCTACAAGGTTTAAGTTTTCTTTAAATAGATATTTAAAAGCATAATAAAAATGTTACAGTATACGGTCAAAATTATTTTAAATTAAATAAATAAAATTTAAATTATGCAATTTTTGCCATTATTATGACGTGGTCCATCTTTCAGATTCCTAAATACCTTTTGGTTTTAAAAATATCGGACATTTCGTTTTAAAAAAGGGCTAAACTCTGAAATCACCGGCCCGATTCGCGCGAAAACTTAGCCGTAGATGCCCAGGGCGGCCAGGGGTAAAATAGCTTTTTCAGACTAAAATACCTTTTTGTTTTAAAAATATCGGAAATTTCGTTTTAAAAAAGGGCTATATTTTAAAACTATCGGCCCGATTCGCGCGAAAATTTAGCCGTAGATGCTTAGGGTGACCAGGGGTAAAATTGCTTTTTCAGATTCCTAAAATACCTTTTCGTTTTAAAAATATCGGACATATCCCGGCCAGTTCATTTAAAGCATCATATACAATAATGACGTCATACATACAAGTCTGAAGTTATCTCGAATTTTATTATATTAAGAAAATTGTATTTGTAGCAAAACAACGTATGCCGGGTCAGCTAGTCTCTTATATAAGGGATTAAAGCTTTTTTGATGTTTGTTTTTTGATCGGAAACAAATGTTAGCCCAGAAATGTGTCACTTGAATACGCAAGTTTGTGAAATTAGAAAATAATTTTTAATACATATTTATTAAATTTACGTGTGAATTTATGGGCGCAGCCAAGGGGGGGGGGCAGTGAAGAGCGGCTGCCCCCTCTCTAAATTTAAAAATTTGTTGGCTAAAATTCAAAAAAAAATTGTAATTATTAACATAATGTATTGAGAGAGTCATATAGGTAAACTTTTTAAAATCATCCCTGTAGAAGTCAGTAGTAGGGGAGACCGGGGCTAGTCGTAGCCCGGGGTTACTATTATCTTTGTAATTATTTTTAAAAATAATAATGATATATGATTAAAATTTAAACCATATGTGTATGTTTTCATAAGGTATAAATAAAAAATTTTTTGTTTGGAAAAAATAAAATTTAACAGTTTTATAGAAGAAAAACGATTTTTCGGGGCTATTAGTAGCCTTAACAAAATTTTCTATTTTGCACATAAATTTTTTTTGGCTTTATATTTTGGACTAATTAAAGTTTTATCTTATAAAAAGATATTTTTTATATAAACCCCGCCTAATGATTAAATTTTTATTCATAATATAACATGTTGAATTATTAATCGTTCATAAAAATAGGGGTCGGGGCTAGTCGGAGAGGGGCTAGTTATAACCATTTTTCATTGGGCCTTACAAATGACAAAATTCAAAAACAAAAATCTTGTTTATAATTCAACTTAGTGTAATTTAGAATAGAAATAGACTCTAATTATATTTTAAAAAACTATTAAAAGTTTTTTACATTGCAGAATCTGTCTTTTAAGTATACTTGAGTCAGATTGTCATCTTGACCCTTATTTTATTTTTACCATATAAAATACAATAATATTACATTTAAATTTTCTATGTTTTTTATAAGGTAACAATATTTTTATGGATTTGAGTTAGCACACACTATTAAGAAGTCAAAACGTCAGGGTTAATCTATCCCCTGAACATAGCTACAACTAACCCTGGGCACTTTTTAAATTTCTAGGATTTTTGATTTTTTTAAACTCAATTTATAAAAAATCTTTAAGCTTTTTTTCTCAATTTTCTTTTCTATAATAGAAATAGACTATAAAAATGTATTCCAATAAAAAAATTATAAAAATATTCATTAGTTTTTTTTAAAGTGGTTTAATTTTTTATGGCTATTTAGGCCCCGGTCTCCCCTAGTACTAGACCAAGAACTTTAGGACATTCAGAAATTTGGGCTTCAAATTATTTCTAATTTTTTCCAAATTGGCATTAAATGTCGTGCTATTGTTGTTGGCATGGCCCGACCCGAGCCCGCTAAGTTATATTATGGCCCATCCGCGGACCAGGCCTTGCAGATCTCTACAACTGGGTTCGGGGTACAATGTCATGGGGGTGTGAAAAGCGAAATGAAAACAAGAATAAGCGCAGGCTGACTAAAATTTAGAAAGTTGAGTGGTGTGTGACAAACACTTACCACTAAAACTGGTTATTGTGCCCACGGTAATGTATGGGTCGAAGACATGGGCTTGAGGCAAAAGAGGAGGAAAGTTCGGCTACCATGGGGATGCGAATGTTAATATGGATCTTGGGAATAAGCAAGAAGGGCCATATAATGAATCGAGAAAGGGATAAATTAATGAAGTTTCGATTTAGAAAATGGTGGTTGTAAGAAAATTGAGATGGTAAGGCCGTTTGGAAAGGTCAACTGGCAATGCCTATCAGACAAGTGCAGGTTGAAGGTAAGTAAAATAAAAGGAAAACCTAAGCTGACATGAAAAATAGATATGAACTTAAAAAGGTACGAAAGCGAAGCTGGTGTAAGTGCAGGAATACGTGGAAAAACTATTTAAAGGAACTGACCATTAAGCATGACAAACAGCTATAGGACAAAAAATATTATCTTCGTGAACAATTAATGCCCTGTAGCGGCTATATAAAGGTTAAAGGTTATAAAGTCTTAATTAAAATTCAAATAATGAGCTATGCATGTTTATAGATCTTACCTTATTTTATTTTAGCCAAATGAATGTATTATTATAATGCCCGAAATCATAGAATGCGCGAAGATATCCATATATTATAATCCGAGCGAGAGATTGTTCGATACGCGAACGAAAAAGATAATTTCCCCGAGTTTAACATATATCGGAAAATATCAACTGTGCATTAAAGTACAAAAGATCTTATTAACTTACGCTTGATTTGCCAGCGCAGCTGGCCTTAGCACGCGTATAACAAAGCGAGGGAGAGAGAGGGGAGAGGGTGGGAAGACGCGCATGGTAGACTGCGCAGGAGGCTGCGCATAGGAGACTTGACTACGCATGATACTGCGTATGCGCAGCCACAACACCATACCCTTTAAGATAACTTCCTACGACCCGCGTGTTGACCTCTCTCAGCATGCTCGTCGGACCTGAGTTTCTAACTGCATACAATTTTCTATTGTCCCTTGTTCGGGTGTACGTATCGAATTGTATTGACGTTTCATCGATCGTTTTCTGGTTCGGTCTTTCAATTGGTCATCGATTTGATTTCATCATTGACCGTAAAAATTGTATCGCACTTCCCCGTCGACTTTGCAACGGGGGGGGGGGGGGGATTTGTTGTAAAACCTTACATTGATGGCTAACGATTGACCACTTACTGAGCGTCGTTGGGTTCAGGATACTCTAACCAATTTTCGTTTAACGCTATCCAAAAGAGCTTTTTTGATTACCCCCATAGAGCGAGACAGAAACATGTTCGCCACCCAAGTCGTTCAGGCCGCTCCTAAATAAGAGCTGCTAGCCTATCGACCATAAGAGACGATATTTCCGTTAAATTATTGGTGATGTCGCTATACCACGCATCAGCTATCGGCGCCGACACGGGCACAAGCGACATCACTAAGTGGAGCTTTGGAATTTGATTGTCACACCCGAGACCATTCAACCTCAAAGTACGAGACAAAAGGATTGGGATTCTGGACTAGTATCGCGCTCCGTTGATTACCTTTTATTGAGCAGCGATGATAGCCAGCATTACAATCTTAGGTCCCTCGCTTTTGATGGTTCCGGTCACGAGTGGCTTGAAGCCTATCCCAGCAAACTTTTGGGAATGCTGCTTGAAGACTTAGAGCTATCATATTCCATAGCTTTAAGGTTGGGGATTAGTTAGAGCAGAGAATTTAATTGTCAAAATTGTCTTACCGTTATAGACGAATATGCTAGGCACCCTCTAAAATGCCTAGCAAACAAATATATATATGTTGGGCGCACTAAAGCTAATTAATTAATTCAAGCTGCCGTTAAAAAGGCAAAAATCCCCTCAATCCTTGAGCCGTCAGATCCCTCTCTTGAAGGTAGGATGCGCTCTGACGGCTCTTCTCTAGTCCCCTGGCGAAATGGCCTATCCCTCAAATGGGATTTTACTTGTATTGACCTATTTGTCCCTTCCCATTTTAATTACGACCCTATCGCTACAGCAGATAGGCGTAAAACTACAAAGTATTCTCATCCAATATTTTTATCCCTGTCGTTGCCTCTTGCTCTGGTTTCTTTGGCAAACAGGCAATGGGGTTTTTTAAAGAAATCGGAAAACGCTCTCCGAGATCTAAAATTTCTGCGTCCTTTTTACTCAGGCAACAACTAGGGATTCTTGTTGTACGATACAACTTTAAATCCTTTGCCGACTTATGGCCCATTTTAGAAGATAATGATATAGATCTTTGTATTTAACCAATATGTCTTTATTTTTGTATTTCTCTATGTAACTTTGTTTCGTGAAAAGAATCTTTTTAACCATTAAAAAAAATTGTCATAAGCGTATCTCGCATAAAATGCAACTCCGCTTACCCTAATCCCTAGGAGCTATGAACTCCATAACGGTAACCTTGGACCTGACTACGATGGTCTTACCTCTCATTAAACCACGTGCCACGTTCCCGTAAATCACATCATGCGCAGTCGGCAAATTATTTGCCCACCCAGGAAATTCGACCTCATCAAACTTCTAAAGGTGATACGGGATATAGCCAAAAACAGGTCATAACAGGCATTAAGCCTCCGAAAATAAATTCGCATCTGGGTTAAACGTGCGCGCATGCAATACTAAATTCCATACCCGAAACTTCGTCGTACACGCATTGCTCTGTACCGGCAAAAATAATTCGGGCTTGGCCCTACCGTCCCTATGCACCGGCATTACCCTTCAGTACATATTGACCACACTGCCCTGTACATGCAACTTTCATGCATAACGTAAAATACCACCGCATCGTATTGTCCACCCGCCATATTTCGATCATCAAGCAGGTACCGACAGAATTTTTCGGAATCGCAGCATCCCACAGCACCGGAATTACATACGTTCGGCGCTCTATATTCGCACTGTCAGATACCAACTGATCAATCGAGGACAATGACGGTCACATGCGCGTCAATCATATTTATAAATATTAACTAAATTTCATGCGAAAAAAAGCGAAAAAATTGAAGGAATAAAACATGCATAATAAAAAATGTTTACCTTCGTGCGATTTTAATGGGACTTATGAACTAATTAATCGGCTTTTAAAAATATTGCCATACCCTTATTACCCCAAATGAGTTATTATAACAATCAAAATAGTTCCATTCTTTATATTTTAATCCTAAAATATCTTGATTAATTTTTATCCAACAATCAAAAATTAAATGAATAACCACAATTATCATTTTCTTTTTAACCTAAATTCATTAAATTTACTTTGAAAATCAGAGTCTTTCTTCTGACACCAATGAAAGAATAAAAAAACGTTAATATTTAATCAGTCTAATTTATCGAAACGAATCATTAATTCTTATAATGCCCAAGATCATAGAATGCGCGAAAATATCTATATATTATAATCCGAGCGAGAGAATGTTCGATGCGCGAACGACAAGGGGGTAGAAAATTTCCAATTTTTTAAAAACATTTTTATTTCAATAAATTATTTTTAAGTTGGAGCCTCCAAGAGATGAGGGTTTGGGGGAAGAGCCCCCAACGTGGGTCTTTTTTATATTCACTGATATTATTAATAATGCTTTTCATTTTTTACTCATATAGTTGCAGGCTTATTACTAGTGTTTCGATCTCGTCTCGTCTCGATCTCGAAAACAAAATCTCGTCTCGTCTCGGGATCGATTATAAAAATCTCGATCTCGTCTCGTCTCGGTATAGAAAAATCTCGATCTCGTCTCGTCTCGACGAGAATTCTCGTCTCGTCTCGACTTTTTTTTTAAAAATATATACGAAATAAAAATTTCTCCTATTTTATTTAAAATATTAAATAAGTGTTAAAAAATTAAAATGGCAAATTTATATTTTTGAAAAACTTTAATACACAAACTTTTTAATGATTTAACGAGACATGACATCTCATTGACAATATAAAGATATAAATTCATTAATAAAAATAACATTTTCCATGGAAAGTGCAGACTAAAAAATTATAAATAAATATGAAGTATAAAAAATTAAATTTTATTGTTCTAGCAAATTATAACATTTGTATCAAATCGCTGTGTTTGACTATAAATAGTCTTAGAAAATAATAAGTTCGGTTATAGTTGACTTAGTTGCACAATTTAGCAAATTGAGACCCTTTATTAACCCTGGCTAAAGCTTCAAAGTAGACCTTAACATATTTAAGGCCAACAATTAAGTCCATTAGTACCATCATTAATTATAGCCCATAGTGTTTATTGCATGTTTACTATAGCGTTATAAACCACAAAGTGCTAGTGACTTTTAATGATAATATTATTATTTAAAGAATTGACAACTAGATGCACATATAAAAACGTGTAGAAACAACAATTAAAGCAGCATTATTATAGGGTTAAGAACATAAGGTTTTAAACTTTAAATAGCACGTATTTAAATTTGTGACAAAAATCATTATAATCAAATTTATATTCCAAATCTAACTAACTTTGCCATTAAATAGTTATTTACCGAATAGAGTTGAAGCATAAAAACTTCTAGAAAACTCATGCTTTAGGTTTAATCTATTACGGTGTCATCTCTATTGTACTTTTCAAATCGTTAAACGGGTGCTCGAAAATCTCGAGCTATTAAAAAAATTATTTAAACATATTGACAACCAATTTATAAACGCATTATACAGGATGAGTAACTGCGAAATTCAAATAGGCCTTAGTAATATTTATTATTTCATCAGAACTCATTCTTAGCCTACAATTTTGTGATATCTAATGATGCTATGGATACAAATTTGTGATAAATATATTATAAAATTCTTCACATTTTAATAGATTGCCAAATTTTAAATTTTTGCAAAATATAATATTTACTACATTTAGGAATTTTTTTAATATCAAATATATTTCGTACATATTGATTTACACTTAATACCTTAAATGGAAATCATGCAAATTAAAATTCACAATAATTTACTAAAATCTAATGATCAATATAAAGTCGAGATCTCGCCGAAAAAATCTCGTATCGTCTCGTCTCGACATCAAAATTCTCGTCTCGATCTCGACTTCATTTTTCAAATTCTCGTCTCGTCTCGTCTCGGTTTTTCGAGACGAGACGAGACGAGACCGAGATTTTTCTCGGTTTTTCCGCATCACTACTTATTACATCTTTAAAATACATTTTAATCTGAGAGAAAGGTTAGGCCCTTGTCCCAGACCCCCTGGCTACGCTTATAAGTTTCACCAGGGGCTTTTATTCACCGCGTAATAAACCTTATGAAAAATATTACAATATCGGTAAAAAAGATGACATTTTTGGGGTAAAATAAGCGAGGTAAATAGTGAGGGCAAATACGTAAACGCGTAAGTAAGAAAAACGAGCGAATGAAATGACGGTTGGTGCTCGCGTTTATAAAGGCTTGTATCACGTGACTGGAAGATTTGTGTTCAGTTTTCCTCAGTTTTCCTCGCCGGAAATTTCGTCTTCCCAGAAGCCGAGATCTATTTGTGCCTCTATTTCTTCTACTGGTAGTTCCAAGCCCTGCAGGGCTGTGTTTGTTTCTTGGTTGGGAACCACATATCTTTCTGACGGTAGATATACTCTGGACGGTATGTCAGCTGGGTTGTTATTTGATGAGACCCATATGAGGTTAAAGTGTGATCGTAGGAGGTGCGATACATCATACGCTGCCATGAAGTGTGCAATTATGTTCTCAATGACGGGAGAATTGGACCCTCCTTTTAGAAGGACGAAATAAGTCGTGGTGGAGTCTATAAATACTTTAGTGAATCTATAGCCACTATATACGGCATGTAGGAGACATAGATAGCTGCTAGCGTCTCGGTAGCTGTAATGTGCCTTGTGTTTACCCAGTTTAGGCCGATGGCCTCTGCGGCGTCGGCGAAAGTGATCGGGAATTTTTGTTCTCCCCAGGATATTGAGGCGTCCGCGTATATTATGGTGTCGTGTTCATGATGAAGGGGTATGATTTGGGTGAGCATGGCAAGGCACCCCTTCAGTTTGGCTTGCGCTGCCGGCCTATTATGGGCTGTACTTTTCTTGGCTGCGATGGCGTAGAAGGTGCTAAAAAGCTTCGACATTTCTGTCAAGTTGTAGAAAAAGTAGTTAAGCACCCCGATGGCCTCTAGAGGTGTGTAGTCCGCCGGTGGCGTGTCAGTGGATAGGAAAAGGAATAAGATATCCGCTGTGTAAGTAAGCCTGGTTTGAGTTTCGGTGGAGCATTTAACGGTATGCGTTTTGAAGTCTAATATTAGGCCCAGATATTTGATTTTGGATGCAGGAGGGACGATTTGCTGGTGTTAATCGTGAGGCCCGAATCAGGGGCCATGGTCGCTATATTGCCCAAATCGACCATGACATCGTCTTTTCCTCTGCAAAGATAAGAATGTCATCGAGATAGACATTATAATTGCATTTCTGACTTTTTTACCATGTCCGCTTATATGGTTTGCAGGACATATGGTGAGAATGACGCCCCATTGGCAGTACGTTGTACGGTAAAGTTTATTTCTCCATTTAAATCCACAGTATTTTTTGGAGTTTTTGTGAAGTGGGATGCTGAAAAAAGCAGCCTTCAGGTCAATTTTTGCAGCGTAGTTAGCTTTAGCTAGCTTTTTGGCTGTTAAGGGGATGGTAGCAAGTCGGATTGGTAGGTGCTTAAAATATTTTGATGCATCGGACAGGTCGGTAATTACCCTAGCATCCCCGTTTCGTTTTGATATGAAGAATGTTGCAGAAGTAATGGCGAGCGACTGAGTCTCGGAAATAACTCCTGATTCCTTCATAGACGTGAAATAGCTTGGGCTGCTTTTAGAGATTTCTTTACGCCTGTCGGGCTTAAATAGGCCGTCATTCCTCTGAATTTTACGGAGATCCAGAGGTGGCTTGAAACCCTTGAAAGCAACCTTTAGCGTAAAGGGAGACATAAATGGATGCGGCTTTAGCCTAGTAGTTTTTATGTCTAGATGCCCTGTGGGCTTAGTCGTGCGCTGGGTTTCCCCCACTGGAAGATGGCCTTGTGGTCATCCACAAGGGTCGGGAGTTCCCGCCGAGGGATTCATCGTCGGGGTTGATTCGTGCGTCGACTTCTATAGGTGGCCTCGGGTATTCCCGAGGTGGCAGAGGTGGAGGGTGCGCAGGTGTGTTGTCGTCATTATCGGTTGGTTGCGCTGGAAAGAAGATCTGGCGGCGGGTACATAAGAAAATTCTTTATGTTGCCACCACCTGGGAGAGCCCTGATCTTTATCTCCGTTAAGAGTCGGTTCGCCCGAGACCCCGAACTCCCACCGATTGACAGTGTCGCGTATTAATTTACGAACGCGGGGCAGGGGCCGCGTTTTTTTGGAAGTTTTGGCCCGGCTTTTTGCCTCGGCCCCTGCCAGCTCTTGGAAAAAACGACTTTTTCGGGGACTTGGGCATAGTGATCTCTACAGCTTTAAAACCCATGTCTGTCAGCCATGTCGTGTCGTGTTTGGCAGCTGTAGCCCAGTTGTACTTGATCGCTAGGCATAGCGTCTTAAGCTGCTAGTCGTGGGCGGTGAGAACCTCTAGAGGGGAAGTAGGTAGGCAAACTTGTGACATCATAATTGCGTATTTAGCTTCATGTCTATCCCTCTTTTGGACTCTTTGATCAGGAAAGTAAGTCTTCCAGACCTTGTGTATGTTTCTTTATTTCCTCGCATAGGAAGCCTCGAGTTTTGTACGGTTCAGGTGCCGGTACAATTTGTACAGTGGATGGCATTTGTACCATCGAAGCGGATGATGGCGGTTGTTCCGCCGGTCTTTGGGCTAGGTTACCCACCATGCTCATGGAGTTCTGGAGCATCTCCCTCATTCCGTCAATTTGCCCTTGATTCGCTCGCCCTTGTTCCCTTTGCAGTTCGACAAGTTGCGCCACTAGTTCCGCCGAGCCCGCACCGGGAACCCCTGGTCTAACAGGGCTCGAAGAAGTTCGTGGGCTGGTAGCTTGCTCCGGCTCACCATCTTTGTTAGTTTTTCTTGTCATGTAGCTGGGAAAAGGATTAATTTTTGGGGTAAAATAAGCGAGGTAAATAGTGAGGGCAATATGCGTAAACGCGTCACGGGGGCGTTCGTGATAACGCGCGAAGCGAAATAAAGCAAAGTGAAGTTTTGAACTAATTTATCAAACTATTCATTATTTTTATTAATATCTTTATATTCATAGTCAAATTTATCATGTATTAATGGTATTTATTGATAAGATCGTAATTATTCTATAAACATATAAAATTAAATAAAAAATACCTACATACCAAATTTAATTATTTAACCATCGCGCAAAAAATACAAAATAATTTGTATCTTATTTTCGTTCGCTTTTTGAAGGCGAAAATAATCGTCTGCGGTTTCACCAAGAATGCATCCTATTTACAATTGTTATTTTCGTGATATATGATAAATTTTACGGTTAATATAAAGATATTAAGAAAAAAAATAAATAGTTTTATAAATTAGCTCAAAACTTCACTTCGCTTTTTTTAGCTTCGCGCTTCATCACGAACGTTGCGTAAGTAAGAAAAACGTAAATAAATGCTATTTGTGTTAATTTGCTCACAAAGATAATTTTTTTTAAAGTTTATAGTGATGCGAAAAAACCGAGAAAAATCTCGGTCTCGTCTCGTCTCGTCTCGAACGAGAATTCGAAAAATGGAGTCGAGATCGAGACTTTTGATGTCGAGACGAGACGATACGAGATTTTTTCGGCGAGATCTCGACTTTTTATTGATTTTATTTTAATTTGCATGATTTACATTTAAGGTATTAAGTGTAAATCAATATGTATGGAATAAATTTAATATTAAAAAAATTCCTAAGTGTTGTTATGTGAAATGTGAATACATGTTTTGTCTTATGCATTGCTTTTCACATTATAAGCTGGGTTGGCAGGTGCATTTAAATCTACTATTTTTCCATATTCTGCAATATAAAATAAATACACAAACCTAAATTGTTGTCAACAAATAACTATTTAATAATAAAGTTTGAAGGTAATCATTTGAATTTAAATTTGATTATAATTATATTTTTAATAAATTATACGTGCACTTTGATTTTAAGTTTAAAATCCTATGTTCTTAATCCTATAATAATGCTGATTTTATTGTTGTTTTTACAACGTTTTAATATGTGCATCTAGTTATCAATTCTATAAATAATAATATAATTAAAAGTCACTCGCACTTTGTGGTTTATAACGCTATAGTAAACATGCAATAAACACTATGGGCTATAATTGATGATGGTAATATCCATGGACTTAAACGTTTGCCTTAAATATGTCAAGGTCTGCTTTGAAGCTTTAGCCAGGGTTGGGTCTCAATTAGCTATGCAACCAAGTCAACTATAAACAAACTTATTATTTTCTAAGTCCTTATTTAGCTGACAAACACAGTGAATTTGATATAGATGTTATATTTTGCTAGATCAATAGAACAATAAAAATTAATTTCTATAGTTCAAATTTATTCATAGTTTTTTTAGTCTGCACTTTCCATAGTTATCTTTATCTTTATGAATTAATTTATATCTTTATATTGTCATGAGATGTCGTGTCCCGCTAAATCTTTAAAAAGTTTGTGTATTAAAGTTTTTCAAAAAATAAAAAAATTTGCCATTTGGATTTTTTGACACTTATTTAATATTTTTTATAAAACAGTATAAATTTTAATTCCATATATATTTTTTTAAAAAAGTCGAGAGAGACCGAGATTTTTCTAGACCGAGACGAGACGATCGAGATTTTTATAATCGCTCCCGAGACGAGACGAGATTTTGTTTTCGAGACGAGATCGAAACACTAAACGTTTATTTGTTAAAAATCCTGCTCACAAAGATAATTGGCTTTTTAAGAATCCCTAATTCGAAATTGTGCTTTCACACGCATTGATTGTATACTTAATTGCATTCCTACGATGCATCTGTGGTCTTGAAATTTATTTCCAATGATTATTATATCATTCATCGCCTTTCACAATTTTATCCGACATGACCTTTGTTCAAAAAATATTTTATAGAATTGATTTTTTTAGATATTCAAGTAGTAATAATAAATTAAAAAAATATTTTATTGTAGGCTTATAATTTTTAGGAAATTAACTATGTATGTCTAGCCTTACCTGTAGCCGACACGTTGTTAAAATAGTGTCGTGGATGTCTACCACGCAGAATACCGTACGTCTTTCCCCCCCCCTCACCTCGCTTTGTTAGACGAGTATTAATGCATTAGACGCATATTTATGCATAAGGGTTGCCTCCCCCCCCCCATCTCTCTCTCTCTTCGCTTTTTTATACGCGTACTACTAAGGCCAGCTGCGCTGGCAGTTCGTCACGCGTGAATGATCTTACTGGAGATTTTTAATCTCTCTTTGTTCGTATTAGAATCAGATAATATAATGCCTAAATAATTCGCGTTTAACAATAAACGCGTTTCCTTCGCTCGCGCAATACGCTTTCTATTAGGACTGGATTATATAAACATTTAAATATAATCAAGAATTTTCAATCCGTTTATATAAATGTCATTGTATAAAATCGGTGGATTTGGATTGATAGCTTAGGTAGAGGGAAATGGAACGCGATATTTCTGGCTATAAAAGCCCATTATCAGGGGAAAAAATAATAAATATATAATGGAGAAGGTGAAGTCTCGAAAAATTAAAAATGAAGTAAAGTGAGTAATTAGGGAGATATAGATATAAAAAAACAATAGAAATTACAAAACTGGTTATAGCGAGAAATTAACAATAGCGATTGTAGGAATGGATGTTTTTATAAAAATATAATAGGTATATATGGAGTTAGGAAAAAGGTGCGAAAATAAATAGCTAAATAATAAAAGGCGAAAAAAGAGAAACAGGATGATCACAGTATTTTATGTATAAATACAATAACTGTGCTTAATAAATAATGAAAGGGTAGTTAGACATAGTGAATTATATATATATATATGTGTGGATGTATGTGCTTGTGGTCTGAGATCGGATGGATTAGTCGTTGATTTTGTTTGTTTGTTTTTGGGCTTGAGGCGATCGATTAAAACGCTTTCTACGAACTTCCTTTTCTTTGTTGTATCGCGCTCTTTAAAGAACAGTCGGGCTGTCCAAATCTGCAATTGTTGATTCTTTAACGGCAATTCGGCGAAGGCGGAGTAGGTCGCGCATCTTTGTGTCAAGGTTCTTTTTTTGTTGTTGTATTTCACCCAGTCTAAAAATTGATAGTAATCGACGCAGGAGATTAAATAAATAAAAATTAGAGTATTATGATATTATAAAAAGAGTATTATGATATTATAAAAATAGTGAGGATGGGTGTGCTTGTAGCTTCGAAATTGGCCGGGGTGGTCGTTAATTTTCGGCTTGAGGCGGTCGATCAGGACGCTTTCTTCGAATTTTCTTTCTTTGTTGAATTTCTGCTTTGTAAAGAACGGTCGAGTTGTCCCAATCAATGCTATGTTAATTGTTTAGCGAGTGTTCTTCTACGGCGTGTGTCGCATCTTGTTAACGGAGCCTTGGATTCTTTGTGCTAAGGTTATTTTAGTTTCTACAACGTAAAATTGGTCGCAATAGGCGCAGGAGATTTATAAATTAAATTAGAAACAAGATTTTTATCTGTAATGTTAAATGGGTTTAATTAATGAGAATAGGTTGGATGTGGTTGAGAAAACTTGAAATTGTCTATTTTGGGAACATGTAAAATCTTTTTGATTTCTTTTAGGAAATTATTACTAAGATTAATGTGAAAGGGAATAGAGATATAATGATCTGTATTAGGAGTGGAGTCTACATTATTTGACATTTTAGGCAATGTTAAAAATTTATTTTTAATGCTTGTGAGCAAATCAAGGGGATAATTTAGCTCTATAAATCTTTCTGTTATATTTTCAATTTCAATGTCTCTATCAGATTCTAGAGAGCAATGAATTATACCTCTTTTAATTATCATCCAAAAGTGTTGATTTTAAAGGATGAGGGGGAGTGGCTGTGCCATGGTATAAATTGAGAAGAGTCAGTCGGTTTACGATAAACTGTTGTGATAATTTTGTTATTTAAGTTGTGGAGGGTTACTAAAAATGGTAACTGTGTGTTGGTTTCTATTTCCACTGTAAAGATTATCTTTTTATAAAATGAATTCAACACATTCAAGAAGGCTTTTAAGT
This sequence comes from Gordius sp. MW1, assembly GCA_964036665.1. NCBI lineage: Eukaryota > Metazoa > Nematomorpha > Gordioida > Gordea > Gordiidae > Gordius > Gordius sp. MW1. The sequence continues at coordinate 24,490,521 of OZ038529.1, read as the reverse complement.
CAGTGGTTAGTTTATGAGGCCAAATACATAAAATATCATCAACGTATCTGGCATAAAAAGGGGGGAATAAACTAAAGGTTTGTATGTAGGATTCTAGTACGTTAAGGAATATGTTAGAAATAATTGGAGCAAGGGGATTACCCATAGCAGTACCATCAATCTGATCATAATTAATGTTATTAAATGAAAGTTATTTGTTGTGCAAAAATTTAATAAATCTTTAAAGATAGTTTTGGTAAGGGGTTGTTGAATTTTGTCATAAAGTTTCAAGCAATAATTTATGGCATGGTCTAGAGGAATGTTTATAATTAGTGATTAGATGTAAAAACTTACAAGTGAAAATTAATCTTGTAAAGGGCAGATTTTCAAGCGATTAATCAAATCTAAAGAGTTTTTAAGAATTAAGAATGAATTAACATATGGTTTTAAAATTGATATTAGGTACTGACTAACATAGTTGTAGGTATTATATAAAGATACAATTGGTCTTAATAAAATTGAAGGTTTATGAATTTTGGGTAACCCATAAATTTGAGGAGTGCGGGAAGTGGAGGGTCTTAACTTTCAATGTAAAGAAGAACTAATTATATTATTTTTTTGATAAGCTTAATTTATAATTTTCTGTATTCATTACGTTTTTTGGCTATATGCCGCGTATCACCTTTAATTAGCCCATTAAATCCTACGATCGAATTTATCATACGCAAAGATACCATAATTTGTCTATTTTGCATACTTAAAGACCTTCGTATATTATCAAAATTGGTTTTTATTAAAGCTTAAGATGTGATTTACATGATAAACTAATTTTATTATTGTCCTTTTTTCTTAAAAAAAGTGACTTTTCAAAAAATAGTGTCCGGTCTTAATGGGTTAGGTTTGATGAGGTCAATTCCTGGGTGGACAAATATTTTTGCCCCTGCGCATGATGAATTAACCTTTTTTGGGTTCGAACCGTCGCATGGAATGATGAGAGGTTATAATCGTTGTCAGGTCTAAGGTTAACGTTATGGAGTTCATAGCTCCCAGGGGATTATGGTAGGCGGAGTTGCATTTTATGCGAGATACGCCTGATGACAATTTTGACATCAGTGATGTCGCTAGTGCCTATGTCGGCGCCGATAGCTGATATGTGGTATAGCGACGTCACCAATAATTTAATGAAAATATCGTACGCTTTGGGTCGAGAGGCTAGCAGCTCTTATTGAGAAGCGGCCTGAACGACTCAGGGTGGCGAATATGTTTCTGTCTCGCTCTCGTGGAAAAACATGGAGAGCTACGTTGGGTTGTTTTTAAAATTTAAGCCATAATTTCAATAAATTTTACGAATATTTTGATTTACTCCCTGCCCCCCCCCCCCTCATCCCTTGGTTCCGCCAATTTGCTGCAGTTAAGTCGATATTTAGGTGTCGTTAAGTGTTGATAGCCTTTGTTTCTTTAAATCGATAATTATTGCTGTTAATACATATTGTTATTTATTCAATTAATATTGATTTGACAGAGAAGACTTTTATATTTAATGGCCATATCCTCCAATTTTAACAACGAATCCTTCCCAATGGGAAGTGAAATATATCAGAGATTTGATCCGTATGATCTTATAGCCCATCTTCTTGTCCTTTTCAGTTTACTACTCAATTCCGCAAGCTGCTTATATTCAATAAAACATTTCGTCAAAACTAAAAGACCGCACAACTCCCATAATGAATCCCGACGTGAAAAATATCAAGGCAATTGGCTCATTTATTTGCTTTTCTTATCCGTAAATGGTCTCATTTCAAATATGTTTTACATAATGTCAGTTATCTTTACCCATCAACGCGTTACTTACCAGAGGATAATACTGAGAGCATGGATATATTGTAATTTTAATATATCATTTCCCACAACACTTCGCTGCTTTTCCTTTTTGATAATATTGCTAATTACTGTGGACAGGTATATAGCGATAGCTCGCCCCTTTGTTTATAACAAAATGTTGTGTCATAAGAATGTGTACCGTATTTATTTCGGACTTATGATTGTAGCTTTATATTTAATTTACCCTTTCACATCCCGAATAGAGTAACAATGAAGCTACAGAGCGATTCATTTTATTTTACTATATTTAAAAATTTGTATTTTGAAAACACTATTCAATCAAGTTTACTGATAAAATTTGAAACTATATGTGATATAATTTATACAATTACCTTTTTATCTACCATAATTATAAATTACATCGTTATATACCACATACATAAACGCAATGTCAACACAACAAGGAGGATTCATCCAATTCCAACTGTAGTTGACATAACTACTGTTCTTACACAACCTCTTGATATGATGTCCTTTTGGAGACGTTTTGGTATAATAAACAAAAAGGCCAAAAATAGCAAAATATTAATAATATTGCATATAATGAACATACTATTCTTAATAGGTATGCTCAGTAAATTTATTGGAAATATAAACAACTTCTACGAAGTTCCCGAAGTACTATATAACATTTATCAATTTATTGAAAAGTACGTTATAATCCTATTTGGCGATTTTACAGTGTTGATCATCGTATAATTTAATATCAATTGGCGTTTCAAAATGTGTTATTCTATATAAATTAAAATGTAACCGTTTGTTTCTGTGTAATAAAATATATCGGAAAGATGATAATCTGTTGTTTTAAAACTAAGAAAAAATATTGCATTCATCATCAAAAGCTCCAATCAAAGGCATCATCTATTTCTTATAAATATGCAATTCACGCATTCAAGCGATTAAGAACAAATAAAGTTAAAATGATGGCCTGGCTTGTAAAATATTGATAAAAAGTGGCTTTTATATTATCTCCTAAATTTTATTTTATCGAGAGGTTAAGATCTCGGTTACTTAAGAATCAATCATGTATTGTTGTCATACTTACTCACCAGTAAGTGATTCCTTGGAGCGTTATTAAAGAGTATTTTTTATATTAATATATAGATATTAAACACATTTAAAACTTTTTAAATGATGCTCTGTCGCACGGTGTAACTCGTTTATCCTATAGGTTTTTGTGTTTTTATTAGGTCTTCTCTGCAGATTTTTTTTTTTTAGAAGATCATTTATTTCATTTGATTGAATTTATCCACAAAATACTATAGAAAGTTAAATCTAACGGTCAAATTTGTATTAAACTACTATCACGTATTTTTGTATTCAAAAAACTTGTAGATAATTATGGAATGTTACAAGAGGAAAACCGAGGGTGCCAAAGTTTTCTCTTTGTCAAAAAATGAAATCTGTCTTTCCAACGAATAGGCTATGATGTAGCCCGTTATATTTTTAGGTGCCTTTAACAGATGCCTTTTGAAATATTTAAATTATTCTATTTTTAACTATTAGAACATAAGCCATTAATATAATTACAAATTCCAACTGTTATAATATGTTCGTGAAGCTCGCGGGTTCAATCCCGCGTTTAATACTTTTTTCGGAGATTAAATAATATCTCTTATTGTCAACATGGCTGTCAGACATTAATGGCCGAGCGTCAGTCCACTTCCAATTCACAGATCTAAGCATTGAAATTGTAAAGGTTACTAATACGATATTGATACATGGTATCTACAACGGGCATTCTAGTCCTAACCGGCCCATCCTTTAAAAAAAGTTAAAGCTTGAGTCGGGCTGGGGCTTAATATTTGCTGAGTTTTATCTTCAATTGTAAAAATGCTTGTGAGATAAAACTGTTCATTGATTTCTGGCATTTAAAAATTTATAACCCCCCTAAATAACCTATCTACCATCATTTATCAGTGAGTCTGAGTCCGTGTCCGACGCCCAAACTATTAACTCATGGAGAGCCTCTTAGTCCTTTTACCACAGTCTCAAGGGAGAATCGTATCCTTATTATTTATATGCTTTTAGTAGTCGTTATATATGATGTTGCTTTCCCCTACTGTTTCCTACAAACGAATTAGCGGTAACCGGTCAAAGGAGCACAGAAATAGGAGCGAAATTCGTCATGATTGCTCAGGATGAGTTTAACATATTGTCTTAGCACAAAATATTTTATATTAACATGTCCTAGTGAAATCATAACAAGTAAATATATGGGTTAGGGTAAGTGTTAGGGCTAGGGTAAGGGTTTGGGTTATAATAACAAAGTGTGCTCCTTTCCTGATGAGCTTTGATGTGCTCCTTTGACCCCCACTCAATTAGCCACTAACCTACTATCAACTTAACACGTAACCCCTGGTTAACGTCCCGAGATGCAACAATAGTGTCAGATGGGACTCATTCTTAGCTCACCAATTTAGCTAAGCTCTTGTTTATCATCGGGGCAATTACATCCATACATACTCTTATTTACACCATTAGGGCCAGACGAAAGCTGCAATTTTCGATTCCGAAGCTTGATAATATAATATGCAGTAACGTAAAAGCGAATTTTTTCATGAATATTTATTAATTTCGGGGAATATTTTTTAGACTTTTGATAATAAATTATTAATATCTTTTTTAATACCAAGAAAATTTAATTTACAAATAGATGATTTTATAGTGGATTTCTGATTTTGAATTAAAATATTGATAAATTATTAAAGAGTTGATAAATGTATTGCCGTTAATTTATAATTGTATATTAACCCTCGAGAGTATTCCTAAAAATCCCGAACGCGAGAGTATTCGTGGGGTATAACTCTACCCCACATTTTAACTTCTTATAACTTTTAAAGGATTCTTTTAAAACCTTTGAAATTATAAACAAATGTTTATAAAGGTCTTAAGATTGATGGTATATATTTTGATATAAATCTAATCAACATTACAAAACTTATTAACAATTTTCTGGACCCACATTTTTATTTTGGTTATTTTAAAGCTTCCCCTCATTTTACCTTTTGACATCATATACCTTAAAATATCAAAATAAACGTGATTTTTTATTAAAAGAATGTTCAAAATGTATTAAAAAACAAATTGTAAAAGATATCTTCATATAAAAAAAAATATATACATTTTTTCATATAGAAAAAAACTTACGTGAGAGTATTCGTGGGGTATAACAGAACCCCACGAGCCAAAAAGCTTCTATATTTTAAAAAGTATTAAGCCAAAACCTATGAAATTTTCACCTAGCCTAGTTCTTGATAAAATATTAAGCTACTAAAAAGGCCATATTTATTAGACTTAAATAGCGTTTTATATTTAAATTTGTAATTTGCGTGGGGTACCAAAATACCCCACGAATACTCTCGAGGGTTAAACAGCCTATTAGGTAAATATTAATATGGACTTGATTAAATCGGTGTCTATTGTGACTATATTAATAAACGTTCTACTTTTAAATGATGTTTTTAGATTCTATGTGCAAAAACAGTTAAAAGTAGAGACCTACATGGGGTAAAATTTTAGGTTCAGGCCCGCCCAACACCTGCACACAAATATATTTTAGTATTTTTAGGCCTGCATCCAGCTCTCAGATAAAACCCAAAAATTGCGCCGCCTTAGGGCCAGCACTATTAAGAACAAGTCGACGTTGTTTAAAAATTATTTTTTTGTATAAAATCATTTTCATTTTGTATAGTTCATAAAGTGAATAAGTTGGAGCATATAAAATCGGTTTAAATATTAAATAATAATAAAGGCTATCTATTTTATCAGGCCATAATATAGTCCTTCCCTCTTCTATAAGACAACTTGCCTTCTGGAGGTGCGTTCACTCGTGGCACTGGTGACCAGAATTGTCAAAAATTTATTAGCTAATCTTGTTAAATTTGGTAGCCCAGGTTAAATCTAACAGAACATCCTAAGGATTTAAATTTGATTCGTCAGAATTTATATTTTTTTCTCTGACGTCATCCTTTTTAATTAAAATCAGAGTTCAGATTTGTTTGGAATTTTATGCCCGAACCCGGCCCGGTTAAATTTTTTACCCTCATTGCCTGCCCGAGCCCGCGCGAATCCTTTTAGGTGTCCGGCCGGGCCGCCCCAAAACGTTAGAGCTGCCCGAAATGCCCGGCCCGAAATATTAAATTTGCCTGTTAGGCCCAAAATTTTTCGATTTCAAATTCTTTCAACCACTATTAAAAAATGAGCATTAAATTCATGGCAATTGAATAAAACAAATATAGCAATGTTTTATTATCCCGGACAAAATCTAATTTACTATATTATTTAAAAAACGAATGATTTTTTCAAATTCATAGTATTTGGCCTTTCTAAAATATTTGGCAACAGTTTCATTAAAATTTTGTTATCACTGGCAAACCCGCTCTAGGTTACAATATTTTAATATATTAATTGCTAATGCATTTAGGTACAAACATGTTAGAATGTTTACAAATCATATAACAGCAAAATATTAATTAAATGCAGCCAATGTGTTAACCCGTTTTAGCCCCTACCATGGGCCTAAGCAGGTTTTGAATTAGGGGGGCGGGGGGGGGAGGGAAGGGGGGGGGCAGATTAATAAAAAAGATCTCGACATTTTCCTGAGAGCAAAAAAAAGCAACTGCCCTAAATTAGGCAGTGTGGGCAGCCAGACCCCCTGCCCCCCTGGCAAATTTGGGGGCAGGGGGTCCGGCTGCCCCCTTCTGGCTAATTAGGGGGGGGGAGGGGCAAAACATAATATTTGTTAGGGTTTTTGTATTAAAAATATTTTTTTTCGACACCTGGCCTCTGGCCCTCGATGAAGATGACGTGTAGTCACGCTTTTTATTTATTTATTGATCGTGTTTTATATTTTTCATATATAGATTTTACCTAATAAAAATTTTTAACAAAAAAAAAATTTAGGCATGACGCTTTTGTATAGTATATTGTATAGACGGCACATGTGAATTACGAACAATGAAAGGGCTACATAAATATAAATATTTCAATCCTTTCCATGAACGTAGCTAGGGATAGGGACTTGATTGAAACAGAGTGGTTTGTGCTAAAATTATAGAAATAACTTTGGGACGGATGGCGAAATCAAGTTTCCTAACTCTTTTAGCATTTTCATATACAATCAAGTAAAAAAGTTACAAAATAATACATTATCTATAAAATTTCATTACGCCCGAATCGCCCGAATCCTATCATTGTGCCCGCCCCGGGCCCGTCCGAAAATAAAAATATAGGACAGTTGCCCGGCCGGCAGGTTCGGGTAGCGGGCCGGGCCGGGCAATCTGGTCTCTAATTGAAATAGCTAACCTAACAACTTTTTTGAGTTGCACACAAGAACTGGATTGCTTATATGTGGATGACTTAAGGCAAGAGGAGCTTGAATAATCGTGCATGGAATTATTTAAAAAATCATTAACTGTCGAATAGCATCTTTAATATGCGAAACTTTAAAACAATAAATTAAATATCGCTATTAAACTTTGAAATTAACATTTGATTTTAATTTATAAATCTCTAAGGCAGCAGGATCACCATTATATGTATAAGGTAAAAACAAATTAGGGATGTTTTTGGAGGTGTTTATAGTTCTTTCATTAAGTTTTGCCATATATTAAATCATATAGCTAATTTTCATTCAACCTTTTAACATAATAATTTTAGAGTTTCACCCTAATTCTACACCATGCTAGAATGTTTTTACTAAAATATTGAACATGACCACCTTGTTAAAGTATCTTGTAAGTTCCTTGCTCTGTTCAATTAATTAAGAGCGTTAGTTTTCATGTATTTTGTAAAGTGTGCTTTTTAAAGTATTGAATGAGCTAGTAATTTAATCTTATAAGTAGTTAAAGCTTTTTTGATATTTGTTCCGTGATCGGAAACAAATGTTAGCCTCGAAAAGTGTCACTTAAATACCCAAGTCGGGTATTAGAAATTAATTTTTGAGTTACCACTGAGTAAGTTTTTTTTATTTATTAAATTTACATGTGAAATCATAGGCGTAGCCAAGTTGGGGGGGGGGGGGAGCACAGAGGAGCGGCTGCCCCTCCCCCCTCTAAATTTAAAATCTTGTTGAAATATATTATAATTATGGCTAAAATATTAAATAAATTTTCTATTATAAACGTAATGTAGTGAGAGAGTCATATAGGCAAACTTTTAAAGATCATCCGTGTAGAAGTCAGTCGTAGTACTAGACCAAGAACTTTATAGGACATTCAGAATTTCGGGCTTCAAACTATTTTTAATTTTTTCGTCATTGACATTAAATGTCGTGCTATTGTTGTTGGCATGGCCCGACCCGAGCCCGCTAAGTTATATTATGTATGGCCCATCCGTAAGCCAGGCCGTGCAGATCTCTACAGCTGGGTTCAGGGTACAATGTGATGGGGGGGGGGGGGGGGTGAAAAGCGAAATGAAGACAAGAATAAACGCAGGCTGACTAAAATTTAGGGAGTTGAGTGGTGTACTATGTAACAAACACATACCACTCAAATTGATTATTGTGCTTACGGTAATGTATGGATCGAAAACATGGGCAATTGAGACAAAAGAGGAGGAAAGCTCGGCTACCATCGAGATGCGAATGTTAATATGGATCTTAGGAATAAGCAAGAAGGACCATATAAAGAATCAAGAAAGGTATAAATTAATGATGTTGAATTTAGAAAATGTTGGTTATAAGAAAATTGAGATAGAATGGCCGTTTGGAAAGGTCAACTGGCAAAGCCTATCAGATAAGTGCAGGTCGAAGGTAAGTAAAATAAAAGGAAACCTAAGCTGACATGAAAAATAGCTATGGCCTTGAAAAGGTACGGCTAAAGCAAAGCTGGTGTAAGCAGGAATACGTGGAAAAACTACTTAAAGGAACTGACCATCACGTATGACAAATAGCTATAGGAAGAAATTTTATATTCATGAACAACTAATGCCTTGTAACAGCTATCTAAAGGTAAAAGGTTATTAAAATAGATTAATTCTCAAGGTCTTAATTAAATATTTTGATTTGTATCAAATAATGAACAATGTTGCTATTTAACTTAATAAGTAATTTATTGAAAAAGCATATTTTTATCTATCTAGGTTTTATCAACATACAACGTTAGATTCTCCCAAAACTTAATGCTTATTTAAACCAAATTATTTAAATTTATATGATAAATTTTCATGTGCCTTAGTTAGAAACTAGGCGGCTTTGCATAGACAACGCACCATTTATAAAACTATTCCCATTTAATATATTTGAAATTCAACAAAGAAAGAGCTAATATGATGAGCAAGAATATTGCTTTCTTACCTATTTTTATTATATGTGTCATATAAATTTTTTCATTATTAGCCAAAATCATTTGAAACATAGACTATCATATTAAGGATTAGATATTTGCTAAGGTTTTTCCACTCTGCCACATAAAGTTGTATATATGCATTATTTAAGTCCTAATTTTAAATGATTAATATAAGTGATTTTTTAAGAATTGGCTTGGTGGATGGGAAAGGTTGGCATTACTTGCCTACTCGAATCTGTTCCTGTTAACGATTTCAAATAAAGGGTTTGAATGAGTTGCGGGGGGGGGGGGGGGTGTTGGGAACAAAACAAAACCATCTTTATATACGCCCAAGATATATCGATATACTATAACGGTCTTAACATCTAAAACATGGTCAATTATTAATGTACTCTATTTTTTTTGCTAGCCTACAGGATATAGCGTTTGCAAAACTCAAAATTATTTTATTTCATAAGTTTTAATGCGTTTATTGTTCACTTAACCTTTTAGAAAATTGAGGCATTCCTAAACTTATGATTTATTTAGTTTTAGCACTCGTTATATTATGTGGTGGTGCCATTGTCCCATGTAGAAATGGAAACTATAATCTTAGTTTTATCCATAGACTAAGTTCCACAACGGACACTATTACTAAATGAATAAATGCTATTTGTGTCAATTATGTTCACAAAGATAATTGGCTTTTTAAGAATCCCTACTTCGAAATTGTGCTTTCACACCCATTGATTTTATACTTAATAGCATTCCTACGGTGCATCTTTGGTCTTAAAAATTATTTTAAATGATTATTATATCATTCATTGCCTTTCACAATTTTATCCGACAAGACCTTTGTTCAAAAAATATTTTATAGAATTGATTTTTTTAGATATTCAAGTAGTAATAATATATTAAAAAAATAATTCATGGTAGGCTTATAACTTGTAGATAATTAAGTATGTATGTCTAGCCTTCCCTGTAGCCGACACGTTGTGAAGTTAGCTAACACGCATTCATTGGGTTAAAGGGAAGGGAGGGCCACCTCACATCCGGGGAAATTCGCCAATGCTAAAAGATAGGGATAAAATTAATAGAGCTAAAATAAAAATCTTTTAGTTTATTCCTCTCCCCTTTGTTTATAAATTATATTTATTAAACAAAATTTTATCAATTAATTTGAAAGTTATTCACGTGTAAAAAATGCCGAAATCGTCATTTTTTACAACAAATATTTCAAAACCTTGACTTATAGGGAGAAAACTTAATATATAAACCAGAATCTGCAAGCAGTCTGCAGGTTTATTTTATGAGTCCATTTTTTGTTGACGAGTGTTATCTCTAACCATATAAATTTTAATTAAATGATAACTGCTCATTTTTATGTTTTTATATAATTTAAATTTTTCATATTTAATAAAATGTTGAGATATACTAACTGCAAGGTTGGAAATTCGACAAATGGTTATCAGACCAACCGATGTTTGTTTAAAATTTTAAAATATTTAAAATTTAGTATATGCTTATTTTTTTATTTATATGATTTATATTGTAATAATAATTTGTTTTGTGCAAATTGTATTACCAACTTAACATATGATTAAGCATAAAAAACTTATATGTATTTTAGGTACTTTACATTAAATATTCCGCAATGCAATTAACATTTAAAGAGCGAAATTATTACGGAATATTTATATAATCAGAGGAGTGGTTATTTATAATTTGAAAATAATGTCATTCGAACATCAGTGGTGATGCCATTTTTCCTTGACGCAAAAGCAGGGGAAATTTCCCAAAGAATATGAGAGAAATAATATGAAAATTGGGATAATGGGAAATTAGAACAATTTAGAGTGAACAACATTATAAATGAATAATAAAAACACAAAAAACTACTTATTTAATATCCAATTTATACAGATTATTTAAAATTCTGCTTTCTACAAAAGTCGTTCAATTAATTTATTAAATGCATTAAGAAATAATTTAAATTTATGCTATAATTTTGTATACATATCGGCATGTCTTATCAAAATCAATAGCTCTGGGTAATTGATGACCTTGCATAATAATCGCGTTTGCACTGCTTAGCTTTATATAGTGTTATAATGACACGATTTTGCAAATCTTTTCATTCGCCAATTTATTCCTGATTTTTCTATAAATCTTACCGCATCTTCACCAAATTTTTTCGAAAGCTGCACTTGAAGACGGCAGTGAAAATATTCTAACAGCCAGTGCATTAAAAACTTAATTAGCTCACATCCCTCCAACCAAATTAAAAGCGTTGTTTAATCAAAACTTGCCCATATTAAACTTTCAGAACATTTTTTATTTCTTAATATAGACCTAAATAAATCAATAAATATTAGGCATAATTTAATTACTTAATGTCAATTTTTATTACACATATAGACCTCCACTTTTCATTGAAATAAAAATCTTAACAGCCAACTATTTGTTCTTTATATACAGAACCAAAATAAATGAAGAAACATTAGAAATGATAAATTACTTGATTAGTTATTATTTAAGTGAAATAGGAACCTGATGTTTTAAGCACTGATATTAAGTAAAAATTAAATATTCTCGAGATATAATAAAATACCACTTATAAGAGAAAAGTTATTGTAGAAGATAAATGACGAGGTGTAATGTACGCTTAAGTTCTATTATACTGGTGGAGTAAAAGACATGCAACACGAGTTATTCCTTTTTCCTATCGCGTGATTGTTATTCCTTTTTTCTTATCGCGTACTTTATTTTTATCGCATGTTTCTGCGCGCGCGTGTTCCTTGCAAAGTGAATTGATTTCTAATAAAGTCGAATCGAATAGATTCAACTTTGCCGTCGTGAGTAGAATAGGAGATTCGATCGCAACATTTCTGATTCAATTCGAGGCCAACATCAAGGCACAATCAGGGACGTTATCGGATACCCAGAAAACGTGCAGGTTTCTAAGTTCGTTATCGACGGAGGCGTTTAGGGTTACCGCGGACGACGCGTACCCGAATAACCCTACCGAGTGGACTTTCGAGGAAGCGACCAAGAGAGCAAAAAGTTGTTTAAGGGGCAGACGTGCCCTCTTGCGCAAAGGTTCATGTTTGGAAATATTTGACAGATGCCTGGGGAAGAACTCATGCGATATATTCGAAGGCTAAAGGAAGCATCAAAGGACTGCGGTTTTCAACCCGGAGAATTAGCGCCAGGATGCTCGATCAGCTGATTTTAGGGCTCTACGACCCAACGGTGCAAGCTGCGTTGATGGCCGAAAAGGACCTCAAATGGGACAAGGCCGTGGAGATCGCCTTAGGTCGGGAGGCAATCGGCGAGAGCCTTAGGGCGATGCACATGCCGGGGGACGAGGCATTCACGGTCGACGCGACGAGGACGGGCCCGAGTATGACCAGGTTCGGCCATGCATTAGATATTTTGACTATTGATTTATATGTTAATAACACCTTGATAACTTTTCTTATAGACACGGGCTCCAGCGTTACAATCGTGCCGGCCAACTTGTGGAAGGAGCGTTTCCCGGTGCAAACAAATCCGATACCTTCCGCACATGCGTTCGGCGGCAAGGAGATAAAGATTATCGGGAACGTAACAGCCGAGGCCCGGCTAGGTTCCACCCGGAAGCGCCTGCCGCTGTTAGTGGCGGATGTAAAGGGACCGCCTTTACTCGGAACGAACTGGATAAAAGAGTTCGGAAAAGCCGTATGGGAGCTAGCCAAATGGAATTCGCGAACCGTCATGGAGCGCTACATAGTGAATTTCGTCGAGGAGAAGGCCCCAAAAGAGCCGCTCGTAACCAATAGACACGTCGAAGATATGGTTCGGCGGATGACGGTGCAAAAGGGGGCAAATCCGCAAGCAGTGAGGGACATTGAAGTCGACGTGCCAGTGGAAAACAAGAGCCGACCGGTATTTATCCAAGCACGGCGAGTACCCTTAGCTTGGAGGAGGGGGGTAGAGGAAGGATCGGACAAGTGGCTTAATGACGACATAATCGAGCCGGGGGAATTTTCGCGCTGGGCAAGCCCGTTGGTGCCAATGCGAAAGTGCGATGACATCGCAAACCTAGCGAAAAGTTGCAGAGTATGCAACTATACGGCCGCGGCACCAAAAAGGGCAGCGTTGATCAAGGGTGAACAGAACTTTAGGCCTTGAATCCAGGTACACGTGGATCCAGCAACTGGGGCAACTCCCGCAGAAGGAAGGTTAGGGCGGAAAATGCGAACCAAGGGGGAGGTGTCATGGGAAATCTAACCTTAACATTTGACGGAGAGCAGAAAGGCGCGCACGTTCGACGTCGGAGACCAAGTGTGGGTGCAGATGTTTCTAGGCCCCAATAAATGGGTGGAGGGCACCGTTATTTCCAAGCGCGGGCGCGCTCGTTCAATATTAGGGCCCTGGGGAAAAGTTATCATCGACGTTGGGATCAGTTGAGACCAAGGAAAATATTGGACTGGAGAATGGTTGGACATGAAGGGGGATGGCTGAATCGGGATACGCTTAGGCGATCAAGTCCCATTGCAAATAAGCCAATAGATGCAAGCCCATTGCCAACGGCGTCCAGTCAAGGTTCCCTGCCAATGATTCCCAATGGCAATTCCGCTACAGAAGCGATTGAACACACTGCCCTTCCCATGGCTCTGGAGCTTAACAAGGCCCCGCCCGAGATTAGATACCCGCGCCGGATACGACAGGCCCCAAGCTACCTAAAGCATCTTCGTGAAAAGGGGGGAAGTGTAGAGGATAAATGACGAGGTGTAATGTACGCTTAAGTTCTATTATACTGGTAGAGTAAAAGACATGCAACACGTGTTTTTCCTTTTTTCTGTATCAAGTCAACGAACCAAGGGTCATATATCAAAATATCAGGATAACATCAGGATCCTGATATTTTTTTCTCGACCAATCAGGACGCGCTGTGCTTTACCGTTTATTTTAAATTTATGAAGTGAGAAATGTCAAACATCTCCAAGTAAGTCTTATTATATGATCTTTAAAGGTTTAATTATTTTATTTAGATATTTAAAACATATCAAAAGTAAATAGTTATTTAAATCATTCATTTTTAAAAGTAAGTTACACTTATCATGTTTATATGATCTTTAAATATATAGTTAATATGTTTTTTTAATTTTATAGAATGGCAGAATATTGTTGTAGTGACATTACAGAGTACCTGGTAAATGGAACTATACCTGAAATCTTTACACGCAAACAGAGAACTTATTTTGTTAGGAAATCTAATGGTTACTAGGTTAAGGGAAATTTTCTGTTTGTAAAAAGAACAGCAAAATTTTGCAACCAGAAAACAGGTACTTAAAGTGAAACTTTTATTTTGTTAGAGAAGGATTTAAGGGTAGGTATGGATCTGAGGAAAAGAAACAGATCCTTACTTTGTATCACAATGGTATGGAAGGAACTATTGTAGACCAAAGCTTTGGGGCACATTTTGGTATAAACCGTACATGGGCCAAGATTAATGAAAAGTACTGATTATAATTTTATTTAAACTAAATAATATATTAAAAATAGGCATTGGTGACCTCATTTGAGTGGGGATTTTACTTTACATTTGCTTCAAATAAAATTCATTATTCTTGTTTCAATGTCTAATAATATTTGATAAACATGGTTTTAATATCTTTTTCTAATAAAGATATTATTTAATGGCTAAAAATATATATTTATTAAAAGAATAACAATATCATTATTTATATTATAACAGCTTTATCAGTTGCAAAACAATATTTAATAAGCTAAATTTTTTATAGATTTGGATCACTTATAAAAGATTAAAACCAAAAACATGACTCCTAAGATCATCAGGGATTATAAGATCCTTTATATATAATAATTATTTAAGTTCCCCACTGTTTTTATAATAGTTTAAACAACTTAGAATATATAAATTAATTGAATTTGTTCATTATAATTTAGAGGTGAGGATGGTAGAGGGCAACGTACAAGTTTGCAGTGACTGAGGAGCAGTAGTTGAGGCAGAGGCACTATCTATAAATATTAATATATAAAGATAAAAATGTTACTTTTTAAAAATGTTCAAATACAAACTTACAAATTCTAGAGGTGAGGATGTTAGAGGGTAAAATACAAGTTTGGAGTGACTGAGGAGCAGTAGTTGAGGCAGAGGCACCATCTGTAAATATTATATAAAATATTAATATATAAAGATAAAAATGTTACATCTATAAAAAATGTTAAAATATAAACTTACAGATTCTAGAGGTGAGGTTTCTAGGGATAAAGTACAAGTGTGGAGTGACTGAGGAATTAACAAATGGTTCTAATATAAGTTAAAAGGAGATTTTGCGAACACAAGATGTATTAATATTAATGAAGTCGTGAAAGATTTGCCATTACAACCTACTTTATCTTAAAACTCGTCTTTTGAGAATCTGGTACGTAGGCAATTATATAATACAATATAATTAAATATAATACAATAAATATAATATAATTTAAATTTCTATTATATTATATCTATTATATTGTATTATGGAATCGTACATAAATCTGTAACTTAATTGGTTAACATACTTCATCTATATCAATAAAGATCTGCCATTATAATCTACTATATTAATTATATTATTACACCAACGTTATAAAATGTGCATAAATTATACCATAACTTGAAATTATATGGTTTAGTTTTAAAATACATACTTATTTAATATTGATTTTAATATGTATCTTCATGCATTTCATGATCATATTTGTTATTTGACCATTTGTTCGTTGACACCAATTCCTTTTTTCTATCGCGTGATTGTTTTTCCTTTTTTCTTATCGCGTACTTTATTTTTAGCGCATGTTTCTGCGCGCGCGTGTTCTTTGTAAAGTGAATTGATTTCTAATAAAGTCGAATCGAATAGATTCAACAGTTATGATATATTATATATAATAAACTAGAAGAAAAAAATTGGTAGATTAAAAAATTTCCACCCTAAAGTGTAGTGCTGTTAATAAACGCGTTCAATTTGAACGCGTTCACGGAACGCGTTCAAATTTTATGAACGCGTTCATAAAGGGCGTTCTTTTGGTGAACTTTGAACGTGAACGCGTTCCTTTTTTTGATAAACGCGTTCGAATTTAACGTTCGTTCAATAAAAACCCTTTTTTATTTTTATTTATTTGAAAATTAATGTTAATCCAAATTTTTAACAGAAAAGTCTTATATTTTTTAATCAGCTGTTTTTCCTGTTTCCTATTATCAATTCCGAAAGAATCGGGGTCAAAATAGCAGAAAAAAACAGCAGAATTGGTCAGAACTGGTCAGAACAAGATTTTAGATAATCAATATATTAGAATTAAATTTCAAATGGGGAGGGAATTTGATGTGCATCTAATCCTGACCCTAACCTAAAACGCTGACCTAAAACACTAACCCAAACCTTAACCCTCCTGACCAATCTTGATCTGATCAGTTCTGACCAATTCTGCTGTTTTTTTTCTGCTATTTTGACCCGGTCCCATTCCGAAATACTTTTAACATACTATAACGTACAGAAAAGATAAGATTAAAGTTAATTAATTTGATATTATTAATTATAGTTTAATTTATAGGTTAATATGGACAATCATAATATTATATCATCGTCATCTTCAGATTCTGAATATTCAAAATCAGCAGATGAATTGACATTGCCCTGGCCAAAATATGATAAATATTTTTCACTCATTTCATATAAAGGACCGAATTCAATAATTACTAAATGTAAAAAAGAATAAACTTTTAGTTTTTTGAAAAAAGGGTTTGAAAGCCCTAGAATTGATAATGAAAGAAGAACTATCATCGTTTTTTTTTGATGAGGCAGTAGAGGGAGTGCGGCTTGGAGGATCATATCTTATCGCACTTTTTTGAAAGGAGGGATAAAACATTAAATGTTTTTAATAAATTTCCTGCTTTAAAAAGATTTGTTTATTAAGTACAATACTCCAATCCCCTCATCTGCCCCTGTGGAGCGGGTTTTTAGTATAGCTAAAGTTGTATTAACTGCCAAGCGTTTCTGCTTATCAGACGACAATTTTGAAAAACAATTATTATTAAAAATTAATAAGAAAATAGCTTATATTGATTTATAATTATTTTGTCAAAATAAAACTATTATTTTTTATCATGGCAATTTATTGTATTAAAAAATATAAGACATTTATTTATATTAAATTAAATTTAAAAAAAATTATCATAAAATTTTAAACGAACGTGAACGCGTTCATAAACGTGAACGCGTTCATGAACGTGAACGCGTTCCTTTTTTTTAAAAACGAACGTGAACGCCATCGATTTTTGTCAATGAACGTTGAACGCGTTCGATTTTTTTAACAAATGTTTACAGCACTACTAAAGTGCCATTACATCACAAACATAATTTGACTGTATTGTTATTCATAAATCAGCTATATGTTAATTTCCAAATAATACTCTAGCCATGGATTAAATAAAATTGAAAACTCCAGTTATTTGAAAAGCTTTAAAAACGGCCATTTAGGTGATGTTACCTATTGACAGTATGTTTATTTATCATATGGTTGAATAAATTTTATTATTTTTTTGATAACTGAAAATATTTTGTAGAGAAATAAACTTGTAGGTAATTTCTTGCTATTTTTTCTGTATTATTTTAAAGATAGCTTAAGTGTTTCATCATGCTTAATAAGGAGGACATATTGCCCTGCAAATGGCTATTAACAAAGCAACTGGGCTATTCCAAGTAAAATAATAAAAAATTCAAACTTATCTTTATATAGTGTTAGATTGTGGGATCTATTAATATTGATACCAAACTTATTATTTTTTGCTTTTCTTGCTTATGGGGTTAAAAGGGCTAGGCTCAAACTTAGAGTGACAAGGATGCTAGTTATATCAGCATTTTATTATTTAGTATGATTACTTGGTTTGTTTTATACTGAAATTTTAGATATGGCTTTGCAACATATTAAATATTTTGCGTTGCATTGTCTATATGACTGTTGCTGCAAAAAATCCTATAGAGGACACTATAGACAAAGTTTGTTTTATCTTTTTATACCTTAATTATTTTGGTATAGTTTTTATGGATAATTTTGCGTTTTTTTCTTCTTTCAACAGAATTATCTGTATTGATATTTGGATTGGCATTTGGTAAGTTTTAGCAAGATTAAACTTATACAAATATATGTTAGGACGATTAGATAGTAAAAATAGCATAAGATGGGTCATGTTTTTTTCATCCCTTATATCTATGTTGTATTCAATTATACAGGTAATTAAACAACGATTAGTTTTTTTTAATATTGTAGGGATATTTGGAAATTTATATGCCAGATAAACATTTTAGAATGAATGATAAAGATTATGAAATATTTGCCCATGGAGGAATGGTATTTCTTTTTGTGACATCCGTAATTTTTAGTTGTGTAAGTTCTTGTTGCTACATATAAATTTGTTGACTTGAAACATTTTTAGCATAAATATAAAGTAGCTTTGAGTTGCCTTATTAATACAAGTTATTACTAGAAATGCACCAATACCACTATTTTGTGCCGATACCGATACCAGCCGATACTTAAGATTTTTTTGCCGATACCGATACCATGCCGATACTTATAATAAAAAAAATTTTATACTAAATGTCTAGTTTTTAAATGTTTCCTTAAATTTGAAGTGTTAAAGGAATGTTTGTCTTTGCCCCCACGACTTATTTTAGCTTTGCATAATTCACAGATTACAATTTTTTCATCTGCTGACACAACAAAATAACTCCATAGTGTATCTAAAGAATCCATCTAAGCTTAATATATATAAATTTTTAAAATAAAATAATATTTACTTAAAAGCGCAGTCGGAACAGATGGTCAATGAGTTTATTATACTCCACATAGAAATATTTATAGCCAATCAAATGAAGCAATTTTCAAAAAATGGAGATACTATAAGTATTATTTTTTGAGTTTCATATTAAAAAAGGTATCGGCTTGGTAATTGCCGATACTAGCAAAGTATCGAGCCGATTCTTTTGGCAAGGTATCGGCGCCGATACCATGCCGATACTTGGTATCGGTGCATCTCTAGTTATTACTAAGTAATGTACTCTACTGCAAACCTAAAATTCTTAAGTTAAATGCTTTTGAACATAGGTTGCATTTAAAATATAAACTTAAATACCTTTAGTCTATAAATATTTTCACATTTATTTTGATAAATTCATTGTGATTTTTATCAGTAATTGTCTTTGCAAGCACCTTATGAACACATTGATTGGAAATCCTTTTGAAAAAATGAAATTTGAATTGGACTTTTTTATAAATGAGCAATATTCTATTATATTGTTAATTTTTAATGAATATGCATATAGATGATTTCAATATAATTTGTTAACTTTCATCCACAGATGTACCTAACTATCCTTTTACTTCCAAAAACCAAAATCAAAGAAAAGATTGCACTGCCAAGTGAGAATTTAATCAAGACTATCTGTAGTATTATATAATTTTATATTTGAATCTTAACAAATATTTTTGAAATAAAAAATTGAATACTAACACTTTAATTATTTACAATTTTAGCTAAAAAGTCATTTTATTATTACTGCTCCTTCTTGGCTGCCCTAAACCTTATTCAAGCCATTGGGTCATTTCTTTTGTTCCTTAATATCCCATACACAATGTGGTAATGTTAATAATCCTATTTTAAAAATATAATCATTTTCAATAAACTTGATTTTATATTGTGCAATTAACTGATTTATTTGTGTTTTTATTTATAGTGTGGTGGACTTAACAACTTACACTTACCTTATCGGATTTGCCCCTTTGGTTTATAGAACGTTTTTGAAGGGAGTTTTCAAGTATTATTTATCAATTTTGTATGTTTAAAAATTATAAAATGTTTACTAAGCTTTACTTTATTTTATTATGCAAGTTTAACATTAAAGCCGATAGATTTAACTTAAATCATATTATTTGGAGTGTCTTTCTTCCATAAATCATAGTTAATAAGTTCATGATTAAGTAGTTTTAATTAAAACAATTGATTTGGACAAAATTCGAGCATTAGAAACCCAGTTAGATAAACAAGCACAACAGACTAAGAAGATTGAAGAGATCTTTAAATTTTTGCTTTTGGCTGACCCAAAAGCCTCTGAGTAACCAAGATTTCAAGTTAATAAAAGATTTAAAGTGTAATCTCTTATTGTGTCATCGAGTTTTAATGTGAAAGATTTTAGGAATACTAATATATAATCACACTTTTTAGTATTTCATCGTCCTTTTATCTAAAAGTGCCTATGTTGTTAGTTAAATAGTCCAAATTTTTCATTTAAACCACTCGTTCGGGTCCCCCCCCCACCACTAGTCCAAAAAAGATTATATATAAAAGGTTATGCTCTTTATTGACATTTGACATAGGGATAAATTAATCTGACCAAAGGAGTGTTAAAATAGATTCTAACATAAATATATTAAGTTTGCATATATTTATATTCGTTCAATGTATAATACCCTGACCTATATTGTATTAGAACATTTGTTAAATTTATTATGATATCCATATATTTATAAATTTAAAATTAAATCATAGAATTACGTATGCTAACCTCTTTTCGTATCAACCTCAAATAAACCCGTCTAATTACATGGACGATGACGCCATGAGTCTACCACAACAATCTATATACTCAAATAATACTGGTTCCGAAATTATTAACAGGTACACGTTTTTTATGGCAAAAATGACATTTTCTAGATTGAAGGGGGTGGGGCATCATGGGCGTAGCCAAGGGGGGGGGGGAGGCATGGAGGGGCAACTGCCCCACTCTAAATCCAAAAATTTGATAAAATTTATTAATTTTATGGCTAAAATTTTCACAAATGATCATTCTGCCCCTTCCTAAAACATTATTGCCCCTCCCCTCTAATCCCAATGCTGGCTACGCCCACGTTGAAGGGGTGGGGCATGATTGTTTTTATTTAAAGTGGATCTTTTTGAAACAAGAAAACCATTTTATTATAACACTAAAATGATATATTTTAACTTTATGCAAGGCTAAACATAACGGACCAACATATATGGTCCTCCTTTCTTTATACTAATTGTAAATTTGACTTTGAAGAGATTATAAGGTTGGTTATGCAAAATACCAACAACCTCTATATGACAAGCTGCCAATCTAATCTATGAATATTATATGTTTTTATGACATTATGTCGCCTAACTAGTGTTATTAAAGCGGTTGGGTTTGTTTGGTTGGCCTTTGGTTTAACCAAGACTAACTTTGACTCAGGTCTGTTTTTCAAATTTCGACTGAGCCTAGAGGTCGACTGAGAAAATCAGACCAAAAATCTGGGTCCGTTATGTTCAGTCGACCAAAACCAAGGGCCGACCAAACAAAACCCAGCCGTTTTTACATCACTACGACCTAACATACTCTAGTTCTTTTTTCTCACTGGGCATAAGATTCCACGTACGGCTCGTAAAAAATGTTGAGAATTTTCTGGAACATTACAATATTAATTGAAAATACAAATTTGACTTTTATAAAAATTCAATTAGATTTTATATTTCTTTCTGCGTAGCAAACATTCGCTATTCGATAATCTAAATTTGGATTTTGCCTTTGGTCAAGACAAAACCAACGATCTAAGCAGAGCTCAGTCCAAGAGAGAATCCGTTAGTGATATAGCTAATCGCATTATATTAACTAGCCCCTCAAGTCCCGTAAATCAATTTTTGCCAGACCATTTCAAAATGACTAATGAACCCGGCATGACAATTAAAGAATCTCAACCAGTTCCTGATATATGAGAAAAAAATTGAAAAATAACTACTCTACCTACATACTTGCTAATACAAATGTTATTATTTATAATATATAAATTATAATATGATTATATTTCTGTATTTAATATGGCAGCGTTGTATATATTAAATGCTTACGTTTGTAATTTTGTAAATGTTACTTGAAGATAAAGTGTTTAAACAAATAAATAGAATGGAGATTTTTCATAGAAATTAGCTAGGTGTTGCTTATTTTTTTAAAAATTTTAAATTTGCCTATAATTTATAGATTTCTTACATGCAACCTACTTTCTTTTGTTAATAGATGTGTTAATACATGGGCTTAGCCAGCAATGGGATTAGAGGAGGGCAATGATGATTTAGGGACGGGCAAAATGATAATTTTTTGAAATGTTAGCCAAAATTACAATAAATTTCAAAACAATGAATTTAGAGGGCGGCAGCCGCCCCTTCCTGCCCCCCTTGGCTACGCCCATGTCTTAATAACAAAACTCACTGTACATGCCAGAACATTTTAAAATCTTTACATTTAAAATTTGTTATCAAATAAAATGCTATATTCTACAGTTGTATGAGGGCCTATACGTTTTGTAGCCAAATATATGGTTTAGAGATCTGGAACGGGCTTTTTTAGAAGGTCGGCCCTCAGGTACCCGTCTTGAATACTTTCCGGCCCCCTTGAGCGCGTCCCTATTTATTCAATGCAGTTCGCCCGGCCTTATACTAAGTTATGCTTGTAAAAAATAGGAAATTTATTCAACAATGATTGCTATTTTAATCGCTTCTTTATCAGTTATTTGGTCTCACAGTAGTCGTGGGATTTATTTTGATAAGTTTCTTCCATCTTGACCGGGTGAGTGCCATGTCTTGACTAATTCCTTTAGTTTTCATAACTTTATCAACTTGCCCTTTCCACCTGACACGAGGTCGTCCCCTTCTCTTCCCCGTTACCTCCATGTCCAGTACTTTTCGATTTACGTCATTCGCTCATTTAAATCGATTTCACAATTTGATCCGTAAAAAATATCATTTATATATGATTTATTGGCTAATAACTCCATGTGTTGTGATTTGTTTAACATCACATTTTTTGTACAAAAATAAGACTTTTTCAAGTTATCATTTGTAGAAACAAATGAATGTGAAGGATTAAAGATCTCGTGTTGATAGTTGTGCACAAGATACTTTTTTAGTGAATTTTTATTTATGGAAATTGGAAAAAGTAAATTGAGATGCAATAAACCCCTAAAATTGTAAATTTTCATTTAGTTACCAATTTCACATAAATTGTGAATTGCTGATAACATATTCAGAACTGTTATTAATTAGTTATGTAATATTGTAATTATATACTGGGAAATAATCATCTAATTATATTTTGAAATTATTTTTTTATGAATACTTATAATCTATATTTAAATGAGAAATCCAAAAAAATTGTCTAATAGCCCGTTTGTGGTCGGTTTCAATTTAATATAAATTCCAGGACCGTTTACAAAATTTTAGGTCCGTTGGAGCCCGGTATTGAGCTGGGGATAATAGACGAGTTAAAGTGAGCGCAAAATTTAGGTGAAAAGGAAAGAGAGAAAAGCCTAAATTTATTTAGAATTACATAATAATTCATGATAAAAATAGTTAAATATATATACGGGGGGGGGGGGATTTTACAAATAAATGTAACTTTTTGGGGTGGTGATATAATAATACAAAACTAAAAACAATTACTAAATTCCTTAAATCGCCCATCAAATAAATAAATTACCTTTTATTTGTAGCCATTGCTTGAAAGGTAAAATTTTCTGCAATATAAGACCAATAAAATAAACCTCTTCCTTGAAGAATTAGTTTAAAACCGCGCTTTTTAACCCTCGAGAGTATTCCTAAAAATCCCGAACGCGAGAGTATTCGTGGGGTATAACTCTACCCCACTTTTTTCTTATAACTTTTAAAGGATTCCTTTAAAATTTGAAATTATAAACAAATGTTTATAAAGGTCTTAAGATTGATGGTATATATTTTGATATAAATCTAATCAACATTACAAAACTTATTAACAATTTTCTGGACCCACATTTTTATTTTGGTTATTTTAGAGCTTCCCCTCATTTTACCTTTTGAAATCATATACCTTAAAATAAATCAAAATAAACGTGATTTTTTATTAAAAGAATGTTCAAAATGTATTAAAAACACAAATTGTAAAAGATATCTTCATATAAAAAAAAATACATACATTTTTTCATAGAGAAAAAAACTTACGTGAGAGTATTCGTGGGGTATAACGTATAACAGAACCCCACGAGCCAAAAAGCTTCTATATTTTAAAAAGTATTAAGCCAAAACCTATGAAATTTTCACCTAGCCTAGTTCTTGATAAAATATTAAGCTACTAAAAAGGCCATATTTATTAGACTTAAATAGCGTTTTATATTTAAATTTATAATTTGCGTGGGGTACTAAAATACCCCACGAATGCTCTCGAGGGTTAATTAAACAAACAATAGAAAAGGTGATTTTAAAATAATGTATTTACCATTAAATTATCGATTTTCTCCATTACATCAGATTGCGTAAATATTTAATATGAATTTTTACACTTCCAAAAGAGCCTTTTGACATTTGTCAACGTTTATTCTATATACACCCACCTCTCTTTTTGTCATATCAACATTCATGCCCTCTAGCTATGAAAAAAACAACTGATCCCACTCCTTACAACTTATTACTACTACTACCTTTTAAAAATTATCTTTTTTCGTACCTCGTTTACCAAGTCATCGCTCTTTGATTTATAGATCAAAAGATATTTAATTAAATTCTATGGAATTTTCTTAGTATTTGATTCCACGGATCCAAATAGAAAGCATAATACATAATTATTGGTTTGAATCAATTCGAAATAATAAGTATCATTCATGTCAACAAATTCAGTGGCTACTTCTACAAAAAATGACCAAGAGGTTGGTGGTGGCAAAGTTGCTTTGGCCAAGCACGTAACCCTATGGAATGGCATTACTATAACGGTAGGAAGTATTATAGGGTCTGGAATATTCATAACACCAGCTTCGTGCCTGAGATTTGGTGGAAGTGTGGGTGCTAGCTTATTGATATGGTTCGCTTCTGGCGTTTTTAGCATGATCGGCGCCCTGAGTTTTGCAGAACTTGGAACGACCATAGCCCGCAGTGGTGGTGAATATGGGTACTTAGAAGAGGCCTTTGGTTCCTTCACAGCATTTTTATTCCTTTGGGTCAACGTGCTCATAGTTAGACCCGTCCTCATAGCAATCGTGGCTATTAGTTTTGGGAAATATGCTTGTGCCCCATTCCTATCCCAGTCTGGGAATTTGGCTCATGATGAAGCTACTGAACACTATGCCTCGCGTTTGGTTGCGGCGTGTGGCATGTGTAAGTCAATATTCGTGTCGTAAAAACGGGGTTGGGTTTCGTTCGGTTGAGCTTTGGTTATAGTCGACTAAACATAAACGGACCATAGGTTTGAGCAAAAAATTTGTGGTAGTGACTAAGAAAAATAGACCCTACCTTTGGTGTGTTTATGTTTAGTCGACCAAACCCAGCCGTTTTTACAACACTGGTCATTATAGAATCTAATTTAATTTTTTTGTATGAAATATTAAAAGGACTTTGATGTCTTCATTTGATTGTAATCCTTGGGGGGTGGCACGACAATTTCTCCTAAGGGGCGGGGTGGGAAAGCGATTGTTAATTTTACTTAGGGCGGAGTGAGTTAAATGCACTTAGCAAGTTAAATAAAATGTCTTAAGGATAGCTCATTTAAAAATGGTGAATTTCTTGTGTACATATCTAAAAATTGTACAACAAATTTCCATCTTGGACGCACTATCTCAGCCCGAAAAGTATTATAATTTTTGCGTTTTATTCAATTTAATTGAATAAAAATAATTTAAATCAATTAGGGTGGCTAAGCTTATTTTACATTTAAAGCTAAATAAATTTTATTATTTTATTATATTTCATCGGCATTAATAATTTATGATAGAATAAATAAATATTTCCGATTTTATTAAGTTCTATCAATAAAAAATTAAGCTCAAAGTCCGATTAATTGAACTAATCGTGGAAATAAAATAAGAGAAATTTTAACCTAGACTCACATGTTATAAAAAAATTGAAAATTTTTCGAAATTTGAATTTAGTCATGTTTGTTCTTTATTTTTATTTAAACATATTACAATAACAAAATGTTTAAAATAAACAATTTTCTATTCATAAATTTAATTCACATGTTTAAAATCGATTAAAAATTAAAAAATTTAAATTTATTAATTTTTAATATAATTTTTCTCTCTCCGGTATTTAGGTTTACTAATGCTGCTCAATAGTTACAGCGTCAAATTAGCTACAAAAATACAAGATATTTTGACGCTGGCTAAATTAATAGCGTTATCCGCCATAATTATTATT
This sequence comes from Gordius sp. MW1, assembly GCA_964036665.1. Lineage (NCBI taxonomy): Eukaryota > Metazoa > Nematomorpha > Gordioida > Gordea > Gordiidae > Gordius > Gordius sp. MW1. The sequence goes on along the minus strand of OZ038529.1, from coordinate 24,464,136 downwards.
GGTTTCGTCAAATTGGGTCAAGGTAACTCACACGATAAATAATTACAAAAAATAAATATATTTTTAAAAATAAATAATTTATTTTTTACATGGATTTAAGGTAATTATCAAAGTTTTTTACATCCGTTCGATAATACGAATGATGTTAGAATGATTTCATTAGCCTTTTATTCTGGCTTATTTTCGTTTGGCGGATGGTATTTTTTAACATTATATCAATTATTTCTTACATGATTTTTAGGAATTTTCTTAATATTGTAACTGGTGAAATGAAAAATCCAAATAGGTAATTAAAAAATTGAAGTTATCAATACTTGTGTTGTAAAAACGGCGGGGTTTTGTTTGGTCGGCCTTAAGTTTTAGTCGACTAAACATACACAGACAAATGGTTTTTGGGGTCTGTTTTACCTTAGGCAACTTCAAGGCTTAGTCGAAAAGCGAAAAACAAACTAGAGTCGGCCGTTAGTCATAATTAAACCAAAGATCGACCAAACAAAACCCAGCCGTTTTTACTTTACTAATCAATACTTACCTATATCAAAATTTAAGATCTGCGGGCTAGGAAATGTCTTATTAGGATGAGTTGGGCCGAACAAAATATATTAAAAACTCGGGTCGTCCGGGTCGGGCTTATAGTTTCTTTCGGGCGGGGTCGGGCATAGACTTTTGAAAAACCATTTGATGCATATCTTTCTTCTTTTATTATCATCTTACCAGAAGTTAATTAAAGTACTACTCAGTTGCTAATGCGAAAATTATGAATTATACGATACGCCAAACGCGTTATACGTGACACATGCGTAATAAAGCTGATAAGATAATTTAGCTTCTCCTCGGGATTAATATTCAATAGTTATTTCAATACTAGGACATTATGATTATATATGCATTGTCGTTAAAAACACTCATCAGAGTATACTTCCTGTAAGGGTCTGTTTTGTTCAGCATCTAAATGTATTCATATGAAAAACTATTTTAAAATTCTATCATCTTAATAATTCAAACACAGAGATCTGTTATTATCCATCGTTATTGGAATACCAATTGTGGCAGTGATATACGTCTTAACAAATATTGCATATTTAGCCGTGCTAACTCCAACAGAAATGAAAGCATCAACAGCCGTAGCTTTTGTAAGGACGACAATAGTTTATTTATGAATATATAAATTTATAAATTTTTGATTGAAATATAATTTTATATACATAGAAATGTTGGATCCATCACATGGGCAAGGTGGTTTTATTAATGGCCTAATCGGACTGATAAAAAAAGTGTAGTAAAAACGGCTGGGTTTTGTTTGATCGACCTTTGCCAAAAGGTTTTGGGGTCTGTTTTTCTTAGTCGACCTTTAGGCTTAGTCAAAATTTGAAAAACAGACCAGAGCGACCAAATAGGTAGGGGGGGGGGGGAACAGGATTGATTATAGATGTAGATATGGATGGATGTGTTAGTGTTTTCGGAACTAACTGGGCTGGTCAATAATTTCCAGTTTTAGTCTGTCTAAGGGTAGAATGCGCCTCGATGGAACATCCACAATTCCATGGGAGGATGGTAAGTTCCTATCTTGGGACTTTACCTGCATCGACGTATTTGCACCCTCTAACAATAACGCTGACCCATTAGCTCTTGCGGAAGCACGCAAAACTCATAAATACCGTGATATAATTCCTTCTAAAATTTTTATCCCTATCGTGGCTTCTTGTTCTGCCACTTTTGGCAAACAGGCATTAGCCTTCTTTAAATTGATGGGAAAGAGATCCCCCGAAGGAAAATACTCAGCAAGTTTTCTTTTACGCCAAAAAATAGGAATTTTAATAGCCAAATACAATTATAAGGCATTTTCCGACACCTGGCCTCTGGCCCTCGATGAAGAAGACGAGTAGTCACGCTTTTCATTTATTTATTGATCGTGTTTTATATTTTTCATATATAAATTTTACCTAATAAGAATTTTAAAAAAAAAAAAAATAAAATAAAAAAAATAAAACGCTTTCGATGAATTTGCTTTCTTTGATGTAGCGAGCTTTTTAGAGGATGGTAGGGTTGTCCCAATCAATAGTATGTTGGTTATGTAAGGAGTGCTCTGCTATTGCGAAATGGGCTACATATAGAACCCTGCAAAATTGAATTTCTAGGTCTGAGCCCGATATCTTATTTTTTTATTTGTCCGAGCCCGACCCGAACCCAAAATGCTTTCTTTTTTTTGACCCGAGGCCTAGGCTCGAATTTTTTTTATAAAAACTCTAGGCAAACTTTAAATTTGAAATATTTTTACCTTATAAATATAAACTTAATTTTGATTGATATTATTCGTAATTTAAAACAATGCTAAGTTTTGCTACAATTTAATAAATTAATAATAATTTTAACTTAATAATGCCTTTGGTCGGGCGGTCCGTCAGGCTCAACCCGAGCCCCGATCATTTTATTAAATTCCCGGCCCAAAACTCTCTAGAATATTCGCTGTCAACCCTTTTACAAAGTAGTTCTTTTATCAATTATTGTAGTTATTACATTTCCCGCATTATGTCTTTATTTTAAAACACCTTCTTTTCTTCGATGATGGTAGACCCATGCAAAACGAAATTTTTTCGGCCCGGACACGTAGATTCTGCCCGAGCCCGAAACCCGCTAGGGCCGGGTCGGGCTTTGGGCGGCCAGTGCAGGGCTTTAGATAATGGTCCCGGGACCAAAATATTGGAACCCTTTTCATCCCACTTTATTCTTTCGATTAGACCATTAATAAAATCGCCTCGCTTAAACCATTTTATGTTTTTATTTTAAATTCCTAAAGTTTATTTTAAAATATTCCTTAGGATTTTGCATCACGAATAAACTATTATTTAGCCTGGTTCATGCCTTTGTTAGCTGGTTTATCTGCTTTTGGAACTGCTAATGCTGTCTTATTCACAAGTGGCAGGTTAAAAATAGACAAAAACTAAATAGCATCAATAAAAAATGTTATTTTAGTTATTTGTTATTTCAAACTTTTAGCAAATATTTTTATGAGTTTTACAATATCTCATTTGTATTTGCCTAAACTTTTATTTTTAGAATATTTTTTGTTGGAGCTCAAAATGGTCATTTACCCATATTTTTGTCCATGATAAACGTTAATTGGCTAACACCCATGCCCTCCATACTAGCTTTAGTAAGCAGATGAAAATTTAAAATACAAATTTATATAATTTGATATTTTTTGGAAATTTTAATTCAAAAAAATTATAATTTAATACAATAGGGAACTTTGTCAATTCTGTATTTTGCTGGAAAAGATATAACTACCCTCATACATTTTATGAGTTTCATGTTTTATACTTTCACAGCCTTATGCGTAGTAGGCTTGCTATATTTAAGATGGAAACGTCCAAACATGGCCAGACCTATAAAAGTAATTGAAATTTTGGTCATCATTAATAATAGAGGCTATACAATACTTTTCATTAATTCACTTCTAAATTCATAACAAAAACTTTTAAAATTTGCTTTAAAAACCTTTAAAAAATAAGGTTACAACAACTGATAGTTTCATCACTTTTAATGCAAATATATTTAAAAAATAAAATTTAATATGTTTAGGCCCATTTTGGTCTTAAACATTTATAAAAATAGTCTCTTCATATTGATTTTTTCCTTCTGAAATTTTTAATTTTATAAAGAAATTAATAGAAAACTCTATAAATAATAAAAATGATATATTGAATTAATATTTAAAATTTTAAAGCTTCCTATAGTATTGCATCTCACATTTCTAATCACATCTGCTTTCATTTTGATTACTTCCTTAACCACGGATTACAGAGACATTGGTATGGGTTTTGGTACACTTTTATTAGGTAAATTGCATAATTTTTAATGAAAAATATTACTACTAAACAAAAATAGGAATTCCAGTTTATTATATCTTCGTGAAAAGAAATATGCCTAAGTCTTTCTTTGAAGCTTTAGGTAAATATTATATTATATCCAAATACATTTGTAATTATTTAATATAAATATTAAAGATTTAAAATTATCTAGAATGATTAATAAATTACAAAAAAAGATTATAACTATCTGCAATTAATTAATATACAAAGTTTAATTAGAGGGGGGGAGGGCAAAACATAAATTTTTAAGGGTTTTTGCATTGGGAAAAAAATCGTCATTTAGGGGGGGGGGGCAGCCCCCCCCCTTTGGCTATGCCCATGTTAATATATAATTCTACAAGGGTAAAACAGGGTTACTTTTTATGGGAAAATAGAATCATCAAAACCCAACATTATCTTTTTTTAATTTTAACCTGAATCAAATATATATCCATCCGAAAATAATAAAAAGATATAATTTAACCTTCAACCATATTAAATTTAGTTAGATTTAATTTAACTTTAATTTGGATTTGTGATATATTAACAAGAATATGTAATTTAAATAACTTCTTTTTTTAATCCTAATAATTTATTACATTAGAACCTTATTTTTTTTAATTTGTTGATCAAGCGGATTGTATAAAACTCTCAATGTTAAGTTTACCTAACAACCTAACAAAAAATTTTGTTTTTAAAAAATTTAAGGATTTATAAATGTGCTAATTGTTAATTCATTGAAATTTTCCATGGCAAACATTTTTAAATAAATGTTTATCAAACAAAATTAACATTTATTATCTATTTTTCCCTACTAGGAATTCACTTTTTGGTTACTCAATTTTAATTCGTAATAGATAAAGAAGCACAAACAATTATATCTAAATTCATAAAATTTAGAAAAAAGTTTAGATATTTTCAGACAAATTTCTTTATACCCTAAATTTGACAAAATACAATTTGTTTTATTTAAAAGTATTAAAATTTGGATACATTGATCCTAAAATATATCTATATTTTATCAAAAGATAATTTAAATAGGCTAAAACAATGATTTGCCATAACTTAATATTTTGACACCTGTCATTAAATAGTGCATTTAAATTCTGATCAGCAAATTTTAATATATTTAACAGACAAAATTACAAGAAAAGCCCAAAAATTGTTTATGGTGGTTGCCCCAACAAAAGAAAAAGAAGAAGTTAAAATTTTATATGAGAAAAATGAATCTTTTGTATTAAAATAAAATCCAATAAAATTAGATTATAAAATATGATATAAATGTAAATATATATATAATATAATGATAAAAATTTGCTATAAAACACAAATAAATTATATTGTCAAGGCTTTTCAATCATGGTTTATATTTTACATAAAAATATAGATAATATTAGTTTAAAGGTCACTCACTGATTAAGATATTTTAAACTCTTTCAACAAAAATTATTATTTGACACTCCATAAAATAAATATATAAATTTAAATCAATTATTACATGTTTAATTAATGATGCTCATTATTATCATCATAATTTGGAAAGTCAAAATGAACTTTTCTTCTTATTTTGTCAGGATAAATACCCTCGTTGTGAACTTTATCTCGGGCTTCATGAAAGTCATATGGGAAAGTCTTTTGCATCTAAACAAAAAATGGTTATATATAGTATCTAGACTATCTTGAATAAATAACTTACAACTGGCCAAAGAGGTTTATATGGTTCAGCAAGGTGACATAATATAATAAAACCAATAAATATGCCCCATGCAAATAACATGTTAAAAGCCCTATTAAAATTTATGTACTTTTTATTTACACACTTACCATCCACCCTTTGGAATAAAATTTGGATTAAAACGATCCGAAGTTAGGGACCAGGTTAAGTGCATCTATAAAGTTTACATTAGTTTATATTAAAGTTACTGGCTCTTTATAATCACGAAAAAATTCAGAATTCCAAGAATAATAGGGATCACGTTTTAATCCAGCTATCAACGGTAGCTTAGGGTAGTCACCAATGCCTGTTCCATCATTAGGATAAGTATCATAATCTTCGGGAATTAAGCCATATTTAATTGCTGCTTTTTCGCGTTCTTCTTTGGTGGTAGGGTAAGGTCCAGGCTCCCAATCACCCTCTGTTAAATTTAAATAATATATGTCTATTATAATAAATACTTAATGCCCATATTATATTGCTTGGCCTGTAGCCTTTAGATGTCAAATACTTATAGCCACTTGGTTTTAATCTATTAAAAGTGAGCAACATATGATCTGATTATTAATTGCATCCAAAATATAGCTTATCTATCTTTGTATTTTTCAACTCGTCAATTTATTCATATCAGAGGATATTTAGATTAAGTGTAGTAAGCCACTTGCTAGTAAGAAGAAAAACTTAGTAAAGCTTTATTTATTTAAATTTAACATAACATTATTGTGCTAAGCGCTTGTAGAAAATTTTATTTCTACTTTATTATAACCCAAAAGAAAAGTGATTCAAATGAATGAAATTTAGTTAAAACATGGTGTTTATATACACATCTAGCGAGGTTATTTGTGTGAATAATAATTGAATTACGAGACATTCAAATACTCGAATGTATTCACTTTTATGATTAGGGTCCGTGAATACTTGAAGAATAAAAAAGGTTAAGTTTTTGAATGGGTAACCAATGATCGAGTTGATATATTCAAATAATAAAGGTTAAGTTTTTTCGAATAGGTAACCATATAATTCCCCCTCCTAAGGAGTGCTAAAAATAAAAGTTAAAATACTTAGTTGGACAATGTTTTAGTGTTTGCACTAGTGTTTGCTGGTGTGGTGACCGAGGTGTGAGTGATGATTCGGAGTTGATGTGCTATCCAATATATTAGTAGATTTGTCGGAGCAGACATATTAATTTTAGAAGCGCATTATTCTCTTAGTTCAATCGGTCAGTATTGTATAGAACTTTGGTAGTGGTAGTAGTAGGTGTTATTGCTTTGCCGAACGCCGTCTTGGCTCGTTGCAAGAGGCCATGTGATGTTGATTATTTTAAGATATGTTTTGCAGTTGGGCCAGTGGCAGGGCAGTGGACCATTTTGACGTTCGGTAGACGATGTTGTTGATTGTGTAGAGGTGTAATATGGTAACATGGTCTTCTTCGTATTAACATACAGGTAGGTAGGTAGTTTGTATCTTTCACAGCAGCCACATGTTTCGAGTTCATTTGAAATTGTTTGTTGCAGCTCGATTGTATGCCGGATTGAAAAGATAATGCCCTATATCTGAATTGTTTTATTTTAACTAAGAGAACCAAACGCGATTACTAAGGGGATTGTTATGTGGGAGAAAAAATATGTCTCCCCCGAAAGTCGGGGTCAATGTGGACCTGGGTTATAAATGTATAGGGGGGGGGGAGGAAAAAAAAGTTCTGCTTCCCCGAAAATGCGGGGTCACCATTTGTAGAAAATTATATTTCTACTTTATTATAACCCAAAAGAAAAGTGATTCAAGTGAATGAAATTTAGTTAAAACATCGTGCTTATATACACATCTAGCGAGGTTATTTGTGTGAATAATAATGGTGTATTACGAGACATTCAAATACTTAAATGTATTCACTTTTATGATTAGGGTGCGTGAATACTTGAATAATAAAAAAGGTTGTTTTTGAATAGGTAACCAATGATCGAGTTGATATATTCAAATAATAGGTTAAGTTTTTTTGAATAGGTAACCATACGCTTCACTAACACCGCAACATTAGTACTTTGATTGTTAGACGTAAAATATGTTCTAACCATATATTCTTACGAACTTAAAAATTAACAAGAATTACTACTATGTATATTAGCATTTATAAAATACATATTATAAGTTTATTATCGAATTTTTTATATTGATTGATCCATCAAGCCATATACATATAGATTTTAATGCATATTATTACATTCGGATATATATATCTGGGAAGACCCACTTGGCCGGATTAACTGACCAGTAAGATAATTGGTAGTGAATCAGAATATTATTATTAACACTATTATCGCATATTTTTATTCCTTGGCATTTTAACGTGTTCTACATATATAAATATAATTAGGCTTAATTTTTACATTCAAAATCTATAAAGACTCTTTAAAAAAATGTTTAAAAATGATTATAAAATGATTGTAAAATTAATTGGCTTTAAACATTTGCATCTACTAAAACATCTGTTTAATACCTCGCTTATTTTTTAACGTGTTTATAAATTCCCGTGCCACCTAATAAATATGAGTGTCACATGTTTATATATAACAGATAATTATGATTTTAGTTAATAAAAAATACATTTTATATGAACTTCGGTGGAGTAATATTGATCAATAATGATAAATTTTTTATATCAATTCTTTTCACTTATTAAATCGTTACAGATGTTAGTTTGTTTAAAAAAATTTAACCTTAATTTATACCTCTTATCAAGATTATTCTAATTTATAAATATTTTTTGTGTATTAAATTTTAACGCCAGTCTTTTTCCTATTTCGTTTTATCAAGTCTTTGGCCACAGTCGTGGGGTTTGTTTTGATGAGTTTCTTCCAACTTGATCGGGTAAGTGCCAATCTTGATTAATCTTTTTAGTTTTCATAAATTTGTCCACTTGCCCTTTCCACGTGACACGATGTCGTCCTCTTCCTCTCTTCCCTGGTACCTCTATGTTCAGTTCTATCTATTTACATCATTCGTCTCCCTTCTTAGTATATGCCCATACCACCTTAACCGAATTTCGTTGATCTACCTAATTTTGTCCTGAGAAAGCCATTCACAAATGACTTTATATAACATTAAATTTGCATTTAGTTTTTGTAAAGTGGGACGACACGAAAGTTTTTTAACAAGGAATGACTTAAATAAATTAAATTTTTTTCCTATCAAAGATTCATTACTGGGACATTTCAAAATAGCAAAATATTCGACTACTTGCTCATGTGATAAAAGAAAAGCTAAATGACTAAATAAGTTTTTAAAATAACAAATAATATTTAAATAAAAATTACATTATTTATCACCAATAAATATTAATTTAAAGCAGTAATTGGTAAAGTTTTACAGAAAAATATCATTTAAAAAGTATGGTTTTTGCGACCTTAGTGTTTATGCCCTATTTCAAAAAATATAGCCAACCTATATTATTAGAAACTATTATCAATAAAATTTTTATTGTTTTACGTTAAAAAGAAATAAGAAATATTGTACACCCCCTAATTTATGAAAAAAAAAATTTTTCAATGCAAAAACATTGAAAAATTAAAAAAAAATTATGTTTTGCCCCCCTCTAAATGAACTTTTGAACGTTTTGCCCCCCCCCCCCCCTAATTCAAAACCTGCGTACGCCCATGCCCGTTACTCTTAGTTAAGCCAAAGGTCGACCAAACAAAACCCAGGCGTTTTTACAACACTAAGCTTAAAATATTATAATCGGAGGCACTTTAATATCGTTACAATTGTATCCAATTTGCTGGACCTGGTACCAAAATATCATCTTGCCAGTTTCCTATTTGCAAACTTTTAGCTCCTTGAAGGTCTTTAGCCAGAAATTAAGAAAATAAATGAATTTAAAATTATTATTGTAGTATACGCTGATGTTTCCCGTATATAAAACTTTTATCGTTTACGTAATCGAAATTGTATGTAATATTGCGTGTTAAATTCCTTTCTTCATCAAATGATTTATCCAGTTGAAAACATTAAAACGTATTTAGGAACAATTAATAGATAATGGGTCAAATTTTATTGTAATATATATTTTTATCTAATTAATTTAATCTTTATATTTAAAGCCTAAACAAAACTACTACTGAATTACAAGATTTAATTATTATTAGATAGGTAGTAATAATAAAAAATAAAGAAAATTTATTTAATTTAACACTTCAAATGCTTATTATTTTCAATGTTCAAGAGAGGATATTACAAGATTTAATTATTATTAGATAGGTAGTAATAATAAAAAATAAAGAAAATTTATTTAATTTAACACTTCAAATGCTTATTATTTTCAATGTTCAAGAGAGGATATAAATGGTCATGGTCAACTCAAGCTTAATAATAACAGTTGATTTTATTATGAAGTGATACTGCTAAATTAACTTTTTTCGGGCTTAGGTTGATAAAAATCAATTTTATAGGGCTTTCAACCGGAACCGGACCCGAAAGCGTTTTAAACTTTTCAACCCGAACCCCAAAAAAATTTGGCCTGGCTCGGATTCGAAATTAAGAAAAATGGGTAGGACAAATTAAAGTATCATATTTGAGAAACTAATTGATGCCACAATTTTTTAATACGAAATATTTATTAAAGGTATTGATAAATATGATAGCATCTACAACGGTGTTATAGCTATTTCATAATTATATTTTGTAACATATAATTATTTATTTTGTTATTGAAAATTTAATTAATTACACTTAAATTTGCAGTAGAATTCATACTCATTTAGATTAAAGATGGTTGAATTTATAAAAATTATTATTACCTGATAAGGAGGATTATTTAGTTGAACCATAGTCTAACTTAGACTAACGGTCGACTCGAGTCTGTTTTTCAAATTTCGACTTAAGCTTAGAGGTCGACTAAGAAAGCAGACCATAAAATCTTTGGTCTGTTTATGTTTGGTCGAATAAAACCAAAAATCGACCAAACAAAACCCAGCCGTTTTTGCAACACTAATCTAATAGTAAATCATACAAATTAATTAATAAATTGTTTATAATTTTGCCTATGGAAATGATTTGTCTTATTAATAACACGTTTTATGCCAAAACATCAAAATATTATCTTCAACGTGGGCGTAGCCAGAAATGGATAATAGATTTATGGGGGGGGGGGGGGGGAAGCTGCCCCTCCCCGAGACCCCTTGGCTACGCGCCATGTTTTTTAGATAAATTCAAACTTCCTTCGGTTTGATTTAAATTTAAAATAGGCGTCAAACAAAACTATAAGTTATTAATTAAGGAAAGCAGTTGCATAGGCAGGATTGCCTCAAGGGGGAAGGGGAGGGGGTTCAATATTTTTGAGAAATAAAACTATTAAACAAAAATTTATTAAGAACGTATCTGTGTCAAAAAATTTGGTTAAACATTAATTAATTAAACTTGTATACATTCACTATCTACGACGGTTGTTTGATAAAAATTGCCTTAATAATATCTTCTGTAATGTGTTTGTTTAAAAAGCATATGAATTCATTAAAATTTTGTGACCCATTCTCGTCTATGATCTTGCTTCCGAGGACACAACTAGCAAGGACCTCCCAACCAACGTCGTTATTTGTGCACGTGACAAGCACGTGACATTGAGGCTAAATTGGTCCACCAGAAAAACTTGGGCCTGTACAGGGCTTGTTATCATCCCGAGCCCGGCCCACTAACATTTTTAATAGAAGGGCCCATCCTTGACCCTTCCTGAAATTAATTCTGAAATATTTTGTTACTTTTTAAATGCAAACTTAGAATCATTTATAATCATGTTAGAAATCATCAATTTCAATCAAGTTTTTATTTCTTTCAACATGCGACCGGTCATTTAACCCATACTCTTAGCACTCGTAGCTGCATAATACCAATTATGTTAGAAATAATCGAAAAATCTATGCAAGGTTAATTTATTGATCAAAAATTAGCAAGTTTTGTTAATTTTAAACCTTATGTAAAAATAAAATTTTTGGGATATTTACTTAATTTAAAATCACAAGTTCTTCGAATAAATGATGAGGAAAAGTGATTAAATCATTATTGTAAACTTGAATAATTACAAATCATAAAAAACACATTATTTCAGAAATAAAATAAAACCATAATTTTAAATTTTGCTGGCACGAACCGGGCCTTTTCATAACTAATCCCGGCCTAAGTCCGTTTTTTTAACTCTGCATATTTATATGATAACCGATGATTATCTACAAGTAGACTTTAAAATCAATTGAATAAACCATGAGAATTATTGATTCAGAGTCTAATTCTATCATAAATCTCTATTGTAGAATTAGCCGTGGGCGTAGCCAGGATTGGATTTAGTGGGAGGGGGGCAATAATGATTTAGGGAGGGGCAAAATGATAATTTTTAGATTTAACCATAAATATATTAAATCTTTGGTTTTAGAAGGGGGCACCGCCCCTCCCTGCCATCCCCTTGCCAGTTTATAAATAAAAGAGATTTCAAAAATGCAAGAGCTTAAAAATGAAGCATGCAAAACCTTTGTAAAATGATCATTTACTTTGAATATTAATTATCTGAATTTGTTTTCAATTTGTTCTTCTTTTATAGTATAAATTCGCAATTTTTAACCCCCCCCCCTACCCCCGCCTTTCCTGCGTTATTGAAGGAAAGAATCTTAATTAAATAAATGAATGACATACGCATATATTTTGATATTGAATCCATATATATAATTTATCTTGGCATTAGTTAAAAGGTAGTAAGTAGTTAGTTCAAAAAAAAATTTCCACCATATTTATTTAAAAGTTTCTGTACAATTTATAATTTTTGACCCGACCCAACGGGTCGAGTCAGGGTCAGGTGGGGTTTGGGTCGAGTTTCGGATTACCGGTTAAGCCCTCTACTCTGTCTACAACTTCAAAAATTATTATTCTCGTTTTTCATTTCAATTATTATTAATTTTTATCGTAGTTAGTTAAATGTCTATTCTTATTTAATGCTTTCTATTAATAAGATCTTTCAATAGGCAACATCAAGTTTTAATTATTAATTTGGAACTCGTAGTATACATATACATATATACAAGATAAAAAATAAATTTTTAGCAGAAATGAAACAATTCGTAAAAAAATAAAATAAAATAAGAATGTTCTGTTTATTTAAATGGTCATAAATAATGGATGAAAAATTATAAAAAGCCATTTGACCATGTCAAGAAAGTCCTCTAATTTAAGAAAATAAAATAAAATTTTTATTGAAATTCTAGATCCTTACATCTTTAATAATTCCATTCATATTATTTAATTTATACCGCGTATTAAAACTTAAACATACATGGGCATAAGCTGGATTGGATTTAGAGGGGGGCAATAATGATTTAGGGAGGGGCAAAATGATAATTTTTAGGAATTTTAACCATAATTATAATAAAATTTGAAGAATTTTTTGATTTAGAGGGGGGCAGCAGCCTCTCCGTGCCACCCCCTGGCTACGTCTATGAAACATAATAAAATTTAAACCCCCTAACTAAATAACCTGAATTATTTTAAACCGGTGATTTATTGATATATTTTTAACAGAATTTTTCCAAAAAATTTACTTTAAATGCATAGGAAAAAGCTCTATGATTAAAAAAATACATTATTTGGTGTATGCTGGTTATTAAAAAAGTGAACTATGAATTTTAATCTGTTCGCATTTAAGATGACCCTTATCTATTTTATTTTTTAGCCATTTACTCCATCAGGGCTAAGAATAAGTAAATTTTTGTGCGGCAAGATATTTAAAATAAAATGGTCTTTACATTTAATAATTTTGTATTAATAAACTTTTATATTATTTCTCATATTACATTGAGCAAAGAAAAATTTATTGTAAATATATTATTTTAAAGTTTGAGTTTATTGCTTATAATAAGTGTAGAGCTGGCAAAGTTTATTTATACACAAACTAGTTTAATTAAAAAAATTTTAAAGACAGCAATAACATACTTATTCATAATTATAATAGATTCTTCAAATAATTTAATTTCTCGATATTGATATTATTAACGACTTTAGTTTTTGATAATATTTGCTATACCAATTTATTTTCCTATTTTGGGTTCGGGTCAAAGTAATTTTTTTATATTGGGTCGGGTTGATAAAAAATTACTTTGCAGGCCTCTACCCCCTCTTCAAATTCAATTAGCTTTGCCCATAGCTTTACAATTTGTTAAAATTCTCTAATTGCTCAAAATTTAATACTAATTTATTATATCATAAAAATTGCTGACAAAACATATTTAAACTCATGGGCCTAGTCAAAAGGGGGGGGGGGCAGAGAGGGGCGGCTGCCCCCATCTAAATCTAAAAATTTATTAAAATTATGGCTAAATTTTCACAAAATTATCATTGCCCCTTCGTAAATCATTGCTCTCCCCCCCCCCCCCTCTTAACCCAATGTTGGCTACGCCCAAGATAAAAACACAATATTTTGAATATATCTGAATTTGTCCTCACGATACTGTAATAATGAAACTTAAAACATGTTGGATAAAAATGGATATATTCTAATAATAAATTAAAAATACGAAAACGTTTTTTAAATTTTCGTTTTAAATTTGACTATTAGATTGAAGACAATTTTTTCTATTTAGAGGATAACTCATCTTCTTTTTTTAAATATTTTTTTTTAATTTAATTTTTCAAACAAAAGAAAAGCAGTACGTCATTATTGAGTAAAATCAAGTTTGTATTGGATAGAATTGTTTTGTGCGGACAGGTAAACAATCAAACTGGTTTAAGATGTTACGTTAGATTGACAATTCAAGAATACAATAGCATTGCACTGCGTATTATCCAGTTTGTTTTGGTCCAATCGCTTACCAAACCAGTTTAACCCACCCCTAGGCACTGCCACTAAATGACAATTAACAGACTTGTTGACGCCTATAAAAGGTAAATTGTTTATTAAATTTTCACTTGTTAATTTTTATCGCATTATATCTATATATTTTCACAGGGGAATTTTCCCAATTACACGAAAGTCGTTTTCTAGGTTATGAGATAGCGTGATCACACAGGAGTTTTTCATAATGTCGACCCTATTAGCTTTCCCAATTCAAGCCTGTCATGAGACCACGATTTTGGAACAAGGAACCAGTATTTTTGAGGCCAAACCAACCGAATTAGCGATCTGCCTAGATGTGCTAACGTCATCTTTATTTCAGTCCACTCAACCACTGCCTCTTCAAACCACAGCACAGAGTGAAATAATCAAGGAGACGCAAACTCTATTGGACAATTTTGCTAAGAATACCACACCGGCTGAAATACCATGTGCTATACGCCCTATTGAAAAAAACGAGATTTTAACTCTTTGCCATTGGAGACATGTCGAGTTTGGATATAGAGCACATTGGGATTATTTACTTAGTCTATACGATTGTGATTCACAAGGATTTTTAGTGGCCACCAATGAAAATGGAGACATCATTGGTAATTTATTATATTTAACTTACAAGATTTTATTTTACTATTAGGCGGAATACTTGGTATAAACCTTAATGAAGAGCTAGCCTTTGGAGGCTTGTATGCAGTTAAAAGCACTTATAGATGTCGAGGCATCGGTTTGCAATTGTGGAAACAACGATTGAATCATATAGGGGATCGCAACATGGGCATAAACTCAGTGAAGAGTCGCGTTGCCCCTAATCAAAAAGTTGGGATGAAACTTTCCTTCAAAAGTAATTTAATCTTAATCTTATTTTACTTGGTTTATAGTGGCACGGTACTTCGGAAATCCCAGTCAAGAGTCGATGTTGAAATACATAAACAGAGTAACAACCTTGAGCCATGACGTTGAATTTGTTTGCCTCAAAGAAAAAAACTTGTCGGACCTAGATTTAGACGCACTGATAAATTATGATGCCACAATAACTTTAGCCAAACGGGAATCATTTTTAAAGCAAGCAGTCTTTCATTTTGAGCATACAACTACTGTAATGGCCATTTCTAAAACAGCAAATGGATCAGTTGTATTGGGATATGGGATGCTAAGACCTAGATACATTGGACACACCTTAGGACCAATATATGCAGAAAACAAAGATTTAGCCGAAGGAATTTTGAAAGAATTACTGACAATTTACGAGAAAATAAGGGTTGACGAAACATTATTGGAAATTACGGTAGTTGATGACGAAGGAGAACTTCAAACTTGTTCTTATCAAGAGGATTTGGACGAAGAAAGAAGGAATGTAATAAAGGACCTAGTAAATGACTTAGAACTCAACCATGAATGCTATTTGTATAGAATGTACACCAAAAATGACATTAAATTGCCCCTATACAAGGCATATGCAATCACTAGTTCAGAAGCTTTTTTGTTGTAAAATATATATTATTTATTACCTCCTGCTTTTTTACAATGTTAAACTTTTTTATCTTCTCTTGATTTTTACTGTTTTACACTTATCATATTTTTAAATGTATTTTAGAGCGCTAGAATCAATAAAATAATATTCTTCTAGATAAAATTTAACAAAAAATTAAAACGTGAAAAGTGTCATTAGAAAGTTAGGATGTCAACGATAAGGCATAGTTGTCCGACCTAAAAGTATAAAATTACTAAAAAAATAACATGTAACTGATAATTTTATTATATTGGGGCTAATCTAAATTTTCTGTAACGATTTTGCATTATAGAGCAAACAGAAAGTATGAAAATAATTCAAAAAATGTTATAGTTTGTGTGGTAATGAATGATAAACATAATATTTTAATTAAATGAAGGCAGAAACGGAATATTAGATCATTGTTTAACTTAGATAATTTTTAGTTGTTGTTTAGTAAAAAACTTATAGCCATTTAGAAGAAAGTTACCTAGATCCATTGTAGAAAAATTAATCCCATACCCCTGCGATGAAACAATCGTCAAGGCCCTATCCCTCTGGAACCTTAATGTTATTCCAGAAACCTCCTATCGACAAACATCAATCCAAAAGGATTGGGATGCTTGTTTGGTTTCGCGCTCCGTACGAGCAGCGATATCAAACAACATTACAACCTTCGGTCATTGGTGTTTGATAAATCAGGCCACGAATGGCTTGAGGCTTACCCCAGTGAATATTCAACAATGATGTTCGAGGATTCCTAGCTAACCTGCAGTATAGCTCTACGCCTTGGTATCAAATACACCAAACCATATACTTGTAGGAATTGCGACCTGCCCGTTGACAAAGAAGCCCGTCATCCATTACATTGCAGGTTCAACAAATACAGACACGTGCGACACTCCAAAATCAACTCCATCATCCAGTCGGCCCTTGGCTGAAATTCTCTCTATTCTTGAGCCGTCAAACCCTTCTCTGGAGGGTCGCATGCGCCCTGACGGCTCCTCACTTGTGCCCTGGGAAAACGGTCTGTTCTTAAAATGGGACTTTATATGCATTGATTTGTTTGTCCCTTCAAATTTCAATTATGACCCAATAGCTCTCGCCGAGGGGCGCAAATTAACAAAATACAGAGCCCTTTTAAACTCAAGTATTTTTATCCTCATAGTTTCATCCTGTTCCGGCTCTTATGGGAAAATGGCATTGTCCTTTTTTAAAGAATTAGGCAGATGATCTCCTCCTTCAAAATATTCTCCTGCATTTCTACTAAAACAATAAATTGCGATTTTAATCGCTAAATTCAATTTTAAATCCTTTTTGGATTCTTGTCCTTCTTTAAAAGAGGAAGATGAAGTTATATTAGCTACCCCCCTCTTATTTAATTTTTTTTAATATACTAAATTTGTATTACATTTTACCGTATTATAATTAGCCATATATTAAAAAACTTTCTTATCTTTAAAAAAAAATTTCTGAATATTATAGCATGGCCTATATCAAAGATCATAAATTCAACCACACGGCAAAAGAAATTATATGTGATTTAATTCGTATTATTTGTTTTTTTCATGTTTTAAATTTTTTTAATGCCTTAAAGAGCCATAGCATACGTTCCTTTTTAAATCTTCCCAAAGCTAGCATGGTACTCAGTAGCAATACTCTTCACTCCTTTTAATTTTTTTTATCTAGTCAAAGTGTTATCCGTTCATGGAAGTTGGTGATAGTAAACTTATTTTAAAGGATGGTTTGTCTGCCGCCAAAATTTTTGGCACAGATGGAATAACCTACAAGTACTTATATCTCCAGATATATAAAATTTATAATTAGTGATTTTATAATTTTACCTGGTTATATATCCGACATTCCGCAGGAAGTTGTAAGTTTCTATATATTTTGGCCTACATTAAATTAGAAAAGATATGATCGAAATTATTTTAATGCTTTTATATTGAATTATTTATATAGAATTTGACTTCAAGATTAACCAAACAAATTACATTAAACACACCCTTTGTATCATCCCCCATGGATACTGTAACTGAATCAAACATGGCAATTGCTATGGCAGTAAATTAATTGAAATTTTTTTTTATTTTGTTAGAAATTTACATTTGATTTTAAATCTATTATTTATTTTTAGCTACATGGTGGTATTGGCATTATCCATCACAATTGTTCTCCCGAAATACAAGCTAGTGAAGTTACAAAAGTTAAAGTATAAACTATTAAGTGAATTTTGTTAAATGATTTGAATTTTTGTTTGATTTTAAAATAAAATTTAAAACTATTTAGATCTATAGAACATCAGTTTTAGTTTTCATTTAAGAAGGTGTTAAAGCAATGATATATTATTTTAGGAGAAAACATATTGAATAAAAACACTTATCAATTGAGCTTGCATGGTTGACATTACTATAGGCTGATTGATGAATTGGCTATGATTATTTTGTAATATCATTTATTAAAGTTCATTATTAAAATAATCATTTTGACTAGAAACTCACAAGATTTTATATTATGTAACTTGCATATTGCAACAATTCTAAATTTTTAGATACTTGATTTATAATGAGCGAAATTCACATCATACCAACAAATAAAGTCTATGTGTTTCAAAAGCTTTCTTTTATGTCTATTATATAAATTAGAATAAATGATTATTGTTATAATTTGTAAATCACTTTTATATGATTTTGCAACAGATAATTTTAAAATTTATAGTTGGCTTCCATAAAAACACTCACACCATCACATCTTGTGTGAGATTTAAGTTGTAAAAAGTTGTCTTTTCTTTTAAATCTAAAAATTTATTGTTTTTAGCGTTACAAACAAGGTTTTATCACTAACCCCGTGATTTTGGGTCCTACAAATACAGTTCAAGACATCTAAAAAAATAGAGCTGGTGTATTTACCATCTATAAATTGCTCTGTGTTTCTTTGTAGTGCTTGATTAATTAAACAAATTTTCTTAACTAAAATTACAATAAAAAGCTTCAATTCGTCCTTCTATATCTGAAACTATGAAATCTCCACCTATATGCTTGTGTATTGAAGTATTGCTAATTTCAAATTTGTGCTCATGAACTTCAGGTTAACAAATAAAATAAAAATAAAGTTTAATTGTTATCTACATTGTACAGTGCAGCCTTTTGTATTGTTTTACAATTAATCAAATTATAAACCCATTCAACTGCAATTAATTCATTCAAAAACTCATATTATTTCAAAAGGATTTATTCAATTACCACCAGCAGCAACATTTATATATCATGAGGATGCATTAACCAATGCTAGTTTTTCCAGATATACCTCACATTTGCACAATATATTTATTATCAAATTCTACTTTGAAATATATTTTAATATCTCTTAACTACTATCAGAGGATGTTTACAAACATTTTATGATGCTTTCCATAAAGGGTAAGCAATTTATACCCTACAAGTTTTAATATGACCTTTGGTGAATCCTTTGAGCCATTTTTTTTTTCAATATCATACAATTAATAATACATTTCCCAGATACTCTTTTGTATTATTAAACTTGCAAAATTCTTATAAATCATACAGCTTTAAAATTTAAAATGATCCCAACATTAGTATCAATTGTTCAACTTATCCTCTTATAAATCAAGTTTTTTTATCCCACATGTTAATCTCTAAACCCCTATGCCCAACTTGTAAGCGACGAATATGCCTTGATAAACACAATTTTTTTTGGATTCATGGCCCTGTGTCTTCAAGGTGCCCTTCTTCTGGCAAATTACCTCCAACCTGCTTACCAATTCCACCCCTGGCTTCTAACTTTGAAGAGGCTCCCCTATTGCCAATCCCTAGCCCTGTCATCCCCCCACCCTTACAATGCTCCCCACTAATTAAACAACCGCCTGACTTATCTTGGAGCAATTCTTTTTTAACAAATTCATTTCCTAATACTATCTCTAGAATCCTAAGAGGAGCCAGACCTTCCATTCAACAATCTCTGCTAAATTTATTCACTTCTATTATCAAAAACCCTTATAACTTAACTAATTGGGACAAACTTTTTAAATTTCCATATCATATCCTTTATGTTAAGGAACCTAATGAACATAATTTATCAAGTCTCATCAAGGAATCCCTTCTGTGTTTTAATACTGATGTTCCCATTACATGCACAAGCAAAACAAAACCTTTTCCGCTGGAATTCTCAATTAACCAAACTGCCAAGCACATCTCAAATAAAATCCATAATTTTAACCCAAAAAGTGCCTTTAGAGCTTTTTATGATAACAACTCAATAGCCCCTTGTTGCCCTGACTCTTATAGGGAGCTTAATCAAAAACACCCACCAGCATCCTCAGCCAGTAAATACCCCTATCTCCATCATCAATAGTGCTTGAGTCTTCAGACATCCGTGAAGCCCTTAACTCCTTTCCTTTGAACTCCGCAGCTGGACTTGACGGATGGCGCCCAGTATATCTACAAGATTTACTCAATTTAAATAATTTAAATACTGAACCTCTTTTAAATTCTATTACTTCTTTTTGTAATATCATCGTTAATGGAAAATTTCCTCATGAAATCATCCCTATTTTATTCGGTGCAAAACTAATCGCCATCAAAAAACCGGATAACTCAGTTAGACCCATTGCTATTGGAAGCCTTTTTCGCCGTATTATATCTAAGATACTCTGCAAACTCATAAAACCCTCCTTGTCCGCTAAGCTCTGCCCTCATCAACTCGGCTTCGGAATTAAAGGCGGCTGTGAGGCAGCCAGCCATGCTGGCCGGATCACAATTCAAAATATTTCTACCGAGTCCTGCTTTGTTAAATTAGATTTCGCCAATGCTTTTAACAGTATTCGAAGAGAAACCCTTATTAACACTTTTTTAGCTGAATTCCCACAATTTTTAAATTACATTTTATTAAGCTATGGTTCTACAACCAAACTTCGATTCGGCGAATACGTCATTGATTCGTCCGAAGGCATCCAACAAGGAGATCCATTAGGCCCTCCCTTGTTTTGTTTGGCCATTCATAATTTAGTCGAGGCAATATCATCTCAGTGTACCCTCGATTGAAATGTTTGGTACCTCGACGACGCCACCCTATGTGGCCGCCCGGAGGCGATTAGTAAAGCTATAGAAATTATCAACAATTTTGAACCCACTCTAAATCTTAAATTAAACACGAAAAATGTGAAATCTATCAGGCCCCTAACACTATTGACTTTCCCTTTTTTAAAACTTTTTCAGTTTTAGATAGAGAAAACATATCCCTTTTAAGATCACCTATTGGCGGTTAAAAATCTCTTTTAAATTTTCTTCATAAAAACCTCGAAATTTTAAAATCTAAAACGGAACTTTTAAAATGCTTGCCTGCACATCATTCTTTTTACATAATCAAAAACTATTTTAACATTTCAAAGAATAATCATTGTTTTCGCTCATCTGGTGCATTTTTACACCCAGAAGTTTTAAAGTCGTACGAAGGCTTTTTAAAAACTTTATTAGAAAAAATTTTAAATTTAAAATTTAACACTAATAATTGGGTTCAGGCATCCCTTCCAACCAAATCTGGAGGATTGGGAATTCGTCCTCCCGGCAGCATATCGCTAGCTGCTTTTATTTCCTCTTTTAAGTCGGTCCAAAACTTAATTTTTAATCTCACAAAACATGATTCCGGCCCTCTGCTAACTCAAGCCTTAGAGCTTTGGAATTTGAATGTCACACCCGAGACCGTTCAACCTCAAAGTACGAGACAAAAGGATTGGGATTCTGGACTCGTATCGCGCTCCGTTGATTACCTTTTATCGAGCAGCGACGATAGCCAGCATTACAACCTTAGGTCCCTCGCTTTTGATGGTTCCGGTCACGAGTGGCTTGAAGCCTATCTCAGCAAACTTTTGGGAATGCTGCTTGAAGACTTTGAGCTATCATATTCCATAGCTTTAAGGTTGGGGATCAGCTACAGCAGAGAATTCAATTGGCGAAACTGTCTTTCCACTGTAGACGAATATGCTAGGCACCCTCTACACTGCCTAGCAAACAAATATAAATATGTTAGGCACACTAAAGCGAATTTATTAATTCAAGCTGCCCTCAAAAAGGCAAAAATCCCCTCATTCTTGAGCTGTCAGATCCCTCTCTCGAGGGTAGAATGCGCCCTGACGGCTCTTCTCTAGTCCCTTGGCAAAATGGCCTATCCCTCAAATGGGATTTTATTTGTATTGACCTATTTGCCCCTTCCCATTTTAATTACGGCCCTATCGCTACAGCAGAAGGGCGTAAAACTACCAAGTACTCTGCCCTTTTGGCATCCAATATTTTTATCCCTGTCGTCGCCTCGTGCTCCGGTTCCTTCGGTAAACAGGGAATGGGGTTTTTTAAAGAAGTCGGACGCTCACCGAAATCTAAAATTTCTGCATCCTTTTTACTCAGGCAACAACTAGGGATTCTTGTTGTACGATACAACTTTAAATCCTTCGCCGACTCATGGCCCGTTTTAGAAGATAATGATATAGATCTTTGTATTTAACCAATATGTCTTTATTTATATACTCCCCTTATTTATGTAACCTTGTTTTGTGAAAATAAACTTTTTAACCATTTAAAAAAAAAATTATTAAAATAATCATTTTGACTGGAAACTCACAAGATTTTATATTATGTAACTTGCATATTGCAACAATTCTAAATTTTTAAATACATGATTTATAATGAGCAAAATTCACATCATACCAACAAATAAAGTCTATGTGTTTCAAAAGCTTTCTTTTATGTCTATTATATAATTAGAATAAATGATTATTGTTATAATTTGTAAATCACTTTTATATGATTTTGCAACAGATAATTTTAAAATTTATAGTTGGCTTCCATAAAAACACTCACACCATGACAAATCTTGTGTGAGATTTAAGTTGCAAAAAGTTGTCTTTTCTTTTAAATCTAAAAATTTATTGTTTTTAGCGTTACAAACAAGGTTTTATCACTAACCCCGTCATTTTGGGTCCTACAAATACAGTTCAAGACATCTATACCATAAAGAAAGAACACGGTTTTACGGGGATACCAGTGACTCACAACAGTAAAATGGGTGGCAAATTATTGGGAATGGTCACTTCACGAGACGTAGACTTTTTGCCTCCAGAAAAATGGCCCATTACCACGTGCGAAAGTGTAAGCCTTATTATAAAACACATTCAATTTTTATGGTTATAGTTGAGAGAGCGTTCAAATTTTTTTAATTCTCTAATTACTAAAATTTAGCATGGGCATAGCCGGTGGGGGGGGGGATATTTGATATTAAAAGGCTTAAATTTTAAAAATTATTATTCTGCCCCTCCCCAAAGCATTGTTGCCCCCTTCTAGTATCAATCCTGGATACACCCATGAATCTTTTATAACGTTATATGGTATGGTAAAGGCTCAAACTTGAAATAAAAAAGTGGCCCCATTATTTCTAGTATAAATTTTGCCTTTATTATGTACAACTAAATGTTTCCTTGGCCCAAACAAATTCATTTGCACAATTTTACAGTGTTTTGGCGGTTGTAGACTAAACTGAAATATTGTTTTCAAGACTAATAAAAGCTCACCTTTAGAAGGTTAATTTCTTTAATAGAATTTAAACAAAGGTGTTGAATATACAAAGTCTGCTTGCAAATAGATAGAATTATATGGCCACACATAGTCATTGTAATATAAGTTCTATATAAAATTGTTATTTCATATTAAAAATTAGTTTATTAATTCCTCCAGCAATGTAAAATCCCCGTAATACGTTAAACTAACTATGAAATATATAACATCACATCACACAGTTTTCAAATAACAACTAAGTGATTATATATGAGTATAAGAATTTTTTAAGGTATAGTAGATACTTTCATTAAATTAAATTGAGTCACTTATATTTAATTTAACCTCTATATGTGATTGCCATTTAAATGATTGCGATAAATAAATGGAAGTTTGCAAAGATAAATTTCTCTAACATTATTATTTTCAATTGTATTTATAGGTGATGACCAAATTACCAGACCTCGTGACCGCGCCAGATAACATTTCCTTAGCTGACGCCAACGTACTTTTGCAAAGGAGCAAAAAAGGTTGAATAAATTTATTTTCTGAAATTTCTTATTTTAAAGGAAATTTTAAGATTTTCTAGTAAATGTTATCATCCTTCTGGCTTGTTGTTATTATAAAAGTTGTAATGAATTGATTGGCTTAAGTCTGATTGCACTTCCTTTGGCGTAATTAGTTATCATCCGTCCTTTATTTAGATCTTCATGTGTTTTTCATCTTTTTATTCGAATTTATAATATTTGTCGATCCAAGTTTTTGTTCAAAAAAAAGTCTTAAATTAAAATTAAATATTTTGGAATATATAATAAAATTTATAAAAACATCATTCCGGCTCGGGCTTTTAGAAGGGTTTGGGTGGGCAATCTATATGCAAAATCGAACCGGGCCGGGTTTGGGCAGAAAATGTTTAACAAATATGGCCTCTGGTTATCACTGTTTTAGATCTACACTCACAAAAAAGTAACCCTATACCCCATCACTTCAAAAATATTTTTTTCAATCTTTTCTGTAAACTTTTTATAACTACATCATATGAGCTGTTTATCCAATACCATTTAGAAGTTTATATACACATGGGAAACCTCGAATTTCTCACACATAAATTACATACCTATATTTTCTTTTCTGCGCCCAGGCAAATTGCCCATCCTGGATAAGAATGGCTGCTTGGTTTCTTTAATAGCCCGAACCGACCTCATCAAAAGGCGTAATTATCCCCTGGCCTCTGTCGACGCCAACAAGCAATTGCTAGTCGGCGCAGCTATTGGAACTCGAGAAACTGATAAACAACGACTTGAACTTTTGAAAAAAGCCGGGACTGACGTTATAGTTATCGTAATCACTCTATCTCATTTGTAATGCCTTTTTTTGTTGTTGTTTTGCGTGCGATAGAGGTTTATTTCCAAACAATTGTGTATGTTACATGATAAAATATATTAAATTAATGGGCTGGCATCGAGCCGTGCATTGAGATTGTACGGGTATTTACAATTTACATCCTGATTTTCTGCTTGACGTAAAAGAATTCTTTGGAATCGTGTGTAAAGGAGGTAATGTATATTTATATTTTTTAAGGAATTGGCTGCCCTCGGGACCTAAATTCCCGAGGGTCGTGGCCACTACTGGGACAAAAATGATGTTGTTATGGTATTTTTATTTTTCCATTTTCCTTCTATCATTAGAAGAGATGAGGTCAGGAGAGGTGTTAGATTTGGCAAATATATCCATCTAGGATAAACTTGACTTTTTTAAGGTTGATTTTAGTTTTTTCTATGTTCTAAGTTGCCGATGGGATTCCTGATGTGGCACAGTCATAGGCGTAGCCAGGGGGGAGACAGGGAGGAGCGGCTGCCTCTCTCTAAATCCAAAAATTTGTTGAAATTTATTGAAATTATGAATACAATTTCAAAAAAATGATCATTTGCTCATGGGCACAGTTATTTCAAAATTTATTGATACTATAGGTGAAGAGTTTGAGCACAATGTTTTTGTTTTGATATTATAGAAATATTGTGTTTTTTAATATTTGAAGCTTGTGGTTTTACATCTAACGAGCTAATTTTGACATGTTTCATGTAGTATTTGTTGGTCATTTTGGCAAGTTTAAGAGAATATTTTGTCGTTTAGGACTCTTCACAAGGCAATTCCATGTTTCAAATCGAAATGATCCGTTACATCAAGCAAAATTATCCAGAATTTCAAGTTATCGGAGGCAATGGTGAGTTAGTTGCATAAATCTAATTTTAAAGTTTCACTTTTTTGGATAATTGTTTGTCATTTTGCTGATTAGTAATGTGAGCTAGGTTTAACCGCTAAATAAGTTTTAATTTCAATTTTTTGAATTCAATATGTTTTTTGGGGAAATAGTTATTAGTAGTGTTGTGAAAAGACATGGGTTTTGTTTGGTCGACCTGTGGTTTTAGTCAACTTAACATAAAAAGAGTAAAGGCTCGTTGGTCTGTTTCTCCTAGTCGACCTCTAGGCTTAGTCCAAATTTGGGAAAGACCAGAGTTGACCGTTATTCTTAGTTGAACCAAAAGTCCGCCAAACAAAAATAGTAGTTGATTTCAACAATCATACCTAATTTAATATTTATGTGCTTACAAGTTTTTATAACTCGTTGTTGGGCATAGTTGTCACCAAATCTCAAGCCAAGAATCTCATCGACGCCGGTGTCGATGGTTTACGAGTCGGTATGGGCAGTGGTTCTATTTGTATTACCCAAGAAGGTTATTTATTTACTTACACTTTTTCATAAATTAATAGAATATGTACATTTTTGAATTTTACCTTTGCATCTGTGTGAACAATATATTGATTAAATCTTAATAATGACATCAACGGTTTAAGGCTGCTTCCAATAATAACACAGACCTATAAGAAAAATTATCCTGCAATCTGACAAATATTTCTATAAAAGAATTTACAAACTTGGGGTAAACAAAAAAATAAAATCATGATCTTATAAACCAATAATAATTAATAAGTTCATATAAATATTATTAAATATAAATTTAAAATGACGTGGAAATATAGCCTCAAAAAACGTTTAAAAAGCCATTTTTCGCACCTACTTAAAACATATTATTGTTCCGCGCAGAATTCTCTATCAAAATTATTTGTCAGATCATGGGACACATTCACAAAGTCAGACTTGTGTGTTTTAAAATCATAATATGGTCCTTATTGAAAAACTATTTCTTTCCTATACTCTTCAATAATACTTTTTTGCACCCATATTGTATCTTTATGTGCTTGATAAAAATTGACAAGTTTTTCAATGTTTTAGTGGCCATATTTTTAAATTCAATTATTTGTTCATAGTTACGGCTGTTGGGAGAGCGCAAGGCAGCGCCGTTTACAGCGTCGCGGAATATGCGAGAACCAGAGGAGTTCCTACCCTGGCCGATGGTGGGCTCAAAAACGTCGGTCATATCATTAAAGCTCTCGCCATAGGAGCTTCTTGCGGTATGAATTGCTATTTTAACTTGGTAAAATATTCGGTTTCAACGTGGCGGGAAATTTCTCTGAGTGGTTTTAAATATAATGTCTTTTAAACTTAATTTGATCTTTCTTCATAGAAGTATCAGTCTCCTCCCCTCGGAGACTAAAAAAATTCTCCGAAGTTTTTTCGTAGCGTTAATCCCACTTGAGGTTCATAAATCATCCTATAGATCCTCTCGAGTCTGTAATTCTTGATCGACCTTTAGGCTTAGTCGAAATTTGAAAAACGGACCAGAAACGACCGTAAAGTCGACCAAACAACACCCGTTTTCAAAACACTAAGGCATAGTTTTCTACACATGGGCACAGCCAAGGGGTGCTCTCTGAAGCCAAAAATCTTTGGAGATAAATTCCAAAAATCATTTTGCCCCCCTCCCTAAACCATTATTACCCCCCCCCCCTTAAATCCAATCCTGACTATGCCCATGTTTTTACGACTAATCTTAGGATGCTACTCAATAATTATTGTTTGCCTTAGTTTTGTTAACGAATTGCTTTCCTTTCAGTTATGATGGGTTCCCTGCTTGCGGGTACGACCGAAGCTCCTGGCGAATACTTTTTTGCCGACAATATGAGACTCAAAAAGTATAGGGGCATGGGCTCTCTCGACGTGCTAGATAATTCCAGCCGCAGTGGTCTCAATCGCTACTTCAGGTATGCCCAACCTCGCATCTAGTCTTGTAAAGACGGCTGGGTTTTGTTTGGGACCTTTAATTATGGTCGACTAAACATAAGCAAACCAAAGGTTTTTTGGTCTGTTTTTTAGTCGACCACTAGGCTTAGTCGAAATTTGATAAACAGACCAGAATCGACCGTCACTCTTAGTTAAATCTAGGGTCGACTACCAACAAAACCCAGCCGCTTTCAAAACATTACACACATCTTATTTCTGAAACACTTTAAATTTCGATAGTTATTACATTATTCTTGGTCCTCCTTTCCCCTTGCGAAGGCTAATGAAATCATTAAATTTGATTTGCCGCGCCCCCCCCCCTCCCCTTAAAATCAAATACATGCCTGTGGCGTTATTTAAATTAATAACGGGCTGAGCATTGAATCTTCTCTATATAAGCTGCAAAATTCGGCAGTTTTTTTCGTCAGATTGTGACCATTTAAGGTTTCAATGTAAAATACTATTTCCTACATAATGAATGATATCATCAAATGTTTTACCCGTTATCTCTAGAGCCCTGCAAAATGAAAATTTTTCTGCCCGAGCCCGACGTCTCAGTTTTTATTTTGCCCGAGCCCGAACGACTTTTTATTTTTGGGCCCGACCCGAGCCCGACCCGTTTTCAAATAGAAAATTAAAAAAAAAATATTTAAAATTTTTGAAAATTATTTGACCATATAAATATATAAAGCATTAAATTGTTATTATTTGTAATTTACAACTAGGATAAGTTTAAAATAAAATTTTCATTTTCACTAGCTACAATTTATTCAACTAAATGGATATCTAACTATTTAAATATTTACCTAACAGTTCCAGAAGAAACACTTTTTAAAATATTACTTTATTTTAATTCTAATGTAAAGGCTACTAGGAATATATTTAAATACCAGAATAAGATTTGCAATTTAGGCTAAAATTTTTAATAGACAGGGGAAAAAAGCTGACGTGGAAATATTATGTATGGTGTACGAAGATAATTTTTTAATATCTAGTTGAGTTTGTTTAGATCATATTTTATAAAAGATTAGTTTGCCTTAGTCAATTCGGGCCGGGCTCGGGCGTCGGGTCGTGTCGCCTCATCAGGCCCGACCGGAGCCCGAGGCCCGATTGTTTGCCCGGCCCGGCCCGAAGGCTGATCGGGTCGGGCGGAGCGGACCGTGCAGGGCTCTAGTTATCTCTTCTTTGTTACCATGTTTATGTATGGACACGCAGCGAACATGATAACGTAAAAGTGGCGCAGGGCGTATCCGGAGCCATTATGGACAAGGGATCGGTTCATAAATTTTTGCCATATCTCATGGCCGGCATTCAACACGGTTGCCAAAACGTGGGCGCCACTAGTTTGACTCATTTAAGGTTATTTTGCTATTCATTTACTCTTTTACTTCGCGTTAGGGTTGTAAAAACGGCTGGGTTGTATTTGGTCGACGTCCAAGCTTAGTCGAAATTTGAGAAACGGCCAGAGTCGACCGTTAGGTTTAGTTGTAACCAATGGTCGACCAAACAAAACCCGTGTCTTTTTGCGACACCCATCCTGCGTAATGCGCAATCAATACAAACTTATAGGGCAATAACAATGATAAGTTTCCTCATGGGTTCGAGGTAGACAGTAGCGTTGTAAAAACGGCTGGGTTTAGTTTTGTCGACCTTTCGTTTTAGTCGACTAAACATGAGCAGCCTAAAGGTTTTTTGGTCTGTTTCTCTTCTTCGTCGCATTTTGTGATATACAGACCGGAAGCGACCGTTAGTTTTAGTAAAACCAAAGGTAAACTAAACAAAACCCAGCCCTTTTTACAACAATACTTCGCGTGCATGCTTAGTTAGGAGTAATATTTATGTAGAAAACTGTTTTTATGAAGTGGCGTTCTTGATGACGCGCGAAGCGAAAAAAAGCGTAGTGAATATTTGGGCTAACTTATCAAACTTTTTTCTTTTTCTTAATATCTTTATGTTCACCGTGAAATTTATCATATATCAATGGTATTCATTGATAAGATCGTAATTATTCTATAAACATATAAAATTGTATTAAAAATGCATACATACCAAATTTTTTTTAACCATCGTGTACAAAATAAATTGTATCTTATATTCGTTCGCTTTTTGTCGGGGGCGAAAATAATCGTCTGAGGTTTCACTATGAACGCCTCCTATTTACAATTGTTATTTTCGTGATATACGATAAATTTCACGATAAATATAAAGATACTAAGGGAGAAGAATGAAGAGTTTGATGAATTAGCCCATCACTTCGCTTTTTTTCGCTTCGCGCGTCAGCACGAACGCCGCCATTAAACTGATATATAATAGATAGAATTAATATTTCATTTGAATATTCTTCTTCGGGAGGAGTTCATAACTTTGTACTGGTAGAAAGTAGTAATAATCCTTATAAAACAAAGCATCTTTATCACTTTTGTAGAGTTAATATTTGATTTTACCTTTCGCAAACTCTAACTTTCCTCGTTTGTTTGATCAGGGAGATGATGGTTGAGGAAGAATTAAGATTCGAAAAACGTAGCCCATCCAGCCAAATAGAAGGTGGAGTCCATGGCCTCTATTCGTAAGTATTGTTCCCCCTTAGGACTTGTCTTAATATCGGATTAAGATTCAAATCGCGCGAATTTGTCTAAATATTTTATTCAATTTCATGGGTCAAACTTATATTTATTTTTTGATGGTTAAAAACGTTTTTTTGTTGATTTCAACTCTTGGAATTAAATCTAAACTTTGCTGCTACCTAAAAATTTAAAAACAGAACATTTAAGCTTAGGAAAATTTTGCATCTTACAAAATCGCTGTTATGTCATGCGTTTAAAATGTAAATCTGCTGTGAATTTTAAGTTGAGACACGTCTATGTTATAACCCATTCGACAATTTTTGCTGCACAGCAAAATCCGATATTAAGACAAGCCCGTACTCATTATATTACTGCAACAAAATACTCTTTGATGTAAAGAAAAACTTTTAATAAATTTAGTTTAATCTTGAGCTATTTGGCATTGTCTTGATTGAATTTATGTCTATTTATTTAGGGTACTAATTTCATCAAAACTAAACAACCCCTAAATTTGTTTTGATATTAGTTCAGACTCAGCTTCTTTTTTTAAAATTTTCATAATTTCACAGATATGAAAAGCGTTTGTACTAAATGGTCAGTGTTACCAACAAGCTCCACTTCTCAACAATGCCAATATCACAACTTTTGACCATTTTATGACCTTATATTAGTATTGATGTTTTCTGCACTCCAATCACTACATAAACACACACAGCAATATGGACTCAATTTTTTGACTTCGTTTAACATTCTCACTCTCTCACTTTTGGTTACACATTTAGTCACTTTTATTACAAATTTTGTTGTAATTATCAATCACCAAACAAAGTATATACCAAATAATTATAAAAATTGCACATATGTTTATTCCCAACTATTGTTCCTGTTGTTATTTTAAAGTTTAATAATAAATATGTTGAATTCTAGATAGTTTTATACATCATTAGAGCAAATTTAGGGAATATAACTTAAAAGAGAAGAAATTTCATATATTAGTAAATTTAAAGTGTCATTTCAAAACTTTGATGTGGTAAATAATTTATAATTAAATTTAACTTGTAAATTGTGAAAAATATGATATCAACAAATAAGACATTTTTTGAAGTTGGCTTTTATAAAACATAAGTGAATCATAGGTCACAATGAAAAAATATAATTTATAAATAAAAGGCATATATATGGATAATCTCAATCCTTGACCATTGTTAATTAAAACAAGGTTTAAGAGATTTAACCACATCCACCACTAGGGCATGCTGACCTTTTAGGAGCTCGATAAGAAGACTGATTAGTGCTAGCCAAGGGGTTAAATTCTATAGTTATAAATGATATTTGATTAAAGCATGTATAATATAACTTTTAACATTAACAAATAAATAGCTTAATAATGGTTTAATGTATATTAAATATACCTCGTGGATTTGCGTTTTCTGGAGAATCCTTATTTAACTTGTGTGTAGCCTAATTTATAGTTTATATAACCAAATTCAATCAAAATTTAACACCTATATTTGTAAAAAAAAACATTAAATTACTAATTTGGTTGCATTTAAACGATATCCTCCATTTGTTTCTTGTTTATCTAATTGCTCCAATTTTTGTAATCTTATTTGATTTTCTTTCTAAGGTATTTGAATGATTAAATTGAGAATAAGCCAAAAAATAAAAAAAATGTGATTAAAGGCTGCTAAGCATATTGATCTGTAAAAAACTAATTAATAATAAATTACTTCATTTAGTTGAGTTATATAATTTGAAGATAATTTATTAAAGTGTTCTTGCATTTTTAGCCTACTTTGATATAAATTATCATCGTGTTTTGATATCTCTTCATTCTCTATAATAAATTAAAAGAACTTAAAACAATCATTACTTTTATCTTGAACAGGTTCAATTTTAACAGGCATTTTATTATAAATGTAATATAAAATTGCAAGGCCTAACACAATAAACCATCCGTAAGATTCAAATATCTGCGCAGCTAAAAAAAGCTTGATATACATCTATTTGGTTATCTTACCATATGATAATATCATTTTTTATGTTAGCTTTTTATTAATCTTTAAGGTCTTTAAGCGGCCTAGGCTATGTATTCTCGATTTAAAGTGATAAATAAAAAATCGTAAAAACGCATAACGTTCCATTCCCGAGTACAATCATCGGATTCGTTAATTTGTATGTTATTGTTTACAAATAATAACACGCCTTGCACTACATTTTTTTAAATCTGCCATTTTTTAATTTTTACATACAATCCACATAATATCAAATATTATTTTTGAATCATGGTTGAGGCACTGCTAAGCTCAAAGAAATGGATCTGGGTTTGTTTTGTTTCATTTAAGATAACATCAAACAATAGTTCTCATTCACTTGTTCTATACAAGTTTGATGTAGGAGGTAACCTTAAACTTTTTAAATTTTACCAACAATCAAGAATTTTACAATAGAATTCTCAAAACTATAATCAAAAGTATTCATCATTGAATAAATTTTTTCTCAATTATATCCTTTGTATAAATTCATTGGACATCGAGAGAGATCACTAAAGAGCAATGGAAGTAAACTTTAAGGGCACACAAGTGTTTTTACCTGAGAGTGCAGAATCTTGCTTTTATGATTAATTGATTAATTATTCCTTTAACCTTGCGCTAGAGCAAATCAAATGAGATTAATTCTATAACAAATATTTCAGAATATCACTTTTTGATTGATGTTCAGCTCTTTAACATCACAACAACTACCTGCTCATGTGGATTCCAATTAGCAATTTAATTACTGTGTCTACACATTATTAAGATAAAGGAATACTTAATTATCCCCTTATTTGATATCCAACTTTGTAATAAGAGATGGAAGAAAACAAATCCAATTATTTTATTATGACTAAATGTTTTAATGCAAAAGCCATGAATTCTAGCATCCCTGATAATTATAAAAAATTTGTATCCAGTTACTTACAAAGCCTCCTTGTATAGAATATAAGTATTATTTTAGGTAATGATTCTTTTAGACAATCTCTTCTTGCTTCAGTATTATTATCAAAAGATTTATTTGATGAAGTTGTTATCCACATTTATATACAAAATTGTAAAATTTAGTTGTAAAAGAGGTGGCAACAAATACATCAACCATTCAAATGTTCACATATTTATCTCATTTAGGAATGTTTCAATCAATAGTTGTTATTCACCCAATTTGTATCTTATTGATTAAAAATAATAAAGTGCAGCTGACATTTGTTTATTGTGCCTTAGGATTTTCATCATTTTTCTTCCAAAGAAGTCGCTGAGACATATAATTTAAATTTTTTTATAGATTTAATAAATTTAACCATTAATGTTAAAATTAAATTTAACTGTAGATATGAAAATAAAAAATCTTTACTTAGCAAATTAACATTTCAATTGTTACACTAGATTCTCACAAACTAAGCTTATGATTTCTAAAAACATGTTTGTGAAAGAGCTAATAAATTATGGTACCTAATAATTTTAAACATATATCAACTTTTAGTTAAAAAAACAAAAAAATTCGTGTTGAAAGTTACAATAAAAATTTTATTTAGTAATTTAATTATTATATATCAACATAACTATTCGATATTTTAGAAGGGGGCGAGCGTTTATTGAGTTCTTTAAAAAAATTTAATGCGCTCTTTCCAAACGTCCCTGAGCACGACGAGACGATAGGAATAAAAATGGAGGTTTCCGATAAAGCTAAGTATTTTAAGGATTTACGATGCTCTGTAGATCTAGGGGGTCGTGAGTATCGTTGGAGGGGGCAAACAGGTAATACAGGTGTAGTCCCATTTTAAGAAAAGGCCTTTGTCCCATGGGATAAGTGACGAGCCGTCAGGACGCATCCGCCCTTCTAGAGAGGGATCTGACGGTTCAAGGATGGAAGGAACTTTTGCCCGTTTGAGGGCAGCTTGAAGCAGTGTATTTATTTTTTGGTGCCTACTATACCGGCTTTTGTTAAATTTACAATGCAGAGCGTGACGCGCTTCCTCATCTACAAGTGAATTACAAAGCCGGCAGGGGTATGGGGGCGTGTATTTACAGCCCAAGCGGAGGGCTATGTTGAAGGACAGGGTAGGGTTATCTAAAAACATTCCCGAAAACTTACTAGGGTACGCTTCAAGCCATTCATGACTGGATTGGTCGAAAGCCAATGACCTAAGATTGCAATGCTGTTTGGCATCGCAGGTCGAGAGAAGGTAAGCAACGGACCGCGACACCAAACTTGCCAAATCTTTTTGGGCATATAATTGTGGAATGTCAACTCCTAAATTGACATTCTCATTCCATAGAGATAAGGCTTGATTGATAGAGGGGTTGAGTGAGAAAGGGACAAGGTCGTTAATAGTTTGTTTAAAAGAAAGGGAGGAGGAAATAAAAGCGGCTAAGGAAATCGCAGTTGGGGAGCGAATACCTAGACCGCCGGATTTTGTGGGAAGAGTGGCTTGAAGCCAAGTATCGTTTTAAAAGAAATATTTAAAAATAATTCAAGTGTGGATTAAAAAAAGTGTTCATAATTGTGTAAAACATCTTTAAATAAAAAGCTTGCGTGGAGCGGAAGCAGAATAAAATTTTGCTAATAATAATTTTTTATAATGTAAAAGGAATAATGAGAGGGCCTCGATTTAAAAATGTCTAATTTGGTTTTTAAAGAAGAAAGATGTTTGACTAAAAAATTTTTGAGGCACTCAGGGCCCCCGATAGGTGCGCCTAAAACATACATATTGTCTTTTTTAATTTTTGCAAAGTCAAAAAGCTTTGGGTGAATATTATCCAAGTCAGAATATATTTCACTTTTAGAGGCGTTTAAACATAAGTTTAAAGTGGGGAAAAAAGCATGTATTACATCTAGTGCTTGGACTAGGTTGTCAGGGGTGCCAACAAGAGTGGCGTCATCTAGATATTAGACATTAAGGGTGAGTTTACAATGTTTGTTAATTTCGTTAATTAGGTGATTTATAGCCAAGCAGAATAGGATATTAGTAAAATAAGGAAACTCACACAAGGTACGCGCTTCTCACGACAGACTCTTTTTATGCTGATGTTATTTTCTGTTTGCTTTCAACGGCGTAGGTTCAACAAGACGCTATAGATAACAACACTAGTTTCGGCCATTATTCCTAGATGAAATATCTATCTTATATATTTCCAATTTGTGTCGCATAAATCAACTGGCATTTAGAAGCTACTAATTAAAAAGTCGTTAACATGTAAATAGTTTCTTTTATAATCTAGGGCTACATAAATTAAAGATACCCTAAATCGTATGTTTTGTTTAATTATAGTAAAAGTCCTCAACTTTCAAGCATATAAAGACAAATATTAGGTTTTTGGTTTAAAATGAGACATTATCATCGTACAATTAATGTTTTGTCGTTTGAGGCCTTGAATTTAGTTTTAAAAAAGTTAGAAATTATTTGTTTCATAGTTGGGGTAAGTTTTTGGAAAAATTATAGAGCAAGTTATATTGTGGAGATTTGTTTTTAACATTTGATGTTTTTTAAGATAAGATTTAATAGCAAATACTAAACCATTGTAAAAACGGCGGATATACCATGAAACAGAAATTAAATATTTGATTTGAATTTAAACACTGAATGTAAATATTTAGCTGCGGGGAGTCTCTTCCTACTATTTAAACAAACGCCAATGTCTTTTTGCCAAAGAATGAGCAGCAAGCGACTATGGATTTAAAACATTATGAGTAGTCTTAAATACAAAAATCTTCGATCACAGGTAAGATATCTAATTAATTTCAAGCCCAGCAAGAAGATCACTATCCCAAGTGTCAAGAAGGCTAATTAGTAGCGCCTTTTTCAGAGAGAAAGATCGTATGGTTTCAAATATGAGGGATACCTAGGTTCCAAATCGGCTTAAATTTAGGTTAATTTTTGGTGACTTATAAAGCGCGAACATTTCGTTTGCATTAAATAGTTTGCAAATATTAACACTAAGCCATAATCAGATATCTTGAGGCACAGTCCCGAATTGCTTAGAATCAATGGAACACTTCATTACATATTTTTGTAGTTCGTAAGGTTAGATTAAAATGCTGCAGGTTGTCACAACCCTTAAGTATGCGAAGGAACCCTACTTTATACAGGTGGCCTAATTATGTATTAATAATAGCATAGACAGATAAACAGTTGATAATAAGTTTTTACCAATCTCAACCCAGCTTATTTTTTAAAATAGACTAATTTATTTTCAAAAAATTAAGCTACAGTCACATTATTTAAGCCCTTAATAAAGAGAAAACCAAGAAAAATTAAAGGGTTGGAATACATTTTATTTAAGGGCAAAATATAACAATGGTAACGAATCTATAAATCGCGAGTTTATATATCAATAGATAACGATAAACATTCAAATTAAAGTTAATTCTGTTCGTGTATTCTTTCTCTTTTCACCTTGTGCGTATCACAACCAAATCTCTTTCAAGGTAAATGAATTTGTTTCACTACAGATACTCCCTTTCTAAAAGGAAAAATAGAATAATTTGTAGGATGAAAATTTTATTTAGTGATGATGGTTTTGTAAATGATGGTGTAGAGATGCATTGTCTTGCCGAAATTGTGAGTGTAGTAAGGCGTCTAGGTTTTCATCCTTTTAACAATATGTAGGCGACTTTCTTCCCTCACAGCATTGGTAAATGTGTAGATCGAGATTGTTGAGAGGTTGAAGGGGTTTGCTTGTTGTGTCTCGATCATCACATGGCCAGTGTCATTGTGATGGAAGTAGTGCCCAATCTATCCAAGGAGATAACCTGCCGATACTACAGGAGTATTCGGGGGAGGGGAGGAATAAAAAAGGAGGCCCCCCCCAAATGCGGGGTCACCATTTTTAGTGAAAGGGGTTGGAATATATTATATTTAGGGGAAATTATAACAATGGTAACGAATCTATAAATCGCGATTTTATATATCAATAGATAACGATGTCACCAGTTTTAGTGAAAGGGGTTGGAATATATTTTATTTAGGGGAAATTATAACAATGCTAACGAATCTATAAATCGCGAGTTTAGATATCAATAGATAACAATAAACATTCAAATTAAAGTTAATTCTGTTCGTGTATTCTTTCTCTTTTCACCTTGTGCGTATCACAACCAAATCTCTTTCAAGGTAAATCAATTTGTTTCACTACAGTGGCCTTGCGAGATAATTTTTTATTCATTTCCATTATTTATTTTTATAAAACTTTTGGCGCTCTTAATACCACAATTGCTGATATGAATCTAAGAGTGCACACCTAAAATAGAGGCTCAGGTTGATTTTCAACTTTATTGGCAAAATCTGCTGTTAACCTGTTTATGGTAACCTTATTCCATAATCCCAGTCTCATCGTTAATCTCATCGTTAATCTGACAATATTACATTTCGAAGCAAATCCATATAAATCTCATATAATTGAAATCTATAAATGCTTCGCCTTATATGTAATAGGTTAAAAGACGTTAAATATTAGAGGATGAAAATATTTATGAACACTTGTTAACCAGGTAAGTAAAAATTGACGCTCTGTTAAGCAAGAAACAGTAAACGTTTAATACTAACAAAAGTTAACGACATTTTTATGGATTTTATTCATTTAGCATAATGTTCTTAAATTCACCTAACTAACATTATATGTATTTAATAATGAAAATTTTGTTGATTGATAGAATTCACTTTAATTTTTGAGCTGTTTAATTTCATCTTCTTTCGACTTATTATCAATGTCATGTGTTTCTTCAGGTTTCACTTCTGTTGCGTTGACATTTGTTAGTGCCACGCTGGACTTTACATTCGAAATAGATTCGTGAGAGTCAATTTCAGAAATCACTGGCAAATTAGGAGCTTTCGAAACGTCCATAGATTTGATAACAATATTTATAGGTACAGGACTTTTTCCTTCCACATATGTAGATAGGGGTGGCAATATAGTTTGAAGATTCAAATTGTCATTAGCGTACGCATTATTCTCATGCGCGATTTGAATGGGATTCGTAGAAGGCTGTAAAGTTATTTGCTGCATGGGCGATGTGCTTAACGATTGCAGCAGTATGGGTGAATTTGAAATTGTGTCCGGGTGTTGCTTAATATAATTTACCAATAATTTGGTTTGGTTGATATTTAGGTGCTGATTCTGCGCCGGGTTATTTGTTACAGTACTTTGCCTCAACATTTCGCTAGCCACGTTGTAAGGCGTGTGCTCAATGATGGTGGGCGTTAGATTACTCGATTGGCATACCAGGTTGTCTTGTTGAGGGGTTAGCACCAAATTTGATCCCATCTCTTCGTAAATCTTGGCCTCCATGTAAAACGCGAATAATATTGCTAATATCTAAAATGTTTAAATATTATCATCAAATGTAATTTTATGTTAAAAACCTTCTAGTAGCGTTGTAAAAGCGGCTGGGTTTTTTGGTCGACCTTTGCTTTTAGTCGACCAAACATGAACAAACCAAAGAATTTTTGGTCTGTTTTTCTTATTCACATAAATAGACCAAAACCTTTGGTTTATTTATGTTAAGTCGACTAAAACTAAAGGTCGACCAAACAAAACCCTGACGTTTTACAACACTACCTCCTAGTAACTAAATTTCTTATTATGCAAACTATATTTGGAAACGGGCTTTAAAATTAAGCATGTGAGAGTTAAGACCTGTAAAATGAAGAGGGCTATAAAGTTGCCAACCAAGTAGGGCAAGTTTTCTTCCACAAATTTATTTTGTAATTGATGTAAGCAACCCTTAAATAGTAAAATTGATTTAAATAAATCATAAAAAGTTACGGACTTTGGTATGAATTATATTGGAACCGACTTCCCAATAAAAAATGTTAAATTCCTTAATAATCGCGACGCGATTGCATTCCAGATCTAATGGATTCAGGCAACAGCTTTTCGGTAAAAATCGGGATTCAGATCGATCCGTTGCAGACATCGTCCATCGGTAACTTTCAAGTAAATATACCACTATTTTCAACATATGACAAAAGGAAGCAAAATATTGCAGAAAGAATATAAATAACTTGCTAGTAAATTGCACCTTGCCAATATTATTTAGACTATATAAATCGAATATATAATATAACCTATATAAATAACGTTTAAATTTTTTATGTTAACAAATACCTCAATTTGGCTACCTCATTCTTATTTTGAGCACCAGAGATTAGCGAGTAATTAGTATTTTATAATAAAAATGTTTTAAAGGACATTCGAATACTTAGAGCAATTCAGGCAAATTATTAATTAAAACTTTTTGGACAATTTATTACACTTACACACTTTCTGCGTAGTCTTGATAATCCGTAGCTCCGCAGCATTGATACCGAGATTGTATATAGTCGATAGAGTTGCTAACACTTTTTTCATTACTTTTACCATACTTCTCTTTGATCGTGAGTTCTAAATCTCGCCCAATCAAATTTTTTATCTAATGTTTTGTTTAAGCATCGTTTTAGCAATGTCGGGCAATAATAGCGTATCATACCTTGTGAGCGAACGCTAAAACGAATAGAATGAGAATGATTTGGGTAAAGACTACACAAGTTAAAGCTATGTAATAGCCTCTAAATGAGTCTGGATGATGGTCAAGGTAGGCTCGAACTCCGATTAGAGCTACCGTGCAGAAGGTTATAGTCATAAGCATGAGTAAGAACGCTATGCTCGTTGAGATTTCTTCCCCAGACAAATCCGTGTAAATCGGCGAGTGCAATTTTAAATAAGCTTAAAATGGATTAAATAACTAGTATATGACCAATTGTTTGCAATGTTTTAATTACTATTTATAACCTTATTAAATAATGTATGTAAATTTAAACTAAAAGGTTGAAAAATTCTAGATACAATTTACGTTTTTATATTAAACTGTAATGGTTGTGAACTATAAAATAATCGCAATTTTAGCATATTACTTTCAGCACGGACATAGGATTTATCACATACAGACTAAACAATTTGCAGTTAACTAAGTGGAATAAAGGCAATATTGAGACCTTACAAAATCTAAGGTTGAAGACATGGGTGTAGCCTGCATTATAATTAGAGGGGGGCAATATTGAATTAGGGAGGGGCAAAATTATAATTGTTATAAATTTTAGGCATATTTTTATTAAATTTATATGATTATTTGGATTTAGAGGGGCAGCCGCCCCTCCCTGCCACCCCCAGGCTACGCCCATTTTAGAACATATATATAATACTTACAAAAATACAAGATTTTGTAAAAAAAATACCTC
This sequence comes from Gordius sp. MW1, assembly GCA_964036665.1. Classification (NCBI taxonomy): domain Eukaryota; kingdom Metazoa; phylum Nematomorpha; class Gordioida; order Gordea; family Gordiidae; genus Gordius; species Gordius sp. MW1. The sequence continues at coordinate 24,423,664 of OZ038529.1, read as the reverse complement.
CAAAAACAAAGAATCCAATGCCATAGACTAGCAGAAGAACATTCCAAAACATAAACCCAGATGACCAGAATTTGATATTCATAGCGGCTTAGTTTTACGTCATACAAAGACTTATTAATGAAGCACTCTCCAGCATAATTTATAATAATGAGCTTAGTTTAAAACATTATAATTTAACGAATTCGATTAAATAAATAGAACATGATTGAAAGAACATATTTTGTATTTCTAGATATATTAATTATATTTATTAAATTTCATACAATAAGTTAATTTTACGGCTAGGATTTGCTAGTAGGAAATTTTAAACCATAATAAAGGTTTAACTTTATGGATCGGCTACGACTTCAATTAAGTTATAGCTGTTCATATATCACAATTGAGCCTATTAATATTAGTGCTTTATAAATCAGCCTTATTTGCACGGGATTATGTTTTAATTGACTAGAATTTAGCTTTATTTTTTTTTTTTTGAAGCAATTGTTTATTTTATTATGCAAGATTTACATTAAATGAAACTAAAAACAACATAAAAATCATAGAGGTAAACATTCAAAAATTGCCATAGCGTTGTAATGGCAAATAATCATTCCGATTTTCTGTTTTATAAAAAAAGTTTCCCTTTTGTCAAGGGTATTGGCAGCTATGCGGCGTCCCAATTCCTTCAGGAGGGCTTGGGTTTTAGGACCTATTGTAGTGAGGGTAGTGGTCACTATGGGGGAGAAAAGGAGTGAGGAATTAAGTTCTGCGTATTTAGCGGATTTTAATCTTTCAGAATCAACAAGGGGGTCTTTGTTTTGGTTTGAGGGAGCAAAGGCATCCGGACAAGTGTAGTCCCAAGCTAGGCATAGCCCTTTTGCCCATGGGATGAGGGTCTGTCCATCAGGTCTCTTCTTGTCGCTAAGGCAAAGACCATTAGGCTCCAATTGGGAAGGAAAGCCCGCCTTTTTGAATGTCTTATTGAATATTTAAATCAAAAAGTCGTAATCACAGCAATGGTATGACCGTTAGTTATTAAGTATTATACTTAATAAACAATTAACATTTTACAATCCTGAACCGAATTAGATATAGTATTTAATTTTAATGCCTATAAAACTTTCCGTATAAAGCCACGAATTACATAGTGTATTTCGAAACAAGATCTTTTTAGCTATAATGCACTATGTCCTACAAATGTTACAAACATATATTTTTAAATATAGTGTCATATGCGGTTAATGAGCTACGTTACTTTATATCTAAAATTCCTTTTATAACACTCTATAGACGTGTTGTGCGACCTTCCTTTAAAATATTAATTATTTGATGCAGACGTTCTGATCGGGCTCATAATAAATTTTACCTATGTAATTAAAATACTTTAAAAATTTTGATTACACTATTTCTATAAAGATATAATAATTTTAACTGTATCTGCATTTAAAACCCAATAAACAACTATCACATATAATATCTGGCTTCGAATACGTAGTAAACCGAAGCATGTAGAGACAAAAATAGATTGGTTGTTTTTATATTGAGGATCATGCATTTGTAACTGATTAAATATATTAGATAATGTTTACCTCTGTTCACTTAATTAAAAATATGGTTTCACCACCCCCATAAAAGTCACAAATATAGTTACGCCATGGTTTGGATAAACTGAAAGAAAATAGAATAGAAACAAATTTAGATCTGATCAAAATTTGCAAAGGGGCTCACTTAAGTAAACGAAAAATAAAAAGTGTTGGCCTTTAAATATTAAACATCTAGGATCTATCCCTCAAACAGTCAATGGAGTGAACAAAGATTTTGCAAAAATAAATGCTGAGTGGATTAAATGGATAAGGAATAAAAATAAAATTATATAAGGAAATGTTTTTATTAAGGCTGGAAACTTAAAAGGTCATTTGTACTACTAGTAGTCTTGTATAGATGCAAATAATGGCGTTTAAGGTAAAAGTAGGAGTAATACTTGGATTAGGTGGAGATAGTGTGCTAAGATGGAAGTTAAAAGTACGTAAAGGAGATATAAAAATATTAGCCTGAAATAAAGATTGAGGCAAAGAGGTTAAGGTAGCATCATGTAGACAACTTTAAGTTAGATGGATTGAAAGAAAAGGAATAGGTTATAATCCCGTTATAAATCATGATTTAAAGATGTATTAGGTATTTGAAAGAAACGATTAAATGTAAAAAATATGTACCATTTATAATGTTCTAAGTTTATTGGTAAACAAATTATTATGAACAATTGGCCGTATTCGAGTTATAAAACAATTAAAAAAAATATCGATCGGATAATGATTTTCATAATTAAATGTATATGTTGGACGATGGCCGGAGGGATATATCCGTGTAACAAATAGGTTGGTCGGGTGACGTATGAGGATCAATGAACGTATTGGGTTAGAAAGCCGTTTGGTTCTTCGTTCATGCTACCGCTGGACCAACGTGTTCTAAAGATAAAAAATAAACATATACCCCCGCAGGACTAACGTGTCCTAAGTAGAAAAATAAATATATCCTCCCGCAGGACTAACGTGTTCTAAGTAAAAAAGTAACTATATATATATCTTGTCATGGTCAAATTCCCGCTATTTAAACCTTGTCGATCCACTTCTCAATTTGCATGAGGGATGCCGACAGTCCGATGTACAGCACATCTCCACTAATATTGTCATGTATATTACATACATACATGAACGATCCAAATAAGGAAAACCGACCCTTATTAGTGCGCACGGGATACGAGGAAACAGCGGGCCCTAGATCGATAATTGGCTCCGAAAAGTTGGCTAAGGAAGGAAGAAGGTTACCGAAGATTGGGTTGGTAGGGAAATAAAGCAAGGATACAGCAAAACATGGCTATACGAATTGACCCGAGAAAAGTAGCGGAGAACTAGAACTGTCAGCAGAAGATTCAAAGATCCTTGGAAGTGAAGGGCCATTCAAAAGTTGAAGCAGAAAAATGGGTCGAAAAAGTAAAGAAGTTTCAAGGATAAAAATACAAGCTAGAAAATTAAACTATATAAGCCCCATGAAAATCAAAAATTTCCCCCTTATGAATTTCGCGAGATTATATCCCCGTTTGAAAATAGACCCCCGTACATTATAGTGGTCTAGATTGGTAGTGAAATTAATTCTGGTATCAGTGCTATAATTATGTTCCCCTCGATTTACTTCCTCGTTACGCCATATTTATATCTATCACAAACTTGTATTATTATTCGGCGGAGTTCTGATATAATAAACTATTATTTGGAGAATAACAGAATTGAAATTTAAGGACCCCAATAGAAGGTCCTCCGAAGTTGTTAAGAATCCCCCCAAAGATCCTAAAATTAGACAGTGGTGCGAGGCATGCCTTTTACATATTCGTCTGCTTCTAATTAGTGCCCATTCATTCACATAACTAATTTTAATTGGCAAGATACAACAAGCTATCCTTCCTAGCTCATTTACGTAAGCGCATCTGCGTAAACGTTAACCAAATTAAATTAAACCACAATTACAACACCTTCCCCTTTTACCTTTTCCGGCACCTCCTATTTAGGGCCAAGGCAAGGGAAAGCTGCTGCAGGGCCTCCGTACCACACCTCTATCGGTGTTTATTGTTAACATCTTAGACGTTTTATTATCTACACGTAACTGAAAGTCAGCATTCCTAAGAACTATTTTATTAAAGAATTTAGAAATTTTTAGATTAACTAAAACCCTTACTATTCTTGGTAGGGGGTATTTAACATCACCTGTTTTTTAATAATAATTCTGTCTATTGGCTCGATAATATTATCTTTTAACCAACTATCTATAACATTATTGACCTTATGAATCCACAGAAATGGTATTCGACGGGCAGGACAAATAAAAGGAGCTGCATCTGAGTTAACCTTTATCGAAAAAACGTTATCATTCAAACAACCTAGTTCTTCACGAAAAATTTTTCTATATACAACTTTAATTCTATCAAATGCAACAGTCTCCCGACGTACTGACCATCACATCAACCCAACCAGAGGTCGTAGGCTTATTATCGAAAACCCTTGCCCCTAAAACCGGGGCTGGCTCATTTACTGAGTCCATTGCCTTATTAATAACAACCAAGGATTTATGCTCGTTTATAGATGCTACCTTGAAACCGGGTGTTGCATGGTCATCAGCATTATTAATTAAACAATTGATTTTCCTATTTCTATCACTATTATACGTATAATTTCTACAAATGTCCCACCAATTAACCAGAGGACCGATCAATTTAATCCAATTCCAACCCATAATACTATCTATTTTCTCAGCGATAACGATTAACTTTAATTCTAAAACTTCCTCGCCTGCACATACTCGAACTTTAGTACTCCTTAAAATTTTAATATTCGACCCATCTAACCCCGCGTTCGTGATGACACGCGAAGCGAAAAAAAGCGAAGCCAATTTTGTTTCGCGAAATTGTTTAAGCAATTCTCAGGCGATCGTTGTTCATGATGCGTGCGATTTAATTCGCTTTTATAACATGGTTTCACACCTAACGTTAAAATACTTTTATTTATATTATGCTAAGAAAAAAACTGTCAATAAGATCAATGTAAATAGGGTAAAAGAAAGTGAATATTACACTACTTTTCCTAAATTAGTGAACTGTCCAGTGAAATTCTTCAATTATTTTAGGATGAGCAAGGTATAATAATGAATTAATTAGTTTTCATTAGTTTTTAGGACACTTTTTATTATATATTAGGGCTTGTCTTAATATCGGATTCAGATTCGAAATGCGCGAATTTATTTTTGTCCATATATCGGATTCATGTTCATGCTTCAATCTCGAATGTTATCATTTAATTTACTTAGTTGATTATTAAAAACAAGTAGTGAAAGAAAAATATAATATACTTGGAGAATACATCCACATTTTTGATGATATTGATAGTAGTGAGCAAAATTTTTTTCAACTTGAATGTTTCCTTCAACATTCTATTACTTAGTAAAATTGTTAAAGATATATAGCATTTTAAATCCAAAGTTAATCCACCAGTATAGTTTTAGATTTTCAAGGAGTGCAATAGCATTATTGAAGAAGTTTTGGTGCCATAGTTAAGGTCAATTTACATCATTGTGCAGTGTCAGATTGGATTAGAGTATAATAATTTAGATTATAGTATTTCCATTTAGATTTATAAAGTGTCAAAAAGCTGAGAAGAGGAGCATTCCTACACAATATACATATAGGCAAGTAGCAGATAGGTTGCACTCCTTTACAAGAGGCAAGATTACTTTCAAACACCTATTGAAAATTCCAAGCCAATAAATTTATATTCAAATTATTTTAATTTGCCTTGATGTTTGTTATTTTTATGATTTGAATAAAATTTATGTTGTCTACTCTTAATTTAAATGTGCAACAAGATAGACTTAATAAATTTTAATAGATTATTAAAATATTGGCTAATAATATATATGTACAAACAAAGTATACACATAACAAATTCTTTACATTGTTTTTTGTCATTACATCAAGATAATGAAAATCTGGCAAAATAGATTTAAATAATAATAAACAGGATCTTCTTCTTTTAAACATTTAGCCTCTTCCATATCAATCAGTCTATTAAGTTGATTAATAAACAGATTTCTTTTGTTACAAGGTCTATTTTCTTTATCAAGATCATCTAAGGTACTTGTGGTGGAAGTTTAATCAAAACCTTTTCCACAAACATGATGTCATTCATTTTAAAAGTGTTCCCCCTGTACTTCCTGATTTTAGTGTTTTCCACCTTGATTTGCAACTTATTCAATCTTTTGCTAAATTATCACAACATTTTTTCATTTCAAACTCAATCATACCTTCACACCATATAATTTTATTCTTTTCAACGCTTTTGATCAAATATAAACTTACCTAAAAACTAAATTCATATAACATTTAAGCTTATGAAAAATGTTGCATCCTACAAAATCGCTGTTATGTTATGCGTCTAAAATCGAAATCTGCTGTAAATCGGATATTAAGACACGGCTATGTTAAAACACATATGACGATTTTTGCTTCGCGTTAAAATCCGATATTAAGAAAAGCCCTTAGAAAAAATAACTACCAAGATAAAATCACAGAGAAGAAATTATGCTTATTCCATTTCACCTAAAGAAAAATTAATGATAACTATCAGGTAAGAGCATTATCAATTTTTTAACACATCTTAATTTAGGTATTTGGCTTGTGGAAATTCTTATCCATCAATAAGCTATTCACATAAGATAGGAATATCAACTATACATTATATTTTGATTGAAACATGTTATCCTCAATTTTTCAACCCATTTGAAATCTCCATCTTTGGAAGATTTTGAAAAGATAGCTCAAGATTTCTATAAATTATGGAACTTTCCAAATTGCATGGGTGCTCTTTGTTATATATGGTATTTAGGTTATATAAATAATATTGTAATATTGTATTTTAATATGTATTCCCAAACGAGACTACCAATCGTTTCTTATGTTCTATTTTTGCCATCTTGTTTTCATTGTTTGTTTTATCGCGCTTCTAATAAATTAATAGTATAAACTCGAGTTGTAATACGAGTTATAATATTTGGCGCTGCGAGTTCTGAAATGTCGTTAGAACCTAATTTTTCCAAATTGGAAAAAATATTCCTAAAAGAATTCGATTCTACTAAGGAAAATATTGAAGATTATTTGGATCATCTCGACGCAGGTTTGGATATTTTAGGAATTTCTTCCGATTTAGCTAGAAAGAAATTAATCCTAGGAACGGACAATCTTACGAAGTTGTCTCAAATATATCATCCCAAACTCTATAATAATACCACATGGGATGAAGTTGCCTCAACGTTACGGAAGGTTTTTAAGAAGACGACGTCGGCGGCGGCGGCCATGAGATTGAAAAGAGCCCCGGGGGAATCGGTCCTGGACTACTATCGGAAAATCAATGCGTTAATGCTTGATTGCAATTATAAAATTGACATTGAAGCTCGGATTCGAGATCAGCTGATTCGGAGTGGATATGCAACGGTTAGAACTGGAGATTCGTACAAATTATTCCAATCTGGAGGAAAAGGACGGAAGTCCACTCACCTTGGAGAAGGTGATGGACATGGCTCTAACTTTAGGAAGAGCTGAAAAAGAGACTCGGGATAATATTCAGGAAAATATTCTTGTTGTTCAAAAGATATCGAGGGCACAAGACGACAGGTATTCTAAATGCCAACGTTGCGGCGGTAGTCATCGGCCGAATCAGTGTCCCGCCTTTATGGCGTATTGTAGGAAGTGTAACAGAAAGGGGCATTACGCTCGATGTTGCAAAGGTGGTTACAAGGTACAACAAGTATGTATGACCTCCGAAAAAGATAATGACGCCGATTCGATGGACTCAATATGCCAAATTAATCGCCGAGGGCGTCGGGCCACGATTGAGGTGAAAATCAACGGTCTCGGGACTGTGATGGATTTCGACACTGGTGCGCAAGTATCGGTAATTAACGCATCATTATGGGATGCGGCCAACCAGTACTCAGGAAGGCCATACCGCCGCTAGTGTACGGTTGTACACCCCTAAAAATATTGGGTGAATCGACGGTGAATGTCCAGGTGGGAAATCGAATGAAAAATTTAACGGTGGTTTAGCAAGGGTAAGGAGGTACCACTTTTTGGACTACCATTGAGTTTAGCCTTCAACTTAGTACTTCACCCGATGGTTGAAATTCATAAGGTAAGTAGTGCTAACAACTCGCTTACTAGAGATCTTGAAGATAAATATAGTATGATTATTGATGGGAAACTAGGATTAATAAATTCTTGCGAACCAATAATTATCCATTTGAAGTCAAATGCAACTCCTAGATCTTGGCAAGCTAGGAGGGTTCCGCTTCCTTTGAGAGCCCCTCTAGAGAAAGAGCTCCAAAGATTGGTTATCGCAGGTGTGTTAAAGCCAGTGGATCCCAACATTACACCCATTCGATGGGCTACTCCAATTGTGATCGTAAGGAAAACTAATAATGACATCCGTATCTGCGCCGATTTCAAGGTTATGGTGAATCCAAATTTAATTATAGATTACCATCATATTCCAACATTTCAAGATGTTGCCGCACAAATTTCGGGAGGAAGGAAGTTCACGAAAATTGATCTTAAAGATGCATATCTGCAAATGTTTGTTTCCGAGAAATCACAAGATCTCTTAGTTATTTCAACCAGTTTGGGTTATTACAAATACTGTCGGCTTCCGTTTGGGTTGTCCTCAGCTCTAGCCATTTTCCAGAGGTTTATGGACAACTTACTAAAATATTGTCCTAAGACAGGAGTTTACCTTGATGATATAATAATCACCGGCAAAAATGATGAGGAGCACATCGCAAACGTCAATAAAGTTTTAATGAAATATATTCGGGATTAAAGCACAGTTTAATAAAATTCGGTTTTTGGAAGATTCGGTTGAATTTAGGGTTTATGATTGATAAAGAAGGTATCCATCCCTCCGGATCAAAGATACAAGCCATTTTAGACATGAAAAGACCCACTAATAGATCCGAGTTAAAATCTTTTCTTGGGATGCTTTGCTATCAGGAAAAATTTATTCCTAGCCTTCATGGTATTTTGTCACCATTGCACCGACTCACTGGTACGAAATCTAGATGGGTATGGTCACAGGTTGAGGAGCAAATATTTTTAAAAGCTAAATCGATTTTAAAGAATTGCAATACCTTAATCCCTTAATCACCATCCTTGCCCTTGGTGCTGGAAACCGACGCTTCGGAGAAAGGATTTGGGGCAGTGTTGTCTCATGCATGTGAGGCTGGACTATTGCGTCCTGTTGCGTATGCTTCGAGAACACTTTCAAACGCCGAGGAAAGTTATGCTACTATTGATAAGGAAGCTAAAGCCATTCTATGGGCGGTCCAAAAATTTCACACCTACATTTATGGAAGGAAATTTATTATAAGAACGGATCATAAACCTTTAGTGCGTTTGTTTGGGGAAAATAGGGATCTTCCGAGAATAGTAATAATCGATTGATGCGTTGGGCTTATCATCTATCGGCCTACGATTTTTCAGTGGAGTGCATTGAAGGCAAACGGAATAAAGTAGCTGACGCACTTTCAAGAGCGCCCTTACCCCTTACAGAAGAGATTCACAACAGCGATGATGTATCAATGCTTAGGATAAAAAACATCCTCCTTAATGAGTTATCACTATCGGAAAAGACTATTAGTGAAGAAATTGATAAGGATTTTAAATTGCGTAAAATAAAGAACTTTATAAATAAAGGTTGGCCCTCACGCAAAGAGGATACTCCACAAGAATTTGGGGTCTTTTATAATCGCAGAACAGAGCTAAGTTGTGAAAACAAATTATTATTTATGGATGGGCGGATGGTATACCACAATCCCTTCGGCAGCGAGTGTTGATTAATCTGCATAAAGGTCACCCCGGTATATCGGCTATGAAATCTATCGCGAGGTTCTGTTGCTGTGGTGGCCTCAACTGAGTTCGGAGATTGAAAATTTTGTGAACGCTTGTTAAGCATGTCAACAGAATCGTGGGGACGCTAAGAAAGTTCCATTGTTTTCATGGAATGTCCCCGAGTTTCCTTGGGAAAGAATTCATATCGATTTTGCGGGACCAATCGATGGTTATTCGTGGTTAATAGTAGTCGACGGATTTTCAAAATGGATGGATGTTGAACTCTTACAGTCAACAACAACTCAGGCCTCTCTTCGAATCCTTAGGAAGTGGTTTGCCCTGTACGGGGTCCCTAGACAAATTGTTTCGGACAACGGACCCCAATTCACGGGGTTGGAGTTTCAAAATTTTTGCAAGGAGAATAACATCATATACATGAAATCTTCTCCATATCATCCTAAGACTAGCGGGTTAGCAGAGAGAGGAATACAAACTTTGAAGAAAAGGTACGCGGCTACCAGAATGCAGAAGACGAACCCTCATGAATGTTTGTCAGAGGTCTTGATGACTTACTGAATAAGCACTTAAATTCAACAGGATCATCACCATATAAGCTAATGTTTGGACGACATCTGAAAACGGCTTGGGATTGGGCACGATCTCCGGTTAAGTGAAAATTGGAAAAACAAGTTTGGTCAACCGAGGAGCGGCATAACAAAGGATTAAAGACTCGGGAATTCCTTTCAGAACAGCCGGTATGGGTAAGGAATAACACGAGACCCGGATTGCGTGAAGGTTCGATAATCACTAGAACGGGGCCCTTGTCTTACTCAGTGGAAGCGAATGGAAAGAAATTGCGGAAGCATGCCGACCAGCTAAGGAATAGATTCGTAGATTCAAGACAAGAGCCTGTACAATCTTCTTCTCCACACGCATCAGTTACGCCTGGGGGAGAGGTGGAGTTTGAACCGTCTTACGCCAGGAGAAGAGACTGTGTTGGAACCGTCATTTACGCCAGGAGAAGAGATGGTATTGGAACCGTCACTAAAGCCAGGAGAAGAGACGGTATTAGAACCGTCAATTACGCCAGGAGAAGAGACGGATTTCGCCGGGGAGGAGAGTCAATCTAACTTAGGTCAAACGTCTCGCCCGAAACGCGATGTTCGTCCCCTTGCAAGACTTATCGAGGAAAAATAATTAAAAGCCACTACGAAAGGGAGGAGATATGTTATATATGGTATTTAAGTTATATAATTAATATTGTAATATTTTATTTTAATATGTATTCCCAAACGAGACTACCAATCGTTTCTTATGTTCTATTTTCGCCATCTTGTTTTCATTGTTTGTTTTATCGCGCTTCTAATAAATTAATAGTATAAACTCGAGTTGTAATACGAGTTATAATATTTTACGCCAGGAGAAGAGACGGATTTCGCCGGGGAGGAGAGTTAATCTAACTTAGGTCAAACGTCTCGCCCGAAACGCGATGTTCGTCCCCCTGCAAGACTTATCGAGGAAAAATAATTAAAAGCCACAACGAAAGGGAGGAGATATGTTATATATGGTATTTATGTTATATAATTAATATTGTATTTTAATATGTATTCCCAAACGAGACTACCAATCGTTTCTTATGTTCTATTTTCGCCATCTTGTTTTCATTGTTTGTTTTATCGCGCTTCTAATAAATTAATAGTATAAACTCGAGTTGTAATACGAGTTATAATACTCTTGATGGTAAGCACTGTGAGATAAAAAAGCCTTCAAATACTGGAAGTGCATTTTATAATTACAAGCACTATTTTTCAATAGTTTTGCAAGCAATAGTTGATGCTAAGTATATATTTATAGCTGTTGATGTTGGTAGTAGAGGCAGTCAATCAGATGGAGGTATATTTTCCAACTCAAATTTATTTAAAAAATTGGAAAATGGTGTATTACCTATTCCTCCCCCCCAAGAAGTTGCCAAACTCAAATATTATAGTTCGCCATGTGTTTGTGGCAGATGATGCCTACCCACTAAAAACTTATATCATGAAGCCCTTTAAAGGTTTGGGCACCAATTCCATCAGACACATTAATTATAGGCTTTCTAGAACTAGAAGGCTTGTTGAGTGTGCAATTGGTATACTCTCCTCCAAATGGAGGATTTTAGGGAGACCAAAACATCTACAACTGATTTAATAATAAAAACATGTGTGATTTTACACAACCTGATTATTGACTTAGAAAAACCTCATATCTCCTGTGATTTACCAAAGGAACTAAAAGCAAAAGATCAAGGATTCTTTCACCCACAATCCTTGAAAATTCCACGCATGAAGCTAAACATATTCGCCAATTGTTTTGTAATTTTTTTATGAACGCCTTCTATTTAATTAAGGGTGTTATTTAAATGCATAGTGAAAAATTCCATAATGCTCAGTTGTTTGTGCTCAGTTTTTAATTCAACTTGCTCAGATTTTTAATTAAAAATGTTCAGTTTTTTGTATGCTCAGATTTTAATTAAAAAGTGGTCAGTTTTTTTGTAAACAAATGTTCAGTAATTTTTCAAAAAATGTTCAGTTTTTTTTTCAAAAAAATATTTCGTTTTTTTCAAAATATGCTCAGTTGTTATTAAAATCAGTAAATCTAACCCTAACTCTTGCCTATATTACATTTTGCCTATATTACATTTTGCACAGAAGTGTTATTGAGCTGTGGAAACGCTAGAGAGCTTTAATAATAGTTATAAATTATTCATTTAAATTGCGTATTGTCTATATTAAGTACATAAATCAAAGTATATTAAAAACAAACAAAATGATGCCTTTAATAATCATTTATTAAAATAATATATATAAAAACCTAATAAAATGTTATAGCTGCTATATATAAGTGATATAACCAAAAATATTTTGAGGTGTAATAGCTCAGTGGATTGAACGTCTGACTAGCAGCTTCAATAGCTCGTACCTCGCAGGTTCGATTACCGCACCTATCTCGTTTTAATTAAAAATTAAAACCACTTTGCATAAAGAAACTTGGCAAGTATAATTAATCTCTGAGCAAATAAATAAAAATCTGAACATTTAAAAAAAACTTAACATTTAATTCAAAACTTGGCAAATTGAATAAAAAACTTGGAAAATGGCAATAAAAACTTTGCACTTTGAATAAAAAACTATGCAAAATAATTTGTTCTCTTTAATTAATACATTTGTTATTTTCGTGCGAATTAATTCGCAATTCGCGTGTCATCACGAACGCGGGGTAATTGTTTTACTTAAACACGACTTTTATTAATTTTTTTAAAAGGCCATAACTTTAAAATTTTATTTACTCATTACATAAATTGAGGCCCCGAATCTGATAGGAAATCTATTTGCTTACCTTCAATATTTAAATTAACTACCGGGGTTTGTGAAGAATTAAAAAAATTAATATAAACAATATTAGTGCTGTCAGCGCCAATCGAGCATTAGTTAAAGTTACGCGGCCCAGGATTAAAAGAATTTTCCTGTGTGGCCCTGCCTGACACCAAAATTATTATTATTATCCTGACTATCGTTATATACGTGAACGTAGCTACCCCGTCGCCTATATGGGTCGCACGAGCGTTGTCTATAATGAGCTGTGTTATTTTGAAAATTATTAAACAATCTACAATTGCGCCTGAAGTGCCCCAACTTATTACAATAAAAGCAACGCGGGACCTAGGTCTTAACACTGTAAATTTGTTCTACGCGATGCATTTTAATTAACATCATTATTACAATTATTATCATTACTAAAAACCATGAAAAACAACTTTTCTCTTATACCTAAATTAAACGAAGCTCTTGGTACAAACATGATAATAAAAATACGATAAGTAATTGATCAAAAATAAAGAAATTAAATTTATAGCGTTGACACCAACATTTTAATTAAAGTCCATCTAAAGGAGGTACTATATAAACTAACTAGCTGACCCGGCAAACGTTGTTTTGCTATATACATTTTTTCTAGAAAATACTACTCTAAGTGATGTGCATGCTCATTGTTATACCTCGATCTATAATGAGCGATTAAAATATAATTGTCCTATGGGAAATAGTTCACGAACTTAATGTAGGAAGAATTACCACGCTAAATACAAAATATAAACACATAAAGCAAAGCACTTTGTTAAATTAATGCTATTATCATAATTTAGATTTTATTTATTTAATTTAAAATAATCTTGATCGTATACTGTAACATTTTTATTATACTTTTAAATATCTAATTCGAGAAAACTTCAGCCTTGTATGTATGACGTCATTATTGTATATGATGCTATAAATGAAACTAGCCGGGAAATGTCCAATTTTTTAAAACGAAAAGGTATTTTAGGAATCTGAAAAAGCTATTTTACCCCTGGCCGCCCTGGGCATCTACGGCTAAATTTTCGCGCGAATCGGGCCGGTAGTTTCAGAGTTTAGCCCTTTTTAAAACGAAATGTCCGATATTTTAAAACAAGGTAGGAATCTGCTAGATCGACCACGTGATAATAATGGCAAAAATTGCATAATTTAAATTTTATTTATTTAATTTAAAATAATTTTGACCGTATACTGTAACATTTTTAATATACTTTTATATATCTAATTCGAGAAAACTTCAACCTTGTATGTAGACGTCATTATTGTATATGATGCTATAGATGAAAATGGCCGGGAAATGTCCGATATCTTTAAACAAAAAGGTATTTTAGGAATCTTAAAAAGCTATTTTACCCCTGGCCGCCCTGGGCATCTACGGCTAAATTTTCGCGCGAATCGGGCCGGTAGTTTCAGAGTTTAGCCCTTTTTAAAACGAAATGTCCGCTATTTTTTAACTAAAAGGAATTTTAGGATTCTGAAAAAGCTATTTGACCCCTGACCGCCCTGGGCATCTATGGCCAAATTTTCGCGCGAATCGGGCCGGTAGTTTCAGCATTTAGCCCTTATCCACATACATGCACACATAGATACACTTTACTTTATATATAGATTATAAAAATTAATATTAAGATAATCATAACAAGTAAAGTTTTTCCAATATTACAAAAATAAAAAATTAAAGAACTTACGTGGTCCTTTTTCTTTTCTTTTGTACACAAATCGAATGTCTAGCGCCTCGAATCCTGTGGATCGGAATTGAAGGTAGAGATCGGAAATTCGGTTCTTTGCCTCTGGTCGTGGGTATATATTTTCAGCCTCGTGCCTACCCAATTTGACTCCTTTTCATTAGTAAACAAATAAATAAGCACAATTGGCGGTATTCGTATTATAAATCAAATCAATAGAATATCGATCGGATAATGATTTTCAGAATTAAATGTATATGTTGGACGATGGTCGGAGGATATCCGTGTAACAAATAGGCTAAGTCGAGTGACGTATGAGGATCAATGAACGTATTGGGTTAGAAAGCCGTTTGGTTCTTCGTTCATGCTACCGCTGGACCAACGTGATCTAAAGATGAAAAATAAACATATCCCCCCGCAGGACTAACGTGTACTAAGTAGAAAAATAAATATATCCTCCCGCAGGACTAACGTGTTCTAAGTAGAAAAATAAATATATATATAACTTATTATGGTCAAATTCCCGCTATTTAAACCTTGTCGAAGCAATTTTCAATTTGCATGAGGGATGCCGACAGTTCGATGTACTGCACATCTCCACTAATATGAGGCATGCCTTTTACATATTCGTCTGCTTCTAATTAGTGCCCATTTATTCACTTAACTAATTTTAGTTGGCAAGATACAACACGCCATCCTTCCTAGCTCATTTGCGTAAGCGCATCTGCGTAAACGTTAATCAAATTAAATGAAACCACAACTACAACACCATTAAAATGGCTAAATTAAATATTTATCTCAATTCCTCAATAATGATACCCAAATCAAAAAATATCTCATATTTATTTTTAACCGCGACGGGACTTAATATCACGCGAATCGAGGAATAAAGAATCGTGCAAAGCAAAATAAGTAAAAGTATAACTTCGGAGAATTAGAGAATGATTGCTGGTTTATTCTAATCCCCGTTTCTCGCCATCTGGCTTCTTTGTAATTATCAAACTCACGTTCAGTGAGATGATTTATCATACAGTGAGAACGGAGGGAAGTGTAATTTTGATGCGGACCCCGACAGTATATAAAGATATGCGCCCTTATAAAGAAATTGAAATTATGGCTAAAATGTTTGACCACAAACTTAGGCGACCAACGATTAGAAAATTGCAATGTAAGCTAGCATTTAAATAGCTTCTTTATTTTGTATGAAAGTAATAAATGCATGGGCTTAGCCAAGGGGTGGGGGCAGAGAGGGGCGGCTGCCCCCCTTTAACAAAAATTGTTAACATTTATTAAAATTATGGCTAAAATTTTAAGAAATTATCATTTTGTTTCTCCCTAAATCATTATTGCTCCCCTATAATCCCAATACTGGCTACCCCCATGAATGGATACATTTTTGCTTGTTGATTCTTGTAATGCTTTAATATGTATTGTATTTATTCAAAAAATTATTTTTTAAATATATTTTATGGGTTGACTTTGAAAGGTGTAAATAATATGATTAGACGGCCATATTAATCAACCTCAGTTGTTATAGATTTTGGCGTTGCTTAAATTGAAGAAGCACGTTTTTCATATAAGGTTATTTATAATTACAATTCCAACAATATTGTGTATTTGTCTATTTAATTATGAATAAAATTCATCATAGCTAATCTTTCATTAGTTCGACACTTTAAGAATTAAATTTTTAATGTTATTAGCAATATATTAGTTCAACTTTTAATACTGATAAGATCTATAAGAAATATAATAATTTCCCATTTTAGTCATTATATTGCTATGAGAATCACGTTAGTGACGAGTTGAAGTATCTTTAAATCAACTGATTTTTGGGTTTGTTAACGTTAACATGGCGTTAAAAGCTTTAGTTGGTGTTAAACGCGTGATTGATTATGCCGTCAAGGTAAAATTATAAAACTTTCTCATACTATTACAATAGGTTCGAGTTAAAAATGACAAAACTGGTGTTGTCACTGAGGGCGTAAAGCATAGTATCAATCCTTTTTGTGAAATTGCACTTGAGGAAGCAATTAGAATGAAAGAGAAAAAAATTGTAGGTGACATTCTAGCCGTATCATGTGGTCCTTCTCAATGTCAAGTATAAAAATTAATTATAATGTTATTACCCCTTGATATGACTAATAATTTAAATGTTTGTCCATTTTATAGGAAACCTTGCGTACAGCATTGGCTATGGGAGCAGATCGTGCAATTCATGTTGAAATTCCTATAGCAGATTACGAAAAACTACAGCCTATACACATTGCTAAAATATTAGCAAAAGTAACACAGTCTGAAAAACCAGATATTGTATTGATGGGTAAACAAGTAATTTGAACATTAGATAGAAATATATATAATTATAAGACTTTTAAATAAGTTATTGATGTATATACAATTTTTCAATAAAGGCAATTGATGATGATGCAAATCAAACTGGACAAATGCTGGCAGGCATTTTAGATTGGCCACAGGTAAAAATAATTTGCAACAATTAAAAGCCTTGATCTAAGGCAACATTTGCTTCAAAAATTGAAAAAGATGGAGATGGGTTTAAGGTAAAAAGAGAGGTTGATTCAGGCCTTGAAACTATACACGTAAAATTACCATGTGTTATCACAGCTGATCTCAGGCTCAACGAACCTCGATATGCTACACTCCCCAATATAATGGTAATAAAATTACCAAATAATATGTGTTTGAAGAAAAATATGATTATAGTTCAAAACCTCAATTTGCCTCCATTTTTATATGTATTTTTAGTTATATATTAACTTCCCTTCTAAATCGTAAAATAGTATTAAAATGTTGCATAACATGTAAAAAAGCAGTAATAATGTTGGGTATAAAGTTTATGAAAACATGTTTTTTCATATATCATTGAAGTTACTTCCATAAAAAATTATTCAAGAAAGCCAAGAAAAAGCCTATTGACAAAAAAGGATTGTCAGAGTTGGGTATAGACCTGGGTAGTAACAAGGTTAAAATAACTAGTGTGGAAGAACCACCACCTCGTAAGGCAGGAATTAAAGTGGAAACTGTCCAAGATTTAATAGCAAAGCTCAAAGAAATCGGACGCATTTAATGGATAATATCATATATATCATTCACAACTTTAAATGTTTACCGTATATTTCACACTTGTTTCGGGAATAGTATTTTTTATATTACTACTTTCAAATGTGGTGCCAACCCCAAATTTATTTCTCTAACTAACTACATAATTTATTAGTACCCTCCCCCTCCCCTCGTGGGTTTTCATAATTTATTTGACCATGCACCACCTCAAAATTTTGTTATACAAGCTTTTTTTAAATCTGCATTTGTTACTTGAGAGATCATTAATAAGGCTAAGGCTTGATGAAAATTTCTGCAAAATTTTGCTTGATTCATCATATAGGCTACTGTTGTAAAAACTGTGTTTTGTTTGGTCTACCTTTCGTTATTCTGGTTTGTTTTTCAAATTTTGACAAGCCTCAGAACAAAAAACATTTGGTCTGTTTATGTTTAGTTGACTAAAACCAAAGGGCGACCAAACAAAGCCCAGCCGTTTTCACAATTCTAATATTAATCACAGATACGGATGTAAGAAGGTTGATTAAAAAAGTGATGTCTTGCAAATTTTTAAAGCATTTTTTACAATTTATGTAAAGCACACACATAATAGGCAAATATAGGTAGTAAAACATTTAATTAACGAGTTAATGACTAGGGGTGG
The DNA here is from genome assembly GCA_964036665.1 of Gordius sp. MW1. NCBI lineage: Eukaryota > Metazoa > Nematomorpha > Gordioida > Gordea > Gordiidae > Gordius > Gordius sp. MW1. The sequence goes on along the minus strand of OZ038529.1, from coordinate 24,405,469 downwards.
GTTTGAGTGTCTTTGCTATCCGATATTGATGGTTGCTTTTTGGCCACAAAATAGACGCATTTGTAAACATATTGCATGAGAGAGTTGGGATTTTGAGCATATGTCGTAGCTACATTATTTTCTTCCTTCTGACCATGTATCAATATAAACGACAAATTTAATTTAAATGCTGCTTACACTTTTTTTTATACTAGGAGTGGACAAGATCAATATATCATAAAACTTGGCAAGTTAATAATAAAAACTGAGCATTTTCATTGCTTAACCTAAAAATATGTAATTACCTATGGTATAACGAGGTTTTCCAAAAAATTTATTGCCTTTAATGCAATTCGCCTATAATTTACTTTATATTACTAAAAAATGAGTCACTAATAATCTTTATAGGGAAGATAGGTATTAGGTTAGAACATGAACGTTGACACAGGAATGAAACTAAACATTGATATTTATTAGTTAGAACATGAACGTTGACACAGGAACTAAATTAACATGGTTACCAACAATTGGGTACAAATCGATATATATATGGTTGTTAATAGAATCAATGAGAGTTGTAATAACAATTGAAATAAGAATATAAAGTATCAACACAACATTTCCCTTCGCCTACAAAAGCCTAAATTTCTTCTATTAAACGGCTGGGGGGTTTCCTAATCCTTTCCGATTTCCTTAGGATGGTACTACTTTCTTGTTCTTGTTCGTTTGGTGTTGGACCAGAAGACATGTCGTCAGAACTATCATCTTCCCCCTCTTCCGGGACCTGAGGATCAACAATGCTTGCCCGATCTCTCAACTGATCACCATGTTTTCGCATGTTTCTGTTTCGCGTTTCCACTAGATAGGACCAAGGTCCGTTGCGTTTAAGAATCTTTCCCGCTCTCCACCCGCTATTCATTTCATTTTTTACCCATACCAATTGACCCGGAATGAATTCTCTCTTCGCCGCATGCGCATCATGCCACTCTTCCTGTTTATCGATTTTTTGTTCCATATATTTCTTCTGAGTGGGACGTACCCAGTCCAACGCCGTTTTAACATTTCTTCCAATTAATGCTTTAGATGGGGATCTACCGGTTGAAGAATGCTCGCTTATGCGATAGCTAAGGAGGACATCTAACATGCAGACATCCGGGTCCGCATTATATTCGCGCGCCGCTGCGTAACGTGATTTCAACGTCCTGATGGCTCTTTCGACGAGTCCATTCGTTTTTGGATGGTACGGCGTTGTTTTAATGTGTTTAATATGATACTGATCACAAAAGACGTGCATCTCTTGGCTTCTAAACTGGGGTCCGTTGTCCGTAACTATTTGTTTCGGAACGCCCCATCTGGCAAACCACTCTCGTAATTTCTTTAATGTAACCTGAATGGTCGAACTTCGTAACTGCGCTACTTCAATCCATTTGGAAAACGAATCCACCGCCACCAACCAATAATATCCGTCAACTGGCCCCGCATAATCTAAATGTACCCTTTCCCAAGGGTTTTCAGTTACGTTCCAAGAATACAGAGGGACTTCAGGTCTATTACTTCTATTTTTCTGGCACCCCACACAATTCTGCACGTGCCTTTCAATATCCTTATCCATGTGCGGCCAATAAACATATAATCTGGCGATCGATTTCATTGCATTGATCCCTGGATGGCCCCGGTGAATTATTGACAGGACTTGATGCCTTAGTCGTGACGGCACAATTATCAGGCCGTCTACAAAAATGACTCCCTTGTCATGCTCTAACTCATTCTTCCTGTCAAAAAAAACTTGAATATCCTTGTGGAGGTCCTTTTTGCTTTTAGGCCAACCTTTATCTATAAATCTTTTTAACAGTTTTAAGTTTGTATCCACGAGAGATTCCTTTATTAATAATTCCTCTGTTAAGTGTAAATCTTGTAGATTTAAAAGACGAATACTATTTATCGAATTGCTTTTGTAAAAATTGATCATATCGGACTCCGTGGCAGGGGCCGGTAAACGAGATAAGGCATCAGCACAACCGTTATCTTTGCCAGGAATGTATTCTATTTTATAATCATACCCCGACATTTTCCATGCCCACCTTATTAAACGGTTATTGCTGATTTTGGGCAATTCCCTTGAAGCCCCAAAAATCCTTTCCAACGGTTTATGGTCCGTGCGTAGCACAAACTTGCGACCTGATAAGTAAGTATGAAACTTTTCCATACCAAAGACTAAGGCCCTTGCTTCTCTATCGATTGATGCGTATTGCTTCTCACCATCAATCAACGTCCTTGACGCGTAAGCAATTGGCCTCTTATTATCGCCAATTAAGTGAAAAAGTACCGCTCCAAATCCATGTTCCGATGCGTCGCATTCCAGGATCAGCGGTAACTCATTTGAATAAGGAACTAACGTAGACTGCTCCGATAGCAAAGTTTTAACCTTTTGAAACACCGACTCCTCGGTTTGTGACCAATACCATTTAGATTTGATACTAGTTAATTTATGTAGGGGAGCCATTATACCATGTAAATGTGGTATAAACTTTTCATGATAATTGATTAAGCCCAGAAAGGAACGCAATTCCTTAACATTCTTTGGGGCTGGGCAGTCTTTGATGGCTCGTACTTTATCACTTGAAGGGTGGATACCTTCACTGTCAAAGGTGTGTCCAAGAAAAGTGATAGATTTTTTCAAAAATTCGACCTTTGAAAATTGTGCTTTCATGCCCACGGATTGTAACTTGCTCAGTACTTCCCTTACATTGTATAGATGATCCTGGTAATCTTTGCCCGTGATAATTATATCATCTAAATAAATACCCGTGTGGTTGCAACCACTCAAAATACTCTCCATGTATCTCTGAAAAATCAAAGGCGCACAAGATAACCCAAATGGCATTCTTTTGTATTTAAAAAAACCGACGTGTGTGGAAATAGTTAATAAATTCTGACATTCCAGAGCAATTGGTAGTTGAAGGTATGCATCACGTAAGTCAACTTTGGTATATAAATAACCATCCCGAATTTTAGCTGCTATGTCGTCAAACGTAGGAATGATGTGATGATCATTATGAATGAATGGGTTAAGAGTGACCTTGAAATCGGCACAAATTCTAATTTCGCCATTTTTCTTCCTAACGTTTACTATCGGCGTGCACCACGTTATTTTACTAACACTAGGATCCACTTTTTCAATGATACCTGACTGTACCAATCTATTGAGTTCCAGTTCAACCGGCTTCCGTAACGGGAAAGGAACTCTTCTCGCCGGGATCGCAATAGGTTTCGCTTCGTCCAAAAGCATGATTTTTACAACAAATCCCTGTAAATGGGTAGGAGTTTCATTGAATACCAGTGGAAACTCTTTGTTGAGATTAATTGATTCCTTTTGCACAAATTCCTGGTTGATTTTATGTATTTTAACTTCTTTAGGAATTTGGAATCCAAACTTAATAATCCAGGGCAACCCAAATAAGGGTACATCTTTGGATTTCGTAACTACAGCCGAAAGATAGTGCGAATTATGACCGACTTCCACGACCATATGAGTTTTTCCCATTATTTCGACGGGTTGATTTCCATAGGCTTTGGGAATCGCGCATTCATGAAGCGACGGTCTCCCTAAAAGCTGCCATACTTTAACATTAATAACGGAGACCTGCGCTCCAGTATCATAATCCATAGAAATCGGATGCCCATTAAGCCTCGCCGTAATGGTTAGACGTTTAGCATGTTGCCCAATCCGGTTTACAGAATCCGAAGATTCGTAATCAACAATCTGATTCAATGAACTTCGACAGCCAATGGCAAAATGTCCTTTTCTTTTACATTTGTAGCATGTGGCATTGAACGCTGGACAACGAAATTTGGGGTGTTCTTTATGGCACCTTGAGCAACTTACCGTTTTTCCAAAATGTTTATTTGATTGGTCACGTTGATTATGAGAGAATGATTCATGTTTAATCTTACAAAGCATTTCTTCTTTCTCTTCTTGTGTTTCGGTATCTGCCCTCTCCATTGTTAAAGCCATATTGATTACCCTATCAAAAGTTAACGGATTACCCACTTCATCTAAGGTGTCAGGAAATTTGGTCCTCAGCTCCAATTCTAGCCTCTTTAACTTAATTGCAAAAATAAAATGGTCCCTGCAACGTTCATCAATGTCAGATTTGTAATTACATTTGCTAATACATGTTTTAATTCTTCTGACTAATTCTAGTATGGATTCACCATTATGTCTTGTAATATTTAACAATTCAAATCTTGAAGCAAATACAGTCTGAGGGGGTTGGTATTTTAGGAATAACATTTTTTCTATATCTTCATATTGTGCATCCTTTAACTTAGTAGGGTAAAGTAATTGTCTAAGTTCTTTAATAGTATTGAGCCCTATGAAAGCTAGAAGAACCTTTTTCTTAACTGATGCAGTAGCCTCCATTCCTTTAATTTCCAATATGGATTCCATATTAAATATATAATCCTCAATTGAATGTAGTTCAGCATTGAACTCTGCTAAATGAATTTTTGATAACTTTGATTCATCCATTTCGAATGTTTCCTACAAACAATTAATTAATTTACTTGTTCCTCGTCGCCACTATTAGGTTAGAACATGAACGTTGACACAGGAATGAAACTAAACATTGATATTTATTAGTTAGAACATGAACGTTGACACAGGAACTAAATTAACATGGTTACCAACAATTGGGTACAAATCGATATATATATGGTTGTTAATAGAATCAATGAGAGTTGTAATAACAATTGAAATAAGAATATAAAGTATCAACACAACAATAGGATAGTTATTTTTGCAGGAAACTTTTGATACTTTTAAAAAATTTAATTTAGATATATATATTTTAAACAAAATATTTCGAAATTATTTCCTAAATAAGCTGAAATAAAAGCCTTATATGCAAATTCTCTTAAAAAATTAAATCCATCTTTTTCCAACATAAAAAATGTTAATTTAAAATAAATAAATTTTTATGAATATTATCATTTAATCACTTATTACCACAAAAATAAAACCTAAGGCAATCATGACAGATCTGATCTCTTCGTAGCTCAATTCTATAGACATCTCATTTGGCATATCGGCATAATGGTAAAGCAGGGGACCTATTATAACCAAAAATTTATAAATTTTCAAATTAAATAATAAAAAATTTTGCAGAAAAAAGGGTGTATACGTGTTTTACCAAAATTAATGAAATAGCCACCGGGTTTGAGTATTTTGTATATTGTTTGCAGGTATTCTAAAACATTGTGTGCCGTATCGAGGAAAAAACAACTTATAACAGCGTCCCATTCATCTAATATAACAAATAATCACAAAATATATTTTATTTATTCTCTAAAATCTTCTGATTCCACCAATAAGGATAAAATGTATCTAGATTGAAAGTATTAATCATCCATTTTATTTTAAATTTGCTAGCTAGACTGCTCAGCAATAAGAATGGTGTTGATTTTATGCCTTGTATAAATAAATTCTTACATAGTGCTTATTGTTTAGAATTATTAATAGTGTGACTGATTAAAACCAATGCCAAATTAAGAAATTGAAGTTTTACTAAAAAATTTATAAAGCAACTAGGATAACATAAAGCACCAACAATTTTATAAATTACAATGCATTCATTTTAGATTGATCTTTAAAATTTTATATAGCTTACTAGCTGACCCGGCAAACGTTGTTTTGCTATATACATTATTTCTAGAAACCCATACTATAAGTGATGTGCATGCTCATCGTTATGCCTCGATCATATAATGAGCGATTAAAATATAATTTTCCTACGGGAAATAATTCACGAACTTAATGTAGGAAGAATTAACACGCTAAATACAAAATATAAACCATAAAGCAAAGTACTTAACATCAAATTTTTTATTGCTTTGCTTTACACATTTTGCCTATATAAATATACTGTCAAATAAATTAATACATGCCTAAAGAATTATTTAATTTGTAAATTGCCACAGGTTTGTTTTATTATTAAGTGCTAAAAACTTTTTTTGGTCCTACCGCAAAATCACGATTCTGGCAAATGGCCGTTTTTGGAATTCAATTAAAACCCCAACTCGCCCTGAAAATCTGTTTTATAATTGCGTCTGAACATATTTTAACGCGTCCAGCTTTTCACTTATATGTAGAGCCCTGCACGGGCCTCGGGCAAATTTTAAAACATTGATCGGCCCTCGGGCTTGGGTCGGGCCTGATGGGCCAGCCCGACCCGAGGCCCGAGCCCGAAAAAAAAATTGAATAAATATTAATCCAAAATATAATTACAATACAAGATAATCCCCCTACAAATAAATATTTAGAATTTTACTACCCCCCCCCCCACCACCTCTTATTAATTTCTTGGTTAGCCGTGTGGGTCTATCTATGCTATGTATGACTTTGACTATGAGTGATGATTAAATATTTAAAACAATAGAGTGTGTAGATTAAGCTTAATAGCAAAAATAATGGTAGCTATTTTGAACAATAGAGTGTTAGATTTATTATTAGGGGTATTATCAACATACAAATATTAGGAGGAAGGGAGAGGGGGGTTTGGATTTAGTGTTGAACTTGAATCAAGAACGCCACCCCCTACATAATTTTTTTTGTATCTGAAACTTTCAGTATCGTAATATATTTATAAATAAATTTTTGAAAAAAATTGGTACAAATTTACATTTTTACAAAAGTGGGGTCGGGCCTGAGTGAAAAAAACAAATCAGGCTCGGGTCGGGCAAAAAATAAAAAAAAAGTTTCGGGTCGGGCTCGGGCCGATAAAATTCAATTTTGCAGGGCTCTACTTATATGGGCAAACTACAATTCTGCTTACATCAGCTTAGAAACTTTAGATATATTATTCGCCGTTAACCGAGCTTTATTGCAATAGGGTCTCATTGTTATCATGTTTTGCTGATATATTGTGTAGTTTAAGCCAACAAGTACCATTATAGACGTAGCTAGACCATCTACCTTCAATTTGCCCTCCGTTAATTTTTACTATTGCTTAAATTGCATAGCAAATGAATTCTCCCATACGAATTTCGAAAAGCCTAATGAGTCCACACAAAGGCAGCAAGTAGACAGGGGTTTAAGGGGCGGAGCCCCTTGAGTAAGGTTTAGAGGGGCAGCCCCAGCCGTGGTACAGGGATGAAGCCCTTTGTTTGAATCTTCTTCTTTATCAGTTATTTGGTCCCACGGTCGTGGGGTTTGCTTTGATAAGTTTCTTGAATTTTGACTTGGTGAGTGCCATGTCTTGAGTACTCATTAATTTTCATAACTTTATCGCCTTGCCCATTCCACGTGACACGGGGTCGTTCTCTTCCTCTCTTCTTCGGCACCTCCATGTCCAGTACTTTTCGATTTAGGTCATACGTGTCCCCCTTAGTATATGTTCATACCACCTTGACCGATTTTCGTTAATCATGTCCGCCATAGGTTAAATATTCATTTCTGTCATTAGAAAGTCATTCGTCATATGGTCGAGCTTAGTTTACCTCAAGCTCCACCGTATAATTCTCATCTCTGTGAAGCTTTCCTTCCCTGGTGTTTAATGCTGATGTTATTAAGCAATTTTTAATTCCCTAATTAATTTATTATCATAATGTCAAGTTCGACAAAAAATAAGGTTTTTTTAAACTCACTTTGTTGTTCACATGTATTCTATATTTATTTAAATATTTTAATAATCCACAGTCCAGGTTTAAAATGCTCCATAATGACCACTGTCTTACGTTAATTTGTATGAGTACGGCCTGAGGCGAAAAGCCATTTTTATTTTTGCGCCCGAAATGAGCCTGAAGCAACATCATTAATCTCGGTTATTTCCGAAACATGCGAATATCCCCTAACTTCCTAAGCAAATCCTCTTGTTTAAAATATGCCTAGATATACAGCATTAAAAACTGAGATTTTACGAGGGGTCGTAAAAAAGCAATGCCCACAAACCTTAATGACTCAAATAATTCATAAAAACTTAAAGCAACCGGTATAAGCATAGACCTAGCCAAGCCCTCAAACATTAAGGTCCGTTTTTCTCCACTGCTTAAATTTCACAGCAAATGAAATGTTTTTGAACAAAGTGTAGAAGAGTTTAGGTTAAAGGCTCAACAAAAAACAACAGGGGGCCCGGGGGCGCTCCCTAACACCAAAGAACCGAGGACAATAACCTTGTTAGGAGTTAGGGGCGGAGCCCTTCTTAGAGGTCCGAAGAACTGAGCAGGCGCGTAGCCAGGATTTTCTCCCGGGGGGGGGGGGAAAAATTTTCATTTTTTGTAACATTATTAACATAAAAAAAACAATAGATATTTTTTTTCGGGGGGGGGGGGGGCCCGCTGGCTACGACACTGGAACTGAGATATATCAACGTTTATTGGCACTTTGTTAAAAGTATTTTCATTTTTCTCCTTATTTAACGCGCAAAAAATGACGAAATTAGATTTTTTTAAATTTATTTAGTCACGCAGGAGGGGACACGACTGTCTTATAATAATAATTGACGTGAAAAATAAGCAAAAAAATGACTTTGATTTAATGTTTCAAATCGTAAAAAGTTTCCATTTTCCGCAGCACATGCCTACATTTATCACACTACACTACCTACACGCATGACGCTCCAGAAAATACTATAAGTGATACACTTTTATTATAAAACTGTATATTCTAATTTTCAAAGCAGACGATAAATACGCATTACGTCATGAGGTTGCTTTTGATTGACATTTTATTAAACGTCAAAACGTATAAAACAAAATAACTTGACCGTCTTATTACTTAAAGATTTCGAATATAGTTTAAAACCTAGGCTCAGACCTACCAAATATTCGCAGAAATTTTCATAAAAATCGGTCCAGCCCTTTCGGAGGAGTTTAATAACCCACACCGTGACACGACAATTTTATATATTAAATATGTTATTAATAAAAAAAGTAAAAAAAATTTCTTTTTTCAAAACATTTATTTTATAAAGTCCTAAACATTATTTTATGTTTAAATTAGTATTTGTATGTTTCTGTTAATATTACTAGTAATAACAATGTAATAACTCATTAAATGTAAATTTTTTTAGTTCCTAAAATAAATTATTACCAATCAATTTAACAAGGTGCAATATTAATAACTAATCAATAAAAAATTCCAACCGATTATAAAAAATCTACTAATAATAAACTTTATTAAAAACTAATTTTTAAAAGGTTAAATAAACTATTAAAATTGCAACAAAAAAATTTACTAGGTGTGGTATATATTTCCAAAAAGTCTCCAGCTGCCATTGAAAAATTTGAGTTGATGGGCAAGTGGGTTGGGTCTCTGTCCGGAATGTTAATACTAGAAATTTGCTCTTTGCTCATGAGGTTATTGCAATATTGATGTATCCAGGGATGAATTTTATGTTTGCCAATATCTGTACAACTTAAATTTGACATTCAGAAGCTCAAAGCATTTTTTTACTTATTCAAAATGTAATTTGATGCAAATAGCATAAAAAGGCTCCATTCATTTCCCTGAGCAGTAAATCCTAGTTTTGCAACTTCATAAACTAATCTACCAAGCCCACAACCAGGAACTAATACCTTTGTTTCACTATTTGCTTCTACACTAAGAACAATTTATATTTAATATAAAAATCATAACACAAAAAATGATATAAATTATAAATACTAATTATCTAATTAATTAAATTAATATACACCATTTAAGAGAACCTGCATTTGCCTAAAATAGATGTCAAATCACAAAGAATTGGTTTATAACAAATATCCCTTTCATTAGATCCTTCAGAACTCCAATCTCTATAGAATTGTTTGATTGTGCTTTCAACTTTTTCCATGTCAAATAAAGAGGGTATATTTAAATGCATGTTTTTGCTGTAACCCTAAATTTCTAATACTAATGAATTTCATAACTCATAAATTACATTGTCATTGTAATGGCAATCTTGATTTTGAAACATATTCTTGGTATTCTTAATAATTTCCATGATTAATAAATAATTTAGATCAATAGCCTCTTTGATCAAACTACACTTATGGTCAAAATCCGGCAACAAAACCTTTTGATCTAAGGACAAGGAATCGTAAGATTTGATAGTTTTTTCAAGTCTTTTTAAAGAATGTATTCTATTTTAACATAAAATGATTAATAAGGGTTAAAAACTTGTAATGCCTTAATGCGTATAATATTCGGTAAAAATGTCTTCTTTCCTCTTTCACAATATCAGAGTCAATGACATTATTTTCCTTATTTATTTGATTAATATGTTGAGTATTATGCATTGGAAAATATTTTGAAGTTTAAATCATATGTTAATAAGCAGTGGTGGCCATTGTTACACGATCCAAATTCTTGTACCGTATAATATAAGCGATCTGACATTCCATTTTTTTTCTTCTTCTTTTTTAGGTTAAAAAGTTTATTTTTACGAAACAAAGTTACATAAATAAGCGAAATACAAAAATACTGTTAGATAATTATCCTTTATTTGTAGGTGCCATATCTGGCAAGTTTTGCATTCCCACAAGATCAATCAAAGACAGAAGTTGATCTTCCAATGTGCATAATATTCTATTATTGATGTTTGCTGACATAGTTGCTAGCTGCTCTCCCAAATTCTTAATTTTATATTTTACATTTAGGTCTAAGGCATTTATTTTGATATTCTCTGTTGTAATGGAACAAGTGTAATTTAAACTTAAAGTTTTTGAACTTCATGTTTGTGCCACCTTGTAGAACTTAATAAAACTTCTTAAAGGCTTAACCCTTGCATCTGCCTTAGAGCAAAAATATGTTGGGAGGGTGTAAAAGTGAATCAAACGAAGGATACTTTAGAGTTAAATGTTAATTATTATTTTATATTTGTTTCTTACCTTAATATTTACTGAATATTTATGGAACTAATTTCCATTCATTAAACTATCTTGTTTATCCTATTCTCATATTCATAAGTATAATTCATAAGTTAATTTCCCATAGAATCCGCTAATGATATGGTAAGCGAAAGAATATTAATTCTTATATGAACAAAAAAAAAATATCACGTGATGTAAACACGTGATCACAACATGTAAACACGCGTAGGTATTACTACGCGTCTAACAAATCAATACGAGAGAGATAGTGAGTGAAATACTCGTGTTAGCATATCACTACAATAAATCGCGGAGAGAGCTTAAGATGCGTCTAACTAATCAATGAGATAGAGATAATGATGCTGAGGGAGGGGGTTTGTGTGTGTATGTGGAAATACATATGCCTTGCCAGCGCAGCTGGTCTTACTACGCATAATTAGAGAATGTGTATCATAGATTGCGCATGCGTTACACCTGTGCGAGACTGTGGTTGCGCATGCGCTGCACCTGCACGCAATCACAACAGAGGGAAGCAACACCAATGTTATAATTTGTATATAATCATTGTATATTTTAGATGAAGACTATTTTCATCATCTTCCTAAGCAAAGAAAATTAGATATTGAGGAAACAGGGATTGTGGTATATATAAATGACATTGATGCCAATGTCCTTAAGCTTCAAACCATTTTTAAGAGGTTTCTATAGTATAACGATTAAGAAGTCCAATAAAAAGCAAGAAAAGTGAGTTGCTTTCCCTCATCAATATCTTAGATGTTAATGGGAATTATGTAGACGTACATATTGTGAATGTGTTCTGTGGCTTGTTCTCCCAAACACAAAAACAGCATCAAAATATTCTAAATATCCTGAAGTATTATTCATTGATGCTACTTATAAATTAAAGTCCTATCATTTCCCTTTATTCTTTTTTATGATTATGGATAATCATGGTCTTATTAATATTGCTTGTTTTTATATTAAAATTAGAAAACTAAGAGGCCCACTATCAAAAAATTTTAATTTTGCATTGAGATTAATACTTGAACAATTAAAATTACACACTACAAGTGAGTTCTTAAGAAAATATCTTATGTGGAAAACAATGTTATGAACACATGAATGGTATGTTATGATTTATTTTGGCATAATTAGTTTTTAGATAAAGAAAATATTCCATAAACGTTTATAGAGAAATTAAGACAAATTTAAATTATATATAAATAGCTTATATGATTCTTTATTTGCAATAATATTTGAATTTGTTTCTAGCTTCATTAAGTTGATTCCATGATGTTGTTTTCACAAAGTATCTTCATGAATTATTAAACATACAAAAATTACCTAAATATATCCAATATATAAAAAAACAAATACCATAGTCAGTTCCTATTTTTCCTTAGCTTCAATTAATTGATTCCATGTAAGAGTTCCTCTCACAAAAATACTAAAATATAAATTCTTGAAAGAATAAAAAATGGATTGGATATATGAGACCGAAATCACTATATGAAAACGTGAGTCGGCGCTTCGTTATTTTTTGGATCGAATAAAAAAATAGAATGTCAGATCGCTTATAATATACAGTTTGGATCGTGTAACAATGGCCGCAGTTGGTAGGGATTTATTTAAAGCCACGTCTTATAAAACCAAAATATCGAAAGCATTCAATAATGGAAATGTAGGCATTTTAAATTTTTCACAGTATCAAACTGTTACAAACTATATTTTTATCCAATTTCTTAAAGATTTAAAACAAGAAGTCGAGCACTTAAGGTTGCATCAGAGATAGTCTTTAACAAAAGTATTAATCATCAAAAACCAAAAGGAAGTTATTTATATTTTCAGCTAATTTATAAACTACATAAACTGCTCAGCCCCTTAAAAATTTTAATTAATACGAAAATTTGTTACTTGAAACTTAAACAATGATTCTTTCGTAAAAAGGGTTGTTATATATTTTATTTAATCGAAATTATAACAATTGTAACGAATAGATAATCACACATTTATATATCAATAGAGGTTGTTAGTAACGATAAACATTCAAATTCAAGCTAATTCTCCTAACGTATTCT